>JAHHFK020004985.1:0-640751 GCA_024533555.2 Aedes koreicus
GGCAAACGTACTTTTGCATATAAAAAGTAATAAACGATCCATAAAAAATTGAAAATCGTGTCACAAAAAAACGCATTTTTGACCCATAAGACTCTGGTGAATATCCATAGAAAAATTGAAATGATCCATAAAACACAGCAATGTGATCCATACTTTATAACAAATTTAGCAATAAAATATCAAAAATGTACCGTTTAATATCTAGGGCATGGTCGTTAAAAGTGTACGGATTACCCATAAACATATTGCAAATTATCCATAAAAGGTTCAATAACTTTCCTTAAACTTGTAAAATTGATCCGTAATATGTAACCTTTGTGCAATAAAATATATTCGCATGTTCCATAAATTATTTGAAATTTTCCATAAATAAATTGCCAATGATCCATAGAATGATGAATAATGAACCATAAGCTTATAATAATGATACATAGTAAATCAGTTTTGTTCGCTAAACCATATGGTATGATCCATAAATTATGCCTGCATTTTTCCAGGTTGGGGCACTTTTTTTTTATTTTGATCCTTAAAGATTGTAAAATTGATCTCCAACTGCGTTACTACTCAAATTTAGTTACATGTCCGTTCTTTCAGGTATCCGGACATAGTATTACTGCTAAAGAAGGATTGCGGAGTTTTTGCGTAGCCGTGTTGAGGATTGTAGAACTAAACGGTCGATGTTTCCGACATCCGAAGTGTTAAGATAGCGTAGATTAGATTCCAGGCAAACGGCTGATTCAAGCATTTGCCCGGTATAATGCAAACGGAGGATGTTTTTTTTAGTTTGGTCCGACGAGCGACAGCGAGTTGAACAGCAAGCGTCTGCCCGGCATAATTTAAATCAAATTTTCTGAAACTACAGTTTAATCAAGTCATAAATTTGACCTGAAGTTCTTTACGTGCAGGAGAGCTCTTTACCAAAGTTGGTTTGTTATGACTCATTTTTTGAAGACTACGATTTGTTATACAAACTATTAGGGGTCCCTGGCAATTTATTTAAGGAACATTTACAATAATTAATAGATGATACGCACATATGTTACATTCTGTGGATCAATTTTTCAAGTTTAAGGAAAAATATTGAACCTTGTTTGCTTGTTTTAATGGTAAATCCTAAAATTTTTATCTATTCTTCCCTTGATATAAAACGGTTAATTTTTGATATTTTAATGCTAAATTTTGTAAAAGGATCATTTATATTATTATAAATGCACAAAATTGATTTGCTATGGACCAGAATTAGAAGTTTATGGTTTATTTTCAAACTTATTATGGATCATTGGCGATTTATTTATGGAATATTTTCAATAATTTATTGATCATGTGCATATATTTTAGTTCACAAACGTTACATTTTAAGGATCAGTTTTACAAGTTTAAGGAAAGTTATTGAACCTTTTATGGATAATTTGCAATTTGTTTATGGGTAATCGGTACAATTTTATGGATCATAGCCTAGATATATAACGGTAAATTTTTGACATTTTATTGCTAAAACTTACATAAAATATGGATCACATTGCTGTATTTTATGGATCATTTTAATTTTGTTATGGATTTTCATCAGAACTTTATGGGTCAGAAATACGTTTTTTATGGAACGAATTTCAATTTTTCATGGATCATTTCTTCAGTTTAAAGGTGCAAACTTAGGGCTGCCGTTTCTGGTGTTACTTGGGTCACAACGTGTGATGGGAGTCCTTCATTGGGAAAAAAAAAGATTTTTTTTGTTTTTCTTGTGAGAGGTGGTGGAACCTTTTTTAACATATGGGGGGGGGGGGGGGGGGGCCCACAAAAAGTGGGGGGGGGGTTTTTTTTTATAAATATTTGTGTGTTTATTGTCCATTTTTTTTTTATTTTTTTTTTTTTTTTTTTTTTTTTTTTTTTTTTTTTTTTTTTTTTTTTTTTTTTATATAAAAAAAAACATACATTCTCTCTCGCAGGCAGAAATCATTTATTTATTTTTTTACTAATTATTTTTTGTTTTTTTTTAATAAATAAATATTTACACCGTCTTCAACTCGAGGTTGTACAGACTGAACATTAAACATAGAGCGAATTACAACGGACACCTTAACCTAACACCCAGTGGACCAGGTTGGACTTTTTCGTTTTGCGAAAAGTTCCACAGGCTGGAGCGGGAATCGAACCCTCACTTCATGGCAATCGCTTGAACGACGGGAGACGCCGCTAACCGCTTGACCACGAAGCCCACTAAGTCCGATATTATTTATTCCACACTTCTGACCACAATCTACTATTGAACAAATTGTTTAACCTTAAATCCCTTGCCGTTTTGCCACATACCGAATGCTACAGTATATGTTGTAAATAAAAAAAACCCATTTAATCCATTTTTTTCCCTTTTTGGACCAAAAAACAGAGCACATAAAGTGTGCATTAAAAAAAGCGACTAGATGATCCAATTTTTAATGCGATCAGTGCCTCCTAGAAGTTGCCGCCTCCATTAAAAGTACCTCAAGGATGGCGACGTGATGTTTTGGCCGGGTATAGCGTCAGGGCATGCGAATAAAATGCAATTTGGTTCGTTAAAATATATTGTTCCGTTTGTTTATCACTCGTCTGAAAATAGTCGCCTTTTTTAATGCACACATTACAGGGGCTAATTTAACAACACGACCAATTCCATCCTCTGCGTTTTGTAAAATTACAGTCGGGTACTGATATTTATGCTTTAGTGTTTACGCTCAGATTCTTACACACTCCTGTGTTGTAAGATGATAGTTGTGATTTACGTGAAATATTTTTTTCGTTTGTATTTACCATCAGGTTTTAACCCAAGTCCACTTCGTCCACAAATTGGAATACATATCACCGCTTTAGTACTGGTAAATCCTCAATCTGTACTTGAAACTAAACGGAAGCAACATTTTGTACTCAACATGAACTTGAATGTTCTTCGTCTATTACTACGCAATCTAGCTCATCATCGTATACAGCTTGAAGAATAAAATTTTGGCCATCTTGTTTCGTTTATCGTCACAATTTTGAGTGACCCCATTCTTATAAATCGACAGTTCGGCTTGTTTTTTAGCTCGATAAATTGCGACATCTCAGCTGTGGTTTCGCTTGAAACCGCTGCCAATTATTTTTGTCGTACGGCTCTTGGTTTTCCTCCGATTCAGGCTTTCTGACTATTCAAAAACGCTCCCGAACAATTTTTGAACGTTGACGATACACAGATAAAAAGAAACATTGAATTTTCTGCGTTATCTAATGCACATAAAGGGAATGCTAGGTTTTCCAGGGGGCATTTCATGTAAATTTAAGCCCGATAACGCCTGAATCTAGCCTGTTGTATGAAAGATTGCAAGCAAACTCGTTATACGTGGGAAAATTTTACGCGCTTGTTAAAATATTTTTTTTTCTGTGTAGCTGATTTGGCCACTTTTAACGATTTCCTTGAGCTGAGTAGGTAACATTTCCACAATTCGTGAGAAAAATTGTGGTGCGTTTCTCTTTTTTCTTGGACACTATTTTGATAACTGAAGAGCAAATGTCGAAATCACAAAAAAATGCCTGTTTTCGGTTGTTATAAGATGCGTCATGCTAAATACCAAATTTTGATAGTATTACCCTTTAACGTTACGACATTTGTGTTTCTATCTTAGAGTTAGGATTTCAATTCATGCGGCTGGGGAGCTCAGTGGTTACCCGTTTTGCTTACTGAACAGTATGTAAACTGAAGGTCAGTAGTTCAATTACAGACCCCCTCCCCTCTTCCATGCCATTAGTGAGTTCAAAATGATAACATAGGGTATGTGTCCCTTGACTCAGCCTATTATGCAACGATCGTTTACATTTTTTATTATAACTCATAAAGTTTTGAAACTGTAAGCGAGATTTAACTAGTAATACACTTGCTAAGATAAATTCGATAAGACATTTGGTAGTATGTATCACGAAAAGTTACACAACTCTTTTTATGAAGTCACAAACATTCGAGGGATATGGATTTAATGTCGGTCTATAAGCTCCAAATTGGGTCTATTCATGGATGCAACTTCGTCCGATTGGATGGATTTATTACTAAATGCAGTCTTCGTACGGTTTTTTTTTTTTCTGATTTTATGAATCAAGACATTGCCTGCTGTATTCGCTTTACTTAACACATAAGTTCACAAAACAATCTAAAATAAAACTGCTTTTAAGTGATGTTCATATATGATTTATCAGCCATTCAATAATGAAAACATTATAATTCACTATATAATGGTTTTGTTCCTTGGGTTTGTGTTTAGATGAGCCATTTGAATATAAACATCTGCAAACTCATGCATTTCCACTTCAAATTTTACCAATAACAACCTTTTTACGATGTTATTGATACAGCAGGCCATAGTTGGGAACATACAAAAAAATATGTCCCCAACATTGGGTCTACCATTTTCTTGTAAAGCCATTATTATTTTAGCTATGTGAGCAGTTAGTTTGTAACGTGTAACAATTTTCTGTACATCCAGACTGCATTACTCGCTTTATCGATTCAATTGAGCCAAATTTAGATCACTTGAAGATCGTGTAGATCATCTGTTCAGCTTATCCAATGAAATCATGATGCCCCAAAAGTTCAAGAAATCGAAAATTACGCGGAAACGAACAACTATAGGTTGATTAATATTGTCTCAATTGCTTCGGATTACATCGGTCATCCTAATAGCAACATGATTTGATTGATTATCGCTAAATTAATGGCATATTTGGTACATAGCCCGAATGAAGGTGATAGGCTAACATTACATCCCGTTACCCTACACAGATAAAAAGAAACATTGAATTTTCTGCGTTATCTAATGCACATAAAGGGAATGCTAGATTTGGCATAAAATAATGCGATATTTCATGTAAATTTAAGCCAGATAACGCCTGAATCTAGCCTGTTGTATGAAAGATTGCAATCATTGTTGTATGGCGCATGATAGATTGCAAACAATTTTGTTGTTTACGCATCCTTAGGCTTGGAATTAAACGAGGGGAAATTTTACGCGCTTGTTAAAATTAATTATTTTTTTCTGTGTATGATAACAAAATTTGCCAATGGTGATAACTAAATTTGTTATGCAGCGAAAATCTAAACGATAACTGGGATGACCGAACTTGTTACTTATATGATATCAGCTTGTTATTTTCCTTTGCTAGGGTTATGTGTCAGTTGTTTTAATACCCGAGGAAGGTTAAAGCAGCAATTCCGTACACACAGAAAAAATAATGAATTTTAACGGGCGCGTAAAATTTTCCCTCGTTTAATTCCAAGCCAAAGGAAGTGTAAATAACGAAATTGTTTGTAATCTTTCATGCGCCATGAAACAATTTTTGCAATCTTTCATACAACAGACTAGATTCAGGCGTAATCTGGCTTCAATTTAAATGAAATATCCCATTATTTTCTGCCAAATCTAGCATTCCTTTTATGTGCATTAGATAACGCAGAAAATTAAATGTTTCTTTCTATCTGTGCACCTTTTAGAGCTCTCGCTTCGCTTGAGCTACCGTTTTCTTCGAATGGAAGAAGAAAATCAACACCTCCCGCAAATGACAATTGTTTGGCACAAAATTAGACATTTTCACACAACCAGAACAAAATCACTAATGTGTCAAAGCGGTTTGTTTACCATATGTCTATCCTTGGTTCATGACGTTTTGGATATGGCAACATCGACCAGCTCTTACTGGTAGAGCCATCTACTGATAAACAGCGAGAACTTAGTTGCGCACCTAATAGTTTAACCCTTAAATGCGTACGATACTAAAGGGTTATCATGAAAAATAAATTTCTTTTTAAACACGTTCATTGCTGTTAAACTAACAAAATGCTTCGATACAGTGCTCCCAGTTCACACGACTGCTTCATCGAAGTCTATGTAATAATTTCACTGCATTATTTCCCCAAAAGGAATAGAATTAATTTATTTTTAAGCGTTTTTCGGTATGTTGTTTTAAAGCAACATTGCGCATTTAAGGGTTAAATAAAGTTATGAGCATTTTAGTTTTTCTATGGTAATTTTCAATTGCTGCATTGCTACAATCGGTATTTATAAACTGTCAATTTTACATACTCTAATTGTTATGTTTTTATTCTCCGAGCGTGGAGTAACGATTATGATGTAGAAGGAGCTGTTTCGCTCATCACCACGAGGCACCAAGAGTAGACAGTCATGTTTGCTAGAATGAAAGATATGAAGAGAAAGTGTTAAAAGTTCCGTCAGTGTACGGTAGGTTGGAAATAGAATAGAAGTATTGAAAATTGAGCGAAAGGGCATCGGTAAAGTAGTACTCGAACCAAGGACGTTATCATTGCCAAACATCCCACTGCGGGGTAGGTCTTTCCTCTCCGAGGTCTCTACGTTAGAGATGACGAGAAAAAATTAAGTAATTATCAGTCGTTGTGTACCGAAACGAACCCAAAAGGAGAGGGTTTCCTTTCCCATGTACGCATCAAAACAGAGTGTGTACAAAATACCGCTAGAAACTATCACAAGCTATCAGTGGTACATGAGCGAGATCCAACACGTTATTATTGCCAGTTGAGGTGGCAGATGTATCTGTGCCTCAACCTACCCCGCAGTGGGATGTTTGGCAATGATAACGTCCTTGGTTCGAGTACTACTTTACCGATGCCCTTTCGCTCAATTTTCAATACTTCTATTCTATTTCCAACCTACCGTACACTGACGGAAATTTCAACACTTTCTCTTCATATCTTTCATTCTAGCAAACATGACTGTCTACTCTTGGTGCCTCGTGGTGATCAGCGAAACATCTCCTTCTACATCTGTCAATTTTATTCTTTTTGTTTGGAAATTTTCTCCGTTTTTATGGGACGTTTATTTAGCTGCCATCTTTTTGCAAATGTAGTTCATATTCATGGAAATACGTCACAAAGCTCTCCACGTTAGCCGTTATCAGTCTATATTGAAGATATGATTCTGAGTTGCTAAAGTGCACACTGATTTGAAAAAAAAAACAGTTACTAATGTTTGTTTACCGATACCATTTCAGTGAGATCGATGCACTAAAACCTGAAATTTAAATTTCCAAAAATGGCCAATTAAAAATGATGGGGACGAAAGAGAGATATAACAACACGGCGAGCTGTTTCACCTTAAGGCGACGCCAATGTCCTAATAAAATTATATGCTTTACATTTCCCATTCAGCAGTATCATATTTCGCTAGCCGTGATGTTACGAAGTACAAAAACCTGTCGTTTATGTTACAATTTTAATTACCAATAATTGCCTTATTTTACGCTAATTTACTGTTTTCGTGACACCTACATTTGCATCCGGCTTTTGCATTCATTTTATGAGCAACCATATTTCGGACCCATAAATAACATGTGATTTGTCATGAACCAACGAAACCACCTTCGTCGGTTGCATTATTCCAGCTTATCCATCCGCTACTATGTAGGGTTACGGGACGTAAACTGGACCTAGGTACTAAACTCGCTTTACATGCTAATTAATCCCATTTTGGGTACTAAAGGTGAAATTCATCTATAATATGCTTCAAGATAGAATTGGAATTTTAACTGAAGAGTACCTTTTGGGCCCAGCCAAGGGACATGCACCCTACTTGTTTCCTCTCGGCAGCTTGATGCTTTGTTCAAGCAACAGCGGGCAAGCTGCCTTTCGATCGATGTAAACGGACATAATTTTCCGCTGTTATTTCGGTTTTCTTTTCTTTGTAACACACACCCTCTGCGCTGCATAAATTCCCTCACCCATGTCCGTGTGTGCACTTTTTTCTTCTTCTGTGCATGTTCGTCGAACGTTCGTCAAATTATGAAAAATATACGCATAATAAATCATCTTTCAAGGCCGTTTTGTGATTATTTTTTTTTTTAATATGCTTCTGTATCGGACTTAACGGCTTGTGGTTCCAAGCTTTGCGATATACCACTATGGTGTTGGTCGACTAAATGGTCATTCACTTTGGGGGCGAAAATAGCGAAAGATTCATAGCCCTCTGTTGTCGTAAAATTGTGAACCAATCGGGGAATATATTGGGTGTGAAGTATTTTGACGAGGTTTGTAATAAAAATTATGTATGTGCGTAGTAAATTACCTCATTAACAAGCATTTTTTGCTAAGAATGTGTTTTTAAAGCGTCCAATTAGTTCTGCAAAACTCGCTATCAACCTATGGAAGATCTTAAAATTAATTACCCCCTCGAATATGTAATGACTAATGAGTACCAGTTAATTGAAAATGCAACCTATCGGAAGGAGTGTGGGCATGAGAACACGATAATCCATCCGGACGACATGGAAGCAACAGGTGAAGGCGCCACCCTCGGATTATTTCATAGAATTATGAATGCCCGAAAATTTCACCTAACTTGATTAGTCCGTTTTTTGAGTATAAATGCGACCAACAAGTCCTCCACAGAACGAGTCGTTTCTTGGTTCTGTGAGATTGAAGTAGTTCGCCTCTGTAGCGATTTTCTTCGTCTTGCATTGAAAAATCAGTGGTGAATTTGTTTTTTTTTTTTTCGTATAAGAAGAAAACTAGTCAACAATGGCCTCGTACGGATCGTGGATGGCGCAGTCAACAGCTGGAAATCTAAGTGTGGTGGACAAGGTCCCTGCCGATATGCTGCACATGGTGGACGCCCATTGGTATCAGTTTCCACCGATGAATCCACTCTGGCACTCGTTGCTGGGATTTGCCATCGCCATCCTCGCCCTAATTTCCTTGCTTGGTAACGGAATGGTCATGTACATCTTCACCAACACCAGAACGCTCCGGACCCCATCCAACCTGCTAGTGGTCAATCTAGCCTTCTCGGATTTCCTGATGATGTTTACTATGGGACCGCCGATGGTGATCAACTGCTACTTCGAAACCTGGGTCTTCGGGCCGTTCGCTTGCGAAGTCTACGGTATGTTTGGATCGCTATTCGGCTGTGTCTCAATCTGGACTATGACTCTGATTGCCTTCGACCGTTACAATGTCATCGTTAAGGGTCTCTCTGCTAAGCCTTTGACCAACAACGGTGCTCTGACGCGCATCCTCGGTGTTTGGATGACTTGTCTTGCCTGGACCTTGGCTCCGTTCTTTGGCTGGAACCGATACGTTCCAGAGGGGAACATGAGCGCTTGTGGAACTGATTATCTCACCGATACTTGGAGTAGCCGCTCGTACATTCTGGTGTACTCGTTCTTCGTCTACTTCGCACCATTGTTGATGATCATCTATTCGTACATCTTCATCATCCAAGCCGTGTCTGCCCACGAGAAGAACATGCGTGAACAGGCCAAGAAGATGAATGTTGCCTCGTTAAGATCGTCGGATGCCCAGAACACCAGCACTGAAATGAAACTGGCCAAGGTTGCTCTGGTCACTATTTCCCTGTGGTTCATGGCATGGACTCCATATTTGGTCATCAACTATACCGGTATCTTCAAGGCTTCGCCCATCAGCCCTCTGGCCACCATATGGGGATCGCTTTTTGCTAAAGCCAATGCCGTGTATAATCCTATCGTCTACGGCATTAGCCACCCGAAATACCGGGCTGCATTATACAAGAAGTTCCCATCGTTGTCCTGCACGGATGCCGCTGATGATTCCCAGTCGATGGCCTCCGAGGGTACCACCGTTGCTATGAATGAGAAACCCGCCGCCTAATCTGAGGTTGACTGAGTATTCGATGATGGTGATATTGTAAATAGATTGTTAGAAATAAAATTTAGCAAATTTTAAAATGTTTATTCGTTTGATTTTTGAAATATCTTGTTTCAATTCATGATCGCATAATAAAGCTCGGTTATAATTTCAATGTTCGAATGCCAGCATCAGAAAGCCCCAGTTTAAACATAAATTTCCATTCCTCCACCCCCACACGGTCGGGGATGGTGGAGGAGGTGCTGCAAGCGTAGCATCCGTTTTTCATGGAGGTGTTTTTGCGTTTTTGCCAATCGTGCTGTCCGCTATCTTGGCGAGCGTTAATGATTAGCACGAGCAGTACCTTGGTGGTATGTTTCGTTGTTTTGCTGGTATGTTTATTTGATCTTGTAGTAAAAGTAGTAAGGCTTTCTCTCTCCTCCTGCCAAGGTGTTTATCGCGTAATATGCCACTATCAACGAACGATTGCACCACGATGTGCAACCGCGGGAAAGAAAGATATCCACACGAGGACTCGATGGACCATGGTAGATAATATGCAACACGTTTTCACTTTTCGAAATAATCATCGTTTTGTGTTATGATTTGAATTTATGGCAGTTGCAGTTAGAGTATTCGATGGAAAATCGGACTTCAGCTTAAGTTATGTTCCCTTGTACGACAGGGCAGTGGATAAAAAGTAATCAAGTTTTTATTTTTATTTTATGTTTTCAGCTTCGCTACCAGGAACGGCCACTGCTCACAAACTAGTGGTGGCTATCCGCCAGAAGTGTACACCGGAGGATGTACTGAACGAGCTGAAGGATTTACCCAATCCGAGGGAGACTTCCGAGAACGATATGGTTGAGTCGACCTTCAATCCACTCAAGATCGATGTTTTCGTGCAGACGCTGCTGAATCTGGGATCGAAGAGTTTTTCCCACACGTTCGCAGCCATCTCCAAGTTCCATCTCGTTTTCAAGGTTAGTAATGGCTTTGTTGTGTTTGTCTGTAGACATCAATCTTTCACCTTTTTGCGGTAGTGTAGTTGGGGTTTGTAGGTTCGCCATCGAATTATTTTTTTTCAGCAGATTTGACACTTCAAGTTAACTCTTACAAAGTACTCGCGAAAAAATAAAATAGTCGATATGAAGATTTCATCTTTCTTTTTATCTTATGCCAAGTAATCTCAAGTAACTGTTTCGACGCATCTAAAACAACTATAGTGACGGAATTTTTTTTCGTATGTTAGTCACCTATTTATCAGAATTACTGTTCTTCCCATACAATCAATCATTTCTTGAGTTTTAAAATCATTTGAAACATTGCCATTATAACCTCAAAAGCTAATGTTTCCTTTTAAAAAATCTTTACCACAGTGCCTTTCAGCGTTTTTGCTGGGTCTACTCTTCATTAAATGGTTGATAAATTCATAAATAGTTTTTCATGTGTGATTCATCAAAAAATCTCCAAGTTTCTCAGGGTTATAAGTGAATAAAAGCAAACAACCTGTACACGTGGTAGAAACAATCTTTTTCACTTGTATTTAATGCTTGCAAGAAACAAAAACAACAACAAATTCATTTGTTATTGGCTAAACAAAGTAAAAATTTCTCATCCGGATGTTACAAAATTGAACGTACAGTATTTGATTATCATAGAAAATGAGTTTAAACAATGTCGGAAATCGCTGAAATTCGTTTTTTAGTATTTCATATGACCACCTTTGGCATACAGAACAGCCTTCAAGCGTCGCGGCATCGATTCCACCAGCCGAGTTCACCGTTGTTCGAATACTATTCCAAATCTCCTGAATCGCCAGTTTGAGCTCATTTTTAACGTAAGACTACGTTTCTCTTTTCTATACCGGGTGTCATTTCAAAATTTAAAAAAAGAGTGCGGTACGCAAAAGTGAAAGGTTTTTGTACGCTAATAACAATCGTTTGACAGAATGACTTCATTTATCGACCATTTTATCAGGAGAACTTACAAATTTCTTGCATTAAAATTTCAATTAAGTGATCTTAGTACAAGTAATTCAATTTATTACTTAAAGATGACCTACTTTTGCTCTGGGTCCTCAAAAGCGGGTAACAAATTGTCTATTTCATTTAGTTTTATTCCATGCTAAATACAGCACTAGCCACACCTCTCAGCTGTAAAATTATTTTGCTCTGTTGCCGGTGCCTGATTTTATAACTGAAGGCTGTCCCCTCTTTTGAATTTTGCTTCATACTGCATTTTCGTGCCTCTCTTCATTATGCAATGCTATCAACACCAGTATAAGGCACACGATTTGAACCAAAATGATTTCATTGGGAAATTCAACTTCGATTGATCAACGGTTGTGTTTTTCGCTCTCTCGTTAAAAAGAGTTTTTCTCGGTTTTTCTTTATCTCATCCATTTTCTTGCGATTGCGCGTCTAGCTGCTAAATTGTCGCCTGCGCTTCCTCATCTACAAACCAGAAGGATGCGCTGCAAAGTTTTTCAAGTTTCCCCGCTCGACCTATTGCCGTGCAATACGGTTTTTTTTTTTTTAATATCTTTATTATAGTGGCATTCAGCGTCCTGGGCTGGTTCGCCACTATGCAATACGGTGTAAATGGGTCGTAAAAATTGACAATCCGCGCGGGCGCCATCCGCTTCCGAAGCATTACCAGAGCCGGGGACCTCCCAGCGCAAAACGATGTTTGTGACAACTAGATTAATAAAATCATCCCAACTAAACTAACTAACTAAACTAACTATCTTGCAGTCGGCCATTCACAGCGAAGAGGAATTTAACAAACGACTATCCGGATTGAATACAGCACATTATGGTGTCATGCTGGCGAAATAAACCGAATATAGAAATTAATTTCTTAGGCGTATCATTACCATCGTCCTTTTCAGGACGACAAATTTAATTTTGCAGTAAAAGAGTTAGTGTTTCAGTGAAATGTTCGTGATTTATTCTGAACAACCTTTGCATATTATCAAAACTAGTACATTTTGGATTGTTTGAGGCATTCAGCCGAGAGTGGTGAATTCGGCAGAAATTTTTCATCAAACCCGAACTGATTTTTTTTATTAAACAACCGAATTTTATAATAAGGGACGGGTCAAGCAAAATAATAAAAACATTTTAATATTAACCCCGCTCGACCTATTGCCGTGGCAATGGGTCGTAAAAATCGATAATCCGCCCAGGCGTCATCAGCATCCGAAGCCTTACCGGAGCCGGGCACCTCCCTGCGCAAAACGATGTTTGTAACAACTAGATTAATAGAATCATCCCAACCCAACTATCTTGCCGTCGGCCATTCACAGCGACGAAGAGGTTAATAAACTTCTTTCCGGATTGAATACAGCATATTATGGTGTCGTGGTGTCAACCGAAAATAGAAATTAACCATCGTCCTCTTCAGGACGACCAATTTAATTTTGCAATAAAAGAGTTAGTGTTTCAGCGAAATGTTCGTGATTTATCCTGAACAACCAGTGCATATTATCAAAACTAGTACATTTTGGATTGTTTGAGGCATTCAATCGAGAGTGGTGAATTCGGCAGAGATTTTTCATCAAACCGGAACTGAATTGTTTTTCATTAAACTGAACCTAATTTCATAAGAAGGGACGTGTCAAGCAAAATAATAAAAACATTTTAATATTAACCAACTAAATGTGTTATGATATGAATATAAATAAGATGATACCATTATTACTATGCACCAAAGCGGTCCTACGTGATCCTCGCGGTTATATCCCTGAAATAACCCACCTCTAATTTTGTTTCTTTTTTTTGATTTTAAGGGTGTTACGATCAAAATTTAGTCAAACAATAATGTGTGTGAGTCGATCAAAGTTTTTATTAATAAGTCAAATTCTTTTTCTTTTTCAAGTTCAGTTAATACAGAATACAGGAGAAATATTCAGCTAAGCTTCCTTTTTACCGGCCTTTTTTCCGTAATGGCAAGATACCAAATCCGGCCAAAATAGAACGGAACAATTGTGTCGCTTCAGGAAAGGCAGTAGACCTTTTTGTAGGCACTCGCTCAGATAAATTTCCTGGTTGACGGTTCCGGTTGCAATGTACACGTTGCTCTTAAAGCCACAGGTACAGATGGCCTGCCACACCTGATATTTCTTCGCGAACTTTAACAGTTTAATGTGCTTGAAAATATCTGCCACCTTTCCCCGTCCGGTTGCCGTGTAAAATTCCTGTCCAGGAAGCTGTTTAAAGTCTGCCTTGACGTAAGTTTCATCGTCCTGTACCACGCAATCAAACTTCGTCAGCATCGTCGTGTACAACTTTCGCGATCGTGGTTTGGCCGACGTGTTTTGTTTATCGTTGCGATTTGGAGTCACCACTTTCTTGTAAGTCGACAGTCCAGCTCGTTTTTTAGCTCTATCCACGGTTGAAGGCGCCACTCCCAGCTTCTTTGCAACATCTCGGACGGAGAGGTTGGGGTTCCACTCGAAACAGCGGGCAACTCTTTTTGTCGGCGCTGTGGCCTCCGGCCTTCGATTTCCTCCCAATCCAGCTTTCCTGGCTTTCGAAAAACGTTTACCGAACACTTTTAATACGTTGGTAACAGTTGATTTAGCCACATTCAACAATTTCGCCAACTTGGCGTGAGAGTAGTTTGGATTTTCGCCATGCACGTGCAAAATTTTGATGCGTTGCTTCTCTTCCTTCGACGAAATTTTGATAACTGAAGTGCTAATCTCAAAATCAAAATAAAGGCATGATGCTACACGCACACATCTTCAAATTGAGGGGTGTGCAAATTTTTTTAATGCACGATGAAAGGAAATGCGTCAAGTTTAAGTCGACCAAATTTTGATCGAAACACCCTTTATTGGTGTTATTCAATCGGTGCTTAACCTCCCACCACAAGTACTAGTTGGGGTTCAAATCCAGTGACTGCGGAGGGGTTCCCAGTTGCTTAGGAACATTGCAAAGCAACCACTCTCGTACAACGTGTGACGTGTGTTTTGGATTATTGTCCTGCTGAAAGTAATAATCACGCGGTAGTTCCAATTTTTGCACGGAAGGTTGCAGATTACGCTTCAGTATGTTCAAATAGCCCATTTTGTCCATCGTGGTGTCGATAAACTCCATAGCACCCACACCACTGGCCTCCATTGAACCCCACAGCATGACGCTACCTCCTTCGTGTTTGACAGTAGGGCTTAAATGCTTGACCTCCAACGACGAATTCGGTTCTCTCCAAACCATCTGTTTTCCATCGGATCCAAATAGATTAATTTTCGTCTCGTCGGTAAAACCAACCTTGTTCCAAAACTCCAAAGGCCTTCGCAAAATCCAGTCGCTTCTTAATATTTGCTTTAGAAAGAAGAGGCTTCTTCCGAGCAACCCTTCCTCTCAGATTGTGGCTGTGAGCCACACGCCGGATGGTTTGAGCACTGACGGATCTCCCGATATTGTCAGCGGCCACGTTGGTCAATTTCGGAATACTTGTCTTAGGATCTTTTCTTATTGTTCGCACGATTCCTCGTTTGTCAGCAGCTGTCAAGATACGTTTGCGGCCTCTGCCTGTGCGGTTCTTCAAAGTTCCCTCGAATTTCCACTTGTTTACGATTTTCTGCACTGTGGAATGCGTTTTTCCAATGGCAGCCGCTATTTCCCGCAACGATTTTCCACGAAGGCACATACTGATCACTTGAGTGCGCGTGGCAATATCGGTTTCTTTCCTGGTGGTCGCCATTTTGGTCCAAACACAATAAACTTCCAGACGAAAACACAATAAACTTCGCTGCCAATGCAGCTGAGAGTTATTGATAGTATGCACTGCTGGAAAAACTCACTTCAAATTGCCAATATTGTGTTTATAAAACGAATTGGTTTGAAAATAGTAAAGGTGTACGTTCAATTTTGTAACATCAAAAATGCTTTATTTTTGGAAAATTAAAATTTTGTAGAAATCCTTTCCAATAATTGAAGTGCATGCTTCGCAAGTTGAGCAATTATAAAATTGAACTACAACAGAAATAGTATTCCCCCCCCCCCCCTAAAAATCGAAAAGTTCTAGGGGTTTTTTTTTTTTCATTAGGGCGAATCTAACACTGAGAGACTCTCTTTGATTACATTCTCTTTCATTCTACTATTTGTAGAGTATGCTAGCCAGCACTATTATGTTTCGATCTGTACTAAACAATCCCTCGAAAGTTTTATAACGGCGGTGTTATGAATGGAAGTTTGGGGGGCGGGGAGAAATTCTCTCTTTGTTAGTTTCGCCTAAATAAAAAAAAAAAGAAAAAAAAACCTTGAGTTCCTGGCGGGGGGGGGGTTCTGTTTTTTGTGTGACTTTTTGTTTTTTTTTTTTTGTTTGGTGTAGTGAGGTTTGTTTTATTTTATGGAGAGATTGTTGTTAACGAATAAATTTTTTTTTTTTTTTTTATATTTTTTTTTAAAAAATTTTTTGTTAAGTCGCAGGCTTCCCAATAGTACAGCCTTCTTGCTACAGCCAGTTTAAACTGCATCGACTGTCTCTGTATGAACCGAACTATCGCTTGCTACCGTACGTTCGGTACCCAACCCGAGATGTATCGGCAACAGGGCATTCATACATGAAAAAATGCTGTATTGGAACAGTCGGTGCTACGCCGGCTTTCCCGAAACCATCACGCTCTAAACGTAGTAAGCCGAATGGGATGTTAATTTTCCATTTTGTCATGTCTTCTGCTTCGTAAATTCTTTCGCCAGGACAGCCTTCCTTAAGCGACGACAGTTTTGGCTTACCCGAGTCGGCTGTCACGAGAAGGATCTCGTGAGGATGTCGGTTGCCCCCGTGCTTTTGCTCATTTTCCATTACAGAGAGTTACCGTAGTTTGCGGTTAGAAATTCAGCCAGTAATTCCTTACCGTTGTTTCTGTAAGATTGTTTTAAAGTAGGTAGATGGCATTTGTGGTCATCATTCTTTCTGCACAAAATGAGCTACATAGTTAGGAGTTAGGGAGAAAACATACCGGCCACGTTTTCACCCGCAGACAACGGTACCTCTCTGTATCTCCTTATCATTAGTAGGAAAATAGATTGTTACACGCGTATTATCAGGCCTATGTTTCGTTGCTCAAAAAATTCGCGCGCCAGTATTGCGAAAATTTCTCGCGCCGGTTTTGCGAAAACGCTTATAGAAGTTGTAGCACTCTCTGTTGGAAAACTATATGACCCACTGGCCGTGGTAGATGGAGTTGGCGATAATCAGGTTTATTTCGTTTTTTACGTTAAACATATTGTGTTATATAGTGGGGAAAATATATTTAGGAATATCATAAACTACTACTCAATTTTGCCGATTAATTACTTGCTCACTATTACCATGTCGGCAATGATATTCATAGCATCAACTTATGATTGGCATAAGCGACATCAATGTGAATAACATAAATGGTTGAAACATGTGAAAACAGTTTATGAAGACACCGTAATCAGTACACACAGTTTTGTCAAGCAAGAAATATTTCCTTATTTATTTTATGAAACCCCACTTTAGTGTTTAGAATTCTGCCACTGTGGAATAACTGGGAATAAATGAATTATGAACGAATGAAGTTGATTTACTAGTTGCGATTTACCGGTATTTCGTTTGTTCACCTTAATATAAAGTTGTTGAAAACTATATTGCTGGTTGACGAAACAAGAATGAAAGTTATTATTATTCACTATACCTACATTGGCAGCCCTAAGTTTGCGCCTTCAAAACTGAAGAAATAATCCATAAAAAATTGAAAGTCGTTCCATAAAATACGTATTTATGATCCATAAGATTCTGTTAAAAACCCATAAACATTTTTTAAACATGTTGTGGAATGTTTATGGAGCAATTACAAAACTCTATTAACTTATACCAGCGACTGGATAGTCACGAAGAAAACGAATACATGTTTTGGCTCAGGAAGTACTAGCACACCGGTCACAAGCTCGGTCCCAAGCTTAATGATTCGCCAACGCTTAGTAATGTAACTCTCACTAACACACCTTCAAATATTCTGTCAAAATAACATAGCGAATCAAAACAAAAGCAAAGATACTAGTACCGAAAAGCGCAAGAGATATTGCAAGGTGTAACCTGCAAGGTGTACTTCGTACCAAGAGGTTCTACAACAGTGAACCAATTTTAAATCACTAGTTGCACATTGATTGTTGCTCATACCCAAAGGTCTGTGTATGTGACTGTTAATTAACGATTGTTAAATAATGTCATGTAAATTAGAGACTGGTTTAAATACGTCCTTTGATTGTTTCAAATGCATAACCAAGGATGAAGAATAAGGCAGCATTCAATTCAGCATCACGAGTTCAAGTCTGGGATCGAGCAAAGTCAAATTTGGGTACTGTATAGTTTATAAATAAGTTCTTTCAAACATATGGTGAAATCTAAATACCACAAGTTATGAATTACCTTTAGTAATGACTGCTAAGAATAAACAGTAGAAGCAAAAAAACAT
The DNA here is from genome assembly GCA_024533555.2 of Aedes koreicus. NCBI lineage: Eukaryota > Metazoa > Arthropoda > Insecta > Diptera > Culicidae > Aedes > Aedes koreicus. The sequence goes on from JAHHFK020004985.1 coordinate 18,084, forward strand.
CCTTTCAAAGTGAATTCAAAACATTTTGGTGTATTAAAAACGTGAGATAGAGTTCTTGAATAAACTCTTCTGTAAACCATTGTTAGACCCGTAACGCTGGTAGATCACCTTTTCGTGGTGCATTACGGGGTATCAGATCTACCACCGAACCCTAGTCCGTATTAATTCAAATTAGGGAACCTTTTTTTTTTTTGAAGTCAAAGGAACATATTATTGACTTCATTAAATTTTATGTCTTGTGAAAAGTGACAATACTCGGATTGATCCCCTGAGGATGAGCTTTGCATAAGGAAAACATGGTTAGTCTTCATTTACATGAATTCTCATTTTCTATTGATGTTCTCTAGTTTGAATTGGTTATGGCTAGGGTTCTGATACATGGTATAATTTCCAATGAATTTACCAATTGCTAAATAATGTCGATGTGTAATAAATACAAATGAGAATTGTTGAATAAACATATTTCTTCAAATGTTGTTAAGCAGGGGATGTTGAATAGATTCTCCAATTTTGAGTAAACAAAGGTTGAAAAACAGTTTTGATTCAAAATAAGATGACGGTCGATAAGCTCAACAGTGAATTTGAAGAAATGTGTTTAAACTAAAGTTGTTACTTGGGTCATCCACTGCCATTAAACTTCCACCCGTGTCATTTTCATCCGCTCGCGCGATTTCCGCTCGCACGACTTCCAGCTGTGCGACTTTTACTCGCACCACTTCCACTTGCTCAATTTTCACCCAGGCCGCGAATTTTGATTGTTTTCACATAAATTTCCATTTCGGAATTGTTGTACAAATCTTCGGAAGATAATAACCGGCCGAACACAATAAGGGAGATCTGATCATATCGCACCAAGTTATAATGCTGGCGACAGCTATCTGATGAGACTACCGAATCCTATTTCCATGTTCCTCTGTGCAACCCATCCCCAAAAAAAAGCCACCTATTCTAACCTCAGGTTAACCGCGAGTATGTAGCCCAACTCCTACTAATCCTACATTATAAAAAAAAAACAATGAATTATCGGCTCCGTACATCTTACGCAATTGAGCCTCCCAAATTAATGCACGAATTAAAAAAATCGTTAGAAGTTCAATAAAACCTATCTAACTCAGCAGCGATCAGTTGACGACTGCTGAAAGCGGATCAATGAAAAATTGGCACTAGCAAAATACTCATAACCGAATCCGCTTCGGCATTGTACTGGCACTGGTAGACATAAAACACGAAGACACGACATGAGCAACCAGAGTAAAATATTAGTGGCGATGTCAACAATGTATTGGCAGTATTACGAAGTACATGTCGTACCTTTGCGAAATGTAACGAATGAACAACCGAGGCTGTTTTAGACCATAAAACAAAATACATCCACACGAACATGCGTATTGTTTACAGTCAAAGACGGCAACGTTGCATGTCGCATGACTGGTTCACTGTGGGCTGTCGTGGATAGCTCAATTGTGAGGCTGTCATAGGGTTAAGAAGGCGACAGTCGTCGTAATACTGTCGTGAGGCGGTACATTTGGGATGCCTGCCCGAGACACAGTTGTATGGGTGATTCCCAATTGTCTTCCGATCCATCTGATGGTCGCAGTCGCAGTTGTTTCGATGACATCTCAATAACCACTTAACCGATTGTTATGAAATTTTGCACATGTGAACAATTTACGCCATACTAGTTATAATCAGATTTTCATCAATTTCTAATCATGGACAAAAAAGTTACACACGGATAAAAGTACAGCCCTTATCGCTTTAGGCACTAGCCTAATGGGTTGCAAAGCATTCAAAAGTGTTTGCAGACTCTGAACATCTTTGTCACTCAATAGGCATTATGTAAACAAAGAGTGAAGATGGATAAAAAAACCCTCCAATAACACATGAATGTCAAATCCCAGAGAACATTGCAAAAGCTTCGATGAAAATTTGAACGGCTCTCAAAGTTCTTTTTGAAAATATATATACGGGCGTTAAAGCTCACTCATGTTTGAGTACATACAACTCAAATACGCAAAAAGTGAATTTACTGTTCGGGAAAACTGATGGCATATGAAAATAACATTGAGAACGATATTCATTAATCTTCAAACACAGTCAAAGCCAAAAAAGTTACTCAACCTAAGTTTCACCACTAATAACGGATTTCAGTGAGCGAACGGCACACAAATATGAGCCGTTTATATTGTTTGCTTCAGCTTGTAATGTTGAGTAAATGCAACAGATAATTCCAACACCGCTGTTTAAAACTATCCAAATTTGAGTCTTGGCCACTCAAACTCGCAATAACGTAGGTTTCTAAAGTGAATAAAAATTGGAAAACATAACAGCAACCAAACCCGGGATGCACGGGATCCCGGGAATAGTTAAAATATTTCCCGGGATCCGGGAATCCCGGGAAATGAGAGAATCCCGGGATTTTTCATCTACGATTACAGTTTTAAACTTTCACTGTGAGCAAGGGATGGCTCATACGCAGCAGTGAACGATTTACAAAGGGTACACCTTCATTCAGCTGGCGTTGGCAAATACCATAGAAGGTAAAGCTTATGGGAATTTCACAAATTGGGGGAAATGTGGACTATCTCTGTTGTTTCAAGTGATAAATCTTCAGCAGAATTGAGAGAGAGAGAGAGAGAGAGAGAGAGAGAGAGAGAGAGAGAGAGAGAGAGGAGAAAAGGTCAGTGGTATAGCAAAGGCCAGTTACGCTGCACTAGGCTGTGAAGTTACAGGAGCAAGTAGTAGCAAGAGACAGGCGGTCTAGGCGGTGCAAATTGTTGCTTTATTCTCTTTTTACATTTAATATCAACTCCTTCGTATGTCATTCGTTTTGACTCTCGTTATTCCACTCCTCAAGTAGGGTTTTGCAATCCATCAACATGTTCTGAATTTTTTAGTACGTTCCGAGTCCAAAGTGCACAGAAATTTTGCTTAATTAAACCAACAAAATTGATTGATGACCTAAACCTATCTGGCACCTTATAGTTACATCAATAACAAACTGGAAGCTCATATGCACACTAGCGCCGTGAAGTGAGTGAATTCTGAGCTTATATGACCACGTCTAGGAAGAGCCTTACCACTGAGTTGGTCCTAATTGGTGAAACTACCGAGATAACATAGGATGAAACAAATTATCCCTTATTCCAAAGCTTCACTGTTCTCATTCATAGTAACACGAAAGTAAAGTGCTCCTAGCGGTGATATTTGAAATTTAACCGGAACTCAATGACACTGATTTGTTGACCTTACTTCAAAAATTAATTCTGCCGAGGGCTATAGAGTTCAATGCCTTGAAACAGCTGAGATAGACCTTTTTTCCGCCAATTAACAAATATCCCAGGCGGTACGAAAAATCATAGATCGAAGTTGTTTCACTGTTCTCGCCATAGCTGCCGTAAACAAATCCCAGGCGGTACGAAAAAACCATAGATCGAAGTTGTTGCACTGTTCTCGCCATAGCTGCCGTAAACAAACTGATGGAGCTGTCAAATTTTCACAGTCTATAGGAAACTAGTATATATTGACTACTAACCGGTGGACCGACCCCATGGCTCTTGCTACCCTAGTGAGGATTGATGCACAAAATATGCCACGCCAAATTGAGCCGCCTACTCCGAGCTCAGATCGACGGTGATGAAATCGAGGCAGTGTCTTTGAACGGAAGGTGTTGCGTACGATCTACGGTGGAGTGCAAATGGAAGACGGACTACGAATTGCATCAGTTGCTGGGAGAACCTCCCGTCGTTAACACCGCTAAAATCGGCCGACTACGGTGGGCTGGGCATGTCGTCAGAATGTCGGACGTTAGCCCTGTTAAAATTCCCGAAAGCGATTTGACAGGCACAAGAAGAAGAGGTGAGCAACGAACATGGTAGATCGATCAAGTAAAAAGCGACCTGCGGACCTTTCGCAGACAGCGAGATTGGCGGAATGAAGCCATGGGCCGAAGAGAATGGATACAATTTCTGTATACAGCTGAGGCCACCCAGGCCTACGTGTGATTGACCGACCTGAAGTAAAGCATAAACAAGCAAGAAACTGTTATCCACACAAACGTCACGTAGTGAGTGAATTCCGAACTTATAAGACTATCACATTGAAGAATTGAGCCACTGGCACAAGTTAACTGAAGAAAGCAAAGCCCTAACTAGTAAAGGTCTGAAGATATAGCATACTTTAAATGGAGGCTCATATGCACACTAGCGCCACGTACTGAATGAATTTTGGATTTATATAACTACCGCCCGGAAGGGCTTGGTCACAAGCACAAGTTTGGTGAAGAAAGCAATGTCCTAACTGATAAGATGCTCTAGATATAGCATAATAAAACTGAAAGCCCATATACACACAAGCGCCACGTAGTGAGAGAATTCCGAACAAATTTATTCGGAAGGGCTTTTCGGAAGGGCTTGCCAACTTACACAAGTTTGCTGAAGCAAGCAGTGTCTTAATTAGTAAGGCATATGAGATACAGCATAATAAACCTGCAGGCTCGTATGCACACTAGCGCCACACAGTGGGTGAGTTCCGAACATATGGGACAACCACCCAGAAGGGATTGGCAACTAGCACAATGTCCTAATTAATAAGAGTCTCGTGATTTAACGTAAAATAATCTGGAATCTCATATCCGTAATATCGCCACGTAGTGAGTGAATTCCGAACATATGTGATCATCATCCGAATGGACTTGGTCACTAGAACGAATTTACCTGAGAGAGTAATATCGTAATTTGTAAGGCTCTCGAGATACAGCCTAATTAAACTTAAACATTAGATGCACACTAGCGCCACGTAGTGAGAGAATTTCGAACATATGTGACCACCATCTGGAAGGGCTTGGCCACTAGCACAAGTTTGATGAAGACAGCTCCGTCCGAACTAGCCTTACTACTCGAGATATAGCAAAAACAAGCTTGAAAATTATATGCACACTTGCGCCGTGTAGTGACTGAAATCTGAGCTTATGTGAAGTTTACTGAAGATTAATATGTCTTAACTGGTGAGGCTCTCGAGATATCCTAGGATGAAACCAATTACCCCTTATCCCAACGCGTCACAGCACTCATATTTAGTAACTCGAAAGTAAAGCGCCTCTAGCGTTGGAATTCCAAATTAAGCCGAAATCCAATGACACATATTTATTGGTCCAACCTCGTACAACAATTGTGCTGAAAACTGTAGATGTTTATCACTTAAAACAACTGAGATAGACCTCATTTCCCCCAATCAGTGAAAATCCCATAAGCTGCGGGATCGATCTTTACGGTTTGCCCGAAAAGAAAAAAACTGGAAAAATAGAAAACGGAGAAAAAAAAACCAAAAAATCGCCTCTCAGTAAGGGGCCACAAAAAAAAAAAAAAAAATAAAAAAAAACGGTAGTATGTAAAAAAAAAAAAAAAAGGAGGGGGGTTTTTTTCTATTGTATGTAAAGGGTGATACGGTCAAAATTTGGTCAAGGGAAAACGCGTGTAAATCGGTGAAATCGTTTATTTAAAAATCAAATTAAATTTCTTTTACAAGTTCAATTAGTATAAAATTCAGGAAAAATATTCAGTTAGGCTTCCGCTTTTCCAAATCCGAATTGCCGGGCCTTACGCTTGACCCCTGCCATCAGATTTTGTACAGCCACCTTGTCCACCTTCTTCGCCGCAGAAAGCCAGTTTGCCTTGAACTGCTGCTCGTCCTTAGCAGTTTTTTTGGTCTTCTTTAGGTTCCGCTTGACAATAGTCCAGTATTTCTCAATTGGGCGGAGCTCTGGCGTGTTGGGAGGGTTCTTGTCCTTGGGAACCACCTGCACGTTGTTGGCGGCGTACCACTCCATGGCCTTTTTACCGTAATGGCAAGATGCCAAATCCGGCCAAAACAGTACGGAACAACCGTGTTTCTTCAGGAAAGGCAGCAGACGTTTATTTAAACACTGTTTCACGTAAATTTTCTGGTTGACAGTCCCGGAAGCTATGAAAATGCTGCTTTTCAAGCCACACGTACAGATGGCTTGCCAAACCAGATATTTCTTTGCGAACTTTGACAGTTTCGTGTGCTTGAAAATATCTGCTACCTTTCTCCTTCCTTTTGCCGTATAAAACTCCTGTCCCGGAAGCTGCTTGTAGTCGGCTTTGACGTAGGTTTCGTCGTCCATTACCACGCAGTCAAACTTCGTCAGCATCGTCGTGTACAGCCTCCGGGATCGCGCTTTGGCCGTCGTATTTTGTTTATCATCGCGATTTGGAGTCACTACCTTCTTGTAAGTCGATAGTCCGGCTCGTTTTTTGGCTCGATGCACGGTTGTAGACGATACACCCAGCTTATTTGCGGCATCTCGGAGAGATAGGTTAGGGTTTCGCTTGAAACTACCGGCAACTCTCTTTGTCGTCCCAGCGGCTTCCGGTTTTCGATTTCCCCCCGATCCAGACTTCCTGGCTGTCGACAAACGTTCCCCAAACACTTTAATTACATTTGCAACGGTTGATTTGGCAACTTTTAGCGATTTTGCCAACTTTGCGTGCGAGTAGCTCGGATTTTCGCGATGCGCGAGCAAAATTTTGATACGCTGCTCTTCTTGCTTGGACGGCATTTTGACAACTGAAGAGTGAATTCCAAAATCAAAATAGGAGCAACATTCTACACACACACACCTTCAAAATGAGGGGTGCTCAGGTTTTTTAAATGCAAAATTGAAAGAAATACGTCAAGTTGATATTGACCAAATTTTGACCGTATCGCCCTTTACGAATAGCCAAATTTCACGACAAAAATCGATAACTCGAAAACCATTAACTTTAGACATATAATGTCTTTGAAAGATTTAGTCTTAAAAAAAGATCTATCTTTTGGTTTGAGTGGTGACTAGGGTGGTCCTATTATGTTCATAATAAAAATTCTGACTTTTTATTTTTATGGTTAAGAGTAATTGTTGCTTCTAGAGAATTGTATAATAGATAATTTAATTTAATGAAACTTTGCTGAAAAAACCTTACTTCTATCTCATCTACGTTTCGTTTTATATCAGTTTTTCTAACTGTCCTTAGGGTGAGACTTAAAAAAACAATTTTTTTGCTCTTATTTTTTTATTTCAATTTGAATTTGAAAACTTTGTTCAGATGACTTTGAGGACATAAAAGGACGCACATGAAGATACAAGATTGTTGCTAGTTATTGTATGAAAAAATTTATAGAGGTTGAATTGTAAAAAAATATGTTTTTTCAAGATATCTTAATCACTTATTTACAAATATTTGCAAACATGGATCTGTGGACTGAAAGTAAAAACTTCCAACAAATAGACCTTTTCAAATCGTTTGTCCCCTTTTGTCCCCCTTTGGAGCAAAACTCATTTTAAAATTGGTCGTTTTGCATTATTTCTGCATAATTCCGATCTGCAGCATCAAAAATTATTATTAAAGTGCCTAACAACGTGAGATTTTTATGAAAATGTTTATATTTTTATATTAACCCATCTCCATTTCTTTATTAACATTTATATCACAGACAAACAGACATAACGCATCGAAAATTTTGCACTACAAATCATCGTCACTAACACACCTGCGCCATCTGTTGAACTCACTGTGATGGGTGATAAAGCTGAACACTGTGCTAACGTCAAACATAAGGACCGTTTGAAGTGTAATCGTTGATGAAATTGCAAGTGTTATGTCTGTTTGTCTGTGTTGACATATTTACATTTGTTTACTTACATTTATTTATTTATATAAAATATACAAATGCAAATGTAAATGTATCAAGATAAGCTGGAGCAGGTGTGTTAGTGACGATGATTTGTAGTGCAAAATTTTCAATGTGTTATGTCTGTTTGGCTGTGATATAAATGTTAATAAATAAATGGAGATGAGGTAACATAAAAAAATAAACATTTTCATAAAAATCTCACTTTGTTATTCACTTTTATGATAATTTTTTATGCAGCAGATCGAAAGTTATGTAAAAATAATGCAAAACGACCAATTTTAAAATGACGTTTGCTCCACAAGGGCACAAAAGGGAACAACAAATTTTGCATAGGTCTTGTAGATAGAAATTTTTACTTTCAGTTCACGTAATCTTTGTGTGCAAATATTTGCGGATAAATGAGTAAGATATCTTGAAAAAGCAATTTTTTTTTTTACACTTTTTTTATACAATAGCTAGCAACTATCTTGTATCTTCAAACTGTGCGTCATTTTATGTCCTAAAAGATATCTGAACAAAGTTTTCATATTCAAAATGAAATAAAAACTTAGAGCACAAAAACTGTTTTTAAGTCCTTCCCTGAGGACAGTTAGAAAAACTGATATAAAACGAAATGTAGATGAGATAGAAGTAAAGTTTTTTCACCAAAGTTTCATTAAATTAAATTATCTATTATACAATTCTCTAGGAGCAACAACTCCTCTAAAGCATCAGAATAAAAAGTTAGAATTTTTATTATGAACATAATAGGACCACCCTGGTCACCACCCAAACCAAAATATAGATCTTTTTTTAAGACTAAATCTTCCAAAGGCATCATATGTCTAAAGTTAATGGTTTTCGAGTTATCGATTTTTGTCGTGAAATTTGGCTATTCGTACCATAGTGCCATGTATGCAACAAAACAGCGTGTGTACAAATAAACGCTAGAATCATCACAAGCAATTGGTAGTACATGAGCACGATCAAGAGCGCATTCTTTTGCCTGTCAAGGTAGCGGATTCGTTCGTGCCTTGACCTACCCCACATTGTGGATGTAAGGCAAAGGAATGCTTGCTTGGATCGAGTACTGCTATATGACGGAACTATCAACATTTTCTCTTCATATCTCTCATTCTAGCAAACATTACTGTCCACTCTTGGTGCCTTATGGTAATGAGCGAACATTTTCGTTCTACATGATATTCCGAATTAACATTCTCTGCACATTCCAATTATTACTGCTATGAATAGTTATTCTGTTGTGTTTTGATTCGCTTTGAATAGAGTTTTACTTCTAGAAAGAATCAAGTTTTGAGAAACTGTGAAAGTGTGAATCGTTTTGATGCCAGCCAGAGGTAGTGCGTTACCGACTACAGGTTGTCACGCTGAAGAAGGGCCTTCAACTCGAGGCCGTATCATCATTTAAACTAAACGTCCATTTCCAGAGCCGCCTAATAATTTCTAAGAAGCGAATCATAGAGTGTTCTAACATACTTACTCACTTAATTTTGCTATCCCAACCAATTAGAACAGTACCTGCGTTACAATGTTCCGCTACAAAACTAACGAAACAAATCAATCGGTCTAACGTAGTCTACGTCAACCGGTCGTGTGTTAAACACAACCCTACAATATTTTTTTAATTTTTGCTCTTGGGAGATTAAATCGAACCCCGAACTTCATCGAATACACGGACATTGTTTGAATATTCCATTACCCCCCCCCCCCCCCCCACCTCACTTTAATTTATTCATAAGTATGCGTGAATGATCCACAATTTTTCCTTCGCTTGCAGTACTTCCATAGTATTGTTGGATAACTTTTGCACGTACCGACCAACCGCTTTATTTATGTTCTGCCAAAAAGTTCAATAAATAAATTATAAACGATTTCACTTTTGATTTCCCGATTGCGCCAAGCTACTTCAGCTAGAATCGAAATTGGCATGAGATTGCAAGGAAGCGTTCCTTCGGTACACGTTCTGCGGTTCGAAAAGTTTTGTTTCTTCCTCATTTCGGAACTTTTCAAACGCTTTCAGATGGCAAGTGATTCATTGCATCGGGAGCAGGAGGGCAGCCCGTTTGGAATATGAGTTAGTTTGATTGCAACCGCTTTTTGCTTCTGCATGGGCCGCATATTTTCGAGGGAAAATTTGAAAACGAGAAAGTTCTATCGACGTACTAGAATGTTTATCAGTTTCGTTGCAAAATTGGGGAGGGTTGCCCTGCTCATTTTATCTGCTCGATATGAATATGCAAATGTAGCTTATTTTGAGGGGGTTGAAGTACGTACGTGTGGCAATTATTGGCAAGCGATAAACTTTGTGTTTTGGAACATGTATGTGTATGATCAATGATTGTTAAGACTAAAATGTTTCCCTCCCATACACTGAGTGGAACGGTAACTTTTTCCGACTTTTTATAGTGATTTTTTTTTTCTCAGTACACTCTTTCTCGTCTACCTGTATGTAGTGCTCTTCCACAAAGTGACATATCACTTTCAGCTCGAGCAGGTCTCAGCACTTAGCAATGCAAGGGAAAAAAATCTGGTGGTTCTGTGCAAAAGAGGACTACTGTGACAAAGGCACCGAGTAATTGCGCACAATAATCTCAGGGGCCTCCCTCCGCAAAGTCTGTAAAAAAGTAGCTGTCATGCAAGACCATGCTGGGTTCGATACTCGTTCTTACGAAGGAATTGTTTTTGTTAAATATCTAAGTTTTCTCTACTGCACTGCATCTAAAGCTCTCAAATAATGACTATTGAAGTACATATTGAATCATGTTCGTAATGCTCTGAGATGCTGAAGCAGAAGTTGATAAACGATCAAAAATTAAGCTACCTTAAATTTTAATTGCAGTGAACAAATTGCAAGTTATGCTGAATCGTCCAACACATCTGTTAAAGAATCTTACATTTCTCGGTCGAGTGCACACTCGTTTAGAAAGAAGCATTTGGCGCTCTGTTAATGTTATTGCATATTTTTTCACAACTCGGCACTCGACTTTCTCCTCCGGGTGGTACTTACACACATCTCTCGGGTTTGGTTTGTTTTGAGATAAGCGGAGAATACGCTACGTGCAGGATGAAAGGTTGGATTCCACAAACGGAGTGACGGCCGCTTCAAGCTAGCGGAGTGTGCTGAGCAGAAACAAATGCATGCACGTTGAAAATAGGAAGTACTTCCTGTCACTTGAAAAGCGGACAGTGCCTCTGGGGTTGGTAGAGGATCTATGATTATGGAAGTACTTTAGGGTGGGACAAGTTTCTTTGTTTGCTTTAGAAAATCATAAAAAAAATACAGAGATCTGCAGGGCCGAGTTTGCTGAGAAAATCTGTTTACATATTATTCTTCATCTGCGTTTATGTTCTTTGGCATAAGTTAATTTAGATACCAAAGTATATCATTGTACCAAACTATTAAAATGCCGTGAAAGGAGCCTGTTGTGTACGGGCCAAAACTTTGTACACCAATGTGATGTACATGTACTGTACATACTAATGTATTAGGTGCGCAACTAAGTTCCCGCTGTTTAGCAATAGATGGCGCCAGTAGTAAGTGCTGGTCGAATGTTGTACATCTCAAGCGTCATAAACCAAGCTGAGACATATGGTAAACAAACCGCTTTGCCAAATCAGTGATTTTGGTTTAGTGTTATATATTTTGGTTGTTTGAAGATGTCTGATTTCGTGACAAATAATCGTCATTTGCGGGAAGTGTTGATTTTCTTCTTTCATTCGAAGAAAACGGCGGCTGAAGCACATCGAAAGCTCCAAAAAGTTTACGGTGATGCTGCTCTGAGTGAAACAACGTGTCGTGATTGGTTTCGTCGCTTCAAAAACGGTGATTTCAGAGTTGATGATCGTCCGCGTGAAGGAAGGCCAAAAAACTTCGAAGACTCTGAATTGGAGGCATTGCTCGATGAGGATCCGTGTCAAACGCAAGAAGAGCTTGGTTCAGGATTAGGAGTTTCCGGCCAAGCCGTTTCTAAGCGATTGCATGCGTTGGTAATGATTCTAAAGCAAGGAACTTGGGTTCCTTACGATTTGAAGCCAAGAGATGTTGAGCGTCGTTTTTTCGTCTGTGAACAACTGCTCCAGCGGCAAAAAAGGAAGAGTTTTCTACATCGCATTGTGACGGGTGACGAAAAATAGATTCATTACAGTAACCCAAAACGGAAACATTCATGGGGACTGCCCGGGCATGCTTGCCTATCGTTGCCTAGGCCGAATATTCACGCTGCGAAGGTTATGCTGTGTATTTGGTGGGACCAAGTTGGTGTTATTTGTTATGAGCTGTTGAAACCAAACGAAACCATTACCGGGGAACGGTATCGAACTCAATTGATGCGATTGAGCCGAGCACTGCACGAAAAACGGCCACAATACGAGCACAGACACGAAAAAGTGATTTTTCAGCATGACAACGTTCGACCTCACGTTGCGAAACCCGTGAAAACCAACTTGGAAACGCTCAAATGGGAAGTCCTACCCCACCCGCCATATTCTCCTGATATTGCACCGTCCGATTATTACTTGTTCCGTTCGATGGCACATGGTCTCACTGGTCAGCAATTCCACTCATATGATGACATCTCAAAATGGCTTGATTCTTAGATAGCATCAAAAGACGAACAGTTCTATCGAAATGGTATTCACGTTCTACCAGAAAGATGAGAAAAAGTCGTAGCTAGTGATGGGCAATACTTTGAATAATTCGTTTGTAACCTTTGTTTTCAAAATAAAGTTCCTTTTTCACCAAAAAAAAAAAACAGCGAGACCTTAGTTGCGCACCTAATACTACAATAGTTCTAATCGATGGACGCTTTGATTTCTTCCATGCCGTATTCTCCGAGGTAAAACTAGTCGATGAGTTATCACGTTCAAAAATGGTTTCCTTCGTCTTAGGGTGCAGAATCTTGTTAAGACTGTTCTTTTACAAAGAGAAGAGAACGAGTTAGTTGATTTATGGTAGGCCGTGGTTCAAAACTGACACGACGTTTTTTGTGGCGTGTTATTTTCGTTTGCTAATTTTAGTCTTTTCGATATGCCCAATTTGAAGTGATGAGAATATTTGGTAATAAATGCATTATGTTGACTTCCATTATATGATGTAAAACAGCTAAAGCTTGCTTCAGATAGAATAGGAACAAAAACAATTAACAAAAATTATTCGTCACGGTTTCGAAGGAATTCTCGAATTTTTCCTTTAACACGGCTCATTAGGCGGCGCACACCTTCTACGTCCATCGTTTTAGCTATCTTATTCCACCAGGTCTTCATCTGATTGATGTCTTTGACAACCTTTCCCTTTGCCTTGAGTCTTCTCTTCATGATTGCCCAGTATTTCTCAATAGGGCGGAACTGGGGGCAGTTGGGTGGGTTAAGGTTTTTCGGAACAACCTGGACCCCTTTCTCTGCATACCATTCTTGAACGACTTTGCTGTAATGACAGCTTGCCAAATCTGGCCAAAACATTACGGGATGGTCGTGGGATCGAATGAACGTCAAAATTCGTTTTTGGAGACACTCTTTTTGGTATAGTTCCGACGTCATTGTCTTATTTGTAACGAAAATTTTCGTTTTTTTGCCACAGCTGCAAATGCCCTGCCAAATCATGAATTTTCATGCAAATTTGTCGGCAAAAGCAAATTTAAATTTGGCTGGAACATCCCCCCGAGCCGTTGCCAAGTAAAATTTTTGACCTGGGATTTGCCCGAAGTCAGCCTTGACATAGGTTTCATCGTCCATCAGAAGACACCCGTCGAACTTGGTCAGCACCTGGTCGTATAGCTTCCGAGCACGGATTTTGGCCACACTATTCTGTTTTATGGTCCGATTTGGCTGTTTGCTAGCTCGATACGACTTGATTCCTTCCCGGAGTCGAGTTCTCCTCACGGTACTATGGGCAGCACCGAATATTCTGGCCAAATCACGGTCCGACAGATTGGGATTCCTCTTAATCGTCTTCAAAATCTTACCACGCAGTTTCCGGTCGACAGTTCCACTCCGACGATTGGCTTGAGGCTTCCGAATCGTCGTCAATGTTTCCTTATACCGTTTGATAACGCGCCATACGGTATTTCTGGGCAATTTCAGCTGTTTAGCTAGCCTAGATGCAGACCACAATGGATTTTCCAAATAACTGTGCACAATTTTTTCCCTTCTTTCGGCTTCCATGTTGATTGTTTACAAAGTACAGTCGATTTGCGGAATGTCAAAAATACATACGTGAAGCTGACAAATTTCCCAACACGTGGGCGCCAAGAACTTCCAAATCCGTCAACCAGGAGCACCACAATATGAGCAAAAGTTTGTTCCAATTCTAAATGGAGCAAGCCTTAACATAACTTTAAAAATATCTTCGGATTCATGGGGACGCATGGTTGGCAAGTTCCTTCAAGTAATGAAAACGCGTAGAAAGATAGTCTGTAAAACCTAAAAACATAGCATTTTTGAAAAAACAACTCAAAAACTTTAACACATGTATCGCAAATTTTTGGATATTTTGTGTATAAATGTCCAATCTTTCAAGAAAATATAAAAACGAAGGAGCTGGAGGGAGGTCTTGAAATTATAAAAACCTTAAAAAACAAGAAGAATCCATGTTTTCATTATCAATGTGCAGTAAAGGATGTATTTTTCTATTTTTTTCTGAAAAGAATATTTAATTACCTTTCATTTGCAATTTTGAATGATAAAATCGGCTCAGTTCTTCAAAACTTATGAATTTTAGAAAAAAAGCATGTTTTGAAAATAAGTCAATGTTTTGGACCACTCTAACACAGAAACGACCACCATAATAAAAAAAATAAAAGAATTCGGGTCGAATATTTTTCAATAAAGAACAAAACTACCCATCATTATGGAATTCTGAAAGATCGTGTATCTTTTTTCTATGGAATTGTTGTATTTATATATACATATATTTCCGACTTCTTACGATGATTTTTCTCGAAAGCAGAAACTCCGAAATCTGTCAGGTGTTTTAGGTAATCATCCTCGCAAATTTTCCTCTAGGAGAACTGTTAGCGAGACTTCAATTTATTTATTTATTTATATAATATTATACATCAACAGGCTTCTATGCCCCAATGATGTGTTGTTGATCTCATAAAAAAACATAAACATACAAATAACAAACTAAAAGCTTATCTAAACACATTAAAAAATCTAGTCCGAAGTGTATCACGTGAAATGTTGAAATCAAATTCCGTTGCCACCCGAGTTAAAAATCCTTTGTAGGCCAGTAATGGCGCTGTTTTGTCCGTAATTAGTGCGGTGATGTGTTGGTTGCAGCAGGTGATTGTTCCGCAAGGCTCTAGGTCGCACGAAGAAATTTATTTTGTCCTCGATTTCGGGGCAATCCACTCGGATTCTGCAAAATGTCGGAGATAAGAAGAGCCTTAGCAACATTCCTTCGTGTACTTAGGGTATCCAGCCTAATTAGTTGACACCGATTCTCGTAGCTTGGCAGACGAATTGGATCATTCCATGACAACCGTCGTAGTGCGAATCGAATAAATCGCCGTTGAACTGATTCAATTCTCTCGATTCCATTTTGGTAGTGAGGGCTCCAAACAGTTGAACAGTATTCCAATGTTGAACGAACCAACGCACAGTAGAGCGCTTTTAAGCAGTAAATGTCGGTGAACTCTTTAGTTAGACGGAAAATAAACCCTAGGTTTTTCGAGGCTTTGTTCACTATGAATGACACATGTTGCTTGTACGTCAATTGGGAGTCAAGAATAACTCCCAAGTCCTTAATTTGATCCACTCTTTCCAAAGGAATTCCAGCGAAGGAATAATTGTGAACTATTGGATTCTTCAATCGAGAAAACGTGATAATCGAGCATTTTTCAGGATTAACGGTCATACGATTCCTTTGGCACCAATCAACGAAAGAGTCCAACTGTTTTTGCAGAAAATGCGCATCAGCTTCTGAGCGAATGTTGAAGTAAAGCTTGAAGTCGTCCGCAAAAGAAAGTCTCGGTCCAGCCAGAACTGCGTTCACGTCGTTGAAGTAAAGAAGAAAGACGAGTGGCCCAAGATGACTGCCTTGTGGAATTCCTGACGTGATAGGAAATGATGCCGAGGTGGATTCACTAATGACTACTTGCGAGTGACGACCAATCAAATAAGAATGGATCCAATTAAAAAGTCTTCCGTGCATTCCAAACCTTTCAAGCTTCGCCACAGCAATTTGGTGGTTAACCTTGTCGAATGCTGCAGATAGGTCCAGTATGCTCGATCAAGCATACTATCCGTCACATAAGAAGTCAGACACAATAGGTTTGACGTTGTTGAACGACTGGGGAAAAAACCATGCTGATCCGTGCTCAGGTGTTGCTTGCAATGGAAGAACAGTCGGTCTATCACAACTAGCTCGAAGAGTTTGGAAACGGCGCATAATAAGGATATTCCCCGATAATTGTCAACATCTTTCTTATCACCTTTTTTGTGTACTGGAAGCATGAACGCATTTTTCCAGCAGAGAGGAAACACTCCATCCGAAAGCGAGTGGTTGAAAATCTTTTGTAAAGGGATGAGCAAGCTGTTAATGCAATTTTTTACAAAGAGCGACGGAATTCCATCGGGTCCTAAGCACGTTGACGGTTTCAGTTTACGTGCTGCTGCTAAAATGGAATCATCATCAACGATGATATCGGGCATAACTAAGCCTGACGATTGAGTGATACTAGATGCTGATGTTATCTGTGAGTCAGTAAGCCATTCATTAGAGAACATGCGAGAAAATTTTGAGGCAAACAGGTCGCATATGACTTGTGGCTCGGAGGTTACCGTGCCATTCCACATCATTGACGAAGGAAGACCATCCTCTTTACGCTGCTGTTTGACATAATTCCAAAAGGATTTAGGATGAGATTTGAGTCTTCGTTGTATGCCAGCCCGATAACTATTGAAGCATCTCGTTCCCACGCTTTTATAGATCTTGTTCAATCTAATGTAATGGTTCCGCAGCAGTACAGTTTTATTCTTCGAATACCTTCTCAGAGCGGCTTTCTTTTGACTTTTCAGAAGCTCAGCAGTCTGCCAAGGAAGACGGCCTACAAATATAGTCTTCTTGGGAACGTGTTGATCTATCGCATACGAAAGAATATGCGAAAATGTCTCCGCTGCAGTGTTTACATCGATTCCATCAAAAATGTTGTCCCAATCCAACGATTCAAAAAAGGGAATGATGCTATCATAGTCAGCGTTTATGAAGTCGTAAAGTACCCGTACGGGGTTGTAACTATCCCTTACTACATTCCCTTTCTCGATACTGAGATGTAAAGGTGGGTGGTGAGGAACAACTTTCACCAACGGCACCGGAGCTAACAATATAGATGGAACAGTGTCACAGGAGCTGACGAAACATAAATCGAGGTGTCTACCGTTCTCGTTAACGATATGATTGATCTGACGAAGCGTGGCAGTGCTATAGCAATCGAGAATACTAGTGGTGAACTGGTTGAATGTCGAATGATTAGCATCAGGATGTAGGAATCCATTATTAGAAGAACGCCAACTAATTCCAGGCAAATTGAAATCGCCAACGATCACGATATCGTCATTTGATGAAGCTCTATCCACAATTGATGAAAGTGACTGCGTATGAGCTTCGACCAGTGAGCTGTCGCGTGTTCTATCAGGAGGAATATAAATAACACACAAGTAGAGGTTACGGTCAGCGAGTTCAATCGCTAACCATAACTGTTCCACGCCAGCCCATGCGTCTTCAACGATCAAGTGTGTTCTAATACCTCGTCGAACAGCAAGGAGGACACCGCCTCCTCTAGTTTTTCTGCTGTTGTGCGGACCACGATCACAACGGAAAACTTCGTATTGGCGGTCTAAAACTTGAGTCGAGGTAGTATTCTGAGTGAGCCAGGTTTCAGAGAACGCAAGAATATCATAACTGCAGTCTGAACTAGCCAGCAAGTAGTCGTCGAGACACGAATTCAACCCTCCAACATTCTGATAATACATGTTCAACATACCTTCTGTTGAAGAGTATGGGCCGATCTTATTGCTATCCAAGGGGTGTGATCCTGATGCAGTTTTAGAACGATGACGAGATGGAATGGATGGCACGCGAGTATCGCTAGCGTTGACAATGGGCTCAATTACATCAGAGCGAAATGCTTCCGCATTTGGTGTTTGGATGCAATTTTCGTCAGTGTCTCGAACATATGAGGTAGAAGCGCTGCAAATGGCATGGATTTCAGGGTTCGTAAATGCTCTGATTGTATTGTACTTGCCTGAGCGAGCAAGTTGAATAACCCCCTCACCGTTCCCGATCACAGGAACGGAACGACTTGGAAGGCAGGAACCAGCGGCTGGAGGTAATGAACGACAATGCTCAACTGTGACGGGTGGCTCAGGGGTATCCAAAATGCTGTTTGATGCGCGTTCCGTTGTCAGAAAACTTTGAAGGTGAATGATACTTGTAGAAACCATGCATCGTGGTGATAAATGATAATGTCTAATATGCTGGCAACTTTCATCAGTTTGACGATCATGGGTTGGAGCGCTGCAAATGCCATGGAATTCAGGGTTGGTAGAAGCTATAATGTTATTGTACTTGCCTGAGTTAGCAAGTTGGATTGCCCCCTCACCATTCCCGATCACAGGAACGGAACGACTTGGATGGCAGGAACCAGCGGCTGAAGATGATGAACTGCAATGCTCGACTGCGTCGGGTGGCTCGGGGGCATCCATCATGCTGTTTAACGTGCGTTCCGTTGGTTGCAAACAATATTGGTGGCTAGTAGTATTTATTGCGTTTCTAAAGATGAGACAATCACCGACGGTGTCCCAGTGTCGATTCTTGGCATTTTCGCGGGTCCCCAAAAATCCCGCTCTGTTTGTAGGTTTTCAAATTCCCTGAAGAATATCCCTGTCGGCCATACTGAAGGATCCAGCGCTATATCTTTCAACTCCTTGTCCATTCCGATTTTAAACGATATGAAAGCAAACTGGTTCAAATCGGCATCTTTACGGACGAGCTTTCGAACAACGATGGGCTGTTGTGTTTGTAGGCAGTTTTTCACCAGATTGGAAATATCCTCGTCTGTGACATGACGAGCAAATCTGGACAGATACATCCAGAATTTCTCAGGCGGTTTTGCAACAGTTGCTACTGACAAGCTCTCGTTTTCAACAGATTTGGTACCACATACGAGCTTAAGATCAGGACGAGTTTTCGGTGTGTCTTTTGTAATGGTCTCTCGGGTTCTTTTAATACTTGGCCATGCAGTACGAGGTCGCTCTAGACCAAGAGAATCATTAAACTGCCGCTTGTCGACCAATGATTTAGTGAGCTGATTGGTTTCCTGCAGCCCAACCTTCAGTTCATCAAATGACTCGCGGAAAGCATCTGATACAGCTGCTATTACATCCTGCGTTGACTTCATTGGATTCTTCTTAATATAATCCAGCTGATCAATGCAATTGTCGCAGAACCATAGTATGTTGTTATGCTCAGTCAAAAAGTCCACATTTGGTCTTTTTAGTCCGACACATTTTAGATGCGCAGATCGACAGCAAAAACCATTACACTGAACTACCTCAATGGTTTTGATCGGCTTGGAGCATTGATAACAATTTGAATCCATGTTCACTACTGGCCGGTAGATGGATGAGAGGCAAAAGCAGAGCTTTGCTGATTGTTCTTCTCGATGCAGAATAGATACTGAAATTCGAATATCATTTGTTGATCGAATTGCAAAAATTCATAAGTTGGACACATAGATATTATCATTGCTTTTTTATCAGTGTTATTGTTGCTATCGATCAGGAACTCTTTAACAATTGCCCAAAAATATCTAGGTTTTCGCCCTACAAAATAATATTTACAAAAATCACGTTTGAAAATACTACGCTTCGAATAGCAAAAAATAACTATCGAGAATATCGTGCTCGCTTCGCTTTCCTGGCAACATTTCAATTCCAATTGTCTTCGCCAAGTTTATCCAACTGAATGATCTAATAATCAGTCTGTTCCAGGATGTAAACCCAATTATACCACTTTCATTCTGTCCTCCGTTTAGTTTGATCTTTTTCTATCGATCTTTTTTTAGTGCCATCTCTAATCATTCTCACACACAATTACCAGGCCCAGGATCGGGTTGTTCTCGTTTTCTTGCTCTCATAGTAAAGCCGCTTCCGCCAGGGTTACCATATGCGCAGATTAATCTAGATTGACACAGATTTTTTTCAATTTTTCCATATAGATATCTGTATGTAAAGATTACAGATTTTTGAGATCGAGCAAGATTTTTAAGATTTTTGGCAATAGCTTGTCAACACAAAAACTTAAAATTTATAAAATGATTACATTTTCCTACTCTTACCAGTTCTACTTTCAGTGTGGGGCTTTAAGGCCCATGAAGTAAAATAAAACAATTGAAACTGACACTACAGTGACAAATGACAGTCTGAAAGCAAGTTGTTGTGATTTCTCAATGAATTATTTGATATATTTTTTGAAGAAAATTTTATAAAATTTCTCTAAGATTCTAAGACATTCCTAAGATATTCCTTCTGTCGTTTCGATAGGTATTCTCCAGGAGTTTGATGGCATTCCTCCATGGATTCTTTCAGGAGTTTCTTCTGGCAATGCGTCGGCAGATTTTCAAAACTTTCTTGTGATTAAATTTTCGGAGGAATCCCTGAACTTGTGAAGTATTGTGATTTTAAAGGAATTTCTGGAGGGCATCTGAAAGAACTACACAAACATTGTAAGGTAATTCCTCAAGTTATGCTTGGAGAAAATTCTGATCTGTTGGAGAAACCCAAGAAGAATTTTTTGCACGAATTCAACAATATCTTTTTTTTTTTATGTTTACTGGCTGGACTCTGAATAGAGTAGAAATCTCTACACCAGGCCTTTGATGATATCGTTGCGTAGATCCTTTCGAATCATTTTGCCAGCCGTACACGGAACATGTCGTCCAAAAAGACGCTGTTGCAAATGACTTGGAAGGAGCCACGTTTGAGCATTTTGAGTCCTTTCGTTTGATTTTTTTTCCATTGTCTATTTGTTATTTTGATAGTCAGTGTCATGCTTACAGCTTAAATAATTTGTTTCGATATTCCTTGTCTTTTGTAGTCTAGTCCGTTGGTGTGTCATTTATTCGTTTTCAGATTTTTCCGAAGCAGTTTTCTCGAACCAAAAATAAGAAACCACAGTACTATTCCTTGTGTGTAAGACTGATATAACTTAACTCTTTTTGAAGCATTTCACCAGCCGTGCAAGGATCATGTCGTCCATAGAGACGCTGTTGACACTGCCTCAAAAGGTGTTACATTTTCCAAGTTTGCTTCTCCTTTCTCTACATTATGTTCATGTCCACTGTTTTGTCTGGTGTCATTTCGTCTTACCTCTTCTGGTTCATTTATTTTTGTCTCATTATTTTCGTGTTTTCTACATCCTTCAATTTTGTTCTTCCTATCCTTTCATTGTGTCTGTTATATTTGTCTGAAACCAACTCCTAGTCTTTTAATGTCATATAAGTTCACCCATCGCATAATATAGTGCGTGGTGAGTCTCAATTATTTGTATTATTTTGCAATTTAGAAAATTTAATTATAAAGTTCTTACCTTGATGATGTGCAAGTGTGTTGTTAGTTTTTACTCACTTATAACCTATATTATTTCTTACAAGTTTCCGTTCCTTTGCGATCGTTGTCTCGATGGGATGTAATGTCCACTTCAGGTATGGTACCGCTCGCGATCATGGCATAGGGAAGAGAACAGGAAGAGAGAAAGCATTAAAACCGGCAACATGCCATGCGCATGTGAGATTTTCATGGTGATATTCTCACAACGGCCGTTCAGAATGGTTCAACGGATGCGTATGGGAGATCATTTCCGATTAATTTCCACTTGTTGACTCAACTCCCTCACGTTTAGATATAGAAGACAAGAAACATCCCATGGCGTGCTACATTCTGGAACATCAGGGCAATGATCCCCCATCGCATCTTCAAGTGATCATTACAAGCTGTCCATTTGGTTCAGGCACTTTTGAACGTTGATGTGGCAGCCCACTCACACATGAAATCTGCCGTGACCGACTCGACAGAACGCGCCCATACCCCTTTCTGAACCGAAGGGCAGGGTTTGCACGAGTTCAACAATCTCATAAATATAATTCTCAACTTTAAAAATCAATAGGCTTTTGTAGAATTATTATTCAAATTTTATCTAGAATGTCTGCAAGGATTATTTAAATATAGTTCTTCAATAATGTTCAAGTTTCTTCAATAATGTATTCAAGTATTCCGCTTGAGAAATTTTTGTTTCAAAGTTCCGCAAGAGATTGTTTAACAAATTTCGGTAGAATTTCCTGCAGGGATTTCTACAGATATACTGTTAATAATGTTCTGGCTCTTTGTCCAAGCTTTGCATGACAAAAGCTGCCATTGTACTAATGATCCGATCTGATACGATCCAAGGAATTCCAGATGAAACAACGCCTTTGAAAGCTCTGCATCCATCTGCCATCTCGTGTTGTTTTTTTTTTCGTTCCGTTTGATTGTTGATATATTAATATTCAATATTGTTGTCATATAATATCAATACTGATGACACGAACCACTTCTTCACTTTTTGAGCAACGTATTACCCCTTATCAACAAAGCGCATCGTAAGCTTCGAAAGTCCCGAACATGTGCAAGAAGTCTCGCTAATGGTTCTCCTTGAAAATATTTGTGAGGATGATTACCCAAAATACCTGACGGATTTGAGAGTTTCAGATTTCGATAAACATCTTCGTAAGAGGTTGGAAATACATATCGGAATGGCAGCAGCCGAAAAGCTTAGATCCGGAACTTTCGATGATACCAGGAATGAGGCTTTCTACTTTATTTGTTGTGCTTTCTATACCAAGTTGATCAAACATATCCTTAAGCGCTTTGATCTGAACGATTCAGTTCTGACTACTGCATCGAGCGTTTACCCCAAAAAACTGCACATTGTGAAGGAGTTCAACTCGGATACTTAACCATACTTCTTTGAAAAGGAGGTGAGAAACAGGCCGTCGAGAATGATTTTTGTGAGCTGAGGACGGCAATCATCTTCAAGGTCATCGAGGTGAAAGAATTGGAAGACCTGGAAATTTGTTGTAGAAAACTGCTGTGTTTTCAAACGAGCAGGTGGGAAGCTGCCTTTTCCCTAAGAATGTTCATTGCGAACTTTCTACTAATTCCTGTTCATCTAATTTGATGTAGAAAGAAGATCCGTTTTACTGTGTGTGATGTAGGTAAACTGATAATTGCACTTAAGCCTATTGAAGAGACCGTTTTGTATCGACTAGTCAAAATAAATATATGTTTTCATGAGTATTTAAATGTTTTATTTTGCCTTCAACTCAAAAGGAATAATAAAATGAAAGTGCCTAAGCATTCAGGCAGTTGAAAAGTTTCCATTCTACTTTTACAACACAAAATTTGATGCAAAGATTGTTGCCAAAATTTTGTTAAGTTAGATAAAAAAGATTTTTTTGGAAAAAAATAAAGATGGGAACGAAAAATAATGTGGCAACCCTGGCTCCCGCTCGCATCCAATTTCTCCCAGCATTCACACGGCCACGAATTTAAATTCAATTTTGAGTCATTTTTGACTCATGTTCGCCAAAAGAGAAGTCACTCATATATGAGTTAATGTAGTTACATTTAATCATATTTGAGTGACTCCACTTTAAGCGAAAATAAATCAAAAACAACTCAAAACTGAGTAAAATTGAAGGCCGTGCTCATAGCCGTACACGTTATTACCAGGTGCGATATTGTCTTGCTCTTGTTTTCTCTTTTTTTTTTTTTTTTTTTTTTTTTTTTTTTTTTTTTTTTTTTTTAACTCTTTATTTATTTCAAATTTTACATTATTTTACATTCATATATTAACCTAGGTGATCCTGCTAAGTAATTAACATATCAACCTTATATGCTATCATTTATATCTAATTGTGTTAATATTATTTTTACTTTGTCTATTCAGTATTTTTAATAGGGTTCCTTTTGCCTGCGTGTAAGAATAATTATTGATTTCTTAAAACTAGTTCTTATCTATAGAGAGAATTGATCATTGCAATTGAAGACTGCAATGATTTTTGTCTAAAATTATGAATTATTTTGTTGGACATTTCTTCTAGAGTCTCAACGTTTGAAATTCTATGTAATTCAATAGTACTGAACCAGGGAGGCAGCTTCAAAATCATTTTCAGAACTTTGTTCTGAATCCTTTGAAGTGCTTTTTTCCTAGTAGCACAACAACTAGCCCATATTGGCACAGCATAAAGCATGGCCGGTCTAAAGATTTGTTTGAATATTAGAAGTTTGTTCTTCAAACAAAGTTTGGATTTTCTGTTTATAAGAGGATATAAACATTTTATATATTTATTACATTTAGCTTGAATGCCCTCAATGTGATCTTTAAAAGTTAATTTTTGATCAAGTATCAGTCCAAGATATTTTACTTGATATGACCAAGAAATTGGAACTCCGTTCATAGTGACCATATGACTATTACTTGGTTTCAAAAATTCAGCTCTAGGCTTGTGTGGGAATATTATAAGTTGAGTTTTGGAAGCATTAGGAGAAATCTTCCATTTTTGAAAATAATCTGTAAAAATGTCCAAGCTTTTTTGTAGCCTCCTGGATATAACACGAAGACTTTTTCCTTTAGCGGAAATGCATGTGTCATCAGCAAAGCAAGATTTTTGACAGCCCTGAGGTAAATCAGGGAGATCTGAAGTGAAAATGTTATAAAGTATTGGCCCAAGAATGCTACCTTGAGGAACACCAGCTCTGACAGGCAATTGATCAGATTTAGAATTCTGATAATTTACTTGCAAAGTTCTATCAGTTAAGTAGTTTTGAACTAATTTCATGATATAAAGCGGAAAATTGAACTTTTTCAGTTTCGCAATCAAACCTTCATGCCAAACACTGTCGAATGCTTTTTCTATGTCTAGAAGAGCAACTCCAGTGGAGCAGCCTTCAGCTTTGTTTGAACGAATTAAATTTGTAACTCTCAAAAGTTGATGCGTAGTTGAATGCCCATGGCGGAATCCAAACTGTTCATCAGCAAAAATTGAGTTTGTATTGATGTGAAGCATCATTCTATTCAAAAATTTTTTTTCAAAAAGCTTACTTATTGACGAAAGTAAACTGATTGGTCGGTAGCTAGAAGCTTCAGCCGGATTTTTGTCTGGCTTCAAGATAGGTACGACTTTTGCATTTTTCCATTTATCTGGCAAGTATGCCAGATGAAAACATCTGTTAAATAGATTTACCAAGAAAGACAAAGTACTCTCGGGGAGTTTTTTGATTAGGATATAGAAAATTCCATCATCACCTGGTGCTTTCATATTTTGAAATTTTTGAGTTATAGTTTTTACTTCATCCAAATCAGTTCCCCAAGAATCATCAGAAATATTTTCTTGTGAGAAAATATTCAGATACTCCCTGGAAACTTGATCCTCAATAGGACTTGTAACACCCAAACTGAAATTATGGGAGCTCTCAAACTGCTTAACAAGTTTTTGAGCTTTTTCCGCATTTGTGAGCAAAATTCTATCACCTTCCTTAAGCGCTGGTATAGGCTTTTGAGGTTTTTTCAATATTTTAGAGAGTTTCCAGAAAGGTTTGGAACTCGGATCTAATTTTGACACATTATTTTCAAAATGTTTGTTCCTCAATTATAACTGAATCGAATTTAACCTCGCATTTTGGCACTGAAGCAGCTCTTGCTCTATTTATTGAGAAAGCCAGAGATTCAAGAGCATTATTAATTTCATTTTTTGTTTGCAATGGAACATTAGGATCAAAGTTGTATTCCATCGATGTTCGATATTGATCCCAATTAGCTCTATGGTAGTTGAAAGTAGAACTGATGGAATTAGAAATTATTTCTTGAGATATTTCTAAAGGAAAGGGAGGTGACAGAACCAAAGGCAGCATGGGTAATCAATTGACTACAAAGTTGGCATTATCAGTTAGGACCAAATAAATAGTGGGGGGGTTTGGGGGGAGGAAGGGGGGGTGTGTGTTTGGGGTGTAGGTGTGGTAGGGGGGGAAAAAAAAAAAAAATATTTTTTTGTGGCTTTTTGTGCGTTGTGGGGGGGTTTTTGTAACAAGGAATGGTTGTGGGGGGGGTCGGGCCTTGCGCCTTGGTAACGGGTGTCCACTAAAAATGAGAATGATTTCAATACTTTTCCATCAGAACAAAAACGGCCGCATAGAAATGTCACTTTAGATGAATGAATCGTTGCACTCTCCAGAAAATTTTCATACACTCTTATTTCACTGTAACATGTTCAGTCGTGTTCAGCATGCCGTCGAAACAGGAAGAACTGCGCGCGCGCGTTGTACAATTCTTTCAAGCGAACGAAGATCGTGGAAAAAAATACACGGTGGACCATTTTTGTCGTGAAAAAGTTCCGGTATCCACCGTATACCGTATCCTGGCATGCATGAGAGTAACCCGGAAGAAAGGTTGCGGCCGTCCAGCGAAAATAATGAATGAGAAAACGCTCCGCTCGCTGCGCAGCATGTTCAACAACAAGGATTCGGTAAGTCAACGGGAAGCAGCCCGAAAGTTCCATTGTTCGAAGTCACGCATCTGCAAGACGCTAAAGAAAGAAGGAATAGTGTGTAGAAAGAAAACCAGATCCCCAGAGTACACAGATGAGCAGATTCAAACCGTGAAATCCCAATGCCGCTGGATGACTCGGAATTACGGCGGAAAATCTTTCGTTCTGGACGACGAAAGCTACTTTCCTCTTTCGAAGTCTCAGATACCGGGAAACGACCGATTCTACACTAAGGACAAATCTACTACTCCTCCAAAAGTAATGTATAAGTTCAAGCACAAATTTGAATCGAAGGTTATGTTATACATCGTAATATCCGATAAGGGTATTTCGAAGCCGTGGTTCAAACCAAGCGGTTTGGCCATCAACCAGGAGGTGTACCAAAGAGAGTGTTTGCAGAAAATACTCATCCCATTTCTTAAACAACATCACTCGGATGGCAAATACGTGTTTTGGCCGGACAAGGCATCATCGCACTACGCAAAAAAAACGCTAACGTTTTTGGAGAGCCAAAATATACCATATGTCCCAAAAGACCGGAATCCGACAAATTTGCCACAGTGCCGTCCTATCGAGGATTTCTTCGGTCTTTTGAGCTCCATGGTATACAAGGATAATTGGAAAGCCAAGAACACCAAGCAACTTACCAACAGGATCAAAAGCTGCATCCGAAAAATCGATGTGGCTGCCGTCCAACGGTCATGTTCCAGCATAACGACTAAGCTGCGCCGCACGGCGGACCACGGACCATATGACAATATTCACTAAACTTAGTTTGAAGATTTAAGTTGATCCTTTTAATAAAATAAATCAGTTTGAACAAAACTTCACTGGTATTTTTTTCCTGACCCATTCTTTTCGTTCTCATTATTTAGTGGACACCCGTTATAAAAGTAAATTGGCCAAATTTTGTTTCAACTGAAACCCCCAAAGTTTCAAAAACTTTGGTTTCAAATGAAGAAAGAATGTGATGTTTGATACGCCTATGGACAATGATGGCAACGCCACCACCAGCTCCATTGAGACGATCATTTCGATAGACAAAATAATTTGGATCTCTTTTGACCTTATGGGCAGGTTTGAGATAAGTCTCAGTTATAACAGCAATATGCACGTTATGAACTCTTAAAAAATTAAATAGCTCATCCTCGTTATCTCTGATGGATCGAGCATTCCAATTCAAAATATTTAATGACTTAAAATCCATTACTGAACTTCAATGTCATGACAATATTATTGGCAAATTTAATACCAGTTTGGATAGCTTCAAACATGGAATTAGTTTTTAGCATATCGGTTATCATGTCGATAAACGATTGCTGTAAAAATTCTAATTTAGGAGCGGATATGTTACCTAAATCAAATTCATCAGAAGTCCCGTGGGAATTTTGGTTTTGGTTTCTACCCGTTGCAACGGCAGCGTAGGTAGGTCCATTTACATGTTGAACATTGTTAACAACACGGTTGGGTAAGAATGTAGGGTATGAAGATTGAACCCTGTTGGTACCTGCAGGTATCGAAATAGTATTTACTCTTCGTTGAGCGTTTGAAGTTACAGTTGCGGATGGAAAAACCTGTCCGCTGTTTCTACCGACGGTTTGTTAGGAATTTGTTTTACCTACATTAATTGTTATGTTTGTGTTCTCCGTGCGTGGAGTAACGATTATGATGTAGAAGGAGATGTCTCGCTCATCTCAGTAATCAGTAATGTTTGCTAGAATGAAAGATATGAAGAGAAAGTTGAAAGTTCCGTCAGTGTACGGTAGGTTAGAAATAGAACAGAGCCTCTGTGAGCGAGACATCTCCTTCTACATCAGGAATTTGTTCTTTGCTGATCGTTGTTAACAGCTGCAGAATGGGTAGTAGCTGGTCGGGAACGTATATTGTTTCCTACCTGGCGTTTAGTGCGTGACTGCAAAATTGCTTTGCGAGTCTTGCACTCCCAAAAATTTGATTTATGGTTTTCACCACAATTTGAGCATTTGAATTTTTGAGGTTCTTCCTTCACAGGACAGTCGTCCTTAGCGTGCGAGGAATCCCCACAATTCATGCATTTACCAATCATATGGCAATGCTTTGTTCCGTGACCCCATCCCTGGCACTTACGGCACAGGGTGAGGCTTTGAAAATTTGCTCCAGTCTTCCTGAAATGTTCCCACTTCACTCTGACATGGAGCAAAAGGCTTGCTTTTTCTAAAGCCTTAAGGTTGTTAAGTTCACTTGCCTTGAAGTGAACTAAGTAGAGTTTGAAATCCCTTTGCGAGAATCGCCAGGCCGGGATTTCATTTTCATCTTAATTACGTGGACTGGGCTAATTCCAAGTAATTTTATTAACTCGTTTTTTATTTCATCGAGAGATTCACCACTGGGCAGTCCTTACAAGACAACCTTGAAAAGACGCTCAGCTTTGGTGTCGTAAGTGAAGAAATTGTGGTTCTTCTGAGTAAGATAATCAAGAAGGCGTTTGAATCCGTCCAAGGTTTCAGCATGCAAACGGCATTCACCTCGTCTGGAAATTTGAAGGGAATATTTCACACCTTCAACAAATGTTAAGATTTCCTTGCGAAAAGCATGGAAATCCGAAATTGTCACCACAATAGGGGGAACTTTATCCTTTCTCAATCGAGAAAGTTTTTTCAAATTTTGATTAGATGATGGATCACTCTCATCATCTGTGAGCATATAAAATTGATTACTCACATTTATTTGATTTGCAGGCGAATCAATAGATTGCCCTTTTCGTTTGCGCTTATTTGCCATAGTGGCAGAGTAATTTGCCCCAAATCGACGTCCAAGCAGATAACTATAAGAATCCGAGGGACCGAAGAGGAATTTTCCAATGCGATATCCAAGCCGGGTTACCCGAAGGGCCTAACAAGGATCGAAAAGGAATAAGAGGAAATCTAAAAATTGTAGGTATTATTTAGCACTGAAAAGTGCTGTTTAAGATTTGGTGTAGCGTTAGGTAGCAATAGCACTTCCTTCAGCAAATAGAAAATAGAACCGCACGGCATGAGAGCACAATGCAGACTAATTATGTCTGTTTGTTTAATTCGCAGTCCATTGAAAGCCGTTCGACTGAAAGTTTTATTAACACTCATAATAGATCACTTGTACATTAAAAATGTAAACAACAATGAAAGCTGACAGCTACGAAGTCACGCACAAAGCTGTAACATTTTACTCTGTGGAAGTGTTGGCAACCTTTGTAAACAAAACGTAAGAACAACCACCGTTGCCAAACCGTTGGATTGAATTTCCCCATATCTCTGTACTCTGAGGATTACTACATTCATCCAAAAGCACACGAGTTTTGTTTTGTTTTGGCCTGATTTGGCGTCTTGCCATTATGGTAAAGTGGCTCAGAAGTGGTATGCAGGAAACAGCGTCAAAATTGTACCGAAGAACTGTAACCCTTCAAACACCCCAGAACTTCGTCCAATTGAAAGATATTGGGCCATTGTGAAGCAAAACCTTAGGAAATCTAAGGAGAGGCAAATAATGAGAATTATTTTTCTAAAAAGTATGAAAGTGCTTCCAGAAAGGTGACTGAAGACACTGTGAAGAACTTAATGGATGGTTTAAAATTTGAAGATAGAGCATACGGATATAATAAATCCGAATAATAAAAGACGTAGTCCTGCGTCAAAATGAAAAAAAAATCTGTGTCAATCTAGATAAATCTGTGAATGTGGCAACCTGTGCTCTCAACTTAACACAGCGTACATCTATCAGTGTATATATGTAGGTAAAGTTTACACAAAAACTTATACAGAATATAAACATGGTGTTGTTATGCTGTTGGACAATGCACGATCGGAACAAAATCCTAGTTTTTAGAAGAAGTGAACTGTACTACAAGTACTGTCCCATTAATAGACGCTGGAAATTTGGTGCATCACTCCTATTGATATTAGTTGAGCTTTACATTCAACCGAAACATCATTGCTATTTCTAACTTACTTAAAAATCGATCAAATCCAAATCTCTTCATCTTGAACTTATTCCTTCCCAGTTTTATCTAAATTACGATGCATAGAAGCGCACATTTATCAACCAATTGAATCGTCACTCAAGCTGCACGGAAATCTGCCCAAAACCAATGCAACTCTCATCAACAATTTAATTCCATTATCTGAATCTAGGATAATCTCCTGCAAACTGCTACGACCATCAGGTTCACCCAAAGATCTTAATTCGTTACAGAAAAAAATCACTTTTCCATATCATCTTGATAAATTATTCAGAAGGAGATCTTTTCTCTCTTCCTTTGAATACCATTCAATGTCATTCAACTGAATAATTCAGAGAAGTTCCCCTTCAACTGTTTCTTTGACATTATTTCCACACATTGATGTCATGTTCAAAGTACAAAGTAAGCCCATTTATTCTCGACTGCTACTGGCTTCCTTGTCCGAATCGGTCCAACCAGAGGAAAAAAATTGCGCATAAAAGAAAATTAATTACATTTGAAACAAGATTCGTTGTAACTAGAGAAGAAAGCTTACGGTGTCCTCTCAATTTGCCAAATACATTTCATTCCCTTACATAATCAACCATAATGACATACAACTTTCGCTTTGATGTCGCCGAGAAGAGGTGACAGGAGACGAATGTGTTCCATCAAGGCTCCTGTCATCTCAATTCCCAGGCAACTTTGCCGGAACCCCCAAACGGAATCAGTGCTGAAGGGTGCCTGTCGGCATCATTTGTGCCGGCCACCTTTTGAGGGGAACCAGTTGAGATGGGTTCCATTTTTCGTTTTCTTGAGCCGAAAATATGCCGAAGCATAGGAACTTGACGAAAAGCCTCGGCCTACTGCAGACGAAGAAGAATGCAAGCCCGTTTGGGACCGGATTAGCATTGGGCACGTTTGAGCGATCTGTTTGGTCTTGACAATTGAAACAATCATTTTGAATGAAGCTTTAATGAAAATGCCCAAAACTGTGAATTTGGTGCGGGAGTGTTTGAAGTCCAACTCTCGAACATTTTTGAGTTTCGATTCCGAATCGCCCAACACAAGTCCTGGTGGCATTTTGCTCATTCATGACGCATGGCCCATTTAGTTTAGTACTTGTTTCACAGTTTTCGACCATATGGAAAGACGAGGACCGTCGGCATGGAAACGGAATGAAATGTGGCTCTCAGCATGTTAGTATGTGTAAAGGCGTGTATGGATGAGTATGAGTTCAAATATGTTCCTGCCTTGATGATGTGACTGAAATATTAAAGTTGTCACATCGATACTTCATTGCTGGAATTGAGATACGCCTGGATGGAAACAACGGTTGAAAAAGTTCCTTCGTTGTTTCCAGAAGATGGATAATGAATCGAAATGAGATTTATTTTGCCATTACTAAAACATGCTTGTCTAGCTCATTATGAGATTAGCTTGCAAATTCTTATGCACCAGTAATAGACCAGTCATTTCGCTTACAGTTGGTTAGTTAGTACACTCACAAAACCTTGAACTGAGCCACACAGTCGATTGGCTTTACTGTGTGTTGGAATTACCACCAAGTTAGTGGTCGGGCTTCACGCCATCCATGCCGTATCGAGATCGACTGACTGCCGGCGCTTTGTTCTAAGCATCCTAGCCGATGATGAATGGAAGCAGTGGATTGGGTAGGCCTTCATCCGCATGAATAATACATGATTAATTATCACGCTCAATTTATTTCGGTTTTTCCGTTCCATCCGTCTACTATCGGCAATGTTCCGAGAGACGATGAGGACGATGATGTGCTGAGACTAATACACAGAACATCAGCCCCCTAAGAAGTAGGTGGAATGTCCATCTGGGCTGGTCGGATGTTGGCTGGTGTACATAAATATGGGTAGCAAAGCAAAACAGGACCTCCCCATTGGTCTCGTGTACTTTCCGGATTGAAAGAAACAGGGCGGTCGGTCCAGCGTCCGTATAAATTCCGAGACCGAGATGTGCCGGATGGTGGTAGACCTTACATTGGTCATATCGAATGGTTCCTCTGCCAAAGCTCGATTCATGGTTATTTATTTGATCCTTTCACCGCTGCCCTGTCTTTCGATAATAGAGCCATACATGTGATTTCTCTAGTGTCGCCTTTGAACACGGTGGGTGAAAGTGATAAAATCTGGCAGTCAGCCTATTGAGCTTTCCAAGCGATGTATTCGTTGGTGAGTATCAAGCTTGGTGAATGTTAATTGATTCTGATATTAAGTAACGGTTAGTAAAATTTTGCTGACCGGCCTTCCGTTTTCCACCCAAGCAAAGTAGTTTAAGGTGACATTAACCATATTTCAGAACGCTTCATTACCCCAGTTCGTGTATCCGTAGGCCCATTTCCACTCCTGAATACCTGGCTCTGTTTACATTTGCGCCTTTTGTACACCATTGACCGAATGGCACTCAACGGGCTCAGTGCCTTCATACCTTTTCATATTTTCTTTCATGATTCCCCAAGGGCTGGTGCCATTATATCATTCGTTATGGGTACTTTAACTAGATGCATTGAAATACGCTTGGACGATGAAAGCCACGGATGGGATTGAGGGGCACGATGCTACTGGGCGACATTAGCTTTGTAAGCAAAGTGAAATGTACACAACACTTCTGGGGCTACTGGTATTGTAGGAGTAAATCTGGGGAACTGGAAGGAGAAAGAATTTTATTTCAAGCAGGATTGCTACCGTTGAATAAGATTCAGTTGGATTCGTTCACCAATAACCTTACGGAAAAAATCTGAATGTGATGTAAATATCAATGCATGTGAAATTTTATTTCATTCCACTCGAAGCAACTACTTGCAAGAAACATTTCTTACAAAGACGGAATGTTGCATACAATATTGTCTTTAAAGTAAGATTTTTTTCAGAATTATACACGTTTTATACTTCTAACTTGAATGTTTTGTGACGGTCCATCTATTTGCACGATATTGAATAGACATTCACACTATTTTTTCGAGCTGTGATTGTATCGAAATTACATGTAAAACCTTTTTCACCTTTTTACCCTTCTTACACCAAGAGGAGGGTATTAAGATCGCTTGAAAACTCGACTTTTTATCCGAGGCCCAGAGGACCATTCGACTCAGCTCGACGGACTGAGCAAATTTCTCTGTGTGTGTGTGTGTGTGTGTGTGTGTGTGTGTGTGTGTGTGTGTGTGTGTGTGTGTGTGTGTGTGTGTGTGTGTGTTTTAAAGGGATGGAAAATCTGCAACCAACAACCTGAAGAACTCAGGGTGTGGGGATGAGGGTGCCAACTCCTCGACCCACTAAAAACCCACCCGTGCCGTAAGCCCTAGACCCTCCGTGGGACCACCTTTCGGTATTACTTCGGAAAGGGGGCTATTGTGCTTGTTAAGCACCCACTATGTCTAACTACTTAGGACTTTAGTAGTTAGGTGGACCCTGCTACCTGCTGTTGGTCGTTTCGCCATTTTTGTTGGAGATCAAGGGCAATCTGGGAGGCTGCTATACATACCGCGTCCCAAATATCCCGGTCTTGGCACATCTTCTTGACCAGATTATCCGGAGTCGTGTCGTGACCGCTTACGGCTATCATGCCGGATCTCGCGCCGTCGAAGCGAGGACATGTGAAAAACACATGTTCCGCAGTTTCATCTACTCCAGCGCACTCGGTGCATGCGGAGGACTATGCATGCCCATATTTCTGCAGATATTGTCTGAAACAGCCGTGGCTTGCGTTAAGTGGAAGATCACTTCACCGTGTCGCCTACCAACCCACCCGGAGAGTTCCGGGATTAGTCGGTGGGTCCACCGACCTTTGGTGGAGTTATCCCATTCCCTTTGCCACTTAACCATAGGTACGGCTCAAGTGGTCTTTCGAATACCTCTTGTTCAACGTTGTTCGAAGCACTCTACATCCTCTTTTATGACAATGCCTATTGGCATCATCCCCGCTAGGATGCAGACCGCGTCGCGTGATACCGTTCGGTATGCACTAACCACTATTAGGTACATAAGCCTGTACGTACTCTCTAGCTTATTCAGATAGCTCTTGGTACTCAAGGCGATCATTCATGCCGGCCCACCGTCCCTAAGTATGGACAGGGCGACACTGGCCAGGAGTTTACGCTTACTCCCTTGCACCGCCGAGCTATTCGACATCATGCGGGATAATGCCGAAATAGCCATAGAGGCTTTCTTGCAAGCATAATTGACGTGTCTGAAAAAAGACACCCTATCGTCGATCATGACCCCAAGATACATCAAAGACCTCTTCGATTCGATTGTGCAGTTACCTGCACTGATCGTCGCATTTTGCTCCGATTTTGGGTAGTTAACAACCGTGACCTCACTCTTATGGTGGGCTAGCTTCAGCTTCCTGGAACTCATCCATCTCTGCACAATGCCAATGGAGTGGGAGGCCGTTATCTCTACCTCTTCGATCGATTCACCACATATCTCCAGGGTGATGTCGTCTGCGAACCCAACTATCTTCACCCCATTCGGGAACTCTAGCCGTAGTACCTCATCGTACATCGTGTTCCATAGCACCGGACCCAGGATCAAACCTTGTGGGACGCCTGCGGTGATCTGGACACATTTCTGGTCTTCCTCTGTATTGTACACCAGTACGCGATTCTGAAAATAACTTGTACAGGTACCCAGGGACCTGAAGGCGTTGGAACGAGTCGGCGATAGCCACCCAACTGGCGCTATTGAACGCATTTCTCACGTCAAGGGTGACCACTGCACAGTAGCGGACTCCTCGCCTCTTGCGCTGGATTGCCACTTCGGCCGTCTTAGTGACGGACAGAATGGCATCCACGGAAGCCAAACTGGTAGTTTGACAGACCGCCTATACCCTCCGTGTACTTTGTCAGTCTGTTGAGGACTACCCTCTCGAGCACCTTACCCGCTGTATCCAACAGACTTATAGGTCTATATGCCGATGGATCCCCTGTTGGCTTCCTTGTCTTTGGTAGCAACACTAGGGCGGTCTGAATTTTCCAGGCGTCCGGGAAGACGCCCTCGTTCAGACACCTTTGCATCACCACCCTGAACATTTCGGGAGCCAGCAAGATAGCCGTCTTGATGGCCAGGTTTGGAATACCATCCGGTCCTGGCGCTATGTTCATCTTTAGCGACTTTGCTATCGCAATGAGTTCGCCAGCCCCCGTTGTGCCGTTGTCAATGCCCACATGATCACGGGTGTTCGGCTGAGCCGCCCACCCTTCCGTCGCTATGACAGTGTTAAGGTCTAGGATACTGGAACGCTGGTCATCGTGGTTTGGAAAGAGTCCCCCAAAGATCACCTGGAGCAGCTCTGGTGACTGCTCGGTTGGAGCCGCCGTTCCTCTGGTTTTGGTCATTACTAACCGATAGACGTCACTCCACGGGTTTGTATTGGCCTTCTGACACAGGCCTTCAAAGCAGGCTCGCTTGCTGGCCTTTATCTCCCTCTTTAGTGTGGCCTTCGCGGCGACTAGCGCCGATTCTATCGGCGTCTGACCGCGCTCTTTGCACCCTCCGTCTTGCGTGGAGGCATGTTCTTCGGAGGTCGGCGATCGACTCCGTCCACCAATACACCGGCGATCTTCCATTCCTCGGTTTGACTTCCCTCGGCATGGTCGCCTCGCAGGCTCGTGTAAGTGCCATCACGAGTCGTTCGCCGCAAGGTTCCTGGGTTTCGCATAAGATTCGTTCCGTCTCAAGCGCCTCTTCAAAAGTCTCTACATCGAAGTAGGACGTCCTTCATCTGCGGCCGAATGGAGTGGATGCTCCTCCTTCCGCATGCTGCCTTGTATTGTGGACGATACATGGGTGTGTGTGTGTGGGTGGGTGTGTGTTTGTGTAATAATGGCGGTTTCTCTGCCGTTTGTAAACCGATTTCAGTTCTGTTGGCGGCAAATGAAAGTTACAACATTCCTATAGAACGCTACTGATTTTTTTTTTTCATTTGAACATTTCGTTACAAAGATACGAATGTAACTGTACTTTGTGGCCAATTATAATACAATAACAACAGTTATAACAGTTTAGTCTCCGATTATATACTGAGCCATTTGTGTTCCGATTTTTGTTTTGTCAAATCAAAGTTATTAAATTTTCAAACAACTGGACAAATTTCATTAGGATTGGATAACCCTTCATGGAGATATGACCAAAACAATACCTGATAGCACATTATTGTGAGATGAAAATTTACTTGCAATTTAAAACCGGACTTGACCACTCGCACCAATCGATGCCGCTTGCATTGTGGCGCATCTGGTGCGTTGTATGCAACATCACATGCGCCAAAAAGAGGACTAGATGCCACACTGTGTGGCTTTATAGAATTAGAGCAGGATCGATAGGCGTAAGTGGTAAGTGTCCGGTATTGAACTGCAACGAGTATAAGGAGTGTATCGAATATAAGCTATCCACATACATTTGCGTTGTACGCATGTATTTGTGATGGTTTTTTATGCTCTGAACACTGCATGCTGTGCGTTTGACTGTCAGCTTTCTTTTGTTTACTTATTTGTGCGGTTCAAATTCTGCGTTTTCAAAATGTCGCGTATTGAAAAGGAAGTGAAAATTAAGGTTCTGGACACATGGCTAAGTGAGAAGGGTATTACTATGCGAAAATTGGCGAAGCGGTTTGGAATTCATCATGCGAGTGTTAAAACCATCATTAATAAGTTTGGAGAACACTATTCTTTGGATGAGCTACCAGGAAGAGGCAGAAAACCCGGTTCTTCCAACCCGAAACTAGAGCAGAAAGTGGTATCTCAGGAACGAGTGTCGGAATGATCCAGCGTATCAAGAGGCGAAACCACCTGAAGACCTACAAGAAGCAGAAAATCTCGAAACAAAGTGCAGAACAGAAGAAGCGAGCAGCAACAAGGGCCCGGAAATTGTATTCGCGTCTTTTGCAGCGTCCGGATGCATGCGTTTTGATGGACGATGAGACCTATGTTGAGGAGGACTCAAAAACCCTTCCAGGTCCACAATACTTTACTGCCGTCGTTTGGGAGGATGTGAGCGATGCGGACAGGTCGATTCAAGTGGAGAAATTCGGTCGAAAGGTACTGGTATGGCAAGCATGTTCCTGTGGTTTGAAGTCAACCATTTTTTACACTACCGGAACTATAAATGCGGAAATCTATCGATCTGAGTGTCTCCAGAAGAGATTGTTGCCTTTATATAAGAAACAGTACACCTCCACTGTATTGGTCGGATTTAGCGTCGGTATACCCAACTATGCCAAAACCACTCTCAATTGGCTTGCGGAAAAGGGTATAGATTTCGTTGAGAAAAATATCAATCCACCAAATTGCCCTCAGCTTCGACCCATCGAACGTTACTGGGCAATCGTGAAGAGGGTCTTCAAGAAGACTGGTAAGGCAGCTGGGAACATGCAGGAGTTCAAAAAAATGTGGGCTCAAGCGTCCAAAAAATGCGATGCAACACTTGTCCGGAACTTGATGAAGAGCATTCGATCCAAAGTTCGAAAATTCGTGAAGGAATAACTTAAATTTCATCCGGTCTTCATTATGTTCAAGTTTAACCTCGTACGATAAAGGATCAATTTTTTGTATGAATAAAATATCGGTTTTCAACATAATTTAAAAGAAAGTTTAAGGATAGCTTATTTTCGATACACTCCTTACATGGAAAGGTTCATTCTATTGTTTCCAATGGTGTTCCCTTAGCGGGCCCTCCGCGTCCTATCTCTAATATACATGCTTGTCATCGTCAGTCTCAAGTAACACTTTTCTATGACTATGTGCTTCATTTCGAGCAGTCAGATAATAACCCTGATCAAAACATTCACCCCTTTCGAAAATGTTGCAATTACATTTAGTTATTATACCATGAGCAAATCGGGTATTTCGGTTATTCATTCCATAAAAAAGTGTACTTTTAGTCGTTTCCCTTAGATTGATAGTAAGAAGTCTAAAAGAGAATTGCGGCATAGCCCGCCAGTATCACACCTTATGTTAGTGCCTTTATATAAACGTTCTACGACGTGGCAGTGAAAAAATGATAAGAAAATGTGATACTTTCACTACTGGTCAAATTCTTGGTCTCACATGCATGTTTATAGCATGAGATAAGCCCTCTCACCGTCGACAAACTTCTAATATTTATGTAATTTCCCCTTTTATATAACCTAAGATAAACAGGTCGCTAAACACTATTAATGACAATATTTTCATCACATCGATGAACAATACGTTCAGGATTGTCAAAAAGTTCATTTCATAAACTGAAAATATGACATTTAGAATATTCCTGGAACTCTCTGGAATTTCTTATGAAAATATGTATCCTGTACCAAATTGACCACATTTGAGTTCGTAATTAAGATGAAGTGTAAGAAGGGTTCAGTCTGACCATCGGTTTACTAAAACCTCATGCAGATGGACAATACGTGTTTTAACCGGATATAGCATCATCGCAAAACGCCAAAAAAACACAATCGTTCTTGAATACTCATTTGATCCCAATTGTACAAAAAAACCACCACCCGCAAAATCTGGCTCAGTGTCGCCCAATCGAAGATTTCTTTGGGATTTTGAGCTCCTAGGTGTACAAAAATAACTGGAGAGCCATGAATTACAAACAGTTGATTGGTAGAATCAAGAGATGCACTTGCAAAGTTGACATGAAGGCCGTACATCGCTCCTGTTCCGACATCAAACGGAAGCTAGGCTGAACAGCCGATTACGGACCGTTTTCAAATGTTCACTATATACTTTCAACAATGGACAATATATCTCTAATTCCAAAAAATCAGATCTTCTTCAACTATTTTGGTCTCTTTTTGACAACTTGGTAAAGAAATTCCAAAATTTTAGTTGACACCCGTTATGAAACCTGGTAGTAAAATTCCCAGCTCATAGACCTTCCCTTATCTTCCCTATAGGACCTAGTATTATCAAAGTGGGCTTAATGCTCAGAGGTGATAAGCTCCCTCTTCAGACACGGCCAATCTATCAGTACAGAATCGGCTGAGACTCCGACGAACCCCGGCTGTGCTGTCAGGACCAGTTACTCTCTTAAAGCAGGGCCCACTTAGTAATGCTACAAACGGTTTTGTTTATTACAGCCCTTTTTATTGATGATTTTTTTTTCTTTGTTTTACGTCGGCCTATTTCCTCACATGGTGACAATCACCGACGCCAGGAAGACGACTCCACCACCTGGACCCTACCTAACGACTCATGAATATGAGCCGGGACCAACGACTTTACTTCCCTTCCGAAGGAAGACGTGACCAGATTTTTTCGCCTCAGAAAAACCACCAACGTCGACTGGGATTGAACCCAGACCCACTGGGGTGCCAAGTAGCAGTCACGCTTCAGTCCACCGACGCCGGCAACTATTGATGATTTTGGAAGCTGTTTTTGTTGAAAATAAAAATAACAATATCTGTGTATTTTTTTCAGTTTTTCAGATGAAGAATATCATTTGCATAAACTTTCCTGTTCAAAATTGGACAGCGTCTCTTTTATTGACTTCCAGTAGCATCAATTAAAATAATTGAAATCCTGTACAGATTTGAAGTTCTATAAGACATTAGAGTACAGTGGGGCAAAAGTTTCCTTCTATGATTTTTTATTATTTACCACAGTTAGTCTGGCTACACTGTCGCACACGTGTCGATGTTTTGACAGGTGAAAATTGTACATCAACATTGTTTTGTTTATCTCGCGAAATTTGTGTGTTTGTCAGCAAAGTTCATTTTGTTCACTGGTAATATAACAACTGATGCCCTTGCAAACGAGTTTTGAAAATTTAAATCGTTTTTTCCACGAAATCTAAACTATGATTGGTGTTGCTTGAAGGTTGCTCTGAAAGATGCGGTAAGTATATTTTCAAATATTTTTTAGGATGTTGCTGGATTTTATTACACATCGATGAAACCCGGTAGGGGCAAAAGTTCGAGGTTCTAAACTTCGTTTGGGTCTTGTCATTTTTTCATAGGAATTACAAAAGGATGTCAAACAGAAAGAGGTGCACAGGCAAACAACAGAGAATCGCCAACGGAGAATCCAAGCTCTCTGTAGCAAAAAGTATCGGGATCACGGAAACTGCGCTGCGAAATCGGTTCAAGAAGGTATAAATGATTGTCTAAGATTTACGTTTTAGCTTTATTCTGAACTATTATACATATTTCAGGGTTTTGTTGTGCTGCAGCTTGGTCGGTTCCGGTCTGTATTCACTCCAGAGCAAGAGAAGGAAATAGCGAGTCATTGCAAATCTCTGGATGAATGTTTTTACGGATTGTCATTTGCAGAACTACGGAGATCAGTTTTCCAGTATGTTGAAATCCTCAAAATCAACCAGGGATTCAATAAAGATGCGAAGGCAGCAGGAAAAGTGTGGGCAATTTCCTTTATGCGCCGGCACAATTTGTCGCTTCGCACTCCACAAGAAACTAGCCTTGGTCGAATGATGGGTTTTAATCGAGTGCAAGTTGGCATATTTTTCGACAATTTAAATGAAATGGCCACAAAACACGGGTTAAATCCAGACAGAGTATACAACATGCATACAACCGGAATGTTGACGGTACCTAACAACGTCCCCAAAGTCGTCTCCGCTACCGGCAAGAACAGTTCGGGAGAGCGAGGAGAGTTGGTGACGGCTGTTTGTGCCATGAGTGCGCAGGGGAATTATGTGCCACCGGTGCTGCTTTTCAAAAGAAAGCGCCAAAAACCCGAGCTGATGAACGGAGCACCTCCTGGATCACAAATGTTTGTTTCTGATTCGGGGTACATAAACCTGTTCTACCAATGGCTACAGCTTTTCCAGAAGCATACTAAAGTAACAAAAGAGAACCCTGTGTTACTCATAATGGACAATCATAGTTCACACCAGTCGCTGCAAGCGGTTCTCTATTGCCGAGAGAACGGAATTATGCTTCTCTCCATCCAGTAGCCATAAAATTCAACCACTGGATCGCTGTTTTTTCCAAGTTATCAAAACTAACTATGCTGAGGCATGTAATCACTGGTTGATTTCTCATCCTGGCAGAGTAATTACCCAGTATCATGTGGCAGAGTTGTTCGGCATTGCTTACGGTAGATGTGCACACATTGAGAAATCCGTCAACGCTTTCAGAATGTGTGGGATAGTCCCTATCAACCCAGGAGCTTTTACCGATCAGGATTTTGCATCCAGTGAAGTTACCAACAATCAGAGTGACAAGGAAAATATTGATCAGGAAATTGTACATCCGCCTAGTATTGAAGTACTGGAGAACCGACAACTGCCAGCTGATAATACCGAATGTGAAGTAAGCGATACAATGTCAGGAGGAAATACATCCACGCCGGCCAAAAGCACTCAGTTATCCGCACGCAACGCAGTAGGTCCGAATATGACAGCGACACGTAACAAGCCCCAGGAAATGAACATTATTTCCACAATCTGTCAAATCAACCGGTAAAATCGGAGTAGTACATTAATTACGGAACATCGATTAGCCGAAAATATATCAAACGCTGTAAAATAAATCGACTCGCCTAATATATAAACGACGGTCGGTTCTGTTTGCTCGGATTCTTTATATTTAAACTTTCTAATATTTTTGTTCAATTTTTGCTTTATTAATTTCCCGCGTGAGGTCTTCACGACTGCAGGGTTTCTGCTATTATAATCAGGAAACTTATGTCAAAAAACAACAAAAAATCCAAGTTTATCGTACTTTCTTATTTTGACGATAGCATAACATTTCTTTATCCTTGGTTAACAACACGATTGAAAAAAAAACAAACAAATTTAGCATTTCGACTAACACGCACGGAAAAATATGGTTGATTTTAAAGCTCAACCAAGCTATAGAAATCGAATTTCGCTTACAGTCATAGAATAGAACCATAGTGGAATACATATCGCTTGATATTTGATGACGATTATCGAACATTTGGTTCAGTTCTGAACTCCATGTTTCCACGTATTGAACATGTTTGAACTAGTTCTTTACCGTATTTTTCGATTCTACTTTCGTGTCCACCTTTTCACATTAATCTTTTGTAACCGAAAGTTTGGTTTGACTAGAAAAATAAATATATTATAAACGAATTGTTCGATTCTTCCTCAATAGCTGATGCAGTTCGGTATTATTTTCTTAGTGTGTAGAAAGTTACTCAAATCCGTAAGAATTATAAAAATTCGGTTGATTTTCTACGCATCCACCATTCCGCCAAATTCGCACAATTCTTCAATGCTGACATCGCCAGCTCAAAGTCCAATAATGACCGCCACAATAGTTAACTTGAGCCCCCAACTCGCGTATTCCAAGCCTGAATTCTCAGTAAATATTGGATCATTATCAATTGTGTTTGATTCATTCTTGCTGAGATTTGCTTCTTAAATCTTGAGGTGGTAATGGATTTTTCTTCTTTTCTAATATTGAACTTTGTGCGCTGTACAGCGTAGGCCCAAATAACTGACACAGGTTTTATTTTCAGTGTAGAATCCGTCTAGGTTACGCGACAGCCACATGGTTGTCAGCATTCGAAAGAGGGACTTACAAAGGGTAAACAAACAACTTGTCATAGATCTTTGCACGGAATGTATTAAGCTCACTTTTTTGACAGTTCAGGGAGCTTGTTTACAAGGTGTTAGAATTTGAACCGCTCAAACGAAGTTTTTCTGGATTCTGTACGATTTAATTCAGGAAATGATGTAAAAATAACCGCTGGTGTCTGTTTTCCGGCAATTTTACTTAAATTGTAATAAATTTAGAGCACAAAATCTCAAACCGATCTAACCGAAAATATTCTTAGTCCATGTATACAAGCTCACTGAACTGTCAAAACTGCATAGATGACGCCATCGGGTAATGATCTATAGTATTACATCCAGAGGAATTGTCCAAAAAGAAAGAGGTTTGAAAAGACAAAGGATTTGACAGTTGCATTTGCAAGGTAAGCATCTTTACCATATATTGGCTAAGACGCGAAAGGAAGGAACATGTCGCACACTGTTTACCCAGACATTGAGGAGATGGAAAACATCGAGAACCATTGATCTGAAGCAATAACCTCGCTGTCCTCGCAGTGTACGAGCCAAAAAGCTCGTGAAAGTAATACGAGAGCGGATTTGACGAGATTCTTGTCGCTCTTCATATAAACTGGACCAGGACCTTTCGGTTTCCAGGAAGACCATTAGAACGATTCTCAAAGAAGATTTGGGATTTAAACCGTATAAGAAAATGGAAAATTCATGGACTGTCGGAAGCTTGTTTTTGGGCGAGAAAAACTTCGTGCTGCAGCAGAGTTTCAAAGCTCAAAATGACAGGGTCTATGCAGCATCGGTTCAGGATATCCCTTCTTCAATCTGCGTAGTTCAACGATTCTAAAACCATACTTTTGTTATGGCTTGGGGAGCGATTTCTACAGAAGGTCGCGTACCTCTGCTTTTTATTGACAAAGGTGTCAAAATTAACGCGGCTTACTACGTGAAAGAGGTTCTGAAGAAACATTTGAATAAGCACGCTCCAACTATGTTCGGTGAAAGCAAATGGACAGGATTGGATATTGCTAAGGTGGTACGATGACAATCGGCAACAATTTATCGCATTAAAAAGTCTCTACTTGATTGTCCTAAGCAGCGGAAGCCAGGATGTGGAGGTCCGTGGTTCGTACGGAATTGGCCCATGCAAAGATTGGAACGTTCCATAAAGAAACTCGCCAAGGAAGTCAACATTTCTGAAAAATCCATGCAAAGAATCCCCAAAGAAGTCTTCCGGAGCTATAGTAACACGCCACTTGATTGCGGAACGGGTAAAGGAACTACGAGTGACTCGTTCGAATTTCTTTGTTGAAGAAGGAAAGATTGATAATCCTGTTCTACGACCAAAAGCTGTTCAGCATCGATGCTGTGTAAAACAGCCGCACAGACTGGTGATGTTCGGCTTGGTGGCGTCCAACGGTCTGAAAATGCCGCCTGTTTTCATTAATGTGTTAAAATCAATAACGAAGTGTATATTGTTTTTTGAAGTGCTTCTCTGAGAAACAATTCGCTGTTCTACAACAGGATGGAGTGCCATGTCACACGTCAAATTGGACCCAAATATGGCTGAGAAATTCGATATCGGAGGACTACGTTAGAAGAGTG
The DNA here is from genome assembly GCA_024533555.2 of Aedes koreicus. Classification (NCBI taxonomy): domain Eukaryota; kingdom Metazoa; phylum Arthropoda; class Insecta; order Diptera; family Culicidae; genus Aedes; species Aedes koreicus. Next base: position 62,429 of record JAHHFK020004985.1, read on the forward strand.
TGTTCTAGTTTTGTAGTTTTGTGTCGAGTAAATTTGTTTAAGAGGAACAAATAAAGGTAACTGAACTTGAAAATGTTGCCATTGGGGCTTAAAGTAGTTGAAATGAGATTTGAAAGATATACCATAAATTTCGCATTTTTTCCTGCTACACCCTGCATTCTTTTCTCGAACTGCTTTCATTTGAGCGTCGTAAGATGCAAATTAACGCAGTCATAAATGCTGATTTTTCTTCGCATATTTATATATGTACATATCTATATTTCTGATCAGTAACGAAGGAGCAACTGCAACATTTTACTTGATTTCCAAGTTAGAACTTTTACCCCACTCAGTTCGAACTTTTGCCCCACAGGTGGGGCAAAAGTTCGAATACGGCATTGATTCAAACTTTCGATTTTAACTATTGGAAAATCATTTTGCCTTCGAGCATATCATGTCAAACGGAAGAATATATGTCATTCAATAAAGTTATGAATTAATCGTTTTGATAACTTCATTTATTGACATTTTTTAGCGATTTAAACTACTATGGTCGAACTTTTACCCCACCTTACTCTATATTTACTAAAAAAGAATGAGCTCACCTGGGATTGAAATATGCCAAATGTTGTTATTAGTAAAACCAGCATCCAGGTCTGTTCAGTGCATTCGAAAGTTCTGTTTTCGTGTAAAACTTCCTTATGATAATATAAGCAAAACGTTCAGTACAAATTCCTGCTTAACAGCACACCCGCAGTCTAGTAATCCCCTTCAAAACTAAAACCACTGGAGTCAAATTCACAAAATCGCCGGTTTATAAAAAACTCCAAACTTAATATTACTCGAATGATAAACGAATTCGCTACTCGAGAAACAGGAAAGAAATAGTGACAGCTGACACAAAATTGAACCGTCCGCGGCAACGGTTGCTGTGATTTTTTTCCACTATTATTTTTTTCACCCAAACTAAGGTTTTTAATTTTCTCTCTCTCTCTCTCTCTCTTTCTCTTTCTTTCTATCTCTGTCTCTTTTTATCTCTCTATAAAAAAATAAGCTTGCACACGCCCATTACCTCCCCCCACCTATTTGAAACGCCTTTGCTAGCAGTTCGTTGCTTGAACAAATTATTAGAAAACTACATAGCTCACGTGCAAATTTGGATCCATTCGGCTCCGATGAAATCTCCCATCACACTCTCAAGCACGGAGTGTGACCGTTATATGATACCAGTGTAACACGTATCAGTCAATGTGTTTGTTTGATTGGTGGGGGTCGCAAATGTGGTTTTTGGTGTGCACCAAAAGGAGCGAACGCTCGAAAAACAAGAATTCCAACATCACTTACTGTCATGTCACCCGGGCGACAGGTTCAGCAAACACAGTTCCCTCCGTCGTCGACTTGTAGAACAAGCCCACCAAAGTGCCATGCAAGCGCGCACAACTTACACTCGAGCCTTCAGTATCTGCTTTGGATTTGGTGTCTCGCTTTCTGGTTTCTCTTTTTTTTTGTTCGCTGGAAAAGATGTATACGGGATGATGACAGTGAAACCAGAGCAGCGTGACTTCGTGTGAACCAGCCAAAATTCAACATCCTACATACATGCTTGAGGTGGCGAGGCGATATGGATTCTGACGGCGATGGGATTTTGGCCCAACGCCCAGCATCAAAAGGATTTAAGCGAGGGAGGAAAAGTCCTTACATGTCAACGCTGTCCCGTCGCCTTAGTCGTCGCTATCGCCACGGGTGAATGGTTGTGTACGATTGCGGTATTAAATTCCATGTGCCATCCATAGGAGGATCGGAATTCTTTGCGAGATAAGACTGTGCAAATTGGGTAGCTTCAGTGAATTGGGATGGTTTGATGCCTAGTTTGGGTTCACTAGTCTGGCACTATTGTTTGAAGCGATGTCACCTTCAAAGGGAACGTACGAATAGATGCCCATTGGATTCTCATGGTTTCCAAAACCTCCTTTTCTCCTAAAAGCCTGTAGTAGTTAGGATAGCTCAGTCTTGTGGGATTGAAACCTTTGATCATAGCTCGAATACTTTTTGATCGTTATCATTTTCGCAAGCGATTTCTTGAAAGCCGAGACTCGGCCACGTTAACAATTAAAATCATCTTTCACGTGGTCGTGTCTTGTGTTCCTGTTTGTGTATTTAAGCTGATGGGGCCAACCATAACACATGTCTTTTGAATCAACATTAAAAAGCAGAAAACTGGACAGCTTATTTCGATGCCTCATCATGGCATAAACCTGGAAGCACTTTTGATAATTATCCGCTGGCAGTTGCATACTTTCCTACTCTTTGAAACCCACCCATTTCGCATGCCCAATAAAATGGACCTTTCATCCATCGCAAATTGCAAAACCCGGCATCGGCATCAACAATCGGTAGCGTGTTTTACACAAAGTGAAAATATTTTCCGAGATTAAATTTCACCGCAGTAAGTAGCTTGTGGGTGGGTGGAAGTGCACGTAGCGATGAATAAGGTTGTCCGTATATTTCGTTTATTTTCCAAACGGGGGCACATCAAAGAGCTGCTTACACCCAAACGACCGAACTCGTACCAACCTAAAAACCAGAATCCTGCCAATCACCTGCCTCTGCCTCCACTTCCAGGCCACAGACGAGTTTTGAGCGAGACAGAGCATCATTTCGTGTGTTGAAAAACGAAATACTTTTGAAACAATTTCCATTTCCCCGACTCACAAGCACACCACTGAATTGCAGACCTGGAAGTTGTCAGTTCGAACGAAATCATCTGCTTTTGCATCAACTGGGCGAGAATCGGCATGACGGTATGAGAATTTGACTCGGTTTTCTAGATTAAATATGTGAAGTTTGTTGAGGAAAATGATTCACATTGAATGTAACTTTCAACATCCTTAGTAGGTTTTCATTAGTAATTATTAGTATTTTACGTACTGACAGTGTCACAGTGTCGAGTAAAGCGTGTTTCTATCCACAGTTTGACAGTTTCTGATTACGGTTGGTTGACAAGAGATTGGACGACCGGATTCGACTGTCCTTTGCGTTTTATTCCAGCATCAATCTGTATCGTTTCATGGACCGTCTTCGTCGGTGACTGTCACTATTGAAATGTGATTCAGCCAGCTCGAAACATATGTAGACATATGGAAATCACGTTTGTCACATCAGTGCGCACCAACGCAGGTGCACTGCAGGTTTGTCATCGTGTTTTTGCTATCTGTTCGGACATCTCATCATCATATCGCAGAAAAGATGCAAATGAAATTGTTTTCACTGATGCCAGACAGGTTTATTTATTATTAGTATTGATAGGTAGGAATGGGATTTTTTGTTCAGTTTTAATACATTATGAAATAGAAAGAGAATTTCAATTTCAAAATGTTGCTGATGGAGCGGTTGATGCCCACCAGTATTTTTTCAGCCATACATTTTCACACCGATCGTTGTCAAGTTACCATTTTGTTTCCACACCGGTGGTTGTGATTCTAGGTATATGTGACGTGGGAAAACAAACAAATATTTGTAATGATTTATTGCCAAATCCGCGTGAAATCAAGTTCCGTTTGCAATTAATATTTCAGAGATGCTATCGGAGTAGGGTAGATGTACCAATTATAGTACCAGTTATGGCTATAGTAAAGGCATTTTACGATTTTTTTTTCGAATAATCTTCGTATAATCAATCAGATAAAGGACACTTTGTATTCTCTGATGTTAATTACACGTTAATTACTGAAGAAAATATACAATTGCATTAAAATCTTTTCAAAACATGCTTGGAAATATGCACCTACATGCGTAACAAGTTTTTGTTAACAAATTACTAAGAAACAGTCAACTGAAGTTTTGATTTGTTACTGTAGATTAAAAATTTTGTAACATCTTTTTATGCAAAGTAGTCGTGGACATGTTGAATTTTCATGATATTACCTCAACACGTTTTGTTTTTACAAAAAAATATGATTTTTAAGTATGACTATAATTGGAACATTTTTGCTTCGGTGTACCAATTATCGCTACAGGCGAAACTACACGCAGCAACCCGTTCATTTTAGCCATAGTGCAATGTTTACATCGGCGTTTTTTCAGTTTTCAGTTTCAGTTTTCAGTTGATTTCACGCGATTTCTGCTGTTATTCGAGCTTTTAAATCTCAGGTAATAATAACTATTGAATTTTCTGGGGTTAAAACATAATGATCTCTTTCCTAACTTGTAGAACGCCAAAAACTTCGTTCTCAACACCGTACACTGAAGAGGCTATCGAATCATGCCTCCAAACTATAAAGGGCGGCAAATCAATTTATGCAGGATGTAAGGAGTTCGGGATACCGATTTCCACCATCCGGTACAGGCTTAGCGGCAAGTGGCAACAAAAAGCCAAACCTGGACCGCACTCAGTGTTAACGCCAGAAGAAGAGAAGCAGATTGTCGATTGGCTTAGTGGGGTGCAGGACCGCGGCTTTCCTGTTACGCGTGAAGCGTTAATGTACAAAGTTAACAAATTTCTAACGGAAAACTCACGCGAAAATCCGTTTAAAAACAATCAGCCAGGTATTTTTGTATAATAAGATCAATGAACACTGAAATAATGAACTTTCTATGATGTAGGACGAAAATGGTTCAAGGGTTTCATGCGGCGTAACCCAGGATTTTCCCTACGAACACCGGAGAAAGTAACAACGGCAAGCGGGAGAGTAACCGAAACTGACCTTCGAGGTTGGTTCGAGACAGTGGCCAGCTGGTTGATGAAGAACAATCTTCTTGATGTGCTGGATGATCCGAAACGTGTGATGAAACATCGTTTTACCTTCACCCTAGTACGAAGGAGGTAATTGCACGCACTGGCTCACGTAACGTGTACGAAATTGAACAGGCGGGTGGGAAACAAAATGTCACCGTGATGTTTTCTTTCGGAGCATCTGGAGTTGTCGTAAGTCCGCATGTCATTGTCTCGGGAAAACGCATCCGAAAAGAAGTGGCACAAGGTTTCCCAATGGATTGGGGTTTGGATCAGAGTAAACGTGGGTGGATGGACACACACAACTTCCGCGATTACATCCTTAAAATTTTCCATCCGTTTCTCGTGAAACAAGGTGTGACATTTCCCATAATTTATTTTGTCGATGGTCATTCATCGCATAAAGCGGTGCAAGTGTGCCAAACCTTGGGGATCGTGCTTATTTCGCTCTATCCGAATACGACGCATATCACGCAGCCGGCTGATGTTGCCGTCTTCAGACCGCTGAAAAATGAATGGAGAAAAGTTGTTGATGAATGGAGAATGGAACATCAGGGCGAGTCTCTTACATTACGACACTTCGGTGGAGTGCTGAGTACAACCGTTTCAAGGGCAATTAAAAGCAGTACGATCGAGAACGCCTTTCGAGTGTGTGGGCTGCAACCCTTTGATGCAAATGCAGTTGATTACACTAAGTGCATCGCAAAAGTATCTTCGTCATCGACCAATGAATTACCTTCTAGCTCTCTTCAAGAACCTGTTTTACCAACTGTTCTAGAACCAACGCACGAACCAGTCCCATCAGAATCAGGATCTGCTACATATCGTATCACAACACCGGAACAATTGCCAGTTTTAAATGAATTTTCAGAGCAATCATCAGAGTATGTGAGCATCCACATTGATAAAATTATAGAAGCATATGACTTGATTGGTTACGATACTATGGCAAAGATTGAAGGTGATGTGAACAAGCTCACACGTGAAGAACGTGTGATTCGTTTTTTCTAACGAGAGTTTGTCCGGCCTTACGTAAGATTTACTGACTTGTCTGCATCAAAGAGAAATTATAACCCGCCCTCGGTACAGCTTGATTATGACGAGTCCCATGATATCGAGTTGCATGAAAATCCTCGTTTTCCACCTTCAATATCTGCAGACGCTGATTTCACCGAATGTCAAACTATAAATGATGAACCTATTTTAATGAAAATAAGAGCAGAGCCCAATGAAGAAGACATACATGTCATGCATGTACCTGAGTTTACAATAGATTCCACAACGCAATCAGTGGAAAATTGGATTGTGGAGCAATCATCAGACGGTGGCCATGGTATTCAATAGCAATATAAAAATAATGCAAAATTCTAAAAGTATTATTTTATCTTACAGAAGATATTCACATTGATGACCAAGACGAACCAACTGTTACAGAAACATCAGACGCTGAAACTTGCCTGCAAATGAACGCTGAAGGTAAACACGGTTTCCATTGGAAGAATATCATATTATGCAATAATTTAATTTATTACTCAGATACAACAAAAACCTGCGCGGATCTAGGCAATATTCAAAAAGATTCTACACGTTGTGTCACTTCTAAGCGTAGGCTATCGGAGATATTGAAGCTTCCACCAACACCTCGACGCAATCTAAAACCTCGGAATAATTCAATGCAGTATACACCCGTTCTCACAGCCGGGGAACGTCTTGAAGCGATTCAGAAGAAAGTAGCAGAGAAAATGGAAATTGAACAGACAAAGAAAAGGAAAGCTCTTGAACGAAAAGACATAAAGTTAAAAAGAGAGGAAGCAAAAAAGGCTAGAATGGAGGAACGTGAGCGAAAAAAGAAGGAACAAAAACAGAAGAAATTTAATCGGAAAACCATGAAATAATCCTTTTTTTTCTGAAATAAGCCATTGATGTACTTATTATACTTAACATACCTAATACAATATATGATGAATTAATAATATGATGCAAAACAAAAGATTTGTTTATTTCTAGGAGAATGAATAAATCGATCCCTTAATTAATAAGCTCATCTACATTGTCTTCAAAATTTGATAGCCTTCCAATGTTTCCTGACAAGAGTCTTCAATCATAACGTATTATTGTGTATATTGAATAATTTTCCGATATTTTGTTAATCAACAATGGTGGCGCTCGCAACTTTTTTGTTCTTGCTTGTCGTTTGCTCAATATCGCCAACTAACAAGTTTTTGAAATGTTCAATAAATCACGTCTGTTTATCTGTGTCACAATAGTAAATAATAAATTGATATATAATTCTTATTTACCATTCAATAAAGCTATTCTCAACAGTCTATTTCACTATAACCATAATAGGAACACATGTATGACGAACAAAGGAACCATATGGCTATAATAGGAACCCGGAATAAGCATATTTATTTGTATTATAATTTAGTTAGGTTCATTAATTCATGAAATTTGATAAGTTTATCTTAACAATAAGACATTAAGCCTCAGTTTTTAGCATAGTATATGTAGTATCACGAAAACATGCGTACAACGATGACAAATATATGACTGGAAGCGACAAACTATAGCCATAATTGGTACATCCACCCTATCTGGACTGGAATGGCGATGAATTAAAAGGACTGGTATCGCTCAGCAGCCACATTCAATAGTGTTTGCAGAATCAGAGCTAAATGCTGGAAGATCTCGTCATGGAAAACGACCAAATATATACATGCGTGCAGTGGAAGGAGCGGTACAGCTATTCAACGGCTATTTAGGAGCAGTGGTGGTAACGGTTGACATTTTTCAGTAACGGTTTACTTCTGAAAAAAATTGTCACAGGACAAAGCTAACAATTGTTGCGTACACCTCCCGCTTCAAGCTAATTGTAATGTTATGAGACCAAAAGGCGAAAAGCAAATAGCACGAACATCCCGTATTCTTTTTTATTTTGCTTTTTGCTATGAGATAGTGTGTGCAGTGTCGTATGAAAGACAAAACATTTATTTTTTCGATTCCTTTTGGTCATATTCCCCTTTCTCTCGTTTATATTAATGTAAAAAAATGTCATGACATTTAGAAAAGAAAATGTAGAAGACATTTTTTTTTAGCAAACGAACCAACTCGGAGTTCACGAAAAATCTCTTCACATCTTATTTTTTAACCGTTATGTGTCCAACAGAGTACAAATTCGCCTTTTTCGATTACAAAACATGAGATTTCATTATGTTTTCATAGAAGGATATAGAAACTCTGTAGGAGGGAAATAATGAGGGCAAAACAAGGGGGAGAGGGGGCAGGGGGGGATTCTAATTTATTCTATTACGTGAAAGGCCGACAGAAAACATTTTTAACACGGAATTTAAAATGACCATTACTATGGAACTATCCAACCGATTAGAAATCTTTTAGCAACTTTGGATTTAGGAACTCAACCACTTTCTCAAATTTGTCTCATGGACATGAGACATGGCATGCAGCATATCAAACTTCATGATTTAGCTAATCTAAGTCATCAGAAGACATTTTGATAATTTCTGACCATACATATCAAATCAAACTTTATAATTTATTGAAAATAGGTCTACGGATGACATTCTTAGGATTCTTGACCATACTGGCCACTAGAAAAGGCCCCGCGGGATCCGAGTTCTACCGGTATAGTGGCCATATTCACATATTTTCCAAAACCTGGCTTGTGACTTATCAAACTTCATGATTTTGCAAAACTTTGTCTTCGAAGGACATTCTCAAAGTGTCTGACCACACTGGCACTATAGGGAGGCCCTGCGGGATCCGAGTTCCTCTGGAAAAGTGGACATATTCAAATCTTTTCCAAAACCGGGCTTGCGACATATCAATCTTCGTGATTTTGAAAAAAAATGATCTGCGGAGGATATTCTGAGGATTTCTGGTCCTGGTCCTGTGAGATCCGAGTTCCTCCAGAGAAGGGGCCATATTCAAATGGTTACCAAAACCTGGCTTGCGACACATCAAACTTCATGATTTTGCAAAACTTTGTCTTTGGAAGACATTCTTATGGTGTCTGACCATACTGGCCACTTGGGGTGGCCCTGCAAAATTTTGAGTTCCTCCGGGAAAGTGGTCATAACCAATTTCTTACCATACCCTAGCTTGCGACATATCAAACTTTATGATTTAGCAAAACTAGGTCTTCGGAGGACATCCTGAGGATTCCTGACCATACTGGCTACTTAGGAAGGTCCTGCGGGATCCAATTTTTTTTTTCCGAAAAAGTGGCCATATCCAAATCTTTTCCAAAACCTGGCTTGCGACACAACAAACTTCATGATTTTGCAAAACTTAGTCTTCGGAGGACATTCTGAGGGTGTCTGACCATACTGGCCACTCAGGAAGGTCCTGCGGGATTCGAGTTCCTCCAGGAATGTACTCATATTGAAATCGTTACCAAAACCAGGCTTGTAACATATAAAACTGCATGAGTTTGCAAAACTTTGTCTTTGGATTAATATGGATCATTATCCTTTTCAACCCAGGCTGAATCGGGATCCGTGATGCTTGAAGTATCGGCTTTCGAGTCACTCAACATTTTACACAAACATAATTCACACTATAGAACAAAACAAAAACCAAAACCAAAATCGTTTTTAAATATCTTAAATATATTTTGACATTAGCCCTATGCTTGCCTTGGCTAGTGGTACATGCCTCGACTAAACCATTTGTTACAAAAGGATACTGTCGAGCTGGTAAAGAAACGCACATTTTAGTGCATCAAAGCGTAACGATATTCAGAACAAGAGCATGCAGAGGACGGATGGATTACAAAAGTGAGGCGAGGTCTTCTTTGTTCAATCTATCCTTCGAGCATAAGCAGTACGATAAAGTTTCCTGGAAAATGCTTTGGTTGTTCTCTGAAGACAAAGTTTTGCAAAATCATGAAGAACTCGGATACCGCAGGGCTAGAGTAGCCAGTATGGTCAGAAATCCTCAGAATGTCCTCCGCAGACTTATTTTTCCACAATCATAAAGTTTGATGCATCGCAAGCCATGTTTTGAAAACATTTGAATATGACCCCTTTCCGGAGAAACTTGGATCTGGCAGGGTCTCCCTAAGTGGCCAGTATGGTTAGAAATCTTTAAAACGTCTTTTTGTGACCTAGTTTTGCAAAATCATGAAGTTTGATGTGTCGCAAGGCAGGTTTTGGCAATGATATGAATATGGCCACTTTTCCGGAGGAACGCAGACTCCGGAGGGCCTGCAGGAATCTTCAGAATGTCCTCCCAAGATAAAGTTTTGCAAAATCATAAAGTTTGATATGTCGCATGCTAGGTTTTGGAAAAGATTTAAATATGGCCACTTCCCTGGAGAAACTCGGATCCCGCAGAGCCTCTCTAAGTAGCCAGTATGGTCAGAAATCCTCAGAATGTCCTCCGAAGACCTATTTTTGCAAAATCATACAGTTTGATGTGTCGCAAGCCATGTTTTGAAAAGACTTGAAGATGGCCACTTTCCCGGACGAACTCTGATTCCGCAGGGCCTCATGGTGTTGCCAGTATGGTCACAAAGAATATCCTCCTAAGTTTGATATGTCGCAAGTGAGGTTTTAGAAAAGATTTGAATATGGTCACTTTCCCAGAGGAACTCGGATCCCGCAGGACCTCCCTAAGTAACCAGTTTGGTCAAACACCCTCAGAATGTCGTTCGAAAACAAAGTTTTACAAAATCATGAAATTTGATGTGTCGAAAGCCAGGTTTTGGAAAATATTTGAATTTGACGACTTTTATGGAGGAACTCGCATCCCGTAGGGCCTCTTTTATTGGCCAGTATGGTCATAAATCCTCAAAATGTCTTCTGATTACCTCGTTTTGCAAAATAATGAAGTTTGATATGCCGCATGCCATGTTTCGCATCTAAAAATATTTTGCCAACCATCCTTGGACAGGTACTTACCCCAGTACTACTTACCTTGGAATCCAAAACTTCGGATATTTTCGGAATAAGATCCACAGATGCAGATCCACAAACTAGGATAATTTTGTGATATATTGCAAAAAATCGCATCAAAATCCAATAGCTAACGATGGAGTATTATTAATTTTAAATTTATATATTTCTGTCTCAGAGGGATTGGGGTCGTACGTGTTTTAGGCATTTTTTGTTGTTGGATAAACAACGGTTGAATATGTGCGTGGTTTAGTTCTTCTTCTTTTTTTGTTGTTTTTACTGGACTTCAATGCGGCGGTCATTCGTCCAGAGCGTAGTTTGGTCATATGTATGTGTGGGTTTGTATAATGTGCAGTGATGAAAAAACACCAGCAAAAGAACGTGATGCAATTGTTGCGAAAATTATAACGCGAGAAGAAGAAATACGATTGTACTGTGCCTTGAAAATTCACGGTAAAGAAAAAGTTCGGTGCACTTGTGTGTAAATTTCTCCTCGGGATGATTTTATTTTTGCGGAATGTCATGACATTTTCAATTGAAGTAATTTTTTTATTCCTTGTGTTCACTTTGGTCATTATGAAAAGTGTCAAATGTTACCAAAAAAATGTTGAAATCCAGTCCCCGTGCCACCACTGTTTAGGAGTTCCAGGCACGGACGAACAGTTTCGAAGACGCTTTCGTATGCGCAGGTGTTTGTTCTGGCGTATTTCGACAGCGTTGTAACGGAATGAATATTTTACCCCGAAAGAAGATGTAAGCGAAAATGGGGCTTAACAAGCCTACAAAACTGCACGGCAGCAATCCGCCAAGTGGCGTACGGGTCCCCTTTGAATGTCACCGACGAGTACGTTTGGATGGGAGAGTCAAGTGCACGAAAATGGCTTCGGGAATTCTGCCAGATGGTTGACAGCTTTTTGATGTGATATATCTGCGTTCTCCAACTCAAAGGCTTCTGCGAATCGGATAAGATCGGGGCTTTCCAGTATTGCAGAGTGCTCTGGATTGAAACCTACAGATTGATAGATTTCCGCATTGATTGTTCCGGTAATGTAAACAATGGTAGACTTCATACCACAGGAACATATTGCTTGCCATACCAGCACATTTCGACCAAACTTCTCCACTTGAATCGACATATTTGCATTGCTTACATCTTCCCTTACAACGCCAGTGTAATATTGTGGTCCTGGAAGAGCTTTTGAGTCTTCTATGACCTGGGTCTTGTCGTCCATCAAAATACATGCATCCGGTCGCTGCAAAACTCGCGAACACAATTTCCGTGCCCTTGTTGCTGCGCGTTGCTTCTGTTCTGCACTTTGTTTGGCGATTGTCTGCTTCTTGTAGGTCTTCAGAATGTTCCGTTTCTTGATACGTTGAATCATTCCGACGCTGCTTTCCGGTTTATTGGCCAAATCACGTATCGACATTGATTTGTTCTTCCGAATTAAAGCTACCATTTTCTGATCCAGTTGATGGTTGGAAGATGCGGGTGTTCTGCCTCTTCCTGGCAGTTCATCCAAAGAACAGTGTTCCCCAAACTTGGTTATGAAGAATTTTACACTCGCGTGATGAATTCCAAAGCACTTCGGCAATTGTCACATAGTTACACCCTTTTCCTGTAGCCATGTGTCCAAAACCTAAATTTTCACGTCTTTTTCAATGCGCGACATTTTGAAAACGAAGAACTTAAACCGTGCAAACAAGTCAACAAACGAAAGATGACAGTCAATCGCACAGCATGCTCTGATGAACACATTAAAACCATCACAAATACACGCGTACAACGCAATTGTACGTGGATAACTTATTTTTGATACATCCCTTACTGGCGGGTTTTGAGATAAGGGTTGCGTACTTAGCTGGTAGTGCAGCCTGGGCACTGTTGTCCTTCTGACTTCAGCTAGATTGAGGAGGTGCGTGCCGAGCGTCTGTCCACCAAGGAGGTGCGGCTCAAACAGCGTCTGTTCTGGCAGCCAGCGGCTGAATAAGAAAAGCAGTAAGGTATCGCGTCAACTATATCTAAGATAGCAGCCCCACCAATGCGATGTAGGCAGCGTTACCCCAGTAAGGTAGCATGCTGAAATCTTACCCTATCACGAACAATGGAAGTATTGTTTATACGGAATACTCCAGTGACCACCTCACCAACGACAGCGAAGCGTTTTCGGTGGTCCGGAAGCTAACGTGGCCAAGGAAGGCCAATCTCTTCTTGCGAAAACGGTTGGTGAGCTCCATGGCAACAGCAACAAACAATTCCCGTTGCACATGAAGGCAGTACTGTACATCCCGGAGTTGCGCGACTATTTGATGTCCGTGAAGAAACTCGTCACGGCCGGCGTGCAGGTAAACTTCGTCAACATGGTCGCAATATTGAAGAAGGACAGGGAAGTTATCGCCACCGCCGAGCTGAGGGGTGTACTGTACGAGCTGGAGGTTGACCTGGAACGCCCAACCGTGAACTTGTGCATGTCGGAGACAGATGAGCTCTGGCACAGGCGGCTTGGACATTTAAGCGAGCAAGGAATGAAGGCGATGGCATCGAATAACATGGTGACTGGTGCTGAATTTCGGGGAGGCAAGCTGAGTTTCTGCGACGCTTGTGTGCAAAGGAAGCAATGCCGTAACCCTTTTAGCGGATCTCGTGATCGAGCGACCAGGCCCCTGGAAAGGATCCACTCGGACGTGTGTGGTCCCATCGACCCCCCTGCTTGGGACGGATCCCGGTACTTCGTGAGCTTCATCGATGACTATACCCACTTTGCCGTGCTGTACATGATGCGGAGGAAGTCCGAGGTCTTCAGTATGTTCCAGAAATATGAAGCCATGGCGACGGCAAAGTTTGGCTTGAAAATTTTAAGCTTGACAGTGGACCAAGGCCGTGAGTATGGCTCAAATGCGCAAAAAGATGTCTATTCTAGAAAGGGCATCCAAGTCGTACCGACGGTGGCATACACGCCACAGCAGAATGGTGGTGCGGAAAGGTTCAACCGAACTGTGGTCGAAAAAGTCCGCTCCATTCTAGTTGAGTCGAGCATTCCCAAGATGATGTGGCCCGAAGCAGTCCTCATCAATCGGGGCCCGACGGCAGCCCTGCCCAAGACGGTAACCCCTGCTGAGTCCTGCTATGGACGCAAACCGTGCTTGAAGAAACTGCGTGTGTTCGGGTGTAAAGCCTACGCCTGGATACCAGATCAGCAGCGCAAGAAGCTTGATGTGAGGAGCCGGGAGACCGTGATGGTTGGATATGCTACAAATGGCTATCGATTGTGGGATCGTGCTGCGAGGAAGATCATCATTGCTCGTGATGTGAAGTGTGACGAAAATTGCTTTCCGTACCAGAAATGTCCTGAGAAGAAGGATTCTCCGCTGGTGGTGTGTATCCTTCCCGAGCAAGAGGGGGAAGGTGATCTCGATGCTGAGGATGGCAACCCCAGCCGTCCCGAGGAAATCCAATCAGATGCTGAAATCGAGTCGGATGCTGATCAAGATCCCAACGCGACTGACGAGACTGTAGACTCCACCAACACCGGGGCGCTCCCTTCGCAACTAGAACAGCACGAATCCGAGGATGAGGGTCAACCGTTGCTGAGGCACAGCTCCCCGGTAAGTTTCTCAATTTCTTTACTGGTTACGGAGCTGTTTCTGCCGGTCCGTGTATTACAGATGTCCCCAACTGCGACAATGATATTGGAGATCGAGACGACCCGTTGGCTGAAGGCCGTTCAAGAGGAACTGGATTCGATAGAGGCGAACCAAGTATGGAAATTACAACGCTGTCCCCGGAGTGTCAAGCCGCTCCAGTCGAAATGGGTGTTTCGTGTGAAAGAGGACAGCCACGGCAAGAAAGTACGCTACAAGGCTCGTTTGGTGGTAAAAGGGTACCTGCAGCGTCAAGGCGTCGACTATGAAGAAACCTACGCTCATGTTGCGAAGTTTACCACCATCCGTACTGTCCTGGCTGTCGGCGTGCATCATCGCTTCCTGTTCCACCAGATGGACGTTAAAACGGCGTTCTTTCATGGTGACTTAAAGGAGGACATTTATATGGCGGTGCCGGACGGCGTAGAAGCTAATCAAGGCATGATGTACAAACTACAGAAGTCCCTGTACGGACTAAAGCAGTCTCCCAGCTACTGGAACGAGCGGCTGAATGGACAGTTGCTGAAGATGGGATTCACTCGGTCATCCCATGACTACTGCTTGTACACAAAATGCATGCCAGGGGACGAGCTGATCATCATTATATACGTCGACGACCTGTTGATCGCTGGAAGGAAGCTGACTTCAATCGTGAGGCTCAAGAAGGAACTTTCTGCCGTATTCAAGATGACCGACTGCGGTGAGGCGAACTACTTCCTGGGCATGAAGCTGGTGTTAGACCGTGAGGAAGGAACACTTTGACTTTCGCAAGGGGCCCACGTAACGAAGATTCTGCAGCGATTCGAAATAGTAAACTACAATTCTTGCAAAACCCCGATGGAGAAAGGACTCCAACGGAAGCGTGACTGACGATTGACGAAGGAACCGTATAGAGAGCTGTTGGGTAGTATGATGTACACCATGTTGTGTGTGCGTCCGGACAATTGCTACCAAACGACGGTGGCAACATCTTCAAGCGAAGCCGAATACGTTGCCTAAAACGTAGCAGCATCCGAAGTGATTTGGATGACTGGCATCCTCGGAGACCTGAAGATAACGGTGAAGCCCGTCATTATCTACGAGGACAACCATCGTGAAACGAAACGCAGCAAGCATATCGATGTCAAGCATCATTTTATCCGTGACCACGTGGAAGCAGGACTATTGCAAATCGAGCCGGTGAGCACCCAGGACCAACTTGCAGATCTGTTCATTAAGATACTTCCCGTTTCCAAGATCTGCGACGTTCCCTTGGACTAAACGATTGAGAGGGAGTGAAGACGAACGAAGCAACCCGGCGCAACCGTTTGTGTCAACAGTAGGCAATCGCCGTAGGCTTCCCTAGCTACCCCTTAGTTACTAAGAGTGTTATTTTTTCAAACGATTAGTCTCAAACTGTTCTTCAAATAAACAAGACCTATTATTTCAAGCTCTGCCTGCCTTCACTTATAAAACGCGTTTTGTTTGTCGTTCCAGTTTGTTGCCTCCCTGAACTTGCAGACGTGGAGGCCGGCACGTTTCATCGTTTTCTCGACAAACCAGATGGAACACTTCGCCTTCTTCTTGTCTTCACCGAATCAGCATTCTTCGGTTTTTGCCGCTGCCTGACCGCCGCTGGGTCGTCTGGGTCTCTTTAAATGACTTCACCACTCGGGACACCGTCGATTGATGGAATCTCAGGTGTCTTCCGATCCATCTGTGGGTTGCAGTTCGATTTTTCACAACGGCGCACATAATTCTTTGGCGGATCTGCTCTGGTTCCGATGCCGTCTTGATAACCAATTGAGGGATTGTGATGAAAATAAGCCAATGTAAACATTGCAATTTAATTCCACCCACAACCAAAAAAGTCACAAGCCAATTTTTCGAATACAGTCCTTAAAATCTTTGATTGAAACACAACACTAAAACCTCCCAAATGTTTATTACAGAATCGAGGAATGCCAAGTAAGAAAGAGAAGCAGAAGTATGGTTACTCTTATTTATATAATTTTATATTGACCTTTCCTAACTCCTCTCAGTAAAACACCCAACAACTCTTCACTGGCTCTGGGTATTATGCTACTTACATTTCAATTGCTAAACCAGAAAACCTCCCTTGCTATTCCACCCATTTCGATTAACAGAACTCATTTCATATTCTGAACCATCCGACAAGTATCCATTTCAAACTGAACCACACCACCCAACCCGCTTGAATTAAATTTTCTGCACCAAGCGAAGTCACAGGAAATGAGCTTTACAATTAACCGACTCGCGATCCAATCCAGGAGCATTGCGGCATGCAAAATAATAACAAACTCATGCACCCACACCTTCAAAAAAAATCCCCACTGCGTCGAGAAAAGTTGAGGCTGTAGAGCACGAGATGCAATAAGAATCCATTTAATACAGGCTTCTCTGCATCGTTGCTGCCACTACTGGGTCTGAATACAAAATTATCACGTTTTTACACCAAGCTGAGTTGAATAAGCGCGATGTTCATACCTACCTACCCAAAAAAACCCCGTAACTTGCAGCTATTTACACAACTATACACTCGCCCACTGTGAGGACATGCATAACCTGCCCTCGAGAACTACTCCGGATAGTGCACACAGCAAGAAGATGAGGAAAAATGAAGCTCACATAAAATCAACATTATCATGTCTGATGAGCGCAGTTTCCATTCTTTTTGGTGCAGCAACTGAGTGTTCGTGACGCTTAAGCTGCTGCCGATTCATTTTGGGTGGGAATGCTCGCAGCTCCCCGCCAGGGGAGTAGACCAAGATAACACCGCCCAACCTTCGGAAGCAGCATCGGCAGCAGCATGAACAAAGCAAACCGACCGACCCGACCCGAGAAGAACGAGGGCTCTGCAGAAATTGTGTTTATAAAATCAACTTTTATCCTATTTAGGTTGAGATTATAATGCTATTCTTTGCGCGCACACCCACACAGCGTCACTATGGTTGGTGAATAAGTTGGAGCGTGGGCAGTGACGTGCCGTGGGGGATGAGAGCAGACAATGAGCGACGCAGTTGACCTTCACAATCTTGTTCGTGTATGGAAATTACTAGATTAATTATGCTGATTTCGATGCGGCTGCCGAATCCGAACGAATTTTGCGCATTTTGATTCAAATACGGAATCGTTTGGAAGTAATAGATGGGGTCATAGATAAATTCATACAAGTAAAGGGTATTTCGATCAAAATTTGGTCGACTTAAACTTGACGCATTTCCTTTTATCGTGCATTAAAACATTTTGCACACCCCTCATTATGAAGATGTGTGCGTGTAGCATCATGCCTCTATTTTGATTTTGAGATTAGCACTTCAGTTATCAAAATGTCGTCGAAGGAAGAGAAGCAACGCATCAAAACTTTCACGTGCATGGCGAAAATCAAACTACTCTCACGCCAAGTTGGCGAAAATTGTTGAATGTGGCTATATCAACTGTTACCAACGTATTAAAAGTGTTCGGTGAACGTTTGTCGACAGCCAGGAAAGCTGGATCGGGGGAATTCGAAAGCTGGAGGCCACAGCTACGACAAAAAGAGCTGCACGCTGTTTCGAGCGGAACCCCAACCTCTCCATCCGAGGTGTCGCAAAGAAGCTGAGAGTGGCGCTTTCAACCGTGGATAGAGCTAAAAAACGAGCTGGACTGTCAACTTACAAGAAAGTGGTGACTCTAAATCGCAACGATAAAAAACACGTCGGCCAAAGCGCGATCGCGAAAGTTGTACACGACGATGCTGACGAAGTTTGATTGCGTGGTACAGGACGATGAAACCTACGTCAAGGCAGACTTTAAACAGCTTCCTGGACAGGAATTTTATACGGTAACCGGACAGGGAAAGGTAGCAGATATTTTCAAGCACATTGAACTGTCAAAGTTCGTGAAGAAACATCTGGTGTGGCATACCATCTGTACCTGTGGCTTGAAGAGCAACGTTTGTAACCCACCTGCCTGTCGAGCTTCCCGCTTGTAAATGGGTGGCTTAAGCGCCACTCCTAAAAGGAGACCACCCACCAGATTGCCGGTTTGCCTGGCCTGAGAACATTCAGGGGAATGGGGTCAATTTTCCCGTACTCGGGAAGGAAGCTGACTGGCAGCGTCTAGATCGGCCGTTGTACTTCTCGGCAGAGGCTAAAGGCCGACAATACCAACAATGTCTCAACCAAACATTACGACACCTCGCTAGAGCCAACGGTTACGAGGGGGAGAGGGGGCCTATCATCACAGGACCAGCGAGAAGGTCCAAACGAAGCGAACCGCTTCCGGTTCGAGAGTGGTCACAGGTCGATTTAGGGCCGACTTACCCAGTACAAAACTCAAAATTTCGTGACGAACGCGAACTACATGAAAACCCCTCACAAGACTCTAACTATTATACCATGACACAAACTCATTTGGGAACTACAGATAACTTTCAGGACATGCTATAAAGCTCACAAACTATAAAGCTTTTCGACAACATGGATGATATATTTCGGACGTCCTCTTTCTTCACATCTTTCCCTGTCTATTTCCTTTCCCTTTCCTTATTCTCCTCCCCCTTTCTGTCTAGCGTTTTCTTCTCCGGTCTTCTTTTGTGCCATTTGAATGGCAATTTGTGCCGTTTGTCTCGTGCGCACGGACATATACAACGGTTAGCATGCTTTCCTGGTACTTAGGGCATCTTCAATGGCGATCCAAATCGTGGATTGGATTTATTTTTTTAGACCAAACGCAAAAACATCGCTGCATCGGTGTTGAAAATTTGGTTTTATACTGGATCTATTTTGCATCATTTTAAAACTGGTATATGTTTTGATCTATTCTTGCAGTAATTTGGAACAAGAAAAATACCGTTCCAAAACACTACTCGCTACTTGATAATACCAATTATTGAGTAAAATTTCAGCTTTTACTAAACAATAACTCAATTTTATTGAGTATATTCTGAGGTATATTTGTGAGCCGAAAAGTAACCGTGTTTGCTGCGTGTGATGCTGGCGGCAGAGAAAATGCTGTGTTGCTTGCCTCGGATGCTGATAATTACCTCAAGTTGGTCCCGGTGCTAGTGAATTGCCTTTTCGTTTCATTCCAAAATAACGAATGCTTGTCTTTGTTTGTTTTTTTTTACAGCCACTGCATTACCCGGAAAACGCTGACAAGATCGAAATGTGGAGGTTCCGAGATTCCGAATAGTATTTCGATTGCTCGGAAATGAAAAGTAATGAAGTCTTCAAAGTAAACAATCTGTTTATTGATAGATTGGTCATGATAAGCACTTGCAAACAGCTCATACAGATAAATTTTGGAGAAGCCTCTAGTTGACTCTAGTTGTCGCATAATGTCCAGGAATACCTCCCTTGGCATGCGGAAACGCAGAAAGTACTTCTCGTTGTAGGTTTGCGTGTCGCTACAGTAGTTCTGAAACAGCTTCTGATGACCGGAATGGAAATCACGGTCGACGTTGGGGCGTCATCCAGGATGTGACCCTCTCTGTTTCGACTCTTGTTTATCCGCTGCCAAACTACAAATCAGCATTATCTAATATCGTTTTAATGAAATGCATGTAAGTATGCAATGCAAGTATTCCTTGTCGTCAGCTAACGACGCACTACTGGCATTAAAAATTATTTAGTCAAACCAATCAATGGCAAAATGTTTGTGAAAAATCTGCGATCTCTGAAAAAAAAACTTCTGATCTCTAATGTTGAATGATCGACAGGATGACAGGCGTTGGCGGGTTTAACAACAAGAAATACAACACCGGTGCGGGGAACGCAAAGTTTGTCTATTTTAGCTAGTTCTATTCCAGTTTCGCTGATGCAAATCAGGTATAAAGTTGATCCATAAATAGACCGCCGCTGAAGATGCCCTTACGGTTCACTACCTAGGGTTTACGTGTGGGTGGTTGGGGAACCAGACGGTGGTACCGAAGCTGCTATGCACTACTTCGGTACCGAAACGATCGCTGGTGCGAACTCGGGGTTGCTGAAGGGGTTCCTCCACCGGAAACGTGGGCTTGGGCGAGAACGTGGCACTTACGTTCAGCGTTCTTCGAACAATGTTGCTCGATGACGCGGTGTGATGGATGGCTTGCCTGTCCAGGGAGCGTTGATGTCGCTCGCGTCCCTCTTCCGGCCACGTGTGCCCCGGGAATCCTTCGAAATCGCAGAGTGGGGTCAAGAGCGATCTCTGAGTGGAGTTGGTGTGTCGGCACTGCCTTTCGCAGCTACGAATCCTGCCAAAACACACCGTAACGCACACGATTCACATTGACATAATTTATTACACAAACATATTTCCTCACCTCGAATCTTCGTACAACACTCAAGCAACGTTTTTTCGCTTAATGATTATTTTTCCTACAACCACCATAACTAAAGGAAAGGAATTCTCTGGTCAGAGCACAGGTTTGGAATTGCCATGTAGTTTAAATACCTTATAACACACCAAGACGCGTAGAAATAACCGACCACTCTTGCCTCTTCCACAATTCGAATCGAAGTGGACGATCAAAGCTAAGGAATGTCCTCAGATACCCACTTTTTGTGACCATTGGGTCTGAGATCGCGAATTAGGACGAAGTACATAGCTGTTTTAATTTAACTACCAGCGTACTTGTTACACTTTTGCATTGCGACCGGAACCGTCAACCAGGAAATTTATCTGAGCGAGTGCCTACAAAAAGCGACACAATTGTTCCGTTCTATTTTGGCCGGATTTGGCATCCTGCCATTACGGAAAAAAGACCATGGAGTGGTATGCTACCAACAACGTTCAACTGGTGCCCAAGGACTCTACCGTCAAGACTCAAAAAGTTGTTGTGAGCGAGAAACAGTTCAAGGCAAACTGGCGTTGTGCGGCGAATAAAGTGGACAAGGAGACTGCACAAAATCTTATGGCAGGTGTTAAACGAAAGACCCGGCGATTCGCATTCGGTAAAAAGGAAGCTTAGCCGAATATATCTCCTGTATTCTGTATTAACTGAACTTGAAAAAGAAAAAGAATTTGACTTATTAATAAAAACGTTGAACGACTCACACACATTACTGTTTGACCAAATTTTGATCGGAACACCCTCTAGCAGGGTTTTTAAAGCTTCGTGCCGCTAGCCGAAATGTGCCGAAACTTGGAAGATATTTAAGCTTCTCACAGAACAGTGTGAGGTGATCGGAAGGTGAAAACAGTTCTTTGACGAGCACCTGAATACATTCAGGTAATAAATCTAGAAACCTGCACAGAAGATGACAGGATTTCGAAAAAAAATTAAAAAAAATCAAACCTGCTAGTATTGACCAATTCCCAAGCGTGTTATCAAAATACGATGGTGAAACAGTGACTACACCAAAAAAAATCACATAATCAGTGGAAAATATCCACTACAAATTCACTTAACATTGACGTAATTCAGGAAGTGGAAAATGCTTTGGAACATCAAGTGAATTTTATGTGTCCAGGAAAATGTAAATTATTAGTCAAGTAGAATTTCTTTTTCTATGTGATATTCATGTAAAAGTCACTTATTTAAGTACTGGAAATTATCTACGTGTGTTTCCAGTAGTAGCTGAGTAGGATGGATCTATAAAAGTGACTATCGTGCAATCGTGCAATGTTTTTCCAATTTCTATGCTACCGTCTGTCACTAAATGCAAAGGAGTTCGTAGGGCAGTATCAAGCGAGACCCATGGGTGCTCGTGCTATATTTACACGATTCGGCAAGTGGTGCATAAATGTCGCGAATATAACGTGCCCACTCATCATCATTTCATCAATTTCAAATCACCTTATGACACAATCGATCGAGACCAGCTATGGCAGATTATGCACGAATGTGGATTTCCAGAATAACTGACGTGGTTGGTCAAGGCACCGATGGATTGAGTGATGTCCGTCGTTAGAATCTCAGGGACAATCCCGAGCCCCTTCAAACCTCGAAGAAGGTTGCGGCAAGGTGATGGATTGTCGTGTTTGCAATTCAACAGTACATTGGAGGATGTGATTCTAAGAGCGGGAATCGAGCCCAATGCACAATGTGAAAAATGGACCCATATTCCCAAGTAAGAAAAGCCGCTGGTGTTTGAACCGAACCAAATACATTTCTGAAGGAAGCTGGGCTTATAAATCGATTGGCGCAGGTTTGGAGTTGTGTAGAGCACAGGAAGTGGCTCGTTTCACCCCAACTCACCCTATATGTATGGTTTTTCTTCATTCTGCTCAAATAGTTGCCCATATTCAAAAATATTTTGAGTGAAAATGCATATATTTTACACATATCACATTTAGAAACTTAACAGAGATGATTTCATGTTGTGTCTGGCCCATTTTACCCCAATTTAACCCTATTCTTTGATTTTTCTTGTTACTTTCCGAACAGCAGCATTTTCAAAGTAATAAATTTCAGTTCTTGTTGTCATTTCATACGTTAAACTTATTTTACCATGTTTGTTACATAGTAGACAGCATGCGGATGAAGTTTTGTTATGGTTTATTTGATAAATTGATAATTAAAACCCAAAAAATACTATCTTGACTAGCTGAGCCGAATGTTATACATCTCTCGGTACTCCGGGCCTTGGACCAAAAGTCGATTTTCCAAGCGATCTGTAAACCCTTCTTTTGTAAACGGGTAAAAATAATGAACACCCATATTGGAATAAATCATTACAATCATTATAATGACTTAACGTTATATCGTCTGAATTTCCTTAATTGAAATTAACTTGAAAATTGTAGTCACTTCAATAATAAAAACTGGACCTTTCTTTAATTATTTCTAAGATTTTTTTTTTAAATTTATACTAATTTTTAAAACAATAACTTATTATTTTTCATATACTTTCATCTTAAAAAATAGCAAAATCCACTTTCATCATAAAAAATAGCAAACCAATTGAACGGTTCAAAAGTTATAATTCTTTGAGAAATATATATTTTCTTAAATTTCGTTTTCTGGACCACCCTATTTAAAATGGATCACCCTAATGTCAAAATGAAAAATTCGAGTGATATATTTTTCGAAAAGGAACAAACCTACCTAGTATGAAGGATCGCAGCAAGCCGTGCTTCGAAACTGACGTGTCTTAATTTTGCTGCGTCGTTTTCGCGAAAAAAATCAAACAGTAATTCGTAATTTAACTTGAACTAACAGTGAAATCATAAAATCTCCGCGTGCATTGTGTAAGCCGTAGTAAATACAATCGTTTCCCTTTTGAAATGTTTGAGTGTCGGTAGTATTTTCCCGTTTTTGTTTTGTTTTTGTGATTCGCCCCCGCACCCGGAAGAAGAGTTACATCAGCTTAGTTTTGATTATTTGTGGTCATATTGTGACACTCGGGTATAATTTATTAGTTTAGAGTGTTTTTCCGCTTTGTCGCGAGTGAATCAATGATTATTAGCAGCAGGGATGCCAGATATACAGATATGTCTGTATTTATACAGACATTTCATCATGCATACAGACATCATACAGATTACAGACATTATACAGACATTTGGAAAATATTACAGACATATACAGACATTCATTTGGGCGAACTTCTAGATTTAAAAAAATAGCGATATGGAAAGTCACATACGTCTTCTTCTTTAGCATTTCAAGCTTATTGCTTGCTCTTAACTTAGTGTTCTACTAAATGCACTTCCACAGTTACTAATTGAGAGCTTTCGATGCCAAGTACCATTTTTGCATTAGTATGATTGTGTGGCAAGTACAATCATAGCCTACGAAAACTTCCTAGACAAGAGCGGGAATCGAACCCAGCCACCTCCAGCATGGTGTTGCTTTGTAGCTGCGCCTTTACCGACTGAGCTAAAGGAGGATCCAAGGGAGTCACATACGTCACAGTAAGCAAATTATTGACTGTCTGAAGTTGGACCATTTTGTTGGTGAAAAAAAAAACAGTGAGGGATGTAGAAGTACAAGTATGTGCCTGACTGTTTTATAAGGCTGTTTTCACTGATTTGACCCTTGTCTAAGACGTAGCACTAGAACGAACTAAAAATACGGCCATCATGACGAATTTGCGAATCGCATCACCAAGAATTGGTGGCAATGATGCGGGCCAAACCATTTAGTCTGTCAATTCGAGATTCTTTTAATCACGTACTCGAGCTTCCTAAGGCGGATGTTACTACGATACACAGTGCCATTGTTACTAAGTTTAATGAAGACTTTGATTTTGTACAAAAAGAAGCTAACTGGGTTCGGTGTAGACGGAGCGAGTGTTATGCACGCTGGAAAGCATTCTGTTAGTGTACTGTTTAAAAACGACTGTCCGATTTTATTCGTACTGAAATGCATTTGCCATTCATTTGCAATGTGTGCATCATATCCATGTAAGAATATTCCATCTTCAGCAAAAATCTTTTAAAAAGGGCAAAGTTCAACGAAAATCAGTTGAATCAACTTTTTTCAATCTGAAAAGACAGTGGTATACAAGCTGAAAACAAAAACTTGCAAATTGATATTCTTGATATTGGATTGTTTCTTGAAACCAGGATATTCAAAAGAATTGACGAACCCTAGCTTTGTGAACCTGATCCCCAATAACTTCTGCGAGTTGGAAAAACTGTACGAAGGTTTCGAAGGCCTTGATCAACGAATACACTAGAAGTGACAATTTAAGCATTTAAGCGACTGGACATGATGAATTTCCACATATGCTGCTGTAATAAAAATTTACCTTACCGACGATACCCCCCAAAAAAAAAAAGAATTGACCTTACCGACGACACCCTCAACGATTTAGTTAATTGATCCTGACAATATCAGAGTAAAAGCCCATCCAACATTTTTTTTCATCAAACGATTTGATAACTTATACATCAGTTCAACCAATCAACGACGAGATCCGGAAATTGAGATTTTCAGTGGGGGACTGAGCTTTTCCGTGTCTACTACAGCTCATTCCAGCTATATTGGCTATACCATATTGGTATAGCCACTGTCAAGCGAATTATTTCAATTTACAATAGATCATTGCACGGAATGTATTAACCTCACTTTTTTGACAGTTCAGGGAGCTTGATTACAAGGTGTTGGAATTTGAACCGCTCAAACGAAATTTTTCATTGCCTTTTTTCCAAATTCTGTACGATTAGATTCAGGATATGATGTAAAAATAAGCACTCCTGTCTGTTTTCCGGCTGTTCTACTGTAATCGTAATAAATTTAGATCACAAATTCTCAAACCGATTTTACCGAAATTATTCTAAGTCCACGTAAACAAGCTGTCTGAACTGTCAAAACTGTAGTGATGACGCCATCGTGAAATGATCTATATCAAAAAATCCAATGCCCGCAATCGCACTGCCACATAAACCATGACAGGCATTTTGTCGGCAAAAGAGTACGATAGATCGCACGAAAAGCAGAACGGAGTGGTTGAAATTTCATCTAATTTTACATGTCTGTTCACAAGCGACATGTACAGAAAATTTAAGTTGCTCAAGCCTTTGGAATTAATGAATTTTGTAGTAGTGAAGTGAAGGTGAGGTGTTTCATTTAATTTTTGAATGATGATAATAAACGATTTTCCTAGAATTTTTCAGTACATCAAATGTAAAAGATCAAAATATTTTGCTTTGTTCATATTTAGTGATTGAAAAATGACAGTGATTTCATCATATGTATGGAAGTGAAAGGAAAGTTGACATTTAAATATAAAACTTGAAATTGCGATCTCTTTTGCGTTAGATTTTTGTTTTTGCGATGTTTACAAAACATAATCTCACCCCTACTACATCGATTAATACCAATTTTCAACATTCGATTGAAGCATCTTAAAACCAAAACGAAAACCCTTATACAGACAAATACAGACATTTCACTGAGATTGATACAGACTTTTGAAAAAAGTATCTGGCATCCCTGATTAGCAGTTTTGAAGCTCGAAATAGCGTCGCCTCATTGCGGGGATTTGCATTATTGGCAGTGTGTGGAGTGAAAAGAAGAAGAAGACGAGTGCAATGTAGAGAACAGCCATTTGCTGGTCAGAAGCAGCAAACGAAAACAACGCGCATGGACAGGTGAAAAGCTTGCACATAATTTTAGGTGCATTCACCACGGGGTGTACAGAATTTTGTTATGCCGGTTGCATATCTAGCGGGCGGTTTCGCAACGTTAATTTTTGCGCATATTTAATCGCGAGTGCAAAAAATTAATTACGAATCAACGTCGACATTTTTTTTTATGAATGAACAAGATGGGAACGGCCGATGGGTGTTAGATTGGACACACACACATACACACACAGGAACAAACCTACCTAGTATTGTAGAATTCTAAGATCCACTTCATCTCTTTGGTTTCGAATTGCTGAATTATCAAATTTTACAAATGTTCCGGAACTTCCGGAAAACCATGACACCGCCACTTAGAGCTGTACATTGTTCTCCACATCGCTTTGCTTCTTCCACTTTACGTACAAATGGTTTTGAAAATAATCGTATTGCTTTAGGACGAGACTAATGAATTCACCATTTTATCGGATGTTCCGGATACTCCAGAAGGCCATTTAGTGGCCATATCTCAAAATTGTGGCCTAATACGACAATTTACACATTTACACATAACTTAGCTATGTAAATTCCATTTTTAGACTTTTTTCCGCCTTTCGTATGGAATGGAATCACTGTGCGTCAGTACGAACAAACACTCGGTGATCTCATACACTCGAAAAAAGGTCCAATGATATGGAACTATAACATTGGTGGTGAATATGTGGAGAGAGAGTGCCCTTGATCAAAGACCTTGCAGTACATCTCGACATGAAATACTCCTTAAGAGAGCCTTAGTCAGTTGTTTTCGTTGAAGCTAACTGAAACTAAGGATTTATCTCTAGAATTGCCCATGAATTCAGAGATCCATACTGATTACGTGCGGTGTACCACTCGTTGGTGCGATCCGTTCTGGAGTATGCTGCTATGATATGGAGTCCGTAAATTGGATTCCGAACATCACGCATTGAAGCTGTTCCGTCACGATTTGTTCGCTATGTGCTGAGGTTTTACGAAACCTGTTACAATTTCGTACACATATGACTCATCTCTCTGCGATTAATTCTACTATTTAGTATACTACTCCTGCGGACTTCGTTGCTGGACTGCGTCGACCTTCCTCGGCGGGAACGACGCCACATTTGCGCGTATGGTTGGGAACTTGATGGATCTGCTGTATAGTTGGGCTCATATGTGTTGCTTTCAGGTTGGAAATGATTGCCTTGGGGTTTGCCGTTCCGGGTACACAGTAGTGGCTACTTCTACTTCTTCTTCGGGACTTTTTGGTTGAGATGACATCAATGGCTTCTTCACGGTGCTTTGACTTGGTGTGGGTCTGCATTGGGTACGGTCGAGTGCACTTCTTTGCATCGGGTGATGCTTCCGCTTCTCTTTTTCCACCTCTCTTTTCCTCCGCTTCTTTTCCGCTTCTTTTCTTCAAGTTCACTTTATCCATTTTTTTTACGATCGATCCTGATCTAAAGATCATCTGTATTATTGGTCCAGCGAGTATTTGATCGAACAGACCACTCTTAACTCAAAACTGATTAAAATTGCACCTTTGACAATGCATTCTACACACGCCCATGTCCTGTACAAAATACTACTAAGTAGAAAAGTAGAACGTTCAGGCCAGTCAGTTTGCTTGAAACTCGTTGTTACTCTGCTTTGTGTTGCGCTGGGGTTTTGATGGTCTGCTTAACCGCAGGAGACGAGAGAGCTGCGTCTCCAGCAGGAGCCTCAGCATCATCAGTTTAGCGTTCGCTCGTAATGAAACCACGAACTTCGGAACATGGGGGTGGGGACGGGGTTGGGGAGGATGTTTTTGTTTTAAAAATTAAAATTCATTCTCACACCCCGTTGTCGATCGTCTTCCGTCAGGGTTTTTGCGGGGAAAAACTGCCATAGTGGTGATGTTGCTGTTATGCTCTGTGAATCGGGGAGAAAGAAGCGCACAAACTGTGTCAGCGGAAATGAAGTTATCTGGCTGGAGTTTTTATCTTCAACGTCCGGAATGAGAATATAAATTGAAGCGTCGTCAACGGATGTTAAAGCTGCGCCATTGTTAGATGCTTTTTGTTCTGCTCTGATCCAGCTCCTGCACCGAGGTGGAAATCCACTTGTTGATAATGTTTCGAAATTGTCTCAACATCAATCATCCCTGCTGTTCCTTGAATGTGTCACTTCCTACTTCAAAGTCTTTGTCTGAAATATTCATCCGTCGATGTCGAGGTGAACCATGAATTCAGATTTTCACACGAGCACACCTGCCGGTTAGTACACTAACATAACGACATAGAGGGCACAAAAATGAGCGTTTAAAGTTTTCTTTTCAAACACCCCCCAGCCCCCCCTCCCACTCACCCCCTCTCATGCATTGCTTTGCACAAAGTTTTGCATATTGCATCACACTTGCTGGCATTTCATTTCCGCTTTTCACTGCTCTGAATGCACAGCTACACTACTTTGTAGGTTGATGCAGGTTCCAAAGCTTCATTCACGTGTTTTACGGGATGTACTTGGTTTCGAGATTCTTCTTTCATTCGAGCAAAACGCATTCATTCAAGGGGGGGAACTCTTCGGTGGGCCACTGCCAGCTCTGCTGTTGTTGGTGTCCTTCCCGTTGTTGTATCGTGTCAGCTTTGAGTTCGTTCGTAATTATTGCCCTACTTTTTACCGAGGATGACTCTCATCCGTAATGGGGAGTTTTGTGGATACGTTTTACTTTCGAGAGATAGAAGTTTTTTTGGCAAGCTTCATGTCCCATGCGTGATAGTTTCTTCCAGCTAAATAGCTTTAGACGTTTTTAGTTATCTTAAATGTGGTTGTAGGTGAGGTCTAATCTCTGTCGTGTCAACTTTAGGATAACTTTCTAGTGATTTAAAAGGATGCTTCAAACGAAAAAAATGTTGGCACTTAGATTTTTTTGTTCTTCGAAACCTTTGTAGCATCTCAGTTTAATAGCTCTCGTTCCCAGCTAGGCAACATAGTGGAAAACCCCTCCAACAAACTGCCGTATCCAGCCATGATGGATTACTGAGGCGAGAATTTAATTTGATATTTTATCATCAGTACCCACTCATGCTCACTTTATGTGCACATATCTGTTGGTACATGTAGCAGAGGAGGCAATGGCCGGGAAATTTTCTAGCTTAGGCAAACGGTGACCTCGCTCGCTATGCTCGTCAGCGCTGTTCCCCACCGAACGTTGGAACACAGATTCCGGCAAAATTTCATCAAAATAACATTATCTACTATAAAATCATTGCTGGTGAGTTCCACCTCGTACGCTCTTCCACTGACGAAGCATTTACTCTGCGGCAACAACAGTAGAGTATCCAACGTGTGTCGGCTAAGAGAAAATAAATACGTAAACACACGTGTTTCAATTATTCCCTGTTACGTTTTAGCTGGCCCACTTTCAACCCGTTGGAAAATTGTGGCACTAGACTTCCAGTCATCCGCGAGTATGCGGTCTTCTTTCGTCTTGCTTGAGCCATACGTGGTTGTTTAGTGAGTAAAGCTCCGCGACTTAAAAGCAAATGATGTAAAAAATATTAATGGTTTCAAAAAATATGTTAAATAAAAATTGAGCAATATTTATATTACAAAATAGAGCTTATTGAAAATTATCGTTGATGAGAAAAACTGTTAGGTTGAATTCTCTGCTAGAAGAAATCAAATGTGAACAAAATTTGAATTTAAACATACTTTTTGGGTTTTAATAATCTAATTCGAAATTTCGTTTTACACCATCCTCAATATTTCTGCATGCAATTTGGTTTTGTACGTCTATATATTGTAGATAAGTTTGTTATTTTAATGGTGTCTTCAAGCAATGTTTATAAAATAACGTTGAGATCTGACCCTTCTTACGAAATTAAATTTGCGATATGATTCACGATCACTGACCACATCACGGAGCATTACGATAACTTGTCCATAAATGCCTTTTGATTTGGCTGCCGATAAATCCGTTATTGAGTTATCATGTGGTTTAAGGTCATATATTTTGATCACAGTCCAAAACTGACCACTTCTCATGAGCTACTCAGATCATGTCCGGAAGTACACAGAAAAAAAAGCGTTTCCAAAAATGCAAACGGAACGTTTTCAGGATTTTTTCCATGAAACATTATTTAGTTCATGATTACGTGATTCAGTTCACGGTGTATTTATGTTTATTCTCGAATTCATGACTGCAGTTTACGGATTTTTTTCCCGTGTACTCATTGTATGCTTTAGCCCATGATAAACAGCCACATAACTTCTTTTCGAATTAACAAGTGATTTGAGGTATCACCCCAACTAACATTGCTAAGACCATCCTGCTTTATTAAGTTTTATTAAAGTTTTATGAAAGCCACTTGAAATCAATTTGGTTTTATTATGGCACTAAGAGGTGCCAATAGGCTTTATATTTTAGTCAGGTTTATGAGAACCTACACAGCTTGTTTACAACAATCTTAAAACCTTGTTTCTCAAATTCCTTTTACTCCTATCAAAGGTTTTATTTCGACTTAATGAACTCGTAAAATGCTGTTTTGAAATGCCGCTTTAGGACTCATTGATTTTATCTTAGAATGGACAGTTGAAAAAGCATTATAAAACCATTTTGCCTCCAGTAAATGCATTAAACGGCAAATTGGCATTGGAGGAAGTCACCATGAGACCAAATAGTTTTATAATAGTCATTGCGAAGAAAAATTGGTTTTATGGCAAAACTGTGCTTTTTTCCAATCGCCATATGGAAATATAAAAAATAATTGAAATGTGGAAAAATAAATGCATAAAATGTTCAGTGGCATGCAATTAAACTGCAGATCGGAGACTAATTTCGGCATTCTTTTAGATAATCTCACCCAATTCCAAGCACTTTCCAGGAAATTTATGATTAATTTATCGAATATATTTTTAAAAATTTTGTATTTGTATTTTGAAATTGTTGTAAATTCACATAATTTCCGAGGCGCATTAATTTTCAACTCTTATCGTGCCAATATTCACCATAAAAATAATTGCGCATATAATTTGGAGCCTTATACGCTGTAGAAAACACAATTTGTTTTGGATATTTTGCTATCAATCAAAATTTCCCGCGACACTAGACCTGTTTATTATTGCTAAATGAATCAGAAGAGCAGAGAATCGAACAAAGCAGAACAACAAAAACCAAACTCGATTTTACAGGGGGGTTTGAGAGGTGTGGGCATCTGGCCCCTTTTTGTTTTTTTGGGGGGAGAAAATTTTTTTTGAGATAGTGAGTGCTCAACTTCCGAGCTGAACAGACGCTTTTGCTATCGTTCCGTGGAAGTCGAAATCACGCTACCAGTGGCTACTGTGTCTTTCGCGAATCCTACTCATCGCCGAGTCGTTTTTCCGTGTCGCTGTGCGTCCAAACGATTCCGCGATGGGCCGTCGTGAAAACACTTTTAGAATAGACTTTTCGAAGGTGCCAAAAAAACCGGACCTTGCCAAAGTCCACAAATTCTGTGCGACCGTTCTCGGTCTGAAGCAAGGTGAAGTGCTACAGATTCAGAACAGCAGAGCTCTCGGTGTTTCATTCGTGAAAGTTGTTGATCAAGCGTTGGCGCAACGAGTGTGCGAAGAACACGACAGCAAGCACGAGATTTCTGTGGACGGGAAAAAATACCCACTCAGGATCACGCTGGAAGATGGAGCAGTGGATGTGAGGCTGACCGACCTATCCGATGTGTCGGACCAAAAAATCTTAGATTTCCTCGCACGGTATGGCGATGTCATCTCAGTGCGAGAACAACGATGCGGAGCCGAGATCGATTTCCCCGGCATTTCGACTGGCGTTCGTATTGCGAAGATGACGGTGAAACGGAACATCGAGTCGTGGGTCACTATCGACGGCGAAGTGACGAACGTATCGTATTACGGGCAGCTGCAAACATGCCGTCACTGTCGCGAATACGTTCACATCGGTGCGACGTGCGCTCAAAACAAGAAGCTGCTCATACAGAAGTCGTATGCCGATGCAGCAAAGCAGTCGCCGTCGCAAAAAACGATGGAAATCGAGAAAAATCCGAACAAACTAAACACAATCCAAACCACTCCAGTTTCGAGCCAAACGAAACAAACACCGAAAAATGCCATGCCGGCTCTGTTCGTAGCGAAGTCGGTTCAATCGGACAAAATGCCACCACCGAAACAAATCCCCCACCGGCAACAGCTGTTGGCACCGCCAGCCATGACCGAACAAAACTTCCCCACGTTAGCCTCTACCTCGGCTCCGGTATCGGACAGCGGGTTGTTGACCCCCTCTACAGGTCATCAGTCCCCTGCTAGCAGCGGAGTGGTTCGCAAAACTGCTAGTGGCAAATCCGATGGTAACGATACAGACTCGTCAGTCTGCTCAAATACCAGCAGAAGGCAACACCGCACACGAGCATCAAGCAAGAAGCCTCGCGTGGACGAGGACTATGACGAACGAGATGGTGGTATGCAATCGTCATAATGGATGAGTTCGCTAGCTATAATCTCGCATCCATCAACATTAACAACATCACGAACGCAACGAAAATTGACGCCCTTCGAATGTTTCTACGGACACTAGATCTCGATATCGTTTTCCTGCAGGAGGTGGAGAACGAGCAGCTCTCGCTCCCTGGCTACAATATCGTCTGTAATGTGGATCAAGCAAGAAGGGGAACGGCAATCGCACTTAAAGATCACATACAGTTCTCGCACCTAGAGCGGAGTCTGGATGGCCGACTTATCGCTGTGAGAGTGCAGAATACCACACTCTGTAATATTTACGCTCCTTCGGGGACAGTTTTTCGTGCGGAAAGAGAGCGATTTTTCAACGGCACGATCGTCTACTACCTTCGCCACAACACGCAACACGTCATCCTCGCAGGAGATTTTAACTGTGTGCTACGTCCGAGCGACTCCACTAGTGCCAACACAAGTCCGGCATTACAAGCAGCCGTACAGCAACTGCAGCTTCACGACGTTTGGGTCAAGCTGTACCCCAGAACCCCCGCACCCACGTACGTCGCCCACAATGCGGCATCCAGGCTCGACCGCATATATGTAAGCGCTGGGCTTTGCGAGCATCTGCGGAGTGCTGCCACGCATGTATGCTCCTTTACAGACCACAAGGCCCTAACAGTACGAATTTGCCTTCCCCACCTTGGCCGCGAGCAAGGACGCGGCTTCTGGTCCCTCCGTCCTCACCTCTTAACTGCCGACAACATTGAAGAATTTCAGCTTCGATGGCAGTATTGGACCCGCCAGCGGAGAAATTTTCCCACCTGGATAGCGTGGTGGATTTCATGCGCGAAACCAAAAATAGAATCTTTTTTCCGCTGGAAGTCGAGTGAAGCTTTCA
Source organism: Aedes koreicus (assembly GCA_024533555.2). Lineage (NCBI taxonomy): Eukaryota > Metazoa > Arthropoda > Insecta > Diptera > Culicidae > Aedes > Aedes koreicus. Next base: position 96,033 of record JAHHFK020004985.1, read on the forward strand.
GAATTTTTAACGCTGATCATCAACGGCTCTACGAACAGCTACGTCTCGCGTATGATAACTACTTCCAGAATCCCGCCATGCTGGTGACCATCAATCGCGTGAAAGCACAAATGCTCACGTTGCAACGGCAGTTTGCGCAAAACTTCGTCCGCCTCAACGAGACGTTTGTAGCAGGGGAGAGCCTATCAACCTTCCAGCTAGGTGACCGACAGCGGAAAAAAACAACGATAACAAGTCTGCAAAGTGAGCGAGGTGAAAAAATCCAAGGCTCTGCTGCGATCGAGCAGCATATATTCCGGTACTACAGAGACCTGTACGCAGCGGAGGAAACGAGGCAGATAGGGGAAGAGCGTTTTGATTGTGAGAGAGCCATACCCGAGAACGACGAAGCCAACGCAGCTCTAATGGAAGAGATCACCATCGACGAGTTGAGAAATGCCATCCGAACGTCGCAGAAGAGAAAATCTCCGGGCACTGACGGTCTGCCGGTAGAGTTCTACCTGCGAACGTTCGACGTCATCTACAGGGAGCTATATTTCGTTATCAATGAAGCCATGACGAATGAGCTCCCTCCGGAATTCTCCGTTGGCACAATCGTGCTCGTAAAAAAGAGAGGAGGTGATGGAACAGCGAGTGCTTACCGACCGATCAGCCTGCTCAACGTAGACTACAAAATCCTCTCCCGGGTGATGAAGGCCCGTCTAGAACCTGTGCTACGCAACCATCGCGTGCTGAGTGCCGCGCAAAAATGCTGCAACACCGACAAATCTATTTTCCAAGCAACACTGTCGCTCAAGGATCGCTTGGCACAGCTGGTTGCGAGAAAAGAGAAGGCAAAATTGATCTCCTTTGACCTTGCTCAAGCATTCGATCGGGTCTCTCGTGAGTTCCTGCATCGTACTCTCCTGTCACTGGGTATCAACACAGATTTCGTCGGTTGGCTTGCGCGGGTAGCTGATGCCTCATCATCACGTGTGATGGTGAATGGGCATCTCTCTGAGCGCTTCCGCATCGAGCGGTCGGTTCGTCAGGGAGACCCTTTATCGATGTTACTCTTCGTTCTCTATTTACATCCCCTGCTTATACGAATCGAACGTGTGTGTGGGGATCAACAGTTACTCTGCGTTGCGTATGCTGATGATGTTACTGTGATTTCAAAATCAACACAAACGATCGAACGGATCTTCCAGCTGTTTGATTGTTTCGGAAGCGTGGATGGGGCAAAACTAAATCGGCAGAAAACAGTGGCTATTGACGAAGGTTTCATCAATGGGGAACCGCTGACGGTACCGAATCTGCAGACGAAGGAGAACGTTAAGGTGTTGGGCGTTATTTTCACCAACTCAGTGCGGCTGATGGTGAAGTTAAACTGGGATGCTTTGATATCTAGGACCTCGCAACTTATATGGTTGCATGGCATGCGTTCACTCAACCTCCAGCAGAAAGTAGTACTGCTGAACACCTTCATCACAGCGAAGGTGTGGTACCTTTCGTCTGTGATCCCACCGCAATGTGCTCACACGGCAAAGTTGACTTCGATGATGGGCACATTCTTGTTTCGAGGGCTGCCTGCTCGAATTCCAATGCAGCAGTTGGCGCGTAGTAGAGAGCAAGGCGGACTTAAACTACAATTGCCAGCGATCAAGTGTAAAGCGCTGTTCATCAATCGTCACCTGCAAGAGATCGATTCCCTTCCCTTTTATCATTCCCTTCTGATTCAAAATAATCCTCCCCCCATCAACCTTCCTTGTCTCAAACTCCTTTCTCAGCAAATTCCCTTATTTCCTCACCACATCCAACAAAACCCCTCCAGCGATCAAATACACCGTTTCTATTTAGATCAAACGGACCTACCAAGAGTAGAAAGGAACCATCCGGGCCAAAACTGGAAGAAAATCTGGATTAACATCTCGGTGAAAAGACTATCGTCACAACAACGTAGCGATCTCTATTTGTTTTGTGAACGAAAAGACGGAACATCGCAGCTTGTTGCACATCATTGGTCGTGCAAATGACCCCCTTTGTCAGCACTGTCGGGTGCCCACCATCGAGACTTTGCAACACAAGTTCAGCGAGTGCCCTCGAGTAGCAGCAGCATGGGCATACATTCAGCGGAGACTGACGACGACTGTCGGTGGGTGGCAGAGACTTTCTTTCGACGAATTAGTGAGGCCAATCTTGGCAAACATGACTGCAGCAACAAAATATGTTATCCTCAAATCGATAATAAAATACATCAACTTTGTTAATTGTAATATTAATAATAGAATCGATGTAGGTGAATTAGACTTTGTATTAAGCCTAGAAAATTAATTTTTTTTTTCTACCGGTTGATATATTATTTATGTACAAAACTAAATAAACAATATTTCACCATAAAAAAAAAGGTTCTTAAGTGGTCATAACATCTTTCAGTAGAAGAATTTCAAAATCTTTATGTTCTCATAAAGGTTTTATTAACTTGTTTTCACAACCGTCTATAGAGTGGGCCATTTTGTACAAATTTCGGCTTTAAAGAAGCATAGAGGAGGTGCTGGTAGACAAAACAGTTTTCAATGTTGTTTTATCAACAAAGTCGGGAGGAGTGCAATACGACTGAAATAAAACTAAAATTTATTCAATGTGTCGTCCATTTTTATTAATAACATCCTCGAGCCGACGCCGGAAGCCAGAGCATGCCTTTCGGACGTAGTCCTCCGACATTGACTGCCATGTGCTTGTTATGGTAGACTTCAGGGTTTTCACACTAGGGTGTAATGTTTTGCAGGCTTGTGCTTCAACGTATGCCCAAATCAAATAATCCAACGGATTAAGATCTGGACTGCTGGGGGCCACAAATCCTTCGGCCAAAACTTCATATTATCGTTCAACCATTGTTGGTTTCGATAGGACGTGTGGCACGGCGCTCCATCCTGCTGTAGGACAACGTTTTGGTCCTCGGAGAAGTTGGCCTTAACCCAGAGAAGCACTTGGTTCCTTAAAATACCGATAACACTTCGGTATTGATTTTAACTCCAGCATCAATGAAAACAGGCGGCATTTTCAAACCGTTGGACGCCACCAAGCCAAACATCATGACACCTGCCGGAATGGAACGCACCGGGTTGCGAGCAATTTTTGCACGGACCGATTTGATCACGTTCGGCGTGCGTGCAAAGCTCGGACGTCCGCTTCCCGGCTTCCGCTGCTTAGGACTATCCTGCAGGGACTTTTTTATGCGGTAAACTGTTGCCAAATGGCACCCTACCACCTTGGCAATCGCTTTTGGCTTCTTCCGGGCGAGCCACAAACTGGTGATCACTTCTTTCGCGAACATTTTGACGAATTTGCAATAAAACAAATAGAATGTTTGGATGCAGCACTTGAAAGTAAACATAAAAAAATACACTTTTGACAGAAATTAGTCACTATCTATACGAATTCACCCAATTCTCAGGTTTGAACATTTTCGCATTATTTTCTGCCGCACCCTGTATAACCAAGACAAAAGAAAAGGGTTTGTTATTCTTCCATGAGAATATTGACATCAAGACTCACCAAAGCGTTGGGCATAGAATGCTCTATGAATGATTGAACACGCACACTAGCGTTGATGTGTATGCTATACAGTATGTGAGCAGTGCCGCCAAATTCAACAGAGATGGAAAAATATTATTAAATGTGGAATTTTATTTCTCGGTATATATTGAAAAAATCTGCAATTAGAAGCATGTTATTATTTATTTAATCTATGGAAAAATTAAATAGTTCAACTTTGGGGTTTTTGTAGCATTCCCACAAAAAAGGTGATATTGAAGTGCTGCCAAACCCATTTCATTCGAATGAGAGTCATAATAAAATAGTTTGGCAACATCAATCGATTACGTCGATTATAATCACGGTTCAGAATAGCGTATTTAAATTATTGTGAAAATTAATCCCACAGTTTCCTAGTATTTTATAACGTATTCGTAGATTCTCGTGTGGCTAGTTTAATAAGTGAAGTGTGATTTTTATGGTTTGTGCAATTACGTAACGAAAATGTGTGAGATATAGTCCAATTAAAGAGAAAACTTGGAGTCTGGCTCGAGTATATTTCCTAGTACGGTTAGATAAATACGACGAATTTGTAGTGCAAAGGTAAGAAATTGTGTTGAAAATCTGACTGCTCATTATTTCTCCGAAATTTAAGTCTCCGAAACGTTTTTGTAGCTTTGAATTATATTCAAGACCTAATTTTATTTGCCAGGATTAAATATTCTTGGTTACTGCGTCCACATATTGGAGAAATTGAACATCTTTTTACGTTTGAAGTTGGATGGCTGCAGAATGTGAGCATAGGTTCCGCTTCCCTATATTAAGAATTTTGGAAATGTGGATATTTCACACTGAAACGGGATTAAATGTTATATGACTAAAACTCCTGATCAGCAGTTCAATGATATTGTGAAAACCAAAATTACGCCTTGATAATGGAACAATCCATCATACAGATAACAAAATTAGTTGATCTCTTATTGTGGGATTGTTCCTCCAATTCGAGACCGCACCTTTCTCATTGTACCGAGGCACACCCCTAACAGTCGTGTTCCTTTGTGTTTGCATCAATTATGTGTAGGTACGAATATACAATCGCTCGAACAGCCTCGACGTAAAAGGCACATTGCACCCCGTGCCATGGCGTGAACATTCAATTGGGACTTACCGTCGTGCGAGTCGTACATGTAGATGATCCGATCCCAGCCGTAGTACCGCACGGTGTCGATGATGGCCTGGTAGTAGTCCGGCCGCATGCTGATGGCAAAGTCGAGAAAGCCGGACGACGGCGTCAGAACCTTCTCCGGGAACCAGGGCGTGACGAATGGCATCTGAAACGTGTTGCTGTACGAGTGCAGCGTGTCGAAGGAATCCGGCGAGACGGCTCCGAGCATGGCGAATACGCCGCGGGAAAATTGATTACATACTGCAAGAGAAAGAGAAACGGCGAATCAGTAAGGAGATAAGTCAAGCCTTATTTAATGAAATTAGAGCATAGCGCGGCAGATGTCAACCTGCGTGTGGCAATGCGGTGGAAAGCGTTTTCTAGGATTTTATCCAAGCAGCCAGGAGCCAGCAGCTTCGCCGGGCCCGGATGTGTGGCATGGGAGGTATGTGCCACTGGTGATAACGTTGTTTTTGACAAATTAAATTATCTCCCAGAGAGTCGTGAAGGACGATGCAGTGCAGTTGGGGGGATGGGGCTGGTGGATTGTGTTGGTTGGTACACCGTGTTCTATAGTTATTTGTTTTGCTCGAGGTTGTTTGTGACTGCGGTGTTTCAATTAGTGAAAAGCAGTGCTTTCTTGACAGAACATCACCACCATGGTTCGCTGCACTGCTCGTGACTGGTTTGTATATTGTTTGACGATAGATTTTGGCAATGAAAATGGCAGTATCAAAATAATTTGATTTGTTTTAGTGAGTATATTTTTGAATACTAGTTCAAGTTGATCAATTTCACCCGGTTACACGGTATGATAAATCTCTGATTGGCAGCACATTCCATGGCATGCCTAATGGCTTCCATGTTGACTGACTGACGAGGCTTTTACAGTCAAAGCTTCTTCACCCTCCAATTTTCCCTTCTATTCAACTCTAACAACGCAATGCGATATCAGTCAACAGCAACAGGAGCTACGGGATTGAGCCAAAGGATTTTCCCTCAGCTTTTCCCATCAGAGATATAAAATGGAAAAAATCCTTCTCCATGTGATACATGACCGGAAAAGACACATATGAGTATATGTCTTGCGTGGCATGAAGGAACGTTCACCGTTGTTGGAGCGTGTAATGTAATTTTATCATGTTTCTCGCGAATTGTACTAACAATTCCGAGACGACGTCTTGCTCTGTTATTGTGTCCTCGCTTGTCTCCGTGCCTTATGTTAATGCTGGGGGTGTACCGCATGATTGTCGGGGCACACCGGGAATGGTGATTGAGATTTGAATATCTAGAGATACATACATGCCCTAGGAAGCACAACCTTCAAGGAGGATGCTTTAAGATGTTATGGGACGGAAAACGATAGGGCTGTAACCTTCTGAAAACAGGCCATTGAACTAGGAATATGGTATATTTATTTGGGCGTTCTCTTCAACTTGTTAGAGTAAAAGTTTTTTTTATTGCATGTGCAACAAAGTTAGTGCTTCAAGTTCAGATAAACTTTCAAAATATGTGTGAAAAATTAAAATACTTTTTTCTGGGTTCATTTTATTGAAAGCAATGTTTATAAGGAACGTTTACAACATTTCTCTTGGAATGAAAGAAGTACAAAGGGGGGTACTTCTTGACAAGCTTTGAACGTTTCTCGAACGCGTTGCAAGCGGCACGCCCGGACAGCATGGGCATTTCGTTCCAGATGTTGAGAATTACCGTCTTGAACTGGTCCAAGGTGCTGAACTTGTATTTGTTCCTTCTCCGATATCATATAGGATCACACAAAAAAGTCGAAAAGATTCAAACCCAGGGAGTTGGGAGGCCACAAAGTTATGTCCAGAAAGTCAGTAAAACTGTCCTGACACCAGGCTTGGACCACATTTGCGTGTGGGCTGGTGCACCGTCCCGCTGCAACTCGTAGTGCTCATCTCAGTAAAGGCTTCGAAGACTGGAGGCAACAACCTTCTGCCTAACCTCAGTTTTGTAGTAGGCCGCGTTTTACTGCTGAACAAATGACGCAATTGGCAAAGGTGTATTCCTTATGTATTGTTCATTGTTGCATATGAAATTTTCGTTACTTACATTTGGAGTCTGTGATAGGAAAAATACTGTGCCTTTTATAAATTTATACTGCAAAACGTTATTATAGGACATTTGCGTCATTTTCAATATTTTATTGCTGAAAATAAAAAAAATTCAATATTGGAATCGACGCGTGCAAATATTTCCAATCAAAATGTTTTGAAAATGTTTGGAGGAACGACTGATATATCATGGCTCAAAACCTGACCGCTTCTCGTGACGGTCGCAACAGTTTTTTTTATAAATCCTACCCCAGTATAGAACAAAGACGTAGTCTTGTGTGTGTGTGTGTGTGTGTGTGTGTGTGTGTGTGTGTGTGTGTGTGTGTGTGTGTGTGTGTGTGTGTGTGTGTGTGTGTGTGTACAATCCAGCTCCCACTGTCCGGCAGTGTTTTTATGAAAGAAAAATGTTTGCACTTGAACGAACAGTTATCGACACGACAAACATTTTTAGCCCGGGAATTGGAAGGTGATAGCTCTGTTGGGATCCAGTGACCCATTTCAGAATGCCTGGTTACTCACGTCCATTCCGAGGTCACTTTCACTTACAACAAGCCCCGCATAAACACAGTGCTAACATCAATTGGATATAGGTACTGTGCATACACTTCCATCATCAAATCATATTGTTTTGTGGATGGCACGTATTTAGAAGCATCGTTCAAATTTAGTTATAATCAGAAAGACCTCACCCGAAATTGTTGCTGATATTCAGCCTTCATTTGGAAGGCTTCCCTGTGAGGCTTAATGATGTATTTATGTCTCTACAGAACTAGCATTCCGCTATTCGGCAATATTTCCTTTTCGAATAAAACAGCATTACTTCGCGCACAATTACAACAAAATGATAATCACAGGTAAAAAAAAAAACATTTTCGTGAAGAGCTTTAACTTGAAAACCACAATCACTGTGGAACAAACGTTATACAAACTACACAGCTCTCCCTCTGTACACCCCGTACACGCGCATACGCGTTGGCTTCTTTCGTCACTTCTGTCCAGCAAATGGCCGTTTTCACTGTTGTTCTTCTTTTTTCCGCACCGTCTGCCAATGATTCTAATCCCCCATTATGAGGCGACTCTACATCGACTTCAAAACTGTTAATAATCATCAATTCACTCGCGACAAAGCGGAAATATACTCTAATTTAATAATTTATGTCCAGTGGCTCAAACACTAATAGCGCTAACAAACAAAACTCAGCTGATGTAACTCTTCCTCCGGGTGCGGGGGCGAAGCACAATACAGAAAAAATCGGGGAAATACTACCGACCACCACACATTTTGGGAGGAAATCGATTTAATTGAATAACGAATTATTTTCTGATATTTTATTCGCAAAAACAACGCAGTAAAAACAAAACACGTCAGTTGCAAAGCGTGGCTTGCTGCGATCTTCAGTATAGAACAAAGACGTAGTCCTACGTCAAAAAACATGATAATTGACATCTGGATCTGGTTGCCAAAATGAAATCGAAAATTATTTCAACGGCCAAATTAAACTGCCATGCGGGTTGTGTGAAAAAAGAGTTTTTGTCATTTTGTAGACGCTAGTTAAGAAACCAAACCACAGACCTGAGATCAGAAAATTAAGGATGTTACTATCATTTATATATTCGTACATTAGTTTTTGGATTTTGGTACATTATCATCTTATTAACGTTTGCTCCTTTTACGGTTGATGCACTATGCGCTGTATTTTTTCTAGATTCTTTTACTAAATAAGTGAAACTTTGGTAACGATCAAATAATCATATTTACTGTTTGAACCATTTTTGACCTTTAATGGAGTGCAAAAGGCATGGCTACGTACAAAAACTTGTCGGTTATAATGTTGTACTCAAACCTTTTGGAAAATCGCTTTGTGTGTTGCAATTTTGACGAGGACCACCTTTAGCTTACTTGGGGCCTCATCTTTTTTCAGTCTTGGTTTATTTCAGCATGGTAATTTTAGCAGCGGAATTGATTGTACCCGTTTTGAGTGTATTCTTTTGACAGCTTATCGCTGAAGATAAACAAGCGATTCCGTTTGTTTATATTTATCAGCTACCATGGAAGCCATACGGGAGCAAGTTTTAAATTACATTTGCAAAAGCTTAGACCGTGTCAGATATTCAACAGCCTTAATCTGTTCGGAGTGAGTAAGCGTTTTGTTTTTCGTACCTTGAAACGGTTTAAGGAAACTGAAAATGTCCATATTCAACACAAAGAAGGTGCCAGACGAACTGCCAGAACGAATAAAAAGATCAAATGTGTGAGGGAGCGAATAAGACCGAGATCCAGTGGCCATATTGGACCGAAAGCAGTACCGTGGTGTGCCCGAAAGTAAAAGCAGCCATTCGACAGCGGAGAAAATGTCTTCGTTCACTCCAACGTCTTCAACAATCCGATCCAGACCAACCCGAAGCGTTAGCCAGATTCCATGAAGCAAGATCAGCAGCTTGCAAATCGATCAACCAAGCGAAGGAACTATCATGGGAAAACTTCGTCACGAAAATTTCACCCAACAGTACGACAACCGATCTGTGGAAAACGGTTAACACTCTGCGTGGTAGCCAACAAAAGCACACCGTGTTACTTAAGCGAGTGGATGGATTCACGGATAGCCCCGAAGAAGCAGCGGAATCGATGTTTCGCCCAACACCGACAATGTCTACGATGTCTAAGGAGTGTATCGAAAATAAGCTATCACATACTTTCTCTCAAATTATGTTGAAAACCGATATTTTATTCATACAAAAAATTGATCCTTTATTGTACGAGGTTAAACTTGAACATAATGAAGACCGGATGAAATTAAAGTTATTCTTTCACGAGTTTTCGAACTTTGGATCGAATGCTCTTCATCAAGTTCCGGACAAGTGTTGCATCGTATTTTTTGGACGCTTGAGCCCACATTTTTTTGAACTCCTGCATGTTCCCAGCTGCCTTACCAGTCTTCTTGAAGACCCTCTCCACGATTGCCCAGTAACGTTCGAGGGCAATTTGGTGGATTGATATTTTTCTCAACGAAATCTATACCCTTTTCCGCAAGCCAATTGAGAGTGGTTTTGGCATAGTGAGCCGACGCTTAATCCGGCCAAAACAGTGGAGATGTACTATGCTTCTTATATAAAGGCAACAATCTCTTCTGGAGACACTCAGATCGATAGATTTCCGTATTTATAGTTCCGGTAGTTTAAAAAATGGTTGACTTCAAACCACAGGAACATATTGCTTGCCATACCAGTACCTTTCGACCGAATTTCTCCACTTGAATCGACCTGTCCACATCGCTCACATCCTTCTCAACGACGGCAGTAAAGTATTGTGGACCTGGAAGGGTTTTTGAGTCCTCCTTTACATAGGTCTCATCGTCCATCAAAACGCATGCATCCGGACGCTGCAAAAGACGCAAATACAATTTCCGGGCCCTTGTTGCTGCTCGCTTCTTCTGTTCTGCACTCTGTTTCGAGATTTTCTGCTTCTTGTAGGTCTTCAGGTGGTTTCGCCTCTTGATACGCTGGATCATTCCGACACTCGTTCCTGCTTTTTTGGCCAAATCACGTATTGACATTGATTTGTTCTTCATGATTAGAGATACCACTTTCTGCTCCAGTTTCGGGTTGGAAGAACCGGGTTTTCTGCCTCTTCCTGGTAGCTCATCCAAAGAATAGTGCTCCTCAAACTTATTAATGATGGTTTTAACACTCGCATGATGAATTCCAAACCGCTTCGCCAATTTTCGCATAGTAATACCCGTCTCACTTAGTCATGTGTCCAGAACCTTAATTTTCACTTCCTTTTCAATACGCGACATTTTGAAAACGCAGAATTTGAACCGCACAAACAAGTAAACAAAAGAAAGCTGACAGTCAAACGCACAGCATGCAGTGTTCAGAGCATAAAAAACCATCACAAATACATGCGTACAACGCAAATGTATGTGGATAGCTTATATTCGATACACTCCTTATGATAGGGTATCCTTTGCTTCGACGCCTCCCGCTATCCGTGAAAACAACCCTACTTGAGCTATTTAATAAAATCTGGCATAGTGGTGAGTTTCTCACCTGGTGGCAAAATGCAACCGTCGTTCCCATCCCAAAACCGATTAGTAACGATTCCGGACCTGACGCCTTCAGACCAATCTCGCTCACCAGTTGTATGGTGAAACTTTTTGAACGGATCATAAACCGTCGATTAATCACCGAATTTGAATCAAGTGGACGGCTTGACAAACGCCAGCATGCCTTTCGTGCTGGGTATGGTACTGAAACTTATTTTGCGGAGCTGGAAAGATCACTACCAACCGTAGACGAACACGGCATGATTGCTTCCTTGGATCTGAAGAAGGCATGCGATACGACCTGGCGACATGGTATACTGCGCACTCTGAAGTCATGGCAGATACGTCGGAGAATGCTGAACACACTGCAAAGCTTCCTTTCGAATCGAACGTTCCAAGTGTCCGTAGGAGGATATGTGTCCCGTGAACACGCATTGGAAAACGGAGTACCAAAGGGTTCCAAAGCTGTTTCTTGTTGCAATGCAACCTATCTTCCGAATAGTATCGAGGGGAGTCAACATACTCTTGTTTGTGGACTACATCATCTTCGTGGTGCGAGGAGCCAAAGGTTAAGCTTTATACCGCAAACTGCAGTCCGTGGACAAATGGGTAAAGAGCGTAGGTTTTGCTGTGTCAGCAACAAAGTTGCACATTTTTTATTGTTGCCCGAACGCACGTCGAGAACCGGCACATGCCATAACCATTGATCGAATTCCCGTCTCAAAGACCAACCGATTGAGAATCCTAGGTGTTAACGTTAACTTTCAAACCTCACTGCCAAACGGTGAAAAAAGCGTGCGAGTCTCAAATGAGGATTTTGCAGATCATTGGTGCCAAACTTCCACATGGCACTCGGACAACTCTGTAGCAGGTTGGTTCGGCTCTTATCACTGCGAAACTGTCATATGGAATTGGACTTGTTAGCCGAGGAGGACCGACAACCCTGCATACAACAAAATGGTCCGATTCGCTTCCGGAGCCTTCGTAACCAGCCCAATAAACGCGATAATGGCCGAAGCTGGAACTTTGCCTTTTGAACTGTTAGCAGCACAATCCACCGCGTGAACGGCCATTCGACTACTGTCGAAGAATCGTATTAATAACACTCTTCCTCTCATTCAGCGATCATCAGATCGTTTGTTTGAGCTAACAGGTACAGCGCTCCCCATTGTTGTTTAGCTCATGAGGCAAAGCAACTGTGCTTGGCACGCACGAAAACCATCCATTGTGTGGGACGACAAAAGAAGAATTTGAGCCGGTGACCTACCGGATAAATTCGTCCAGTCGTCCAGTAGCTGCTTTCTACTCGCTTTCACAGATCGAAGGTCATCTATACAGACGGCTCAAAGTGTGAAGAAATGGTAGGAGCTACGTTCCATACCAATGGCTTAGAAAGGACGTATAGCCTCCCGAAAAATTGTAGTGTATTTTCTGCAGAAGCGTTTGCTCTGAAGATGGCTGTGTCGATTCCAAACATCGACAAAAAAATTGTGATCCTGACTGATTCTGCGAGCTATCTGTTAGCCTTGAAAGCAGGAAAATCGAAACTCCCGTGGATACAGGAGATTGAAAAAATCGTGCACATCGTGTTGGTTTCCTGGACACGCCAGTATCAATGGAAACGTCAAAGCCGAACGATTAGCCAACGAAGCTAGGAAACACCCGTCTGTCGATACACTCATCCCAGGTGAGGACGGTTGGCAGACAGTGAAGGAAGACTTACGGCGCTATTGGGATAACCAGTGGTACCAATCGAGAGTTGCAAAACTGAGCGAAATATAACCAGATACACACAGATGGGCCGATCATGTTAGCGCAGCTGACCAACGTGTGTTAACACGTCTGAGGTTTGGCCACACGCGGCTTACCCATACGTTCCTGCTGCAGAAAGAACCTCCGCCCATTTGAGAATGCTGTGGAACGGTACTGGATGTAAAACACATAATACTAGAATGCAGAAAATACGAAAAAAAAGACAAGGGAACGAGATCAACAGGACAAGCTTACGAGACACCTTGAATAACACAGAAGATAGTACAGCAACATTATTGAAGTTTTTACACCAAGCAAAATTATACAAAAAGCTTCAACCAAAAGTGAAGTGATCTAAGAGACGATAAAAAGTGAGTGAAGGAAAACAATCAATGATTTAAAGAGATGAGAGACGCTGGAAAAGTGAAGAAAATTTGAAATTGGAAGTATCTAATTGAGCAGATGCAGTAGCAGAAGAAGAAAAATGGATCAAACAGTTATTTGCGAAAAGAAAAAGATGATATTTAATAGGAGACAAAGAAGAAAATACTAGAAAAAGCGACTAAAAAGCATTAGAAGGTAAAAATGGACAATTCCAGGAAAGTTAAATGTTACTGAACAAATCAAAAGTAGATGGAAAGGGAAAAGAGAAAAGTGGAGGTAAGTAAGCAAAAATAAAAGTAAACAAATGAGAAGCGTAAACAGAGAAATAAGAGAAGAAACTGGAGAGAAGAAAAACAGGAGAAGGCAAATTAGGGTAGAGAAGAAAATAATCTAGCAAACAGGTGAAAGAAGCGAAGTAAATCGAACATTTCGATAAAGGATATTTGAATCCTTTAAAACGAAGTCGGTTAAACAGCAAGACAGTGATAATTGAAATATTATGCAATATTTAATGACACAAATGCACCCGTCTGGTGTAACGTGTCACTAATAAACGAACAAAAAAATGATCGTGTGTATGACAAAAATCTTGCCAATATTCCAAGAGATAAACTAGCTGGAGAACGCTATCAGAATGTATGGAAAATCATGGTATGGGGCGCCGTCTCACAAAAAGGAAAACTTCCTCTTCTTTTCATAGAACTTAACCTTAAAAATCAACACTGAATATTACATCGAGCAGGTTTTGAAGAACCATCTGCCTCCTCATGTTTCAACGCTGTATGAGAATACACCATGTTGTTTCCAACAGGACTCAGCTCCAGCTAACAAAGCAAAGAAGACACAAGCGTGGTGCGCGAAAATTTGCCCAATTTGATCACAAGCGAAGAATGGCCTGCATCTTCACTGGATCTCAACCCACTTGACTACTTTGATTGGGGTTATATGCTTCAACGATAGGGCTTACTTTAGATCGATTCAAAAAACATTTGGTTGATATTTGGGACCGAATTCCTCAGGAAATCATGCCTGCCAGCTGCGATGGGTTTACAAAGCGTTTGCGCAAAGTTATCGAGGAAAAGGGCGAGAGATTTGAATTGAATTAATATGGTTTATTTCTATCACATGTATCGTTCAAATGATAAATGCTATGATTTGGTTGATTTGTTTTGCTCGAATCCCATTTTGTTTTAGTGACAACTATTGTGAGACACCCAGTTCTAATCAATAAAAGTATGGTGTTACGACGCCAGACTCGATAGGGGAGAATAGTCCAAAACGTTTATGCTTTTTCATTTGTCATGCCATATTTATAGTTTTCACTGTTGTAGTAGAACGACTGTTATTGCAAAACTAGGAAAATTTAAATGTACACTACACTTGATCACTTCAAAAAAAAATATTTAAAAACAACTGCTGTTTTGTACCAACATTTTCTAGGATTCGTCCAGTCGAATATATCATTCAAGCTTGACATTGTCTGCGCTGGTTCGCATAGATAGCTCTACTTAATAAACCTACATCCATGACACTTAATTGAGAGTCGATGTAACACTTGCACCATCGGAGTAGAATGCTTGAAGAAAAATATGGAAAAGCAATATTCGACGAAGGAAATAAATGAAACTACTCCTCACACCCTGAGACACCCAAACCATTCTTTTCCAGAGGCTGTCGAGCGGAAAATAAGTTGGCATGAATTACTTCCATCATGACCCCAACGTGGCCTGCCATGGAGCGATCTGCTAGTGGAATAGAAAAGGGTTGGTGCATTTCCTCCAGCAGGAGGCAAGTGAGACCAAGATGAAAAAAAAAATTGAAAACAGTCAAGCCACGGATTGCGTGGTAGGTGGTTAAGTTCCTCCAACTGAAGATTCAGCGAACTTTCCGTTTGTTTTAAGGAACAATCAGTTGGATCGCGATGGGTGGACGACACCATTCACCGCGGAATTCGGGAAAATGCTCAAAAATATGTAGGTTCGCTGCATTGCTCCAGCCCATCTAGGGAGTGAGTGTGGGGAGATTGCTGCTGAGGACCAAGGGCTGTATGTTCCTTCACCGAAGACGACCAGCAAGCGGAGAAGAATGAGTTGCATAGTTTATGAGCATTTATTTATGGACAATGCTAACGAAGGTGAAAAATATGTCTGATGGTTGCCTGGAGGAGCGCTGATAGTCTTGGATGATATCTTCCAGGTCAGTGGATGAGTACTCTCGGAAAGTACTGAGTGCAGCTTGTCAGGAAGTAATTTACGATTTTAATTTGGTCGAGTTTATTATTTACAACGAAGATGAAAATGGGTAATGGCTTTGCGATGAGCTGCCGTTTGCGGGTTCAGCTTGAAACGACCAAAACAAGCGAAAGTGTTGGGATCTATGATTGTTTATGTTTGGTTGGTCTTTACTTAACTTCGTTGCACAGAGATTGTAATATTGATTTGCACAATCCACTAAATTATGATGTAATCTTGGCATCCAAAACATTCAATCAACTATAGTAAAAGTGTACCAAAAACACACTGAACCATGAATATTATTTTTTTAAATTACGTTTTAAAAATTCAAAATGAAAAAATTAAAACATATAATTTTCGGTAAGATATAAATCACACGGATAGTCTTTTGCTTCTGTGCCAGTTTTTTCCAATGATATTTTTCTATTGAAACGAAGAATTACTTTATTATTTGCATTTGGGGGTGTGCGCGAAAACCGTGAATCTTGTTACAGCATGTAACCTTGGTCAGGTGAGCGTGTGTGCCAACGAACTTGGAGTTTTTCGTCTTGAAGGCGAAACTGAGCAAAATTCAGCCTTGGAAACATATGATGGAAAGAAAGCATTTCGATTTCGGAGAACATTAACTGGAACAAAACAAAAAGTTCAGCATGCTGCTGTGTAGGTTACTGAATAGAACGGTGAATCATTTCATTCAAAACGCAATGTTCTCGGAAAAAAATACTGTTGAGATTTTAAATTTAAGCAAATTGAACATGTAGACGATGGAATTCTAATCACGAGCGTCAACTGTGGAAAACAGTGCTGGTAGGAAATTCAGGTCAAATGATCAGGCTGCTTACTTCGCTCAACTTTCTTCGAAGAAATTGCACACATGCCAAATCTTAAATAGCTTCGTTTTTCAAATCAACTTCTCCAATTATTTTATGCAGGATACCAATACAAACCAATGCACGAAGTTATTTTTCAAAGAGTTTGAAAATCTGTAAGGAGCGTAACGACATAGCATTGCATAGCATAGCATAAACCAGGTCGCACAATAGCGTAGGTGGTACAAGCGCTGAACTGTTGTTAAGATGGAGACGCACCTTTATCGGTTGCTGTTAGATAGTGATTTGTGAACAATCCCTACCTCTTAGATAAAGGAAGTGTTCCCTTCCAACAGCCCAGAGCAGTCCTAGCCACGTCCTTGCAACTAGTGGGGACAAAGAAGGAATGTTAGTCCGAAACTTACTTAAGAGGGTTGCGGAGAACTGCCTAGGTGTCACGGGAAAGGTGGAATTGTGGTTGTAGGGAGGGTAAGCTTTAAGAGACGCTCAGCAAGCAAGTGATTAGTTTGTCCGTTGTCGATATTACCGCCGCCCGCTACCAAATCATTTTGTACGAAAGTTTCTCCTGTTGCTCGCCGTTACTCCTGGAAGTTAGTTGAGTTAATGGGTAAGCAAAAACACATAGAGTATAATTAAATGAGAATGGAGAATTGACGCTTCATTACAAGTGTTGGTGCAGTCTTTCGGCAACACTGGAACGGTATATACAAGCCCTCCTGCGGTCCGATATTTTTCTAGTTTTTTTTTCGTCGCGATCGAAGTAAAAAAATCGCGATTCGCCATCCTGGGGAAACCTAAAGGTGGTATCAGCCAGGACACACAAGATGCAGCCAGCAGGGTGACTCAAAGCAATATTCGGAAGATTACTGACAGGCCAAACCTCAACCTATCCTCACTTTCCAAGGAGCGTCTTTCGAGTATTGTGGACAACACACACCTCCACCCACATTATCGCCCGGAGAGTCTTCGAACCAATTCGTTGGGCAGATTATCATCACCGTCAAAGCACGCTCGCTTGTCGAGATCAGCCAATCAAAACAACAACACAACTGTTGTACCAGGTATCTCAACGCAAAACGCTTTTGTGTTGCTCACTGACATCACCGACAGCCTTGCTGAGGAAGAAGCGGCTGTACAGCAAGCAAATACAGACAATGCTAGATTACCTCCGATCCATATCGTGGGGTTATCCATGAAAGATGTTTTTCAGGTGATTAAACGTCAAAATTCGGCGTTGCTAAATAGAAGCCAAATCACCACACGTCATGCAGTCGCCAAGGAACTACCAATATTCAGCGGTGAACCGGAGGAGTGGCCGCTATTTTTTGCCACTCATGATAATACGACGAACCATTGTGGATTTTCACCCGAGGAGAATATGGCCCGCTTACAGAAGTGTCTAAGAGGGAAGGCATTGGAAGCGGTCAAATGTCAGCTGCTGCATCCAACCAATCTGGAGCAGGTTCTCTCTACTTTGAGAATGCTCTACGGCCGTCTGGAAATCATCGTTCATTCGCTGTTACAGAAGATCAACGCTCTTCCCGCACCCAAAGCGGATCGTTTGGGTACACTCGTTGACTTTGCGCTAGCCGTTCGCAACATGGTAGCAATCGTGAAAGCCTGTGAGTTAGAGGAGCATCTGTGTAACTTGACCCTACTGCACAGTTTGGCTGAACGTCTCCCGCCGATGATTCGTTTGAATTGGGCGACCCATCGTAAGTCTCTACGATCGGTTACGCTGTCTGACTTCAGCAACTGGTTGTACAAGCTGGCGGAAGCAGCAAGTGCGGTAACGATGCCACAGTTCTCTGGTTCCTTCGATAACAAGACTCATCGGATTTTTGAATGCGCACAGCAGAAGGGTTCCGGAATTCAAGCAACACGTAGCAACTAACGGATGTGTCATCTGCAATGGTAGTTGCGCAGGAGTGGGAAAGTGTAAGCGATTTGTTTCGTAGGATCTCTCCGCGCGCTGGGCTGCGCTTCGGGAGCATAAATTATGTCGTAGCTGCCTGGGAAATCATCGAGGTCCATGCAAGTCCGGGAAGACTTGTGGCAAGAATGGATGTGAATATAAGCACCATCAGCTTATGCACAACGATGCTAAGGATAAACTAGTGTCAGGTTCAAGACAGCATGCTCAAGCCCCACAACATGACGTCGCTGGAAGCTCCCGGGAAACCAAATCATGCAACACCCACCGAGGAGGTAGCAAGGCAGTATTATTCCAGTACGTTCCAGTTACGCTGTACAACAATGGGGTTAAACTGTACACCCATGCATTCTTGGACAGCGGGTCGTCTCTCACGCTGATGGAGGAATGCTTGGCGAAGGAGCTGAATCTGCGAGGTGAAAAGCACCCACTGTGTCTCCGCTGGACGACTGACACTTGTCGGTACGCAGACGATGCTATGCGTGTCTCAGTCCATATTTCCGGCACGTACAATGGAAGTTCTAAAAGTCACTTGACAGATGTATATACGGTCAAGGAATTGAAGCTCCCGTCACAATCTCTGCCCATCCGCAAACTTTCGGAGCAATACCCTCATCTTGATGGGCTGCCGATAGGTGCATACAGCAATGTTCAACCTAAGATATTAATCGGGATGAACAACGTACGAGTGGTGCATGCATTGGAGAGCCGTGAAGGAAAGCCAAACGAACCGGTTGCAGTCAAGACTCGTCTTGGATGGACTATATATGGAACGTGCTCGCCGAAGGATAGTCTAGTGTCGTTTAACACCCCGTAAAACTCCTACGAAATGGATGAGATCTTGCACGAGACTGTTAAGAAGTACTTCGCGCTCGACAGTTTAGGGATCGGCGCTCCGCAGAAACAACTAAATTCTAAGGAAGACGAACAAGCGCTGGCGAAACTTCTGGATGTGACGACTTTCCAGAACGGGCGCTACCAAGTGGGCCTACTCTGGAAGTACGACGACGTGCGTTTGCCCAACAACCACTCCATGGCATTGAGACGTCATTGTTGCTTAATCAAAAGGATGGAACGTGATCCCGGATTATCAGAGACAGTGTGGTCGAAGATGGCGGACTACGAGCGCAAGGGATACATTCGGAAACTCACACCCGACGAGAGCCAAAGGACCGGAGATCGAACATGGTACCTACCAATCTTCCCGGTGTTCAATCCCAACAAACCAGGGAAGGTTCGAATTGTCTTCGATGCGGCCGCTTCTTTCAGAGGTGTTCCCCTGAACTCCGTGTTGATGAAAGGGCCGGACCAACTGAATGATCTACCTCCTGTATTGTACATGTTCCGAGAGCAATTGATAGGTTTGGGAGGTGACGTAGCGGAGATGTTTCATCAGATGCGGATGAACTCCAAAGATGAAGAGAGTCAGCGGATCGTGTGGTGTGCTAACGAAAGCACAACAGAACCATGCGACTACGTGATGTAGGTAGTGACATTCGGTGCCACGTGTTCACCCAGCACAGCGCTTTACGTCCTGAACGAGAATGCAATGCGGTTCGCAAGCCAGTTTCCTGCTGCCGTTTACCCCCAACCATTTTCTGTTGGGATCATCGGACGGATCGAAACAGCTAGTCCTATACGACGAATGCCCGTTGGCATTGCAACATTCGTGGAAGGCTTCACAGGCTCTTGCCAACCTCTACTGGAAGCGGTGGGTAGCAGAATACCTATCCACGATCACACGTCGAACCAAGTGGTTCTATCGATGTTGAAAAAATTAAAATTTGGAGCAACCTGAAATCGAACCTTGAGCGTCGAGGTCGAGTGGTTTGACCACTGGTCTATATCAATGCTTGTAAACATGAAAGGCTTAAGGCGCACAAGAACAACGTCATGTAAAACAAAAGCCATTCATAGGTCACGCTTATGAAATTCAAATACCTCGCTCATAAGTTGTATCCTATGAAATTCTTAAGTTTATTTGCCTGAGTGTACCCTTCAGCGCTATCAACAGACGAACCAATCCAAGCAGTCCGTTTGTTTTGATTCATGTTTTCGTTTGATGCAAGTGAGCTCACAAGGAGAAGCGGAAATAAATTTTGTTTGACTGAAATTTTCAAGTGTTCTTTACTATTTTGTTTATCCGATAAATAAACTAATCCGATTGCAACTTACAAAACAATACTATTGCGTATCTAAGTTTTCGGTTTTCTCGATTGATTATGATTTGGATGAACTTGAGAACCGGGATGTTCCGAATGGAGAGGAAGAATTCCTCGATGCTTCTGAGGAAAAAGGAAGAGGGCGAGATGAAATTGTTCCGTGTTACCCTTCAATGTCTGCCACGGAATTTTCAAGGACACAAAAAAGGACCATCGGTGGAAGAATAAATCACAACTGCAATACGGTGGAAGAAGTAATGGAGCTTGTGTGGATTCCCGGCTAAATCCACGGCCGCAACTATAGATGATATCGACACATTCCTCACATTCCTGGACACAATTTCAAAGAGGACTTACATGCCGTCACAGTTTAAGGAAAAGCCAGAAAAGCTTCACAAATTTATGAATAAGGAGATAAACGTATTTGTTTATGTTTTCTCACAGTCAGTTTCTTCAGAAACCACGTACGTCACTCTTATAATTCAACTCTTGAAGCCAGAAGAAAGGGATAGGGAAGGGATTCTGTGTTGGTCGCGGAGTTGAAAAAATTACACAAGGCGGCGTACGTTTCATAAGACGTGAACTGAGCAGTGTGGACTTCATTTCTGTTGACCAAGGATGCGCTGGAATGGGATGAATTGGAAAATCAAGGCCCTCCTTGATCCATCTCTTCAAAACAGTATCTTCAGCCAGTCAGAGCGGTTTGACAAGTACGCGGAACGACGTAAGGGTAGCGCAAAACGTGAATGCTGGATTCTTGTGAGTTTAATGAAACTTTGCATAACTGCGCTGTGCACAATGCAAGCTACAAACGATTCCATCCTATTTGATATCCATGAGAGCATAGAAGCAAGCGAAGATGTATTTGGAGAGGAATTAGCCAAGTTACCCATTGCTTGGACGATTTTTTTCGCTCTTGTTTTGGCCCGAGCTGGGACTTTTTTGGCACCTTCTGTTTCTGGTGTTTTTTCAGGGAGTTCCGAACTTTGATCCGTTGAATCATCCCGATGCTGGTCTTAAATTGCTTGGCCAAATCCCACGTCGACGCCGATGGGTTTTTCCTTATGTACTCACCCACTTTCAAGTCCACACCGGGCTGGCTGGGACCCGGTTTCCGCGGAGAGGGTCTCACCAAACTTTTCGATTGCCTTTTTGCCACTGGTGTGGTTCACTTTCACCCGATTTGCAATTTGGTTGTACGTGACACCCTATTCTGAGCACCAAATGTACAGAATTTACTTTCTCGTGTCCAGATAAATTATTGAATTAATAGATAAATATCGAAACCAATCGATTTCAGAACTGTAATTGACATGTCAACAAACATGTCACCGCAATACACACTTAAACAAATTCAGGCCATTTAAGAGTAATTACTGTTTGAATGTTGCTTACTACTTTTCGATACACTCTTTATATGGATCAGATGGTTAGCCTACGTTATGGTCGAAGAAGAATACTGAAATGCAGCCACAGAACCTGGTGCTAACAGAAAAGCATGGCGTCATGGTATGGCGGTGCATTAGTTCTGCAGGAGTGGTAAATTACAAATCATCGAAAGGATAATGGATCACAAAATGTACATCCGCATTTTGAGGGATATCTTGAGTGCCAATGATGAGAAATTGGGATTGTAAGGGACATAAATTTTCCAGCAGAATAATGAACTCAAGCAAACATCCCGTTCTAAGAAGCTATGGCTATAATACTCCCAAACAAACTCGACACGCTCCCCCAAAGCCCAGACATTAATCCGATAAAGCATCTGTGGAAGATCCTGGATGATGCAATCCGACAAGGGCACATTTCCGATAAGAATTAATTGAAACTAGCTTTCGAAGAATGGGATAAAGGCAGCATAATTAATCATCAATTAAAAGAAAGAATTGAGCAATAAAAAATGAAAAAAGTGCCACTAAATTATTAAGGCCTGTGCCAACAAATAATGTGTGATCAGCATTAAAAATTTAGGAATGAGCAAAAATAGATGAGAATTGATCTTTGGATAATCTAATTGCGACCGGTAAATCTGTCAAATAAAGCAACAGCTATTAGTATATGTGCAAATAAATATGGCTTGATTTCCGCCAAATAATGTTATTTGAGCACTAAACTACTCGCATATGTCTTGGATTTTTATTTCATTTTCTCATAAAAATAGTAAAATGAGCAATAAATAACTGAATAACCACAATAAAAAAAACTCAAATGTCCTAGGTAGTAGATACAGTTACCCATCTTTAAATTAAAAAATAATTTGATATCGTGAAAACTTTCCCAAGAAATATTCAACAACACCATTTAAAACTAAATGGGTTCCAGAGAGCAGAAAATAAATCCAGGCAAAAAATTGGGAATGAGCCATAAAAAGTTGTGATGTGTTTTAGGACAAATTAAAAAATTTCATATGGAAGAGGTAAAATGAGCAATGAATATTCAATAATGCGCAATAGACAATAATATTTTTGCAAATGGACTAATGAACGTATACATTCCAAATAAGAGTTGTTGAGCTTCTACAATTGATATTTTTATCAAATGATATATTGAGTTTACCAATAACCATAAGACTGTCGCTTGAATGGAAAAAATATTGTTGGTAAAGAAGATCATTTAATATGGTCACTACTTATAAATACGGTTAAAAAATGTATCCATGCCAAGGAAAAGTACAAAAATTAACCTGTGATAATTTTGAAAACAGCAATCGGAAATAAAAAATATGTGCAATTTTATAATATAAAGCAGCACTTAGAAAAAGACTACTCATTTGAGTGGCTTACATTTTTCAAAGCAGATTGGTAACAAAGCCAGTAAATTCTCACCAAATTTGCGATGAAACATCAAGCAATTTTCTAATCAATCAGAGCAAAGGAGCATTTCTAAATTCAAAATGTGCAATGAACTTTGGGAAAAATAACAACTACCTAGCACGATAAATTATTTTTGAATTTAAAGATGGGTAACTGTATCTACTACCTAGGACATTTGAGTTTTTTTTATTGTGGTTATTCAGTTATTTATTGCTCATTTTACTATTTTTATGGGAAAATTAAATAAAAATCCAAGACATTTGCGAGTAGTTTAGTGCTCAAATAACATCATTTGGCGGAAATCAAGCCATATTTATTTGCACATTTACTAATACCTGTTGCTTTAATTGGCAGATTTACCGGTCACAATTAGATTATCCAAAGATCATTTCTCATGTATTATTGCTCATTCCTAAATTTTTAATGCTGATCACACATTATTTGTTGGCACAGGCCTCAATAATTTAGTGGCACTTCTATCATTTTTTGGTGCTTTTTCTGAATTACTAAGTGCAGGTTAATATTTTAGTCATGGGATAAATGAGATTAGAATGGGATACTATTATCCGACACGTTTAACTTGGTCAATTTCATGCCTCGATAACTGCAAGCAGTCATGAATGCAAAGGGAACCCCAACAAAGTATTGATAGGAATCCTGTGACTCTCATAGTTGGGGAAAAGTCGTCAGAACTTACCTAGTCTAAAGGGTGTCCCACATCGAATTGCATCACGGAAAAAACGCTGTAGAAAATTACTTATTGGGTATTTCTTGAAAATTTGGGTAGATGTAGTTTAGAGTGTTTTTTATTATTGTATTTATATCGCTGTCAGTTTTTCGAAAATTGGAAAAAGAATGGCGTCACCCAAAGAGTAACGTCTCGAATTGATTTTGCGCAAGCACCTGGAAAATCCTCAACTCTCTCATCGGGACATCGGAAAACAACTCGGAATCGGGCAGTCAACGGTGAGTCGTGCGATTAAACGTTACTACAAAACTCTGAGCATCGAACGGAAGGAGAAATGCGGTCAGAATGGATCTTCTATTAGCGATTAGGATTACAAGCGTGTCGTGAAAGCGTTTAAGTGGAATCCCAATGCTTCGGTCAGGGATGTGGTCAAAAAGTTGAATCCGTCCAAGTCTATCGTTCAGAGAGCCAAGGACCGGGAGGGACTACATACGTACAAAGTGTAACGATCGTAACGAACGGCAAAATAAGGTGGGAAAGTCACGGGCCCGGAAACTGTACTCCAAGATGCTGACGAAGCCTCATTGTCTCATCATGGATGATGAGACTTACGTCAAGGCGGACTTCCGACAGCTTCCAAGGCTACTGTTCCTCACCGCCCAGCACAAGTTTGTTGTTCCGGAGGAAGTAAGGAAGCAGAAACTTTCCGGGACTGCAAACGAGGAGATCTACCACAGAAGCGTCTGCTTCCTCTGTTGAAGCAACACGAGGGCCCTACCATCTTTTCGCTGAATCTAGCTTCGTGCCACTATTCAAATGTTGTCCTGGAGTAGTACGAAGTCAACAGGCTAACTTTCGTACCCAAGGACATGCACCCCCTAAACTTTCCGGAACTAAGGCTCATCGAAAAATACTGGGCTATTATGTAGCAGGCACTACGGAAACATCTCAAGGAGGTCAAATCTGAGGAAAACATGAAGAAAAAGTGGGTTTCCATTTTTTTTCTCTAAAGAAGTTTCAAGATATTCATGTTGCAGGAAGAGAAAAGAAAAAAACATGTGCATAGTTACCTACAAAATCCATCTGTGTCAACTCGGGAACTGGCGAAACTGCTGGAGTATCCAAAAAGTACTTTAGCGTGATTAAAAAGTACAAAGAAACTTTAACAACTGCCCGCAAAGAGCAAATCAAGCGTCAGACTGAAACCATTGATCGTCAACTGCGGATATAGGTCATTCGGAAAATCAAGGCTGATCTCAACATCTCGGATTATGATTTGACATAAAAATTGAATGCTGACCGTTGTACTGTGCGGCGAATCCGTATCCGAGAAGTTTATAAACTTACCGAGCTAGTAAACTACCCAACCGAAGCCTCAAAAAACAAACAGTGGCCACAACTCGGGCCCGTAAGTTGTACGACCAAGGTCTGACGAAACTCGATGGATGTCTCTTGATTGTGTAACGCGGTGCGTTTATTTGGACCAATTTTGTATAAATGTAAATATTTAAATACTAGATTTGTAGTTCAAGGTAGTGTAGATAGTAGATTTTGTGTTTCAAATTAGATTTTCGTTTCCAATTGGATTATTGTTTTGAGTCGTGTTATTCATTGTACATTTGTAGGGTTTCTTATTGCATGATAGGTGGAAGCTTTTTTATAGCACGCTAGGATGGAAGTTTGTTTTTATGGGAGGCTACATATGCGAAAGAGATGGAAATCAGATGAACACCTGAATACAATACAATGGCTAAGCCGAACATTATTTCTCGCGTCCGATTCAATTTCTTTGATTCCGTGGTTTCTTGGGCAATGGAGGTTTTAATCCCGGCCATTACATTAGCGAATTGGCTGGAAAACAGTTGTGTTTGACGCGGTTTTTAAGTGTTTCAAGTGTTTAGTCAAAGGTGACTTGTTTAAATAATGGCATAGATCTAACTTTTTTTTGTATGTTCAGTTTTTAGAGTACTTGTGGGTAGTGTATGCGTTGCAAACAACTGTTAAATTCGAGATGAAATTGTGAATACGTACAAAAAGGTAATGTTATTAAATATTTCATTTCGCGTGATTCTTGATTGTAATTTTGTCATTTCGCGTTGGACAGCTCGTTCGACGGGCTTTTTGTGTTGTACGGGCTGGATTAGTTTTCCTCGTTCGGCGATCGTGGATGCTGAACGATTTGATGTGAGCGATTTGGTGAACGTCGTCTGCAAGAACGCCAGACTCGTGCGCCCTGCAAAGGCCCGCCTGATCAGGTAGCTAAACGGAGGAGAGTGAAGTTCGCTCGAAAAACTAGCGAAATTATTCCGACGGTCACCAATAATCCGTCGTGTTTCCACCTTACGTTACAATACTTGTGGAACAGATACCGAGAGCACGGTTTCAGTGATCCGTTGTCAAGTGTCGGACACTGAACCGGCCCTTATCCAAAATATATAGTAGTCTTCCTTAACCCCGCTCGGTCATAGCGGAAAGGTACGCGAAGCCGGGTCGCTTGGGAAAGGGGACTCCTATATTGAAGGAGACGGTCAATTCCGGACATTCTCGACAAGGTATAAATCGGAAGCCTTCCGTCCAGCTGCCACTCTCTCCGCAACTCTAGTTTCGGCCATATTGCGCACGGGTCTAGGTACACCGCGATACGCCATTTGTGTGGTCAAGCGTCGCCATTTCGGAACCGTCGCCATTCCTGAACCGCCATCACCGCTTCAAGTTATCGTCGCTTCGTTCCGTCATCATCATTGCTTCGCTTGTCACCGCCATCACCGTCATCAGAAAAAACCTGCGCAGGTATGTCCGTACAAAGTTTTCATGGCCATGATTAGTTAGATAATTTGTAGCTTTAGAGCAAGTTCTGTCCAACACGAGTGAAGCTTGTAAATAGATGTTAAATAGACTGAGATTGGAGTTTGTTGTTTAGTTTCCGTTTTTTTATTTACGTTTCGTCCTTTAGCTGGCTCATCCGTCATTTGCAATATTGCGTTCGTCTATTCAAATCAAGCACATCCGTTTGAAAACAGGTTCGTTGGTTGGTTCTGGCTTTAAAGTCTAAAGAGACTACGGGAATTATGTAACTTGAATGGATTGGTGGAATTTTCGTTAACTTTATCGGCAAAATGTGTTCATTTGAGGTTTCTGCAGCATATGTGCGTTTGAAGTAGGGTTTTCCTTAAGTACCGTTCGGGTGGTTCCTCTGAGAAACCAGTTTCAAAATTAGTCGGGCATATTCAACACGACCGGTGGTCTCCCTTAATGGGAGTGGCGCTTAAGCCATCGAGTTTGACTGAGATTCAGCACCCTTCCCCCGCACGTTTACAACATACATCTTCAATGTGTAAAACTGGTGATCCCAAACTAAGGCAATACCGGCGCCGGCCCCGTCCGAATGCAGGTCAAGAAAGGAAAGGGTAGGAATATGTTGACGTGATACTCGCTTTATTGGAAGCCACGGAGTCCACTGCACTTCCACGAGAAATCACTAGGATTTTGGATAACAGGATTGGGTGGCAGCAGGGTTCGTTTTGGTTAACCGTATCCGAGAAGTTTATAAATCTTACCGAGCAAGTAAACTACCCAACCGAAGCCTCAAACAACAAACAGTGGAAGAACTCGGGTCCGTAAGTTGTACGACCAAGCTCTGACGAAACTCGATGGATGTCTCTTGATTGATGATGAAACATATGCTAAAGCAGATTTAAAACAAATCCCGGGGCTGTGTGGCGAGCAAAAGTGTCAAATCAGTGTCATTGGCGTTATGAGTGTGTTGCGAAATTCATCGGACGAATTTCATCGAAAAAACCGAGAATATTTTCTTTAAGTTAACTACAATGCAATTTAAATTCGCTTCCCTCGATACCAGTGAGACAGCCCTTGGTTGAGAAGCAGATGGTTAGCTTGTTCAAATGAATAAAAAGCTTGAAATGCCCAGAAAGTAGAAGAAATCTATGCATGAAGAAAAATTAATAACATTCGCAAATTAAATGAAAGACCCGACCGCCAGGAATAAATAACAGCTTGAGCAGATCAAAAAACCAGCCCTTGACCCAATCAAGGTGGGTCACCGAACCCCGAGGGCTGCACCGTTAGACTCGACCATCAATGTAAAATAAAATCAAAAAGAAACAATCATCCCTCCGAAGGCCGTCTGCCACAAGCCTCAGCCATGCCGGGTGCAATGAATGTTATCATTCGGATTCCGAGAGGCTAAGCGTAGCGCAATAAGCGAAAATTTACGTCCCATCATTTTCCTAGATCTGTTTCCAAAACCCTCCCCAATCAAAGATGAGGAAATAAACCCCAGGCTTTAGTTGAAAAAGAAAAAGAAAAGGAAAATCCGGAACGAAAAGAACAAACACACACTGGAAAACCAGATGGACGAGGAAAAGCACTCATTTGAAGCAAGTTTTTTTTTACGGCTGGGGTGGAGAATAAATCTACATTAGATCGTAAAATAAGCATATAAAGTTGGATATACCTACCAGCATGTGCGTGGCTGAGCGCAGGACACAGAGAGTGAAGGCATATTTTACTTTTTTTTCCCAGCCACTGTCCACCGTTTAGGATGTGAATCTTGCGAAAAAGCTTTTCAAGCTCTCTACACGAATGTCCGGGCATTCAAGTTGAGTGATGGAAGGAGTAATGCGAAGGGAAATACGACACAAACATGTGAGCCATTCGGAAAAGCCTTCTTCCCCGTTGGCTGGCCAATGCAACTAGAAAAGGGAAGAATTGCTGGAATATTTGTAGATGAGATGATGACTTCTGTGGAGAGTGCCCATTCTGCATTGAAAGGAATTTACAAACAAGTTGAATATTTTTAGAATGAATGCATTTTGTCCGAAGGAGGCTCGCATATTTCCGGCAGGAATGAGTATATAGCAAATAGCTGGTGGGAAAATGCTGCACTTTGGGGATGTGTTAATTTTCCAGCAACTAAGGGTTGGTTTGTGAGCTGAAGGTTGGAACTTTCGAATGTACATATGTTTCGTTCTAAGATGATTTCAATGGATCTAAGCTGCATTCAAGGAGTGTGAAAGAAGTTCGCCTCCCCACGATGCACCCTGGAAACGTTTAGCTTCTCTTAACGACTAAACGAGCTACGGAGGAATTGCCGTACGTCGCAAGATCCGGCAGGCAGCCGTAAGCAGTCCTGATATGGGAAACAGGGACGATCCTGAGGTATCCGCTCCCACAGACGTTCCGAACTCGGTCCTGGCCCTGGCTTTCTCGATCGGAAGAAGGACCATACGGCCCGAGGTTCGGCAGGTACCGTAATTTGTCGAGCAGGGAACCATCAGACGTCCCGATTCCGTATCGAGCTCAGAGCCAGACAAGACGTGCCCTGTCTCATCAGAACACCCGTGTATGAGTGTTTTTTTTCCCGCGTGGTTTTTCCAAGTGTTGAGCTGATAGTGTTAGAAGAACGGAAGCTCGCCATTTACACCGCAAATCAGATCTAACTGGTTAGAGTGCAAAAGTACAACATAATTAAAATCAAAATCGTCGATCTTAATCCAGTTTCATCATAGCAGCAGGCAAACGTGCTACGTGCCGATCGGTGAAAGTTGTTAACAACGCCGGCTAAGTATAATTGAATAGCCCAGTGAATAGCTATTGTTGAGAAATTTTGCCTTGCAGCAGCGTGTGCGTCTGTCTCTCCCCCGTAGAAGGGAGAAACGATACATTTTTTTTTTTACTTAGTTCGTGTATTTGTAAGAATCAGACGTGTGTGACACTATGCGGAGCCGATATTCAATTTTGTTATTTACAATGATTTGCTTTATGGTGTTAGTAAGTGGGGCGCCAATTACTCGTGGCTGGCTCGAGGTTAATGGGTCACATTACACTAGTCGGCAAAATCGGAACTTTTTTCGCTCCCGTCGGCATTTCTGGTTGGATTTCTGAATCCAAATATGGGCTCAGAAATGCTGTAACATGTCCAGTTTTTGAGAAAAATGTGATTTAAACTCACAAAAACACGTATTTCCGTAGTAATATGATCAACCTAAGCAACAACCAGAATATTGGCTCTGACCTTTGCAAACTGGACTTGGATTTTATGGAATGGACCTCCCTGAATCCATTCGTGAACACAGATTTTTCGCAACACGTAAGATTGATGAAATAAACCGGGTTTTCATTCACAAAATTACGAATTTTCATGAAAATCAAGATTTCCTATTTTGAAAACATGAATTTTCGCTCCGCCCTTTGAATGCTGGGTTTGGATTTGATGAAATAAACCTCCCTGAATCCATTCGTTATCACAGATTTTTCGTAACACGTAAGATTAATGAAATAAACCGGGATTTCATTCACAAAATTACGAATTTTCACAAAAATCAAG
The DNA here is from genome assembly GCA_024533555.2 of Aedes koreicus. Classification (NCBI taxonomy): domain Eukaryota; kingdom Metazoa; phylum Arthropoda; class Insecta; order Diptera; family Culicidae; genus Aedes; species Aedes koreicus. The sequence goes on from JAHHFK020004985.1 coordinate 125,980, forward strand.
ATTTTTTATTTTGAAAACATGAATTTCAGCTCCACCCTTTGAATGTTGGGCTTGGATTTTATGAAATGGACCTCCCTGAATTCATTCGTGAACACGGATTTTTCGTAACACGTAAGGTTGATGTAAAAACCGGGTTTACAGTCACAAAATTACGAGTTTTCATGAAAATCAAGACCCGTCCATTAATTACGTCGCTCAAAAATACAGATTTTTAACCCCCTCCTTTCTTTATCACATTTTTTGTATGGATTTTTGAAAAATTTTGTATGCATCGTCACTTTTTAACCCCCCCCCCCACCTCCCTCTCAAAGCATAACGTAATTTATGAACGATCCCTTTAGCTGTGCCTCTTTGAGTATATTGAGTATATTGATGTTGCTTCTGGGAACTGAAGACCTTCAAAGTTCATTCATTAATTCAAAAGTCAGCTGCACAGAGCCCTTCAGAAACACCTCATTAAATACTCTATTCAGCAGTGCCGTATTTTTAAGTTAGGATAGGAGTGAGCAAGACAGCATTAAAACACGCAAACACTCAAAAAACAAAAGAATAGACAGAGACAAAAGACTCTGCGTTAGTCACTATTGCTCGAGAGAATAAGGAAAAGATATGTTAAAAAAGAAAGCAAGAATCCTCAAGCACGTAGCTTAATGCGGCATTTTATAGAGCTTTTTGACGTTTAATTTGCGCACACTACTGCAAGATTTGAATCGAAGCAGTGCGAGTGAGAAGTCAACGAAGTTGTGGGAAACCAAACCGTGCATTAATCCCCGCATGTTAGACAAAGAAAGACGATTAAATGTCGAAAAGGTCTATTGGCGTATTTGCGGCACAAAATTTGTGTCATTATTGCTGTCTTGCTTTGGCGTCAATTAATGCTCATGTTGACTCTCTTCAGTCTTGCACAATCATTTTTTATCAGGGACCTGACGGACAGAGATTTTCCTGCAGCCAACATCCAAACGTCAAAACATTCATTGTTTGTAAACAATGCTGGCGTTAGTACCCGTAGTAACAAACGTCAGACGGGCCTTATTCAAATAAGGCCCGTGATATGTTGGATACTGTCAAACGCTAGCAAATAGGATAGGGTTGCCAAGCCCCTGTTTTTTATTCATTCAAAGCTAGCTATTTGAGTGTTACGGACGCGTTTTTTTATTTTTGTAAAAATGTCGCGCATTTGTCTGAACGATCCGCAAAAAATTTGTTGCATTTGTGGAGACGTGATATTGAAGGAACAGAGAAAGGGGTTTACGCATATCAGCTGTATTTTGACAAGGAGCTTCCAAATCATGAGTTTCCATGGGTTTCAACATACTCCTGTTGCTCATGCTACCGAACATTGCTTGGTTGGATGAAAGGTACGCACAAAGGCTTACCTATTGCCAAACCTCTGGTGTGGACTAATCCAACCAATCACATGAGCGATTGTTACTTTTGTTTGACAAAAATTCATGGATTTTCCAAAGCTTTGAAGCATAAAATCGAATACCCATCATGGCCAACATTGAACTCCGAAGCAATGCCAGTTCCAATATGTATGTATGTATGTATGTATGGTAGCCACCATCCCTTCATGCCCTTGGCTTGGATGCAGCTCCACTTAATAGCAAGATCAAATTGAGCCACCGATCTGAATTCACAATATCGCTGTATGAAGGGCCAAAAACGGAGGGGTGGACCCGTAAGCAGAGACACTCACGCGAAATCCACGGGAAATTAAGAATCTCCTTCCAACGATACGATCAAACAATTCGAATAACCCAATTCGCAATACTCATTAAGCTTTCTAGGGGATGGCTTGTTAAGAAGGGCGCGTCACTTTCACTGAAACTGTTGAAGTAGAATTCGCAGCATCACAATCGAATTGGTAGGATAAAGAAAATGATAATGATCGTTCCCTCCTAGACTCAGGCAGTCAATCAAACCATCGTCCAGTTTCAGCTTGAATGATACCCTGATGCTCCTTCCCAACCCAGTATTTATTATATATAATGTACATAATATATCATAATATGCAATATATGCAGTATGTAATAGAGCAATGAAATATACTTTTATATTTAATTAAAATATGCCATGGTTGGAATTCGTCATCCTGTAATTTAAATATGGTTATAAATAAAATAATATGATGAAATAGTTAAAATAGTAAAAATAGGCATATGATAATCAATCGCAGCTTGGTGCATCTTTACAGCTCAATCAGTGACAGATGAATATAACTCTGGAATGTGAAGGTCTTATTGCAATTAAATAAAACATAAACCATTTAATTATACATGAATCAAAAAATAGGTATGTATTCATGACATATAGATACACATAATCAGCAGAATTAAAGAGCATTTATTAATTTTAATAAAATTCAATGACTTAAATTCATAGAAAAACACCTTTAAATACAATGAAATAAAATATCTGTACTAGCTGGAATCTATTTCCTTGTAACCTTGAAGCAAATGAAATTTAATTATTATTATTAATCTCTTAGTAAATATTTTTAATATGATTATTTTTATATATATATAATGATGATATGATGAAAATAATACGATGTTGTAATAGTATACACATATAAATTAAATGCAACTATTTGTCTCTTCTGCTGTGATGTTAGATGATTGAAACTCTGAAATGGCAAAAATTTCCAAAGTGATATAATGAAAGAAAGTTGATCACCGGGCAACCAAGCAGAATAGCAAAGAAAATTTAAGCAAACAATTAGCCGGAATAAATTTCATATGATTATGATTACTGCTAAAAAACGGAAGCTTCATAAATCTACAAAAAAAAAAAATAACCAGAAAGAGAAGAGAAAAATTAAACTTGAATACTCCGATAACTCTTGCTTTCTACTGGGCCCATAAATAATTCCTTATATCTGTGCAATAGAAAATGAGATTTTAGTTTTTGAATTATTAAACTTTTTTGGAAATTTTATTTAGTAGAATTTGTCGTATGATCCTTTCTAAAAAAAAACATTAAAAACCATTCTATCTTTTCAAATACATATCGTGGGTTAAATATTGAAAATAGCTTTAAAAATATTGTGAAGGGATGTTATAATATAGAATGATAGTAACAATTATATTTGTACTGTCTGCATGTCTGTAGACTGATGTCCAGCTACAATTGTAGACGCTCTTGCATTATCATTGCCACGAAGGAAACAAAAAATTTAAAATTATTAAACAACATAATTCCATAGATGATCTGAAATTATACACCGTATAAAGAATACTTCCATTTTATGTGGATTTCAGCATGCTACCTTCCTACATCGCCTTGGTGGAACTGCTTCATAAGGTATAGATGACGCGATACAGCGTTTCTTACTCAGCCGTTGGATGCCAGGACAGACGCTGTATGAGCTGCACCTCCTTGGTGGACAGCCGCTCGGAACGCACCTCCTCAATCTAGCTGCAGTCAGAAGGACAACAGTGCCCAGGCTGCACTACCAGCTAAGTACGCAACCCTTAGCTGGCGATCTTTGTCATCTCTTGACCCGTGGAAGCATGAGGTAGGAACTTGTGAGGACCAGTGCTATGTTGCGGGGACGCACGCTCCATCCCAGTTGTCTACTCACAATTTTGCAGCCCCCGAAGCAATGCCAGTTCCAATATCTCCAAATATTGCTGGACGTGCTGATGAGTTGGATTCGGAACCAGGCGAATCTGAGAAAAACTTTCAGGATGATCCAGATTTTTTACCTTAGGAGTCTGAGGAACCGCATGTTATAACCCAAGAGGAGCTGAACGATTTGATTCGTGATTTGGAGCTACCCAAGACCAAAGCGCAGCTGCTAGCTTCAAGGCTAAAGCAGTGGAATGTCCTGGAAAAATATGTAAAGGTATCATCTTATAGGAAGAGACATTCAGATAACATTAAATATTTTTCGATGGACGGTGATCTTGTCTTTTGCAACAACATCGAAGGTTTAATGAAAGAGCTACAGTTAGAGTATCACGCAACTGACTGGAGGCTCTTCATCGACGCTTCAAGCAAAAGCTTGAAGCCAGTGTTACTGCACAATGGAAATAAGTATTCTTCAGTGCCAGTTGCATTTGCAGCTCACATGAAGGAAACTTATCAGAACATAAAAACACTTTTGGAAAAGATCCAATATTCGGAACACCAGTGGAATCTCTGTGCAGACCTTAAGGTAGTGGCATTGCTCACTGGGCTTCAAGGAGGCTACACAAAGCATTGTTGTTTCCTCTGCGAATGGGACAGTCGTGCGAGGGATAAACATTACCACCAGCAGCATTGGCCAGCACGTACCTGGGAAAAAAAATGTGTCAAATCTGCCTCTTGTCGATAGGGACAAAATTTTACTACCTCCGCTACATATTAAGCTTGGGTTGATCAAAAATTTTGTCAAAAAGCTGGATATTCAAGGAGAACCATATTGTTTTTTGAGGAAAAAGTTTCCGAGATTGAGCGAAGCCAAGGTGAAAGAAGGAGTATTTGTTGGCCCTCAAATTAGGAAACTCCTTAAAGACGACAATTTTCAGCAAACTCTTAACGCGACAGAGTTACGAGCATGGAATGCGTTCCAAAAGGTTTGTGGTCACTTCTTGGGAAAAAAAAAATCATAAGCAATGGAGGAACTTTGATAAGGAAAGCGTACACTAGGAGGGTTATAGCATGGAAGACTAATATCAGATGACATATAGTTAATATAGATTCGCAAGAATCTAGACTGGGTACTCAATTCAAGCATTTCTTCGAAGTTTTCAATCACAAGGTTGTTACTGATTCCACACTTGATCAGTATTCTAGATGAGAGCTCCCAGAAGCGGTTCTGTAAGGGTTTCACTCCTGCCAGAACCTCTAGGCTTATATTATGCGTTGAATGCATACAGCCAAGGGCAATACGTAAACAAAGATATTGAATGCGTTCCAATTTAATGACGTGGCTGTTTCTGCGAAGAGGAAACAAAAAGAGCCATATTCGAGAACTGAAAGAACAGTTGTTTTATAGAGGTCTTTTGGGTGGGCACCCCACCATGTCCCGGAAATTGATCTTAGAAAATTGATCCTTTGTTGACATTTCTGTTTCAAATACGCAATGTGAGAGCTCCAAGTGCATTTTGAATCAAACATGACTCCAAGGTATTTGAAGGTCAAAGATTCGGTAATGTCTCTTCCCAACAGCTTGAGACGCAGTTGGGCTGGGAACCTCTTTCTAGTAAACACTACATATTCGGTTTTATGCGGTGAAAACTCGATCCCCAAATTTCTGACCCAGATGGACAGATTATCTAGGGAATTTTGCAATGATCTTTGCAAGATTTCTGCACGTGGACCTCTAAAGGAGATCACAGCATCGTCTGCAAGTTGTAGTGGGCATTTATTTTCCAAGCAATTATCAACATCTTTAACATAAAAATTATAAAGTAAGGGACTTAAACATGAGCCTTGGGGTAAGCCCATGTAGCTAATTCTGGAAGTTGTCAGTTGGCCTAGATTGATGAACGATAAAATTAGGCCCGATTGTTGCCACTAGTTATAAGTTTATTTTAATTTTTTTTTTTGCAACAAAAGTCACCTCCACAAGATTCAAAAATGTTCAGGCTTATGGAGAAGAAATTATAAAACCGAAGGCTCCTCTTGCACCAGCTCCTGGATGTTGTAGAGACGTTCCACCATTACCAAAAAAGAATAACAATAATTTAAAAAAAAACGCTACTCTTCAAATTTTACAAAAGGAATCCAAGTCCGATCGAGGATTGGTAGCTTTTTCGGACATTGTGGCATTCATTTTAGACATGTTTAATATACAAGACCCTCTGAGAAACTTAGTTTCTGCCTTGCTTCCGACATTGGAATCGTACTTTAAGCAATTGACTGTTTCATGGCCCCTCCTAGCGTCAATCATATCTTTCGATGGATAATTCATCGAATCAGGTTGGAGATAAGATTACTGTACTACAGTGGAACTGCTGTAGTCTGGTGTCTAAACTAGACTCGTTCAAATTGCTAGTTGGCAACTCCAATTGTGACATATTTGTGCTCTTTCTGGTTTTCTCCAGAAAATGAACTCAATTTAAAAGATTTTGACATTATGCGACTGAATAGAGACGATTCTTATGGAGGACTGCTTTTAGGGATCAAAAAGTGCTACCCTTTCTACAAAATTTCTCTACCGGCTCTTTCAGGCGTCGAAATCGTCGCTTGTCAAGTAAGTGCAAAGAATAAAGATCTTTGCATTGCAACAGTTTACGTTCCTCCCAGAACTTCGATCCCCTTCGCGCTCGAGGTAGACAACCCAATGTATCGGTTCGAGATATTTTGGCTGTACGTGATCTGGAGTTTATGAAACTCATTTATGTGTTTTTGACTAACATTAGCCTTAGATTGTAGTTAGTTTAACCTGTATGTTTACTTTAAGTTTTTTTTTCTGTGTTTGTGTGTTTTTTTTTCCTTCTCAGATATGTTCAAGTCAAAAGAAAACCTAAAGTTGTATAGTTATAAGTTTTTATCCAATTCCGAATTTAAAATAAACGTGCTTTGTAAACCACACTTCAAATTCCCGCCTATCTTCCCATCCATACAATTGTTATTCCTATTAACCTCGAGACGGCCGCGAGTAATCGGTTCTATCCCCTTAACATTAGTTTTAAGATAATTGATGTATATAAATATGACAACTTGGCTCTGTAAAGTTGATTCGATTGACCCTGTACAAATAAATGATTTAAAAAAAAAGAACTTCGATCAGCCATAGTCAACTCAGGAATTTAGTTTCTATTTTACCGTCCCCAGTATTGATTCTGGGTGTCATGAATTCCCATTGTACTGGGTGGAGGGACCTATCTGATGACAATAGAGCGGCTATTTCTCAGGGTTTATGTAACGATTTCAATTTGACAATTTGTAACACTGGTTAAGCGACACGCATACCTAAGTCCAAAATAAGATTTCGCACTTCCTGTTGTAGTGACTCTATTTTGAAAACTGTTAGTTCGAGTACAGTGCAAAGTTTTTATCCATACAAAGCTACTAGTATGTGTCAACCAGGCTAATATTGATATAATGTGAACTATAAATTAGTTTAAATTTCTGAACACAGCTGGTAGAGTGGTCGCATGAAAAATCGGTAGTCCATTTTTTAATACATACGTTAATGGGTCAAACCCATCTTAGTTGTCAATAAGTTTCTTCATCATCCTGCTTGTTATATAGTTAATTTCATGGTCCATTCCAGAACAAAAGTTCCAAGCTACGCCAATGTTCGCCTACCAAACAAACAACTACCATTAATTCCGAAAGCAATTCTCACAAACCATAAGTGAGATTAGACCCGGGAGAGTGGATATCACATATTCCTTACCAAACTTATCCCTGAAAACACGATAAGTTAGTAAATAATACGCCATCTGTTGCACCCAACGAACAGTAGAGTGATATCGCCTCAAGCACTTCATTTTATTATAATTGAAATAGAGAGTCGAAACTTAGAAACACTTTCAACGAATTGAAACCAACACGCAAAAACACCACTCATAGAAGAGCATTGATCCATTTGATAAAACAACGCCTTGGGACGCTTGATGCCGCATTCGCCCGATGATGACGGGGTCATGAATATTGAATTAAATTTGCTTTTTCAATTATTCACTGGAAATCAATTGCTCGCGAACATGAACACAGCTCAGCAAATCACTTTTTTTTTCTCAGCAAATGATCTGAACGCACAATTCCCAGGATACAAAAAATGATAGACTCACCCTCGATGCTGCCGTCCCTTTTTCGAATTGAATCGTACAGAAAGCAATTAAGTGATACGCCAATCAAAAGTGAACATAAATCGCTCGCAGTACATCTCCTTTCGAGCTAAAGCTCTCTGTGCTGCTGCTCAGTTCTATTTTTGCGAAGGTACGTTTCCGTGGAACTAAAGCGGCAAGTTCTTGAGCGATGAATGCTAATTTGCATTCAGTGACAGAGAAGAGTAGAACAGACGGAGTTTCGCTCGCTTCCTGGTTTTTCCTACGTCGAGACTTTATATTTCCCAGAATTCCACTCGAACAGATGGGGTGATTTCCCCAAAAGGGAGCCAGGGCTGAGTGCGGGTGGTATTTGCAATATCGTCCTCGGAGCGTTTTGCACATAAAAAAAAACGAATGCTCCCGCGTGCTCCCGTCCAATTCTATCACTAAGCAACTGGGCAAAAAACGAAAAAAATAGTATAGCGAAGCAAAGAAAAACGTCTTAGAACCTCGAGGAGCACAACTACTTCAGTGCCCGGTATTTTTTTTCTTTCTTTCTTGCGGGCTCCGTTTGTCTCGCTTCGCGATGCATTTAACTAAGTCTCTCGGGAGGAGGGTGGTGGAACGGGGGGGTGGGGGCAAATTTTATTTCAAATGAACTTGCTTAAGCTTTTCATATTAATGAGGCTAAATAAATAGACATTGCCGCTGAAGAGGACGAAAATTTAAAACAAGGGAAGCATTTTATTATCTTCGTCGTCGCTGTCGTCGTTTGTCACCGGTTTTCGGAAAATACAACTCTTTCGCCCCCGGGTGACCTTTATAAGTTGATTTTTGCTCTGCCTACGGCAAACAGAATTGGAAAATTATTCTGTTTGACTTTGTGGCCGTCTTCCTTGTTGCAGGAAATGTTACGTAAACATTATGAATTTAAATTTAGATTGGGATTGGCGTGAGCCTTTTCGCTTGATTTTTTCGAGATTCTAGAAGCTACAAAGCTTTATTTTTAAATTTACTGTTGATTGTATTTAATGCCTCAGTAAACGAGAAATTGTACCTGTTTAAGAAATGTGTTGCTTCTAGTTGCTGAATTTATTTTATCAGCGGTTTAGAGATGAATTCTTGCTTCTCATAGGCTTAGCAGTTTTCTTTTTTGACGTAGGACTTGTAGGATGTTTGTGTTTGACCAGATTTTGACTAGCAAGCGAACAATGGCGCTTAAACCTAGGTTCGTTAGCCAAAACACAGGGTGGAAATACCTTTGTCTTTCTCAATGAAGTTTGTACAAATGGAGTGACATTAACCTTCTTAGCTACGTCACTCCCAACAATTCACCTAAACCTACCAAAACGAGACGGAAGGACGATTGTCCCCGTTTCCTGTTTCTTACGATCTGAAAACAATCGTTGATTACCTTATTCATCAAATGATTAATTTAATTGCCGTTAATTTTTCAATCTTCTTTTACTCTAAACGCTACACAGTAGGCCTGGTCGTTTTAATATTTTTGTCTTTATACAAATATGCCAGAAATATTAATGTTGCTAAGAAAAATACTGATGGTTTGGTATTTTCCAGAATGCTTTTAATTACTGGCTGTGTAAGTGTTACAATAAAAAAGAATAGTATGACTACGCCTGTGCTTTCATACTGGGGTACAAGTTCGAATTGCGAAACTTCCCTTTTGGAGGAGCGACCGATGAAAAGCTGATACCCACTCGGCTTTGCTATGGGACTGTATACAAATTATAATTTATTATTTCCGTTTGACGTAGGACCACGTTTTTTTCTTTTCTATACCGAGTGTCATTTAAAAAAAAATGTAAAAATGGGAGCATTACGCTAATGTGAAAGGTCTTTCAATTCTTATGCCTCTCGGTTGACTGAACAAAATAACTTCATTCATACACCAGTTGATCAGCCCACCCTCTCTTATGAATTCTGCTTCGTACTGCATTTTCGTGCCTCTCTTCTTTCTGGGCTATGCTACCATCCCTAGTATATAGCACGCGAGACGAACTGAAATGATTTCATCGACCCCTTCTAAATCGATCAGGGCCGGTTCATAAACCACGTAGACTAATTTTTGAAAATCTCAGACCCCTCTTCCCCCTTGTAGACTTTTCTCCATACAATTTTTTGAAATTTTGTATGGAGCATAGACTTTGGTCAAACCTCCCAGCCCCTTCAAAAAAATTTACGTGGTTTATGAACGAGCAGGAACGAATATCTTGATAACTGGTCTTGGTATTTAAGAGCGCTGCAAAAGAGGTAATATACCTGAGGATAATACCATGTTCCCACAAAATACTCCCACAATGTTATGCGAATACCAAATTGAGTTAAGAAAATACCAAAACAGTACCTCTCAGATATATCCAGGTATCCCAAATAACAAGTTTTGTTATTCGATAGATATTTAGCTTGCAATTCTTCGGTATTTTGCTCAATCTGATCTAATCTAATCAAACACAAACGCAGCCAGTACGAGAAAGCATCCTGAAAATAATTTGGTTAGATCTAGACTAACATTTGAAAAGGGCGGTAATCCAAAATCACAAAACCGAGAAAACTGGAGGCGAAGATTGGAAAACGAAAATCAAATCCTATTTTCCATAGAAAGCTCCAATGAACCATTTATTATGCTCACATTTTGTATAATAATGCAGTGCTACGCCTTTTCACACAATTTCTGCAGAAATATGTTTTATTGAGTTAAAAATTGATAAAAACCAAAATACGACCTATTTAATTTTAGAGTGTTATTTCGCCGTAGGTTTTACGCCTGTTAAAACTGCCAGCACTGGAAATAGGCCGTTAAGTTATGACATTCCGGCATCTTATTTGTTATTACGCCTACGCTCTTCAGTCACATTAATCAAGTGGCGAGGAATTACGACCCAGTGTTACCATACCAACACAGTTAATTTTACTAATTAGATGAGTCTAGGTACTACTAGGAAAATCAGAGGTAAGAGTTCATTCTATCGGATGAACCTTGTTCTTATTGTACTATTTGAATTGCGGATCCTTAATCATGTTTAATGAAATTGTTCCCTCGCAGCGGATGGTGATTGTGTTGTAAGCCCAGCTGTAAGAATTAGATAAATTAATACAACTAACCTAATAAGTGAGTTAATTAGGGCAAAACTTACATATTTTAAGGCGGCAGGTGAAGTCGAGGGCACGTTCGATCTTTGGTGCAAAACTTTTTGGTTGTGATGTTCTCACTACCAAATTTAAAGGTTCGACTTCTTCGTTACGGATGGAGTAATCAAGAGGAGATTCTTCAATACAAGACATCTATAAATCCAATGGTTGTAAATTTCTTGGGTCTCCATATTAGTATGAAATGTATTTGAATGTATACGTTAATTTGTAAATAACGATTTGAAATTCTACTTTCAAAATTACAAACATGTACATTCTACATGTTCGCCGTAATCAAAAATTGTTCCGAAATTGACAAGGGTATGGAGGGCTCTAGGTGAAAAAAAGATTAAATGAATATATTTTGCATTTTATTATACATTTGTCGGTTCATTGTCAACCGATTAGATTCAATAGCGAATTCGGAATGGTTTTTTTTTTAAATAATAAAAGAATATATTAAATCATTTGCGTTTGTGCGATGTAGCTACACCAGAACTATACCGTCACACACCGGAGATAAATCGAGGGATGATATCTTGGCCACCTTACTTTATAAACAATGACGTTGAGCAATCAATCATTATAGCTACACCTCTTATTGTTGCATCGCAAAATAAAAAAAAAACCACATAAACCACATACCTTACTCACCTCCTTGTTGACTGTACCTCCTCAATCATTCAGTGCACTCTTACAATTTCAATTAATACCTTAGAATCACACGCTGTTAACAGCACTTACGAACGTCTATAAGAGCAACGCTAATACATTTACTCAATCGACCACTAGAATTTTCTCCGAAAATGCGACAGGAACCACTATAGTTTTTTTTTTTTAATATAGCCACTCATATGCACCATGCTAATGACCACTCACTAAGAACTCAGTTCAAGACACTCACGGCGCTTTGCACGAACCAAACGAATACCGTTAAGCGACGCCGGCACGGAACGCTTACAATGCCGTTTTTCTCGCCATATTTTTTTCCGGAGATGAGGGATTCCATCCAGAATGTGCCGGAAATCCCTAAAATCATACCCGATCATCATTGATTTGGATGAAACTTGGCACATGAGTTCGGTACGTTGGAAAAAACAAATTCCACTGGTGTTAAGATAATTTGGGTTCAAGAGTAACTTTTGAGATGGGCGTATGTGTTTTTTCCAACATTTTACTTGAAAAATCGTAGTTCAAAAACCATTACATTTAGAGAAAAACTTTATATGGGGGAATTGTAGGGAACTAAAAAACCTTTCTTAAAAAAATATACACAGAAAAAAATTTTTTTTTTTCATCAAGAAAAATCAATAATAATTACTAAAAATAAAATATCTAAAAAAACATATTTTTAATATTTTTTTAATTTGTTGTATGGAAATTTGAGGAAAAAATACACGTTTTAAAAAAAACTTTAGGATGGACGCTCTTATAATAAAAAAGTTTTTTCAAATAGCGAACTTTGGTGTATATTTCAAATTTTGGTTATTCATTCTTATAAATAAATTTTGATGTTACAATATGGTTTTGGAGATCATTACAAACAATAATGATAATAATGATAAACCACTTAAACGCAACCGTTTTCAAGATATTTCTGATTTTCTTTCAATAAAATTTCAAAACCTCAAAAAATACGCCCTTTTCATAAATTACTCGTGATATTAAAACAACAATAGCTAACGATTGTTTCTCTTGTGTTTTTAGCCTTTTTAAAACACATGTATGTGCCTCTTACTTACTCTTAACAGCTCGTCGATTGAAAAAGCTTCACTTAAAGTTATAAGACAAAAATAATGAATTATGGTTGGATTTATATTTATATATACCATTTATTAGTCTCGGTCATTGATAATATTACATAAACATTATATAAACTATTGATTGCTTTTATATATATTATGAATCCTGCCTTCTTCGTCATTCGAAAACAGTTTTACAAAAACTTCGTTTTCGGAAATTGGAACGAATGAGTGGTACTTTTGTGTACCTGCAATCGTTTTAGTCTGTCGGTAAATTTCATTCCATTTTGCTACCCCCTGTTCATACTCTTCATGTGATACATAACAAAACGACATTTTTGTTAAACAATCATCACTTTTTTGGTTCGCCCATTCGAATAACTCTAATGCACTTTTTATAGGCTTGCATATCTTGCCATTCGTTTTAATGTACCACCAATTGCATCGCAAGGTCCCTTACCGTGGGATGTTGCGAAAAAATGCCATTCAGCATCAATATTGTATTTCTTTTTAAACTTACAAAGGCTTGCAAAGTTCTTCCTATTTTTATATTGGGATGCTGCCCCGTCAGACATAAACGTAGCTTTCTTTACTTTAATTTTTGTTTGCAAAAAGCTTATTAGTTTTGAAATAAACACCTGCACCGCAATCGTATCATGTTTCAACACTTCTGAGATAACAATGAAACTGATATTTTTAAGTATTCCAGATTCCGTGTAATAAATGACAAAAGGGTGAATAGTGGCTTGCTCATTACTCCAATAACTACTTTGAACAGCATCTTGAAAAACAAATGAATAATTTTCAGAAAAATCACAAATTATTATTACTGCGCCGTCTTTAAGACAACTTTTATAATCTCTCAAGAAACTAGACTGCTGAGATTTGACAAAATCGTGGGATACTAATTGTTCCAACTTTTCACAAAAATAAGCAATAAATTCATCAATTGGTTTAACAAGTGTCTCTAAACTACATCTATCAGTTGAAATCCATTGCTCAAAAGATATTTCAACTAAACCACGTTTTTCTAATTTGTCTGTTAAACTACTCTCAAAATCTGAAAAGCCTGGACATCGTTCGCATTCACGGAGGTAACATTTTTTAGTTCTAGTTGATGAGCTACATAATATTTCTTCAAAACACAATTTATAATCATTCTCGAATGAATATTTTCTAAGACCATGAAGCATCAAGTTAATGTTCTCATGAATGGTGCAAACACAAATGTTATGAGAACCTGTGCTGCCAAGTAATTTGCAATGCTTTGGTCTTAGTGCTGCAAAAGAGCTAAACCCAACAGCATTTTGATGCATCTCTTGAAATTTAATGAAAGCTTCTCTTAATGAACAAACTAAAAGGCGCTTTTGAATATGAACCCTCTTACCTTCACTCCTCACTGAAACGTAGTCGTTCATACCAGGGGTTGCTCGTGTAATCTCATCACTGTCGTAAAATTGCAAAATTTGGTTTTTTATTTCCGGGTTCAGACCGTGTCCCAGCTTTTCGTTAGGGGCAGCTAAAACACCTTCGTGCTTTGCAAGGAATTTAGCTTGTGATACGATGTACTTGTTTGTTATTCCAAATTCTGCCATTACTCTTTGATTTGTCCAAGATTGTGGTAAAACCGAAAGTATCCTTACTTGATCGTCCCTCGAAGTTTCTGGATCAGCATACCGGTCCTTTAGCTGCGTGATTATTTCGTCATATTCGGCTGCTTTCACTTTCAATTGTTCCAGGTCATCCTCCTCCGCTTGATCCCCAAATATGTGTGTCCGAATGCCGTTTGAAACATCTTTGAACTTTTTGCGGGCATAATTTACGTTCAGGAACTTTTTAGCCGATATTGGCGAAACGTTGATTCCAGCTACGCCCTTGTTAAATAGCTCAATATTATGGCACCTTGAATAATCTTGCACACTGCTATCAGATGGCACTGACATTAATGATATTGCCGATGGCGTTTCCTCGAGACCATACAAGTCTACTTGCCGTGATGTAGATGGTTGTGGATCCATAATGTTAGTAATTGATGGTTTCTCACTAGGCTCCGAAATTGCAGCATGGGATTGTTCCGTTCTATTTAAATGCAAACGACAATTATCACAAATCATCAAAGAAGTGTCCAAATGTGTTTTGCCCATAAACTTGAGTTTTTTGACATTTTGGTCGGTTAATTTACGAAGGTTTTTTGAGCACCGTTTAGTGGGAAACGGCATACAACACTTCTTAATGTTAAACTCCATTTTCAGTTCACTCAGATAGATTTTACTGATGATAGCGACTATGTATGAGCATATATATTGGCTGTGATACCTTTGGAAATGCAGGTATAAAACATCTCTGGTAGTTTACAGGCAGCGTACATTAGCTGTTTTTTTTATGAGAAGATATACCTGACATACGTTATAGCTGCTATTTGTCTACCTACCTTAAACAATATTTGTTACTTTCATCGCTACATCACCGAACTGTTCGGAGTGTAGTTTTCACACACTACACCCGACCTCTAACATCGTTGGAGCTTGGCAAAATAGTCAGCAGTTCGATTAATATGCTTCTTCTATATGACCCTCCGCATAATTTCATCATCTGTCCATTTCACACTTGTCGCCCCTGCAACATCTATCTCGCTGTTACTTTCATCGCTTTAGCAAATTCGCTCCCTTCATTCTCTGAGCGGCCCGACCGATACAGCCATAAAACAATTATAAATATATTGATTGCAATATTAAAACAATAGTGCTATTTATCTTGTTCTTTTCAAATGAGTCTTCTTATCATCCTGATATCAAAAGAAAAGAGGCCATTAGAGTAATGTGAACGTTATAATATGAAGATCTTGGAAAATTTATCATTTCTGATGGAAATCTCGATTAACTTAAGAAAAGAGCGAATTTTCTTATGTTTTTTCATTCTATTGAAATAAAATCCGAAAAATCTCGAAAACGGTTGCGTTCAGGTGATTTATCATTATTATCATTATTGTTTTTAATGATCTCCAAAATCATATTGTATAATTAATTTTCATTTATAATAATGAATAACCAAAATTTTAAATATGCACCAAAGTTCGCTCTTCGGAAAACTTTTTTATTATAAGAGCGTCCATCCTAGAGTTTTTTTCAAAACGTGTCTTTTTTTCTCAATTTTCCACAAAACAAATTTGAAAAATATTAAAAATATGTTTTTTTTTTATATTTGATTTTTAGTATTTATTTTCGATTTTTCTTTATGAAAAAAAAATTTTTTTTTCAGTGTACATTTTTTTTACAAAGCCTTTTTAGTTCTCTACAACTCCCCCATATAAAGTTTTTCTCTAGATGTAATGGTTTTTGAACTACGATTTTTCAAGTAAAATGTTGGAAAAAAAACATACACCCATCTCAAAAGTTACTCTTGAATCCAAATAATCTTAACACCAGTGGATTTTTTTTTTTCAACATACCGAAGACGTGTACCAAGTTTCATCAAAATCGAAGATAGTTGAGTTTGGTGACCGACCGATTTGGCGTGGAATCAGTCAGATGCAACATTTATAATCATTTAAACACAATTCCCGACACACATTTAATCTTATTATATTGATATTTTCACTACCGATTTCGTTTTTGGTTTGCGCATTCCCGGTTTCACGAAAAGGAGACTCGATCTTCATTCAAACAATTCACCAGATTTGCGGACTTTCCAAACACGGTCTCAATGCAATTAAAGTTACTATTTTAAATGTCATTGCGTCAATTTTAAGCAGTTTCCAAAGGACGCGACAAAAAAAAAAAAATTTAAAGCTTTCAGCAACGCACCAACATACCGGACGCATAAACCGAAGCCACAGACTCGTTTTGAACAATGCATCTTATTGGCTCAAAAGCGGAGATAATCTTGGGATGGGGAACGGCTTGGAATCGTTCCAGAAGAAACTTTGCCATAGTTATTGGACCATCCGGTCACTTGACTTCGGAGTGGCCAGTTCAGAGGAGGTTCTCATGAGGTCACAGATGACCAGAAAATTATTTAAATTGAACCCTAGCAATATGGGTGGCAACATTCTTGGAATCGTTCCAGGATGAAGTTTTTCATAGTTATTAGACCATCTGGTCACTTGGATTAGGAGTGGCTGTTTCAGAGAAGGTTCCGGTGGGGTCATGGATGATCAGAAAATTATATTATTGTAATATTTTTAGATGCGATTTCATGATTTTGTCAAAAATTGTCGTCGGTGGATATTCTTTGAATTTCTTACCATGTATCTAACCAAACCATTTTGCAGGAAACTTTATCGTACTGCTTAAGCTCGAAGTATAGATTGAACAAAGAAGACCTCGGCTCACTTGCACGATTTGAATTTGGACACTTTTCCGGAGGAAATCAGAAACAAGTGGTCAGTGTGGTCATACACGCTCATAATGTCCTCCGAAGACAAAGTTTGGCAAAATCAAGTAGTTTGATATGCCGCAAACGAAGTTTTAGTAAAGATTTGAATATGGCCACTTTCCCGGAGAAATAAGAATCCGGCATGGCCTCTTTAAGTGGCCAGTATGGTCATAAATCCTCAGAATGTCCTCTGAAGATCTATTTCTGTAAAATTATAAAGTTTGATAGATCGCAAGCAAGGTTTTGCAAAAGATATTAATATAGCCACTTTTTTGGAGGAAGTCGGATCCCGCGAGAGCTACCTAAGTGTCCAGTATGGTCAAAAATCCTCAAAACGTCTATCCATGACCTAGTTTAGCAAAATCATGAAGTGTCGCTTGCCAGGTATTGGCAACGATTTGAATATGGCCACTTGTCTGGAGGAACTCGGACTCCGAAGGGTCACTCTAAGTGGCCAGTATGGTAAGAAATCCAAAGAATGTCCTCCGAAGACCTCTTTTTTTTTTGCAAAATCATAAAGTTTGACGTGTCGCAAGCCAGGTTCTTGTAAAATTTTTATTATGGCCACTCAACTTTTATTATGGCCAAGCTCAAAATACCGCAGGGTCACCTCAAGTGGCCAGTATGGTCCAACCCCTCAGAATGTCCTCCGAAGACAAAGTCTTGCAAAAGCATGAAGTTTGAAATGTCGTAAACCAGGTTTTGGTAACGATTTGAATATTGCCACTTTCCCGGAGGAACTCGGATCCCACAGGGCCTCCCTAAGTGGCCAGTATGGCCAGACATCCTCAGAACGTTTTAACGTAGGACTACGTCTGTGTTTTCAATAATTGCGAAAATTTGGAGCGTCACGAAAAATTTATAGGTTTTGAACGTTAATAACTAAGTCATTTCACGATCGATTTACAAAATGTTTTCACCAATCGATCGGGACATTTTCTACGCTTTGATTCCAATATTTAAATCTATTGATTTACAACATTCAACTATTGAAATTAACGCAAATATAAGGTAATGTCTTATAATGTCGATTTTTTCAGAGTAAGTTTACCAAATACACAGTACTTTTCTAGCACAGATTTCATATATAAGTAACGAACGTCTCCTAGGCAGCCATGAATGTTATATAACGGGTACACCTTCGCATTTTGAATTAGTTTTCGGTGGTCGTGGAGCTGTGCAGAGTAGGTTCTGCAGTTGGATCGTAGCCGGCAGCAGCACTGGCGAGCAGTCGTTGCCCAGAGAGCCGTTGGTGCCGATGCTCCCGTCAACCTCGCTGCGAGAAACATGGCTGCTGAAGCCTACGATTTGGCGGGAAAAAGCCGCCCGTGACAACGAGACAAGAATCAACTATCCCACTTCACCTGAAGATGGCCACCCGCAACGACGAGTAGCTGAACCAAGAATACCAAGAAGAAAGCCCAAGTTCAATCGCGAACCATGTTTCTCCCCCATCAACTAAATCCGTCTTTTTCAGGACGACCAAATCAATTTTCCAATTAGAGAGTTTATTTGGTTAACATTTTCTCTTGGGCTGTTTGAAATTTCTACTACCGCGCCCGGCTGAACATGGCATTGCTTTAAACGCCGCGTCCCGGAATAAATAGCAAAGCGCGTTGAACAACCAATGAACCAAAAGATCCATAACTATCTTCTACGCGTTAGAGATAGTGGCCCTCTCAACCATCGTAGAAAATACAACCGGGGCCGTATCATAATTAAGAGCCACCAAATGCTTTCTAAAGAGTGTACAATAGAATTTTCTTGGCCCTTTTCAGGACTGACTTAAATCAATTAGCGGATGGCCCTGACGTGTATGGGAATTCGATTGCTGCGTAGTCCTACGTCAAAAAAATTGATTATTAAATAAATAAGGAGTGTATCGAAAATAAGCTATCACATACTTTCTTTCAAATTTTGTTGAAAACCGATATTTTATTCATACAAAAAATTGATCCTTTATTGTACGAGGTTAAACTTGAACATAATGAAGACCGGATGAAATTTAAGTTATTCCTTCACGAATTTTCGAACTTTGGATCGAATGCTCTTCATCAAGTTCCGGACAAGTGTTGCATCGCATTTTTTGGACTTTTTTGAACTCCTGCGTGTTCCCAGCTGCCTTACTAGTCTTCTTGAAGACCCTCTTCACGATTGCCCAGTAACGTTCGATGGGTCGAAGCTGAGGGCAATTTGGTGGATTGATATTTTTCTCAACGAAATCTATACCCTTTTCCGCAAGCCAATTGAGAGTGGTTTTGGCATAGTGAGCCGACGCTAAATCCGGCCAAAACAGTGGAGGTGTACTATGCTTCTTATATAAAGGCAACAATCTCTTCTGGAGACACTCAGATCGATAGATTTCCGCATTTATAGTTCCGGTAGTGTAAAAAATGGTTGATTTCAAACCACAGGAACATATTGCTTGCCATACCAGTACCTTTCGACCGAATTCCTCCACTTGAATCGACCTGTCCGCATCGCTCACATCCTCCTCAACGACGGCAGTACAGTATTGTGGCCCTGGAAGGGTTTTTCAGTCCTCCTTTACATAGGTCTCATCGTCCATCAAAACGCATGCATCCGGACGCTGCAAAAGACGCGAATACAATTTCCGGGCCCTTGTTGCTGCTCGCTTCTTCTGTTCTGCACTTTGTTTCGAGATTTTCTGCTTCTTGTAGGTCTTCAGGTGGTTTCGCCTCTTGATACGCTGGATCATTCCGACACTCGTTCCTGCTTTTTTTGGCCAAATCACGTATTGACATTGATTTGTTCTTCAAGATTAGAGATACCACTTTCTGCTCCAGTTTTGGGTTGGAAGAACCGGGTTTTCTGTCTCTTCCTGGTAGCTCATCCAAAGAATAATGTTCTCCGAACTTATTAATGATGGTTTTAACACTCGCATGATGAATTCCAAACCACTTCGCCAATTTTCGCATAGTAATACCCTTCTCACTTAGCCATGTGTCCAGAACCTTAATTTTCACTTCCTTTTCAATACGCGACATTTTGAAAACGCAGAATTTGAACCGCACAAACAAGTAAAAAAAAAGAAAGCTGACAGTCAAACGCACAGCATGCAGTGTTCAGAGCATAAAAAACCATCACAAAAACATGCGTACAACGCAAATGTATGTGGATAGCTTATATTCGATACACTCCTTAGCTTCAAGCGGAAGGTGTAGGCAAAATTGTTTGCTTTGTCCAGTGAAAATTTTTTTTAGAAGTAAGCTGTTACTGAAAAATGTCAACCGTTACCACCACTGCGAAGACCCAGGTCATTCTTTTCCCATATTCCAAATCTCCCAGGCCAGATGATTGTAAAATAATCCTAAACAACACAATGGGCGTGGAATGGGCCACTTCAGCTGTCTATTTTGGCATTTCCCTTGACAGCCAGCTGATTTTCAGGGAGCAGTTTTGACAAAATGTCGCAAAGTATAACGTTCTGTTAAAGCTACCGTCTCCATTGATCAACAGAAGGTCTACATTGTCACAAGCTTGTTGTCTACAACGAAATCATAATCCTTGACATTTAATACGCCATGTCAGTTTAGGAGACTTGCCCAAAAATACATCACCTGAAGCTTCAGCGAATTCAAAACAAGTTCCTCAGGATGATTCTGAACACCCCCCCGAGGACTAGAACAACTGAGGTCCACCGTGTAGCCAAGATAAATATGAAAGACTGAAATCGTTAAATGCAATAAGGGTATAAAAAACAGTCAAAAAAAAAAAAAAATAATGGCATTTTAAACAGTGTTTTTAATTGCAATGATCGCATCGGTTTTCGGTCAAGTTTCAACAGACCTCGTGGACTAGCCTATAGTTTTAAGGCACAAAACGATGTTGTAAAAATTAAAATTAAATTAGTTTTTTTTAGTTACATGATTATCGAGATTGGTTCATCTCCGGTCGTAGTCACTGAAATACCACTTTTGGATATTTTCGTAACTTGTCCGGGGATGAGATTTGAAGTCGTGACTTTGGCGTGAGAGGTATGGATGTTAACCACTACGCCGGGGTCATTCCCGCAGCTGAAATGACATTGCGTCAATAACTTTTTATTCGTACTGTCCAAGCTCTTTGATTTTTTTTTAATTTAAACTAGGTTGTTATTGCCATAGCAATCCTCCAGACATCCACAAGTAACCAAGTTTTCAACCAAAATTACATCCAACCACACACCTTACCTCGCCAATCAACCATAGTAAATGAAAATCGCACTCATCCGCAGCTGTGTGGATTTTGACAGCTTCGCTAAGTGGCTTCTAAACACCGTATGGATCGTCGGTCATTCTCCCGGGGGTTGGGTGGGGCAAAACGGGAAAAAAAGCTACGGCACTCATTAAAAGAGCATAAACATCATGGCAGGAATTATAAGCGACAACAGCAACACAACGCAGCGTTTCACAAACGAACGACCATAGCCGATGAGAAAAAAGAGCTGCTCAACGATGTGGCTCTTTATGGGGTGCTTTACCGGGCACGCTCTTGTTTTCACCATGGCACATATTCTGAGGGGCGGGTGGGTGTCGAAAGTATCGCAGCTGGAGTCCTTGTTGGATGGAAGGTAACAAACAGGACAAAGGACCAGGCAATGCACGCAGCGGACTCAAAGCAGAGCATATTGCATACATTGGCTAAAGCTTCGCACGGTTGTTAATGATCTCGCGTACATTTGTGGTGGTAAATTTTTAATGCTGCCAAAATGGGTTTCCCCCATCACACCACTGTTCGCCACCACCACCACCAGTATCATCATAATCATCAACGTAATCATCGTAATCAGAAGTTTGGAAGTGAATTTTCTGTGTTTTGTTTTGAAATGAACATAAAGGTGGAAATTACGAACATTGTTTGAATTTGCAGGGGCGCCATAGTGTTTCCCTAGCGATGTCTGTTAAAAGCTTTAGAGCTTTTATTCGGGACTGGTTTCCTCAAAGTCCCTTTTGATCACTTTAGTCGAATGATAATGGCTCGGTGGATGCAAAATATTCAATTCTGTAAAATTCAGTTGCTGAATTAATTCTATCGCAGTTTGCGAGTTTGATTCGGAACTGTTTGCTCAATTCACGCTTCGGCTAACAATCATAACCAACATATCATCCCCCTCCCCCTCCCAAAGCTGGTATTAGAAATCGGCAATTTAGTTTAGGCAGAGTAGCTTAACGCACAGTCGCGTTGCGTTGATTCCAAACCGGGGCTTTGTTTTGGTTGGTTGGTTGTAGCAGGATTTGTTTTTTGTTTTCGTTATGTAACTGCGCTCTCTGGGATTGAATTAACATAGAACAACCATCACCGTTTTGACAGGAGTATAGATTGGATGGGAAGGATTTCCAGGAATCAAAGCAAATAATCACATTCTGGTCAACCGATCGAAACCGGTGTCGGTCTGTATTATCATTAAACTATCAAGGTAGCAGCTCATCGCAGATTACAAGGTGATCAACACATTTACCATACCAGCAGTGCATTCCAAAAATGAGTATCCAAACATGAAGGAAGGAAGAGGGGGAGGGGAAGGTATTTTCGGATTACCCCGGGAGACTGCCGGATGCCATCATTTCCACCAGCCTTTGTTTGCTATTGTTCGATGGGTGTGATTTGCACTGGTCATCTGGGAGTGGCTGCCAGGCGAGGATCAAAGGAGGAAATCGACTGCCGACCACGCCTGGAACAGTGGTATGTGTGTGTGTGTGTGTGCACTCAAGCTTGATTGGATACTTACTGAGGCGTGATAATTTGAACGCATCCGCCGTGTTAATTACGTCAACATAGGCCTGAAGCTCGAAGCGGCGTGCCGACACGTTTAGGTTGTGATTCAGCATGGCAAATTTGAAGGCGGACTGGATTTCATCCGTGCCCTGCTCGAAGATGGCACCTGTAAGAGGAAGAAGAAAATTGATAGCGGAATAAGTTACATTGTTCTATTTGGATGGAGTTTCTTGATGATACTGGGATATGGACAGTTTAGGTACAATCTGGATACAGTTTTCCTAGTTATGGAGTTGCAATATTCCTTGAGGATAATTGGCGGCCGAGATACTTGATAAATATATGTTTCATGTTTAAATTGCTGGCATGCATTTTAGATAATGTCAAGCAAACTCTTCCATAGGGAATGCTATTCAATTCATTCAATTGATCAGAATCTATGAGGCATTCAAGTCAGTGTCAATGATCGTGTTGCATAAAAAAATAGTTCATTTAGGGTAAATGATCTATCTTGGACTTTTAAATATTTTAGACAAGCAGCAAATAACTATTGCTCCAAATGCACTATGGACCGAATCGAGGATTTAGATGGTGCCAATTGGCTGTAATTGCTGGAACGAAGTTGATTTTTTTATAAAAGTAAACGGTCTACAAACCTGCTGTCTTCGCTCTTTCACTACAGCGAAAGATTAGCCCATATTAAACGCATTTATTTTCTACTTTCCCACTTTACTACCAAAGTTGCGGACAAGCACTTGACTGTTTACATACGACAAACACATTGGACTATAATTCAGCCTGACATAACATCAGTGTGTCTTGGCTCTGTAAAGTTGATTCGATTGAGCCTGTACAGATAAATGATCTTATTAAAAAAAAAACGAAAAGGTGAGATATGATAAAGACATATCTGCAAAGTCGACGTAGGACTGCTTGTTGATGTGGAGGAATTGTAATAGAATTAATAAATATCTACTATATTTTGTTCAGTCTAAAGACTCATCAAACCATCTGTTATTAGTTTTAGTTTTCCACGGAAATTAAAATAGTCAACTCTTTATAACTCTTGAAGTGGCCCTAAAAAGGGCCGTTTGGTATTCAGTTATTCGCTGTTCCTGGAGTGATCCGAGTAGAACCGGTAATTGACGAGTACCAGGATGATTTGGTAGACAGTCGAATGGGTGGTCGTTGTTGTTGGTTCTGTTCCATGGAAGAAAAGTATATAATATTAGTCTTTAGGTGTTTTAGGAGCGTTAATACTGTGTATGAAAATCTTGAATTCAACTCTTTAGAACTCCTTAAGTGGCCCTGAAAAGGGCCGTTTGGTATTTTGTCGTTTGTTGTTTATGGTCCGAGTAGTACAGACAATGGTCCAGTGCTAGGTGATGGTTGGTTGTCGAATGGGTAGATGTTGTCATTCCAGTTCATGTTCCACAATATCTGCTACCTGTTAATTTAATGGTTCGGGTGCTTCGAATGCGAGTACAGACAACATAGGTCTATGATACGAAAAATATGAACAATAACGTCTGCACTCTACGGCGATATTTTTAACAAACGTTAAATCTATACAAGAACCACCAAGTGTGGTTGCTTAATTCCGAAGGTTTTCTAAAGTAAATTTTAAATGTTTTTGCATAAAACAAACTCTTTAATTTGGCAAATTGTTTTGTTCGCCCTGAAAAGGGCGGGTTTCATCAATTGTCGTGGGAACGCGATCGAAATTTGTATGTATGGCCTGAATATTTGACAGGAATCCACTGTATGTACTGCCATCGTCAGCTGCTTTTTAAGTCACGACCAGCTGGGCACTGCTGGCTACTGCTGCCGCGACCAGCTGGGCATTGCTGGGTACCGCCAGCTGCTGCTGCCAATGCTGGGCATTGCTGGGCACTGCTGGGTACCGAGCGATGCTGCTGGGTGCTGCCTAGCTTTTCCTCCCACCGGGAGATCCGCGCAGCTCCAATGCTGCCGAAAAAATGAGGCATTAGTTCAAAAATGGGTCTTTTATAAGCTCCCAGCTACTCGCTGATCTCGTTGTCCGCTCTGCTGTTTGCTGATTGGTTAATACGCTCCACGTATCACGTGATGTGGTATTTTGGCGCGAGTGTGATATTCTTCATTTCCCGCTCATTTCTTCTACTGGTGATTCATATCGAAATGAATATGAAAACAATTTATATGTATATATGATAATTAATATGTATATAATTTTATTAAATATTCTAATAATAATAAGAATTATTGTTATTATTTTAATAATAATGAAAATTATTATTAGAAGAGCTTAAATCAGTAAAGATATTATCTTTCAAATGGCTTTACACATAGCTAGAATATCATGAGAATTTAATTTATTTCTTCTATGTGCTATTTCTTCTCTACAATCAATTAAACAAACTCTTTAGTTGGGAAAATTGTGTTGAAAAGGACCCTTTTTATTAATTGTCGGGGAGAGGGGGGGTCTTCTCGAGTAGCAAGATGGCCTGAATTTTCTCCGGCCTCTTGGAGTAACGTCATGTTGAAGTAACGCCATGTAGTGAAAATGTCGATTAGCTCAAGATAAAATATTAATTTAACAAACTCTTTTATTGGCAAAATTGTTTTGGTCGCCCAGAAAGAACAGGTTGTATTAATTATCGGGGGGAACATAGGGATCAAATTGGCTTCTCGGTCTTCTCAAGTAGCAGGATGGCTTGAATGATTGGCAGGTAATCACCCTGTGAAATTGTCAGAACAGAGAAAATCGGGATTTACATATAGATAAGCAGCATCAGCTTCGGCCACTTTATCCGCTCTTGAAGTAACGTGAAGTAACATTACAACCATGCGTTGTAATGGAAATGTCGATTATCTTATGACAAAATAATATTTTAACAAACTCTTTAATTGGTAACATTGTTTTGTTCGCCCTGAAAAGGACGGGTTTTTATTTCATTGTCGCGGGGCAACATGGTACACGTTCGAAATGTGCTTCTCGGTCTTCTCAAGTTGCAAGATGGCCTGAATTTTCTCCGGGCTCTTGAAGTAACACCATGTTGAAGTAACGCCATGTAGTGAAAATGTCGATTTGCATATTGTTTTGGTCGCCCTGAAAAGAACGGGTTGTATGAATTGTCGGGGGAACATGGTACGCGATCAAATTTGCTTCTCGGTCTTCTCAAGTAGCAGGATGGCCTGAATAATTGGTAGGAAACCACCCTAAGAAATTGTCAGAACAGAGAAAATCAGGATTTACATATAGATAGACGCGGCTCGGCCATTTTATCCGGGCTCTTCAAGTTACGCCATGTTGAGACGGTGCGTTGTAATGCTATTTTTATTACTCGATTAGCTCATAAGATATTAATAAAACAAACTCTTTAATTTGGCAAATTGTTTTGTTCGCCCTGAAAAGGGCGGGTTTCATCAATAGTCGGGGGAACGCGATCGAAATTTGTATGTATGGCCTGAATATTTGACAGGAATCCACTGTATGTACTGCCATCGTCAGCTGCTTTTTAAGTCACGACCAGCTGGGCACTGCTGACTACTGCTGGGTACCGACCGCCAGCTGCTGCTGCCGCGACCAGCTGGGCATTGCTGGGTACCGCCGGCTACTGCTGCCAATGCTGGGCACTGCTGGGTACCGAGCGATGCTGCTGGGTGCTGCCTAGCTTTTCCTCCCACCGGGAGATCCGCGCAGCTCCAATGCTGCCGAACGAATGAGGCATTTGTTCGGAAATGTGCCTTTTATCATGACATCGGGTACCATTGCATGAACAAAAGGGGGTATCAACTAAAGCAATGTGAATCAAATTCATTAAAAAGGGAGGGGAATCAGATGTTTCGCCAAACACTAGCGTGAAACAGAATCTACCTCTCGAGAACAAAGAATAAGAAGAAGAAGACGATGGGAGACGTCTCTTGCTTAGATTTGAAAACTGTGCTAGGAAATTTGGTTAATTTACTCTGCGAATCGAAATTATAAATTATAAGACATCACCTTACATTTACGTTATTTTTTAATAAGTTAATGTTAAAAATCATTTAACTTGATTACTAAAACTGATACGTAGAATTATTTCCAATCGATTGGTGCAAACGATATGAAAATCGTTTATGCAATGACTTAGTTATTATCGCTCAAAATATCCAAAACGACCCGTAACACGGTCGATTTCAGAAATTTTAGAACGGCGCCCCAGTATAGAAATGAAAGACGTAGTCTTACGTCAAAAGTAAGTCTGAAACTTCGTCAGCATCGTCGTGTACAACTTTCGCGATCGTGCTTTGGCCGACGTGTTTTGTTTATCGTCGCGATTTGGAGTCACCACTTTCTTGTAAGTCGACAGTCCAGCTCGTTTTTTAGCTCTATCCACGGTTGTAGCCGCCACTCTCAGCTTCTTTGCGGCATCTCTGACGGAGAGGTTGGGGTTTTTTTTTTTTTTTTTCCCCCCTTTTTTTGTCGTCGCTGTGTGCTCCAGGTTTCGATTTCCCCCCGATCCAGCTTTCTTGGCTGTCGACAAACGTTCGCCGAACACTTTTAATACGTTGGTAACAGTTGATTTAGCTACATTCAACCATTTTGCCAAATTGGCGTGAGAGTAGTTTGGATTTTCGCCATGCACGTGCAAAATTTTGATGCGTTGCTTCTCTTTCTTCGACGATATTATGATAACTGAAGTGCTAATCTCAAAATCAAAATAGAGGCATGATGCTACACGCACACATCTTTAAAATGAGTGGTGTGCAAAATTTTTTAATGCACAATGAAAGGAAATGCGTAAAGTTTAAGTCGACCAAATTTTGATCGAAACACCTTTTATTGTTGAAAAATGACCCACATGAATGTGTTTGAAATATAATTGTTCGTCAAATGTAGCTTTAGGGTAGTTTAAGTGATTTTAGCTTTTAGTATTCATAATTTAGAATTAAAGTTAAACGCATCAGCGCATGGCAATAATCAACCGATGATCTAATTCTTAGTTTTAGCTGTTTTCTACCATTCCAACAGTTCTCAAAAACTATGAAATATTTGCGGGTCAAAGGTAAAAAGGCCTTTCCACGTTAAATTTCGGACGTTTTCCTTCAGGGTAGATTTTGAATTATTTCACGGATCGCTGAAACGTTTCACATAAATGACAGCTGAAACTCTCCACTTTATTTCTTGGTACAGTAAACCGTTAAGTTCAGAAAAATAACGTCAAATCAAGTGGAAGTGCGCAAACGCATTTTGCACCAACGGCAGCAAAATCCGAGTTTATTGGTACTAGATCTTGCCAAGAAAACTCGCGAAAATTTCTGTCGAAACAAACGTACTCTTAGACTTAAAACAGCTTCCTGGTTTGGCTTTTCATACTGCAATGCAATGGAACGCCACTGTCGAGCATTTCCGGACAAAGACGTTGTCCGAATTTACGAACAAGTATTTGATTTGGCAGGCCAAATTGAGGTTGATAATCTAAAAGTTCCATCTCTACCGGCACTATTAATGGGAATGTGTACGAGAAAGAATGTCTGCAAAAGCGGTTGAGAATATGGGTCACCGATCAGGCCGATTGAGAGCTCTTGAATCGTGCGTTGCTGTTTATGCTATCGTCATCGATGGATAAATACCAGATTTCGGTGATGGTTTGTTCGCGAATAACGTATTTCTCGTAGAACATGAAGTTCCTAATCCTTCCAAGGGTTGCGGTGAATTTACCCACGGAAAGGGTGAATACCCAAGGTTGGACGGTGCCCAACGGGATCAATCTGGTAGATTCCACGTTTTTCAATCCAAGCTTAGTCGATATGGTATTGGGCATCGAGTCCTTTTTCGAGTTTTTCGAATCTGGTCGAAAAAACGAGTCAGTGTTCGGTTGGGTCAGTTGCGGAGAGTCTGATGAATCAAATTGAAGGCCTTAGCATCAATTGTAGTACGGTAACTACACTAGGGCTTGAGGAGCTAGTCGCATGGTTTTGGGCTAGCGAAGAGGTTGGCTGTTCCAAGGTTCTGTCGTTGAACGAAGGAAAATGTGAGGACATCTTTCGGAAGTCGGTTCGCAGGGAACCCGACGGTTGGTACTCTATTTTGCGGTCGAAGGATCAAGAGGCGATATCCCGGATGGACAAGTCAAGGGACAGCGCATTTCAGCAGCTTCGAGGCAAGGAACGCAGATTGGCGAGGCATGTTTATCTGCGAGAACAGTACCATCAGTTCATAATGGATGGTATGTACAATCAATTGGCGTGGGGGCGACCCTGGCGTAGTGGTTAACATCCATACCTCTCACGTCAAGACGAGTTCGAATCTCACCCCGGACAAGTTACGAAAATACCCAAATGGTATTTGAGTGACTACGACGGGAGATGAACCAGCCCGAGGCTGAAAATCTCGATAATCCAGAAAAAAAAAAAAAAAAAAACATTCAATTGGGGCAATGACGAAGATTGAGAACACGGCTGATCTCGCAAAATGCTGGCATCTGCCACATCATCCCTTCATCAAGGAAGTCAGTACTATCACATAAGTCCATGTGGTGTTCGATGCATCGTGCAAGACATCATCTGCTCAACGAAGCTCTGTTGGTGGGACCGATTGTACAGGAGGACCTTCGATCGATTATGTTACGGAGCCGTGTAAAGCAATTTATGCTGGTGGCCGACGTAGAGAAGATGTTTTGGCGAATCTTGGTTCTACAGGAGGACAAGGCCGCTACAATGCATTCTGAGGCGCTTTCAACCTGGGCGATCCAGTGGACGTGTATGAGCTGAAAACTATCACGTAGGAACGAGCCTCGCCGTAGCAATGCGCACATTGAATCAGCTTGCAATGGATGAGGGAAAGGACTACCCAATGGCTGCGAGGGGTGGTCACGGAGGATACGTACATGGACGACGTTATCACTTGAACGGATACGGTAGAAACTGCAAGTCAGTTACGTATGTGAGCAACTCAACGGGATAACTTACAAGGAAGGCTTCAAACTTCGGAAATGGGCATCGATATTGGCAGGTGTCTCCGAGGACTGTTGGAAGGGATTAATTTGCACCCTAATCCGACTGTTAAAACCTTAGGGTTGACTTGGATGCCCATTAACGATCAACTAGCGTTTCAGTTCAGAATTCAGGAATGGAACACAGCAAACAAATCGACCAAATGACAGATTCTTTCAGTGATCGCCAGTCTATTTGATTCGCTAGGACTACTTGGGGCTGCAATCACCACAGCTAAAATCATCATGCAACTGCTACGGATGATCCGGAACGAAGACAACAAACCATTAAACTGGGATAAAACCTGTCAATCTTGTAAGGGAGGGCCATCTGGCGTTGAAGATGTAAAGCAGGTTGGAACTTAGGATGCTCTTCTGTGGAACTCCTGCGTTAACGTTAAATGCATTGGAATGGGAACCACTCAGGAAGACCTGGAATCGTCTATCCGCTATGAAGTCAATTGTTCAGTTGCATACCCAAGACCTTGAAGGCAGCCATCGTCAAATGCCTCCTCAACGTCCAAAAATGTCATGTTCCGCCATAAAATGTTAATAATGTATGGCAATTGGTGGACTGTGGAATACCCTCTTCTAAAACCAAACTGCTCTGGGAGGAATATGTTATTCAGATTTGAGAACTCCAGCAAACAGCTGAGGGTCACCTTTTAGAGTAGCTTCGAGATGGAGGATAGTGAGCTGATGGGGCGATAGCTTTTGGCATCGGAAGGATCATCTCTGCCAGACTTGCCAGTTACCTACCTTTAGCTAACTTCCAACGAGACGGGAAGTAGCCAAGTTCCAAACATTTGTTGGAGGCCACGGTCAGGTGAACAAAAAAGGGACTGCTTAAGTTCTTCAACTGGTGGTTGAGAACCCCATCGACACCATGTTTTTGGTTGATTTGATAGTTACTATCATCTCATAAGCAGTTACTCGTGACTCATCAGGAACTACTATTCAGCGACTCTAGACATTGCCTTCTTAACAGAAATCTCGTGCGGACTCACTTTAGCACGGCCTAGGTTATGAGAATCCAAAAAGCCTTTTCAATAGGTGTTAGTAGTAGCGATGGATCCGTATTTTGATTGAAAGAGGGAAGAGAAAGGATGGGTTTCAGCTTATTTTTAGTTTAATTCATCTTTCAGAATGGCTTTGCACAGTCTGGGAGTACGCGAATTGTTAGCATGATTTCTTTTTATTCCGATTAATATTGGTCTTAAAGTGAGGGAGGCCAGAACGTTAGTGTTGACGATGAATGATATAACGGAGTGGAATTAGTTATTTGGTAGATTACTTACTAAGTTACCTATCACTATGGAAGAAGGAACCAGGGTGGAAACCGGGGTGGAAACCGGGGCTGTATGCATTGGTCGATGTCTTCATGCAACTCCGGCGACTCCAGCCGTAATCAAAGGAAGAATCAACGCGCTGTTGAAATCGCACCTAATCAGCACGATGTTAATTGCACCGGAAAGCATGAACCGATTGACGGAGATACTTACTTCGACCACCACTGGATAGTGGTCTGAGTTGAGATCCTGATGGACGACAGGATCGGAGATGTTCGTCAAGTTTGTTAAGGAAGATATCGATGGTAGCACGAGTACCGTAACGGCTTAAACGGATGGGAGAATCCGTGCTCAATATTGTGTAGTGTCCTTCCTCGAAGCTTTGCTGCTCGATGGTACCATTGGGGTTCCTCCGGGTGTTACCCCAGATCTGGTGCTTCACGTCACCGGTGATGATGAATTGCCCCTGCCGCCGAGTTAACTTGATGATGTCTTGCCATAGAGTCGCTGCCGAGCCGTCGCTGGTGTATGCTTGCTTGGGACAGTAGGCCGCGATGATGGTAATTGGGCCGGCGAGAATATCCACTTCAAGGCATTGATGACTTTCAACCCGAATTGATTCGAAACGATTCGATAGGGTCCAGCCTTACAATCCAAAAATCGCGGATATAGAGATTCACCTCAGGCTTAAGGTGCGTCTCGATACCGATTTCCTTCTCAGTAAGGAAATCAACCAGCTCAAGGGGTTTGTTCTTAACAGAACAAGCATTCCAGTTGAGGATGTTGATGGAGTCTTCAGGGCCCCTATTAGCTCATGAAGTTGAGTAGCATCCTGATGGTGGCAGCGCTTTGTTGTTCCTTGGAATAGCAGTGACACAGGCTTCTGTACATTGCCAGAACGAACTCCATCATCTGGTCCTGGGAGGAGTGCGAGTCATTATCAGACAGATGGGCTGAGGTAGATTCCCCAGGTTGGAGGGGATTTCCCAGGTTGAAGGGGCACGTCTTGCACTGACGGAACTGCAGCGGCTGCTGCGAGTCGTTGTTGAACGGAAAACGCTGGCTGGCAAATTTCCTGCCGATGGTTTAACTGGATAGTCGGCAGATTCGGCACGCTGTACCGTTGCAGCGGGAAGCTTTCCACCATATTCGGAGGAGGTAGATGGTGGTCTCCGGTGGCCGCATTCCTCCGGATTACAATAAATTCCACGCGCTTGGGGCAGGCACGGTGTTGGACATTATGGTATGACACACATTTGGCACCCTTGGGCTCGGCAGACTCCTCCTTTTGCTTGCATTTTGCTGTTTCATGTGCTTCTGCACACTTCCCAAAGCGCGGTTTCATGCAACAGTTCGCAGTTCGCACATTGTGTGACGTTCGAACAAGTATGTTGAAGACAGCTCACACTTTGTGGAGGCCATTAATTTTGACCGAGACCTTCTCCAGGTGGGCCAGGTATAGCGGATATCGATGGTTTCCTGACTCGGAACGTTCCAGGGAACACCTTGATCGGCTTGAGCTTCAGTCGCTTGAGTTTCTCGACTATATCCTCCGGCGGGTAATCCGGCTGTCTACGAATAACCACCTTCAGTGGCTTGCTTCAGGGGGTGTCGTGAGTGTCTCAATTCCAGGAACCACCTTGTAGCCTTGAAATCTGCTTCGGTAGTGTAGACGATGTTGGTGCCCATGGTGCACAGCTTAAACAGCGGATGGATTTGCGCCGCCGTAAGCTCGTTCCTGAGCGCTGCGATTTCCTTCGTGGTGGTGAAGAGTGGTGGGATTTTCACCTTTTCCGGCACCGTCTGCTTGGTGACAGTTTGTACTCGTAGCGTGGCAAAATTGTTGCTGGCCAGTAGTCTGGCATTGTGATCCAATGAGCCGGAGTTGGCGTCATTGGTCGCAACAGTGATCGGTGTCGTTGGGTTTGCTGCCAAATTCTGCAGCTCAGCTTTGAAGCTTGCCACCTCGAGAGAAGGTGACCAAGCGTTGAAAGGGCACGAGGAGGGCCTGAAATCGCGGCACGAACGAACAAGCGAAAAGAGAACGAAACACCAGAATACCGAATAGCGCGAGAAACGATATCTAAGTAGGATTACCGTTGGTGGGGTCTAGACGAATATCGAAGCGCAGCGGAGAAAACCAACTTTACTGCTCAATCGTTAAGCAGAGAATGAATGATAAAGCATGTAAGCGAAAGTACACTCCTATATCTACATCATTTGCTGCTGCATATGACACTTTCGTTGCTCGAATTCATAATCTGTGATTGTTGAATACTGTGCATTTGGCGAATTTAGAATAGAAAATGTAATTATAAGGTATGACCTCTTATTTGAGTTCTTTACAATAGTTTAATAATGTTAATTGCATATTTCAAGAAAAGGGAAGCTTCGCCATTGTTTGATGCATAGCATTGAACAAATATTCTGATACACTTATACAAGCTTAAGTTAGGGAAAATCCAAGGCAGTTATATTTGATGGCTATATATAACTAAAGTTTGTTTAAAATTAAACTAAATCAAATGTCCCATAATTCTGGGGTGACTGTGAAACTTACATTCCTACGATAAAACGTTGATTTTGTCATCAAACAGATATTACCGAGTCCATCCGAACGACTCCTAAACCAAATCCAAAACTCACCAATTACCCAAGTTCAGTTCACAACAAATCTTCAAATAACCTATCAGGACATGAAAATCACTCCTATCACTTCGTTCCAACAGTGAAAGTGATACACTGCCTTGCCTCTCTCCCCCGGTCCGGCCCATCTGCATCCCATATGCAAATACTGCTTCTACTTACGCCTTCCGCGCCTGTTCGGGTGCCATTGAGCAAGTCGACATCGTCCTCGACGGTTTTGCGATACTGGCTGCTGCCAACGACCGGCTCTTGGAAGGCTAATCTCGGTGGTAATCAAATATACAGCACGCCTCCACTTGAAACTTGAAGTTTACTTCCCATTTCGGAGCGCATATTATTTTAGCATGGAAATTGAACTGCCATTCAACTGCCGGAGTGCGCCTCCGCTTAGGCAGTATTTTCACTATCGAATCCGGGGTGAGTATCTTCTTGCTCCTCGCAACGGCTGACATTAGGGGATTTAAAGCAAACAGAAATTTCTGGTTATGCAAATTTCCGGCGTGTTTGCTCTCGATGAAAAGAAATTGAGATTATGTAGAACCGGGGCAACAAAAAAAAAAAACCGATCTGTGTTTTGCTCTGTTGCTCGGTTTCCCAACTTGAATTGGCTAAATTCTTGTTCCGCTGCAATCCGAAGCAAATAGTTTCCAGCAAGATTCCTCCTAGCTCCGAGAATCTCCATTCGAAACGATGCTTTCCAATCGGGCCACAATCCTCAGGAGACCACTTCACCATTCGCAGATTTAATCCGAACTGGAATTTTCTTTCAAAATATTTTTTTTCCTCAATTGAGCTCCTCAGTTGAAAGTAACTTTTCTATTTTTCGGAAAAGAATATTTCTTCCATTCCGGTCGAACAATCGCTCGGAATTTCTCGTCGAATGGACTTTGGCCAAGCAGTTTTATCGATTGAAGCGTAATCTCTTCTTTTTCATATAAAGTAGCAACTGTTGCTTCTTCATCGAGGAGTCCTTCTCGCCTAGCAAATGGCTTCCACTACCCAATCGTTGAGAGGGAAAAGAATAAGATGAAGAGGAAAAAAAACTTTACATTCTCCCTGAACGAGCTAAGTTCGTCGAGAGTTTGTCCGAAGGTTGTGCTGCAGAATGATTGCGTTGCGGCAGATCCGATTGGGAACGACTAAGCTTTGGAAATATTTTATCTCCGACAATGGAGCGCCCAGCATCCACCCGGTGCAAGTCCTTCGTTGTAGGCAAGAAATTGAAACCAGGTCTGAGCAGTAGTTTGCCTATCTTTCTCGGTTGGCAGACAGTGTGGTAGTGTTGGATTAATTTTGGTCGACTGATCCCCGGTACGGGGAGTTTGCCTTCAAGGTATGGGTGAGCTAATAAATTCCCTCCGGTATGCGGTGAGAAGGAAGTCGTTCGAAGATCTGACCATTTGGATAAGAGTAGCAATAATTTAAGTGTTTGTAAGAGGATTAGGATTATAATGTTCAAACTGGGCTGGTGGAAGTGGAAGCCACTTCCGAAGGACGGTACCAGGACTAGAAAGTCGATTATGGTTCAGATGCTTCGGCTTCCCACTCCGATTGGACTGAGTAACCTGTGCTGAAGATCTATCTTACGAGATGTTGTTGGTCTTGTGCAAGATTGTATTTATGTGCTGTAATAATTGAAATTGAATATGAATGCACTTAGATAAATACCGAACAGTTTGCTTAGGAGGATAGAGGGTGTATTGTTATTTATATAATACAATGTTAAATTTCTCTAATCAACATTTCCAAATAGGTGGAATGGCTTCGAAGCCATAATCCATCAATTTCATGACATACATGAGAAAAAGCACTGCCATTGGTAGAACGTTTTTCATTGTAATTTGATTTTGTTTGACACTCCTTTACGCCTTACTCGGGCATAGATTTAAGTTTCAATTAAACGAAACAAACACTCATTTTCATCATCGGGTACACGGTTGTTATCCTTTATACCTGTAAGTCATAACTGTGGATTCCTTTTTTGTACAACATCTAGATTTCCGCTCAAAACTTCACTCGGCAGTGGGTTTCTCTGAGATGGAAGTAATTTTCAAAAAAAAAAGTGAGTACAACACGAACAGGGCAATGCTGCCAGCGCCTTTCAAAGCTAAACATAATTCTAGCAAGAATCAGCTTCGTTAGACGGCAACCGGGCGAGTTTTCACCAGTTCACCTCGGATGGAAAAATTGATTGAATTATGAAACGTATCGTTCGGCGTCTGGTTGGCTCTCAACCTCTCCATTTTGCACCGTCCTGCGAATCATTTACCCGTCAGTGGCTCCTCGGGGGTGATAGAGGCAGCTGCCGGCGATTATTAAATCGATCATAATTCAGCTGCAGCGACAATTATTGATCAAAACGGTATGGATTCTTTTTTCCTGGAGTGCTGGTAGTGAAAAGTCTTCGGTTTCCTGTTTTTGTGATGCAAATTCCTTCGCGAGTTGGGGTTGGGGAATTCAAATTCGTGCTATTTTTCGAACCAATGACACACCGCTGGGGGGAAGCACGATGCTGATGATGACGGAGACTGGTATCGTCGGTGTCATCGATGCTGATGTACTTGGATGTGAAGAAAAGATTTCACCGAAGGTGAACTTCTTTTTTTGCGGTTTAGAAACGAAAGAACTGACACGTGGAAGAAATTATTTGATAACCAGTTTCATCATCAATCAGCTTGAAGGCTTTTTATTTTGTTTTTGGTCTTTAGTTATGGCCTGGGAGGGAGAAGCAGACTCAAAAAATTTGAGTGAAATGGGAGATGGTAGGGAGAAAAGAGGAAAGTATTGTATGGTATAATTTTTTTATTGTATGTATGTATGTAAGGTAGCCACCATCCCTTCTAAGACCTTGTCATGTATGCAGCTCCACTTAACAGCAAGATCAAATTGAGTTACCGGTTTGCATTCACAGTAACGCTGTATGAAGGGCCAAAAACGGTGGGGCGGACCCGTAAGCAGAGACACTTACGCGAAACCCGCGGGAACATAAGAATCTCCTTCCAACGATACGATCCAACAACTCGAATAACCCAATTCGCAATACTTATTAAGCTTTCTACGGGATGGCTTGTTAAGAAGGGCGCGTCACTTTCACTGAAACTGTTGGAGTAGAATTCACAGCACCACAATCGAATCGGTAGGATAAAGAAAATGATACTGTTTGTTCCCTCCTAGACGCCGGTTGTCATACCACTCCATTGTCCAATTCCAGCTTGAGTGATACCCTGATGCTCCCTCCCTTCCCAATATATATTTAATGTCATATAGTAATGTTTAAAATATAGTGAATTAATATTATAAGTATAATGAATATAGCGAATGAATATTATAATGACAAATAATATAGTGAATAAATATAAGAATGAAAATAACAATTCCATTTGTGGACCTGAAAGTTTAGACAATGTAGCTGCGAGAAAAAAAAATGATTTATAATTATCTCATCAAACTTGGAATATCCATGGATAATCTGAAATTATATAGCAATAGAATAGTAAACCTAAAATTTCGATGTGCTGTTGCATTTCCTTGCAATAATTTATGTAGTGAGTCTCATCGGAAATAGCGATTTTAATGAAATGAATTTAAATGCAATTATGTCACATCATTTAATATCACAACATAAAATAATAAACTGACGTTAAAATATAAAATAATAATACCAGCAAGCCAGTAAACTATAGTAGAATACATATATCTGTAACTAATCTGACCATCCACTCATCGAAAGACTGTTGCAGTTTCTATTGAAATAATATTTACTAAGATTAGAATTTGTTTTCACAATAATAGTCAGAGAACATAATAAGCGTAGGTACAAGATATATATGACATCTACTGGTATGTTACTGAAATTAGATATAAAAATTAAATATAAAAATTAGATATGTATAAATATCATAATAATATTAGAAAAACTGAAGACAGCTAATAGTAAGGCGAAATAAAATTCAGGTGAGTATGAATCTAAAAACTGAATCTTAATAAAACTAAAATAAAAAAATAGGAAATTGAATTTTTCTATAGCTCTTGTACACCCATAAATGATTCCTCATGTCTGTGAAATAGGAAATGAATGATTCTAAACTGTTAGGTTTTGAATTAATATATATTTCTGATGAAGAAGGAAAATGCTGTTTTAAGTAGAATTTTTCGAATATGATCCTTTCTAAAAAAAAACAATCAAAACCTTCCTATCTTTTCAAATACATAACGTAGGTTAGATGAGCTATAACTGACAAGGATGCATAAATGTGAAGCTGAAAATGACTTATAAAAAAGCATACAAAATGTAGTGAATGGATGTTATAATATAAAACGATAATAATTTCATTTGTATTTACGTGTCTGCAGATTGTGGTCCTGCTGCAATTGTATACGGACCCGCACATCCACCATGAACCTGAAAGCTTAGATAATGTATCATGGCAACCAGAAAAAAAAATTGATTTTAAATTATTTTACAAAACTTGGGATATCCATGGATGATCTGAAATTGTATAGCATATAAAGAATAATGAACCTAAAATTTCGATGTGCTGCTCTGCTAATAAATGTGATATAACCACAATGGAACTGACTCTTAGCTTCGGGTCTTGATCCCTACTGAGCCCTTGCGGCACGTCAAGCCGGCCAGTTCAGCGCAAGGGGTTCTCATTGCTGAAAAGATAGGAAATTTGCAACTCTGTTGAGTGTAGGGCATAGTTTTTCATAAATTTGACCAATTTTTTAATGCCTAGAGACATTTATTCTTGAACCCAAGTCATAACTATACGAGAAGAAAATCTGCAAATGTTGCTAAAGGTCTTGTTAAATGTACTGATTACTTGATGACATGTAAAACTAAACTTGATGATTTCGATCATGAAATAAATTTTAAACTATTAATTTGAATTAAACGAAAAGATATGTATTATGGAAACTACATGCGAAGAAAACTATCGTCAAAGCAAATATATTTAGGTCAGTTCAAACGTAAACTTTTGTTTGTTTTGGCCACAAATAAATGTAATTTTTTGCAAACGTATTATATGTAAAAATA
The DNA here is from genome assembly GCA_024533555.2 of Aedes koreicus. Taxonomy (NCBI): domain Eukaryota; kingdom Metazoa; phylum Arthropoda; class Insecta; order Diptera; family Culicidae; genus Aedes; species Aedes koreicus. The sequence continues at coordinate 164,614 of JAHHFK020004985.1, forward strand.
AGCGTTACGTCAATGTTTGATTTAATATTATTCATTCTAAAAATATATGTGAATATTTTTGAATTTTAAATAGACCCCTGAAAATAAATTTGTTTATTTCGAACATGCTTTTTTTTTATTAATCATTTATTTGTCCAGGCTCAATCGAATCAACTTTACAGAGCCAAATTTTCATATTTTTATACATCATTTATCTTAAAACTAAAGTAAGGGGGATAAAACCGATTACTCGCGGCCGTCTCGAGGTTAATAGGAATTACAAATTACGGATGGGAAAGAGGGTGGGAATTTAAAGTAAGGTTTACATAACACATTAAATTTAAATTCTAAATTATCTAAACACTTATAACTATACAATTTATGGTTTTCTTTTGACTTGAACATTTTTTGAAAAAGAAAAAAAAACACACACACATACACAGATAAAAAAAAAACTTAAAGTAAACATACAGGTTAAACTAACTACAATCTAAGGCTAATGTTAGTCAAAAACACATAAATGAGTTTCATGTACTCCGAATCACGTACAGCCAAAATATCTCGAACTGGCACATTGGGTTGTCTACCTCGAGCCCGAAGGGAATCACAAAGCTCAGATCTGACTCCACGATGCTCAGCACAAGACCAAACAACGTGATCTGCGTCCTGATAGCCTTGTCCACACTCGCAGAGATTGCTGTCGCTCAGCCCAACACGGTATAAATGAGCGTTCAAAGAATAATGATTGGACATGAGGCGAGACATGACACGAATGAAGTCTCGACCCACATCCATCCCCCTAAACCAAGATTTCTTCGACACCTTTGGGATGATAGAATGTTGCCATCGCCCCAAATCTCCTTTACTCCATTTATGCTGCCAGCTGACGAGTGACTGTTGACGAAAAATAGGAAAAAATTCGTTGAAGGCGATTTGTCGATCACAAATATCGCCTTCCATAGCGCCCACCTTTGCAAGCGAGTCCGCTTTCTCATTGCCCGGAATTGAACAATGAGATGGGACCCATACAAAGGTGATGATAAAATAACGCGAAGATAAAGCACTTAGAAGCTCCTGTATTTTCATGAGAAAATACGAGGAGTGCTTTACCGGCCTCAATGAGCGAATAGCCTCTATAGAACTGAGACTATCCGTGAAAATGAAGTACTGATCCGGTGATAATGAGGCAACAATTTCTAGCGTAAAGTGTATTGCCGCTAATTCAGCGACATATACGGAACAAGGAGCTTGAAGTTTACGATTGGCGCTATAAATTTCATTAAATATACCAAAGCCTGCTGACTCCTCTATCAAAGATCCGTCAGTGAAGAACGATTTAGTGGAATCAACTTGGCCAAACTTTGCAGCAAATATTACCGGAGCAATCATAGGACGATGATGCTCTGGGATTCCATGAAGCTCCTGCTTCATGGATAAATCAAAATGAACCGAATTGTCGAAATCGGAGAAGCAAACACGATTGGAAATATTCGGCGAAGGGCTGACATCCTGTGTTATGTACAAATGGTACAAGGTCATGAAGCGGGTTTGAGTATTCAACTCAAGGAGCTTCTCAAAATTTTCGATCACCTGGGGGTTCATAACTTCACACCTGGTGAGGAGCCGGAGAGATAATTCTGAAAACCGATCCGAGAGTGGCAACATGCCAGCCAGCACTTCAAGACTCATGGTGTGAGTCGAGTGCATGCAACCTAACGCGATACGAAGACACCGATACTGAATACGTTCCAGTTTAATGAAGTGCGACCGAGCCGCTGACTGAAAACAAAAACTACCGTATTCCATAACCGACAAAATCGTTGTCCGGTACAACGTTAGAAGATCTTGTGGATGAGCTCCCCACCAGGTCCCGGTAATTGTGCAGAGAAAATTGACCCTCTGCTGGCACTTTCGCTTCAGATACTCTATATGGGATCTCCAGGTGCACTTAGAATCGAACCAGACCCCAAGATATTTAAATGACATAGAATGAGTTATCGGCTTACCCCAAATTTGAAGCTTCGGTTGTGCTGGGTTATGCTTCCTAGAAAAAACTACCAACTCAGTTTTCTCCGTAGAGAATTCGATACCTAGCTCTAAAGCCCAAGTAGACAAATGGTCCAAGGTATCCTGTAAGGGTCCTTGCAGATCGACCCCATTGGGTCCCGTGACAGACACTACACCGTCATCTGCAAGTTGTCTCAACGTACAGTTGTCACTTAGACAACCGTCAATGTCTTTGACATAAAAATTATACAAAAGAGGGCTTAAACATGATCCCTGGGGGAGACCCATGTAGCTAAATCGTGAAGCTGTAGAGGTTCCATGAGAGAAGCTCATATGTTTCTCTGACAGCAAATTGTACAAAAAATTATTCATTAATGGAGAAAAGCCACAAGCGTGGAGTTTATCTGAAAGAACTTCAACAGATACTGAATCAAAAGCCCCCTTGATATCCAAGAATACAGAAGCCATTTGCTCTTTTTTAGCAAAAGCTAACTGAATATCCGTGGAAAGTAACGCGAGACAGTCGTTCGTTCCCTTACCCCTACGGAAACCATATTGAGTATCTGAAAGCAGGTTATTCGTCTCAACCCATTTGTCCAGACGGAAGAGGATCATTTTCTCCAACAACTTTCGAATGCAGGATAACATCGCGATGGGTCGATAGGAGTTGTGGTCGGACGCGGGTTTGCCAGGTTTTTGAATGGCGATAACTCTCACCCTTCTCCAATCATCCGGTACAATATTGTGTTCCAAAAACTGATTAAACAAGTGCAACATGCGCCTCTTTGCGACGTCTGGGAGGTTTTTAAGCAAGTTGAACTTGATCCTATCAGCCCCTGGAGCCGTATTGCCACACGAAAGGAGTGCGAGAGAGAGTTCTACCATTGAAAAGGGTTGGCTAATCTCATCTATCGAATTCTCGGTTTCACGAGGAATGATCCGTGCCGGCACAGAATCTGGACAAACTTTTCGCGCGAACTTGAGGATCCATTGGTCCGAGTACTCCTCGCTCTCGTTGTTCGTAGTTCGGTTACGCAATCTTCGCGCCGTATTCCAAAGAGTACTCATCGACGTCTCGCGCGATAGCCCGTCCACGAATCTTCGCCAGTATCCGCGTTTCTTGGCCTTGATGAGGCTCTTAAGTTCGCGTTCGAGAGCCGTGTATACTTCGAAGTGCTCAGGTGTTCCACGTCTACGGAAAACTTTAAACGCGTCGGACTTCTTACGGTAAACCTCGGTGCATTGCTGATCCCACCATGGAGAAGGAGGTTTCCTGCGAAATGACGTCCCTGGAACTGATCGAGTTTGAGCTTGAAGCGCGCTGTCTATGATCAGGTTGGAGAGGAAGTTATATTCCTCCAGCGGTGGAAGCTCTTCTACCGTCGTTACGGCTTCATCTACTGCTGTCCTAAACTTTGTCCAATCGATGTAACGGGTAAGATCATACGCGACGTTGGTGGATTCCGACGGATTGAACCCGGTGGCAATCGAAATTTTTATGGGCAAGTGATCACTACCGTGGGGATCTTGAATCACATTCCATGTGCAATCCAACGATAATGAATTCGAGCAAAGTGTGAGGTCTAATCTACTGCCAACTGAGGATGTACCAGCCAAACGTGTTACTTCTCCATTGTTAAGAACTGTCATATTGAAGTTGTCACAGAGGTCATATATTAAGGAAGACCGGTTGTCATCGTACAGTTCTCCCCAGCCTGTACCGTGAGAGTTAAAATCTCCCATGATCAACCGCGGAGAAGGAAGGACCGAACACATATCTGAAAGTTGTTTTCGGTTAATCGAGGCTCTAGGAGGAATATAGACAGAAGCAATGCAAAGGCTTTTATTTTTAATAACAGCCTGACATGCGACAACTTCAATACCTGGAGTTTGAGGAAAATTCACTCTATAGAAGGAGTAGCACTTTTTGATCCCCAAAAGTACTCCTCCTCCACGTGAATCCTCACGATCAAGACGAATTATATTGAAATCATGAAAAGGAAGATTGATTTCGGAAGAGAGCCATGTTTCACAAAGAGCGAATGCATCACAACCGGTATTGTGAGTTAAAAATTTGAATGATTCCAATTTAGGAATCAAACTTCGACAATTCCACTGTAGAACAGTGATCAAATCCCCGACCTCATTTGGAAAATTATCCATCGAAGGAGATGATTGCTGCAAGGAGGGGCCACTTAATTGTTAATTGCTTCAAAAAAGTCTTCACTGTTGGAAGCATTGCCAGGACAATGCTTTTAAGAGGGTCAGAAATTTCGAGGTACTTGAAGATACCTTCGACAATGTCATCAAATGAGAACAGCCCACTTGAAGAGGGGGCCTCTGTTCTTAAAATAGGGACTTCAGGGGTTTTGGATGTCCCCGGGAGAGATGGAAAGTCCTGGGTGTAGTTAGTACTACGGAAACCAGGAGGAATTGTTTTTTCCTTTTTTCCACCTATTTTTGAAATGGGCAAGCTGGTCTCGGGCTTCTTTTCAGCAACTTTCCGTGGGCGGACGCGTCTTCGCTTCCTTGAAGCACCTTCCGGAAAACTGACTGATGTTCCCTCTTCAGCCAAATCAAAGTCAGACTCGTCATCTGACAGAGGAGCAAAGGGATTTGTATTGGCATTGGGTGGTGGGGAGACTTTTTTCACCATTTCGGCGAAAGATTGCCTGGAACGCTGTTTTAGCGAGCGTTCTAATTTCTCCCCGCGTTGTTTGTACGCCGGGCACGACGAGAGAGCATGAGGAGGAGTTCCTTTACAGAAAGCGCATTTTGGTGTGCTGTCTGCGCAAGCGCCATCCTCGTGCTTCTCCCCACAATTAGAGCAGCGTGCCTTATTGCCGCAATGGGAGGTCGTATGTCCCATCTGCTGGCATTTTTGGCAGATCATGACCCGGGGTACGAACAAACGCACAGGTAGTCGAAGTTTTCCTAACTCGACGTATTGAGGGAGGGCTGAGCCAGAGAAGATCACGCGAAACGAGTCTGACGGTGTGAACTTTTTTTCGCCCTTATTGGTCGATACTGAGCCTAGTTGGCGCACATCCAGTATCTGAACTGGGGGAAGCAGGGGGTTCTTAAATCGACCAACCCCCCGCTTCAGCAGGATCTCAGGGGTCAGACTCGTTTCGGTGACCACACCTTCAATTTCAATACCCCGAGCCGGGATATACACTCTATATTCTAGTGTAAAGAGCTGGGAGACAGCAATCTCATTAGCTTGCTTGAGGTTGGACACAACGACCCGAAGTTTATTGGGTCTGACTTTAATAATCTCGGTCACGGCCGAGAATCGTTTGGTCAGATCGTTCGAAATTTGATAGACATTCAGAGGTTTCGATTTGGGCTGAAAATAGACAACCCATGGACCAGTTGAATCATCTGGATAGGCCCGTGACCGGGCGACATTGTGAGAAACCTCATTATTTGGCGGCATGGATGAATCATCTTCCGACAAATCATCCATGTCGCACCCGTGGGAGCTTATGATGCTCAACCACTTACGCAATTATCTACAATCAATCACAGATAAACAAACTAAACCTAAGCACACAACAAACTAAACCTAAGCACACTCTCTTACACACTCTCACACACTCTCACACACTCACACACACTATAGAATTACAATGTATTCAGGAGAAACAAAAACTTATCTTATATGTATTACTGATCTGCTGCAGCCCGTCAACGAATGTGCTGCTGCTGCCGAGCGACGATGTGTAACCCCGTGTACCGGCTAGACGTGGAGCTCAGCGATGATGACAATGATGACGATGATGATGATGATACTGGTCGGTGGTGGTTAGCAGATGAACGAATGCACGCTACACCCGATGGACTGCTGGTGTGCGTGCCGTATAGATGCGGGACAATATGGCTTTTCGATCGTGGCAATATTGCTAATTGCAATTAATGACGTTGTTGCACTGCTTATCACACAATTATTTCTTTTCAAGGAAACCAGGACTCGGTTTCACTCGCGATCGCGAAAAAACAAAACTGAAGAATTGAAACAACTCTTTAAAAGCTTCTAAAGCAACGGAAAGCGGACCGAACGAACTGTACCGTTCGCTTGTTCACTGGGGAATGATTTCTGTAACTTTGATTACAATTTTTTCATTGTTACTGTTATATTACAATATGAACAATCATTATATCAATAGTAAATATATGATGAATTAAATTAGCTTCGTTGTGATGGTTTTTATTAGAATAATTATTTATATTACTATCATTGCTTTTGTAATTATTATTTTTGTTTTTGTTATTATTATCATTATTCTTATTATTATCATTATTTTTAATATAAATTTAAATTATTAATTCTATTAGAAGGTTTTATGTGAGGATTATTATGATCATTAAGATTATTACCTGAACAGCTTTAATTAATCTCCCTGTCCTCTAAAACCGTGTTGCTCTGAATTTTTATTAGAATAATTATTTATATTACTATCATTGCTTTTGTAATTATTATTTTTGTTTTTGTTATTATTATCATTATTCTTATTATTATCATTATTTTTAATATAAATTTAAATTATTAATTCTATTAGAAGGTTTTATGTGAGGATTATTATGATCATTAAGATTATTACCTGAACAGCTTTAATTAATCTCCCTGTCCTCTAAAACCGTGTTGCTCTGAATTCCGTTTTTGCTGCGAAATTTTCATCAAAAGAAGCTGATTCGCTCCCGACGGCTTTTTGATGCACCTCAAAATCCTCATCATCTACTTCGTCTTCAGGTGGCATAAATTCGGACCCCACTGCAACACTACAAGCGCCGGTGAAGAGTAGAAGGGGCGATATTTATAGAAATCCAACATTCTATCGCTTTATAGCGGCTAGCTATCGGAAGGCAACAAAAATCCATGAACTGATGGAACATCATTTTTTATTTCCATGATTACGCTAGCGGAAACAAGCCTTTTCAAAATAAACTTACAGAACGTCAATTAAAGCAGATTAGAGCACTGTTATTATAAACAAATACCTATAAAAAAATACTAATATTTTCAACTACTGCGACCGACTCGCGAACTTGGTTTAATTTCGGTTGTCTCAGAGCCCAGCCGACAGACTGCTATCCATTTGGATCTTGTTATATTATTACTGGGAAAATGCAAAAAAACTTAATTCCGGATAATTCCTGCTATTTCGGCCACCGTATTTAACTAAACACTTAATGTTGAACAACTTTGAAACGCCTGCGACAGCTTGCGACCAGCTGCAAAAAGCGAAACGAGCTAAACCTAACTGATTTGTGAACGAATATTTCCCGACAGCATGAAGTCATGCGCCAAAGCAAAACTACTGATTTACGCAACAGCTTTCTTGATTATCTTAGTGTGCTGAAAATTTTCATGCCCAATATCGATACTCATTCAATACATTGTATGTGTAGTATTTGTTTCTCCCTCCCAGGTTATTTAGATACAATAAAATCTGATATTGGTTCTAAATAGAGGGCCTCGTAGCGTAGTTGTTGAACTCGTCGGTTCTGCAAACAAAAGATGAAGGGTTTGATTCCCGATACAAACGAATGACTTTTCGGGTGAGAAGTTCGTTCAACTGCCCTGGAGCATAAGAATATCAATATGCTTGCCACACACTATAAAATATGATGCTTTGGAATGGCACAGAAAACACTTCATTAGAAACTGTGGAGACATGATTCAGCAAATATTAATTTGAGCGGCAGCACGGAACGGAAGTATATCTTCGATGTCAAATATTGATGAATTTTGATTGCTCTTAGTCGTGACATCTTGCGGTTGAAATCACATATTTTACACGGAAAATAATTTGATTTGCTCCAAGCATATACAACATTTTTAGACATGCTAGTATAAAAAAGCAAGGTTCTCACATGCAGGTATGTTTATCGTGGAATGTAAATAAACAGAGATACAAATAATGATTTGATCTTAAATAGACTTCTCTGGCGTTTTAATTGCGTGACAAAGAAATGGGATGTGTACGTACATCAATTATAATAACCCATACATATCACACCCCATGACCTCACACTTAAGCGTTTGGAGAAGCCTATATACAGACTATTATACTCTTCTTTTTTTAATAAACAAGCCCTTGCTTATTCATCCACTTTGACAGCTGATTTCACGGTTGTAAATAATAAGCAATTTGATTTTACATGTACAGCCTGCTACGTTTGTAATAGTAACAACTTACGGTGTGAAGTCAATCAGGAGCATTTCCAGTCAGAATGGTCGGATAGTATGTTGAATTTTAATCAACTTTTTTTATTTGAATGAAATTTTCACCATGCATTTGACTAAGAAGCTTGAGTATTTTTCATGAACAGAAAGATCTTTTTTGACTCAATACTAATCGGGTTGCTTAAGGATATAAAAGATCTACATGTTAAATGGAGCTGAAAACCAAAATTTTACCAATTTTAATGTACAGGAAATATTTTATAAAAGTGCGATAGCATTTAAAAAAACCACCAGTCATACACCTCTCTATGTGGCTTTGTACGGTAGTGAACTGCTACCTAATCTATTGATCTGCCACTTGAACACTAATCCAATGAACTTATTTTAATTGATTTGAAAATCGAGATGAATGGTCTATGTGATCGATAAAAATGTTTTTATGCTCACAAAATAAATCTCATTCAACGATGTATAAAAACCGACATCTATGTTTTGATTAAACAATCCAATAGCTTAATCGAACGTATGCATTTTAGCATAAACCTTAATTTAAAAATTGTAACTCGGAAAAAATGGTGCATAAAAGAACTGTTTAACAACAAGTTGTAATGAACCTTATTGAAAAAAAAAGAAATACCGAGGAAAAATGTTTTTATTGTGCACAAAATTAACTTCAAATCCCCCTTTTTTTTCTTTTTTATATCTTGTGAAAAAACTTGAAGTTATTAGAAGAAATTTCGGCATTGGCAAGTTTTGACCTATTATCGGCAGGGAAGTAAATAAAGCCGTAGAGGTTTTTATTTGCGAAACGGGTATCTGGATCATGAAGTAGCTTCATGTAAAATCGCAGTTCTGAAGGGCTATATTATCCCATGACAATGAGATATGCAGGATCTTACTTAAATTATAAAAAATCCGTTTTAGAGTTGTTGTCGCTTACAACCCTTTAACGTAGCGTAGTCCTTTAGCCATGACATGGCTTTCTTAGCACTATCAAGGATTGCAATACCTCTCTTAATTTGTTCGAACCTTTTAACGGATCTCCTTATGATTTTTTTTAAAATGAGTTGAGTTATTTCGTTGAGTTGAGATAGAACGTTTTTATTTACGTTATAATTGCCTATAATTTGAAATATATGTGGGTTTCGTTTACTATTTGCAGGTTTTCTCAGTTTTTATTGCCAGTGGTGTCTGAGTACTAAGTTACTTCCGTGATTGTAAACGTAAGTTTGACTGAAAACATACGGCCAAACTGTCAAATCCACGTAAACGCAAACGCAAACGCTCCGTATCTATATTTTTTTAAAAACCAACTGTTTGGCAAAGCTAATGGTTTTCTTCAAAATGGATGTGACATTCATGAATGTTCATTTGTCTCTAACTTTCTTGTACAACAACTGGTGAAGACAAACAATAAAGCGTATAGAACAAAGTATAGCAAAAATGTGGATTGATATGAAAATACGTTAATAAACTAGCAGCTTTTGATACTTTGCGTATGGCGGTTCTGTACAGCAAGAGTGAGATCTGTTGACACTAATTAACCGTTCTCTATATTGCACACGAATTGTTTTCCCACTTAATATGTTTTCCATTTCCAGGCATTTTTTTTTTCGATTCAAAAGCAGTAGTGTGGGAAGTATAAACTCCAAAAATTTAATTACAGCTCAACAGCAACCCCAAAATTTCTTTTGAGCAGTATTTTTAGGAGAATTTCGTATTCCATTCGACAATTTTGGTTAGCTTCCGTGGTGATCTCGCGCCACATATACAAGGACCACGACCCTCCCCTCATCCCACCCCTTTCACATACTTCAACCATCCAACCATGGAATCACGTTCTGACATCATACAAATTATAAGCAACGTGTTATTGAGGTGACGTCATCTGCGATTTTGTTCCGTGGTTTTTGTGCTACCTTATGTGCGTGATTAGCAGCCCTTGCTTTTTGTTGTTGTGACATTTCTCGAAACACTAATTTTTTCGAGACTAAAATATGGAACAAAACCATATTATGCGGAGAAAAACTTATGCAATTCCAAATTGCCTCAGCACATCAGCATCCAACAATATTTCCTTCTTTGTACTGGCTAAGAGGTAAGTGAATTATAAATTATTTTGAACTGGTCCTTGTTATGAATAACTTTTACATCGTTTTGCAGGATTTTCTTCACAATTGCTCAATAACGTTCAATTGGGCGGAGCTGCGGAGAGTTTTGTGGGTTGATGTCCTTTTCCACGTAATTGATATGGCTTCTTCCAACCATTCGATGATTGGCAGATGCCAAATCCGGCTAGAACAGTGAGAGCTTATAACTCAATTCTTTATCGATTTTTACATAATCCAGTTGGAAACTTTCACGAATATTAATTATTATCAAAACATATGCAACAATTGTAAACTATTGAAATTTACGTAAATAAAAGGTGATGTCTTAAAATTAGGGATTACTGTCTCAATTCACTGAATGCCCAACATTTTCCTTACACATACGCCGAAGTCCGCTCCCTAAGTAACCAATAGCAGCCATCATTAGTTCGTTACTCTTGGAGCAGTTGGACGATGGCCAGTTTCCAACTGCTTGTATAACGGTAACAGCTGCTTCAGTATCTGTTCTGACGTTTTGCGTACTTGTATCGGTGTGCGAGAGCGTTATAAATGTTTGAAACTACAACTAAAAGAAGGATAACACTTATGCAAACAATATATTGATTTTTCTGAATCAAAGGGCCATTGATTCCAAATTTAACAAATAAATTCAGTATCGTTTTATACCAAAGTCCCACCGAGGTTGGTTACCCGATCTTTCCAATGGTTACTCATACCGCAGTCGGCACCACGGGAAGGCAGGGAAAGGAGCTACTGGACTAGAAGCTAAGGACTATTCAAGAATACAAGGGGAAGTGGGGTAAAACCTGCCATCTCTTCGTTCACAGAGCCGTGTGGTAGTTGAAACAGCTTTTATTCGATTTTCCACAAAATTTCGCATAGTACTAGTCCTATTTTGTTGATCTTGAGCGACTCCGTGCAAACATATTTATAAACTATTCAAGAATACTTAGGGAAGTGGGGCAAAACCAGCCATACCTTCGTTCACAGAGCCGAACGTTGGTTGAAACAACCTGTATTCAATTTTCCAGAAAATTTCACGTAAGACTAGTTCTATTTTGTTAATTTTGAGCAACTCGGAGCAAAGATATCTATAAACTATTCAAGAATACTAGGGAATGTGGGGTAAAACCAGCCATATCTTCGTTCACAGAGCCGTGCGGCAGTTGAAACAGCTCTTATTTGATTTTCCAAAAAATTTCACATGGGATTAGCACTATTTTGTTGATCTTGAAGGACTCCATGCAAAGATATCTATAAACTATTCAAGAATACAAGGGGAAGTGGGGTAAAACCAGCTATATCTTCGTTCACAGAGCCGTGCGGTGGTTGAAACAACCTGTATTCAATTTTCCAGCAAATTTCACATAGGACTAATTCTATTTTGTTGATCTTGAGCGACTCCGTGCAAAGATATCTATAAATTATAAAATAATATAAGGGGAAGTGGGGTGAAATCAGCCATATCTTTGTTCACAGAGCCGTGCGGTAAGTGAGATAACTTCTATTCGATTTTTCAGAAAATTTAACATGGAATTAGCACTATTTGGTTGATTTTGAGCAACTCGGGGCAAAGATATCTATAAACTATTCAAGAATACTAGGGGAAGTGGGGTAAAACCAGCCAAATCTTCGCTCACAGAGCCGTGCGGTGGTTGAAACAAGCTTTGTTCGACTTTCCAGGAGATTTCACATGGGATTAGCACTATTTTGTTGATCTTGAGTGACTCCGTGCAAAGATATCTATAAATTATTCAAGAATATAAGGGGAAGTGGGGTAAAATAAGCTCTATAACTCCACAACCATATCCGTGCGGTGATTGAAACCAGTTCCATTCGATTTTCCAGACAATTTCCAAGCGGAAATGGCCTTGTTTATAAGCTGCGCTTAAGAGCGACAAAAGTTACAGATTTTTTCCTTAGTTTTCATCAGTTCTTGCCCACTGTGCGATGGTGGACACGTACATCAGACTTAAGGCTGAAGCTGGTAGCTTCAGTTGAAATCAAAATACATGAAGGGAAGAGCTTGATTTCAACGCAGCTACCAGCTGAAGCTGGTAGCTGCGTTGAAATCAAAATACATGAAGGGAAGAGGCTCACGAGAAGACAATGTTAGCCTCCTACCACGAGTTCAGATCGACGGTGATGAAATCGATTTAGTAGACGGATTCGTGTATCTGGGCTCATTGGTGACCGTTAATAACGACACCAGCAGAGAGATGCAAAGGCGCATTATGGCTGGGAATCGTGCCTATTTTGGACTCCGAAGGATGCTAAGATCGAACAAAGTTTGCCAACCAAAGTTGACCATCTACAAGATATTAATTAGTCCACGAAACAAGGACATTGCTAGTGGAGGACCCAGTAAAATTCCATCGTTCAATTGCCAAAGCAAGTGTAAACAATGAAATTGTTTGCTATCTTTCGCACAACAGACATGATTAACCCTCTCTAGGTGTCGGAGCCAATATGACTCGGAATCGGTTTGTAAAATGCCATACATGCGAGAACTTTCCAAAATAAGCATCAAGAAGTTTGAATTTTTTTCACTTTTCCTAAATAATAAAAAGTTACGTTTCTGAATCGAACCCACCTTTTTTTTTTTTTAGATTTCTGAAGGGCTGTTAAAAAAAGTTACGAATAAGGTGTTCCGAGTCATATTCATTCGTATTACAAATTCACATTGCGGAAGGTTTAGATGACCGAATTTTGAAGTCTTTTCAGTCAAAATGCTTGTTGAAGTCTCAATCTTCAGTTTTCGGTGAGTACTGCCCCTTTTGATCCGACTGGCTACAAGGAATCTGTGCCGCAAAAAAAAAGGATTTTTTTTCCGGCACACATTCCTTGTGGCTTATCGGGACAAAAGGAGCAGTACTCTCTGAAAACTGAAAATCGGGACTCCAAAAGGCATTGTGACTGCAAAGACTTTAAAGTTTTGTCGGAGAAATGTTTACCGGAGGATTGGATGGAAGGAATAGTGTGTCTCATCTATTAAAAGGGCGACAAGCTGGATTGCTGCAATTATCGTGTGATCACGCTACTGAGCGCCGCCTACAAGTTGCTCTCCCAAATGTTATGCCGCCGTCTGTCACTAATTGCAAAGGAGTTCGTGGGGCAATTCCAAGCGGGATTGCCCGCGCTACTACGGACCAGATTTTCACGATTCGGCAAGGTCTGCAGAAATGTCGCATCAGACTTAAGGCTGAAGCTGGTAGGATTGGGTTTGTGATTAATGCGTTGAAAACAAAATACATGAAGGGAAGAGACTCAAGAGAAGGCAATGTTAGCCTCCTAGCACGAGTTCAGATCGACGGTGATGAAATCGAGATAGTAGACGAATTCGTGTATCTGGGCTCATTGGTGACCGCCAATAACGACACCAACAGAGAAATACAAAGACACATTATGGCTGGCAATCGTGCCTACATTGGACTCCGAAGGACGCTAAGATCGAACAAAGTTCGCCGAACTACAAAGTTGACCATCTACAAGATATTAATTAGACCGGTTGTTCTCTACGGCCAAGAAACATGGAAATTTCTAGTGGAGGACCAACGCGCCCTTGGAGTCTTTGAACGGCAGGTGCTGCGTACGATCTACGGTGGAGTGCAGATGGAAGACGGAACGTGGAGGAGGCGAATGAACCACGAATTGCACCAGTTGCTGGGAGAACCTCCCATCGCACACATAGCTAAAATCGGTCGACTACGATGGGCTGAGCATGTCGGAAGTATGTCGAATGACAGCCCTTTGAAAATGGTTCTCGAAAACGAACCGGCAGGTACAAGAAGAAGAGGCGCGCAACGAGCAAGGTGGATCGATCAAGTAGAAGGCGACCTGCGAACTCTCCGCAGACAGCGAGGCTCGCGAGGTACAGCCATTGACCGATTACAATGGAAACAATTTCTGCGTACAGCAGAGGCCACGCCGGCCTTAGTCTGATTGGTAAGGTAAGTAACAGTCAATAAATGATCAAGGTTCACTCACTTATTGTTGCCAGTTCCAAGATGATTTAAAAAATGCCAGTATCTTTTCATATTTAAAGGCTAGAATACTGCCATCATTCAAAAGTTTGTGTGTTTCAGTGAAAGGAAAAACTTTCTTCACCATAGAATGCCGCGGAAAACTCAAAGTAAGAAATTACAATTGAAAAGCTCATTGAAGATTGTATTTTCACCGAAAACCACTTTTCTTTGATTTATGCCCACGTAGTAATTGTCAATTACCCCTCATATATTAGAACATTCAAATGTTCAGTAAAACATTTACCATCATGTCAAGGAATTATATTTTCAAAATGTTTGCGCCATTTTTAAATATAACCCTTGGAAAATAGCATATTTTGAACAACAAAACGCTTGTATAATTTCAGTTCTAAACGATAGCGTATTGCTGTCTTCTAAAAAGTTGTGTGTTTAAGTAAAAGAAAAAAACTTCCTAGAACATAGTAGACCAAGGAAAAACCAAAGAAAAAAGTTTGAGCTAAGCAATCGATTTGACAGGGGTTCCCATAAAAAATGCTTCATATCTCAATACAAAAATACAAGATAGCAAGTCGGTGTTTTCTGCAATGTTTATGGAAATTGTGAGTTCTACAATTTTGTAGAATGTATCAAAAGCCTAGTCACACAGAAAAGATTAAAAAATGAACGCACCTTAATCTTCCCAGAAACTTCTTTGGGGACACAAATTTGATTACACGTCATCTAAGTGCACTTTTTATTTTATTACTGAAAATCGCCCTTTCGGACCAATGTGCACTGACGTTGAATACTGTTGGTCGTTGCTCGTGCATTTGAGTTGAATACTGTTGGTCTCAACCCGCGCACATGAACACGTTGTTGATTCGACTATCATTTGGTTTACATGTGGTTTTAAAAAATAATGATGATAAAAAATAATTTTCATGACCAGAAGCCACTTTTGAGTGAGCTTTTTGATGATCACCAATTTCAGCATACTCCGAGGAACGCCTCGCGATCAACTTTGTATGATATGACGCATGAAAATAAATGTACATAAACGAATAAATTTCAAACGCTATCCGCACGAAATAATTCACAACCACTTCGACCAGCAGCATTCGAAGGAAGCATTTAGAAACACCAAAACGCCACATTCTCTTGCTGAATTGCAGCTAGAAAAGGCATCACACGTATTCAACTGTTGTTTCACTCTATCCACGATTTTGTTCGGCATTTTGCACTCTATTCTTCCTAATCATACAAAAATATAATTTTATACGGGATCTTTCACATATTTCAATTGATGTTCACCAAAGCCAATTGATTGTCTTGCACTAGTGTATTGATTTCCCGATGAAGCTCATCAATTTTCGCTTCCAAAATAACAACAGATTCAATTAGATCTTCCTTTCTTAATTAAACACGTTTTTCGGAAATAAAAATTCAAAAGATGATGGGTATTTCTATTAGTTTTTCACTTATATCGAATTCGTTTTTGAACCTGAGTTGGAACTAGTTCCAACCTGCGATACCCGAACTTATTGTCAGTGCTAACCTCAATCTGATAAGAGTTACAGAGAAATACATAGACACCGATTTTTGACACACAACAAGCCAACCCAACTCTGATACCCGATCCAGTTTGGAACTGGATCAAAAACGAATTCGCTATTAATTTTCGTGTAAATTGTAAAAGAAAATTAGCGGCAGCAAAGTCAAAACATGTCAGTTTGAAAGCGTGGCCTGCTTCTGCTTATCTTTGGCAGGTATTCCAATTAAGACGCCAAGACTTACCAGGTATCGTACCTGTATAATGCCAAACTATCGTATCTTCCAATTTTAAGTTCACGTCGAGCTGTCTTTAAATCCAGATAAGCCCAGCCCCCAACAAAGCTCGACAAACTGAGACAAACGTTAAAGTCAATTCACATCGACAATCCAAGAACGGTGAGCAACGGTCTGTCGGGTTGGATTTTTTCACATCAATAATCCCTTCGGGGAACTCGGAACAAGCATCCATCACGCAGACTAAGAGCAACTCCACCCGACCCCCCTTCGGGCACGGCTGTCGGCTAAGTAAACAGTAAATGGAACTTTTTCCCCTGTCCCGTATGATCTCCTCAGCACAAAAGCACCTTTGATTTATCCGAAATGGTCACACCGGTGCGAAGCACACTGCACTGGGACATCCGCAGCCCCCTCCAAAAAAAAGTTCGTCTTCTGCAATCTGTGCCACACTCTATCACACAGCCCACATGCTTGTCTTGCCGGGCATCGAGAGGGCGTCCAAGTTACGGCACTGGAGCGTTTCGCTAATTTAGATTAATGAGATTTAATTAGTGCTATGCATGAGCAACCTTTCCGCCCTGCCCAGGAACGACAGCCTCGAGACAAACAATGAATCATACGGACTCGGTTGGATGGACAGATGGATGGCTGGATGGAACGAAGTTTGTGTTCAACAGGAAACTTCACCCGTCCGTTTTTGTTTTCCAGGAAGTGCCGGTGAAGGTAAACTAGTGAAGATGAACGGAACTAGTGCTGTTGATGCTGATTTATAGCGACAAGAAAGCGATTCTGATTCCGTCAGTTATGAATTGGTTGAGTGACTGGTTAGCAGTGTAGATGGTTGTGTACTGAAATTGTTCGGAGTTCTTTAGGAAACAATGAGGAACACAGAAATTGCTGTCAACTTCCACTCATATTCGCAGTATCACATAGACTAAATGTAAACTTTCTCGAATTAACGACCACATTAGTCACACAAGCCAACGCCCAAGCGTTGAATCACATTCCTCGTACGTGCAAGTTTCACCAGTTATCTAGTTTACACCAGCTGTCAGCCAAAATGCTAGCGTTGGACGACCTGCCAGGATAAAGGAGAAGCCCGAAATTTCCCGACGTATTTAATTTTCATCCAAAAGTTAATTATTTATAATCACGTTCAGGAAAATTATCTCTTCATTGCAGACTTTTCCGCCGGCAAAATCCTTTTGTTCCGTACCATCCTGAGGAAACCGCGGCACTCTCACCATTGCTCTTGTAGGCAAGAGCTCGCCTCATAGACCGATGATAGTCATAGTCCGAAGCGATACACTCCATTCTAAATTTGTGTGGGCTCTTCATATGGCAAAGGTTCTGCTTCCGCATGTTTTTATTGCTCAGCTCAGCGATACCACCACGCTTTTCAGCTGTGGCGCAAGACTACCAAACAGTGAATTAAAAATTAATTAAAATTTCATTCGCATACCGGTGTGTATGGAGATCGTCTCCCGCTCCGGTGCCAAGATAAACATCTTCAAATACTTGGGCAGCCTGACGTTCACTTTGAATAGACAGTACGCACAGTACTGGCCATAGTTATAGGTACAATGTTTGTTATTTTGGGCTTCACGACGAAAGGGAACGGCTGCCATGAAATCAACTGAAGAGAAAATCGATGAAAAGAAATCGATAACTGCAGTTATGTCCTTAATGCACTATGATCAAATTCATCTTACTGTACCCAAACCGAAAAATATTCCTTTTTTCATTTAACTTAACGTTTTTGATTCTAGAGGGACATAAATTGACAGTGTATTCTAATATATGTACAATACTGTTAAGACGAAAATCGTCACACCATGCAATGGTATGGTTTCTATTTTCAATTTTCCGTAGTGAACATGCTCTTGTGCAGGGACTATTCATACAATTTACGAATCATTTCTCAACGTTGCCATTCGTTCCATGATTGCCGGATCAATCAGTGGGAAGTCATATTAGTTAAATTTGCTAAGCATTTGAAGCTAGGGAAGGCGGGTAAGAGGACTTTCTTGATTAGTTTCACCCAGCTTTGATGTTTGCTGTACGAGGTACACAGCGAGGTTGAGTAAAATTTAATTGCTATCTCTTATTGGCTCTCATAACGGCTCGCATATTCAGAGAGTTGAAATGACATTTGTCGCAGTTAAGTGCTTCATATGGTAAAATCAAATAGAGTGTCACGTCATTGCGGTGAAACTTTTTTCACTTCAGCTAGTGACAAGAGTTAAATACTACGACTGCCGGAATAACTTCCACCATTTTCAAATGGTAAAGTGACCGAAGCAGGCTCTGGATACGGTTTCTGAGAGGACGTGTACTTTTTTGGGATGTTATTCTTTATCGTAGGTTAAGGTAATTTTTTATGAGTTTTTAGAAGTGTATAACTGTTAAGTTCTCGAAGAGAAAGAAAAGTATTAGTACACGACACTGAAGAAGTCTGCACATTGTAGACGAAATACGCGTATCTGTCAAGATAAGCAATACAGGTAGTTGGAATTAAATGGAAATTACTAATCATTCTTCTTATTTTCTAGTTACAGGTATTCCACTAAACAGCTCACACTCTCCATAATTCAAAGAAAACTAGTTAAGAGCTTAACAGCTAGTTATATTTCGACTTGTCTCTTCGGTGGTTGAAACTAAACTCACGAAAATTTTGAAGTTGTTTATTTATACCACGTCTACAAATCATGGCCTACCACATCTTCACCTTTAAGAAGAGATTGGATGGTGCAAGTCTGGGAGGGAGAAACAAGGCATGCAAATTTTTAACACACTAACGTAATCAAGAAAACTGTTGAGTAAATCAGTACTTTTTGTTTGGCGTGTCTCTGATGTTTATGCATTACCGTCACATGACTTCATGCTGTCAGAAAATATTTGTTCACAAATTAGTTCGGTTTCGCTAGTTCCGCTTTTCGCAGCTGGTTGTAGGCTGTCGCAGACGTTTCAAAGTTGTTCAACATGAAGTGTAAAGTTTAATACTGTCGCCGAGACAGCAGGAACTAACCGAGATTAAGTATTACAAGATCCAAATGGATAGAATTCTGTCGGCTGGATTCTGAGACAACCGAAATTATACCACAGGAATTTTTACAGGCATTTCGTTATCATAACAGTGCTGTAATCTGCTTTAGTTTACGTTCTGTACATTCATTTTGAAGAGGCTTGTTTCCGCTACGATAACCACGGAATGAAGTTTAAGGTAAAAATGCCGTTTCATGGATTTCCATGCACAACAAGCAGCCGTCGGAAACGAAACAGCTTTTTTCGATGAACAGCTCGAAGCACAATCGGAACCAGTGAGTGAGAAAGGAACTCTATCGGACTTCAGAATTCAGAGTAAGGCTTGCTTCATTTAGAATTGGAACAAACTTTTGCTCATATTGTGGCGCTCCTGGTGGACGGATTTGGAAGTTCTTGGCGCCCACGTGTCGGGAATTTTGTCAGCTTCACGTATGTATTTTTGACATTCCGCAAATCGACTGTACTTTGTAAACAATCAACATGGAAGCCGAAAGAAGGGAAAAAATTGTGCACAGTTATTTGGAAAATCCATTGTGGTCTGCATCTAGGCTAGCTAAACAGCTGAAATTGCCCAGAAATACCGTATGGCGCGTTATCAAACGGTATAAGGAAACATTGACGACGATTTGGAAGCCTCAAGCCAATCGTCGGAGTGGAACTGTCGACCGGAAACTGCGTGGTAAGATTTTGAAAACGATTAAGAGGAATCCCAATCTGTCGGACCGTGATTTGGCCAGAATATTCGGTGCTGCCCATAGTACCGTGAGGAGAATTCGACTCCGGGAAGGAATCAAGTCGTATCGAGCTAGCAAACAGCCAAATCGGACCATAAAACAGAATAGTGTGGCCAAAATCCGTGCTCGGAAGCTATACGACCAGGTGCTGACCAAGTTCGACGGGTGTCTTCTGATGGACGATGAAACCTATGTCAAGGCTGACTTCGGGCAAATCCCAGGTCAAAAATTTTACTTGGCAACGGCTCGGGAGGATGTTCCAGCCAAATTTAAATTTGTTTTTGCCGACAAATTTGCACGAAAATTCATGATTTGGCAGGGCATTTGCAGCTGTGGCAAAAAAACGAAAGTTTTCGTTACAAATAAGACAATGAAGTTTGAACTATACCAAAAAGAGTGTCTCCAAAAACGAATTTTACCGTTCATTCGATCCCACGACCATCCCGTAATGTTTTGGCCAGATTTGGCAAGCTGTCATTACAGCAAAGTCGTTCAAGAATGGTATGCAGAGAAAGGGGTCCAGGTTGTTCCGAAAAACCTTAACCCACCCAACTGCCCCCAGTTCCGCCCTATTGAGAAATACTGGGCAATCATGAAGAGGAGACTCAAGGCAAAGGGAAAGGTTGTCAAAGACATCAATCAGATGAAGACCTGGTGGAATAAGATAGCTAAAACGATGGACGAAGAAGGTGTGCGCCGCCTAATGAGCCGTGTTACAGGAAAAATTCGAGAATTCCTTCGAAACCGTGACGAATAATTTTATCCGTATTTTTTCTTAAAAGTATGAAGAAAACGCTACATTTGTATAAAAAAAGATCTTGAATTCAATAACAAATAACTGAAATACAGGCAATTGTTTTTGTTCCAATTCTATCTGAAGCAAGCTTTAACATTGGATCTAGAAGACAGGGAAATTCATTCGAGCTGTTCAGGTGATATAACATATTCAAAATACATATATTCAATTCAAGCTGAACAATGCATTCGGTCCCAAATAACACTTGGGAAACTCTCTTCGTCGACATTCACTTTGCATTCCTACGTCTATGTAAAAACATGTTCAAGTATTTTCAACACACAGTACGGTAATATAAAGTGTAATGAAGGATCCAATACGCCCAAAACATCAGCAAATCGTGGGGGCGACCCCGGCGTAGTCGTTAGTCTTTATACCTCTCACGCCAAAGTCACGAGTTCGAATCTTACCCCGGAGAAGTTACAAAAATACCCAAAAGGTATTTGAGTAACTACGACGGGAGATGAACCAGCCCAGGGCTGAAAATCTCGATGATAAAGGAATAAAAAAAAAAACAGCAAATCGTTTAATAGACAAACTTTTAACGAAAGCAAAAGTTGGCGAAGAGAATCTTTCAATGTTACTCAGGACCTAATGCATTGTTTGACTTTCTCAAGTGCGCGCTACGCAGGAAATTCGACATTTGAAGAGAGAACAGAGTATATGCAAGAAATGACAATTATTGTCAATTATATCGTTCTTCAAAATGCCGTTACTTGCTATATCAGAGAATCGGTAAATTTAACAAAACCCTTAAGGCTTTGTGCACAAATTACGTAACGCATGAAGGGGAGGGAGGGCGGTTGTGCAACCGTTACTTATTGTGACATATGGGGGAGGGTTTTTTTTTTAAATCGTTACGTAACAAAATAACCAATTTGAAAAAAAAAATCAAAAGTGAATACTAGTTAAGAACTATGTTTCAAAATTCTGGGAAAAACCCACTTTCAATACGTCAAATGAAAGCTTTCAATGCATATTTTGAAGGAAAAATTTCGAAACTGAGCCAAAACTGTGTTTTTGTATTTTTAAGCACGTTTGCCATAACTGGAACTGGAACTGGAACTTTAAATTTTGGTTCCTTTGATGGTCAATCGCATGTGTTTCTTATGCGAGTGGCGATAATAGAAACACTTTTTAGGCCAAGTGGTGCAAGAAACCAGAAATCTTAGGGAAAATGAATTTTGTCTATCTTTTTATTTCAGACTAAATTCTAAAGCTTCGATAAATGGAGACGTACCATTTAAATATGATCTACTAAACGAAATGTATCTTATGACGATTTGCATCACCAATTGGCGCAATTTTCCATAAATGGTACATCTACAGGCTGAGAAATGTATTGTTCTGTATAGCTACAACAAATATTATTGTTGACTCACGGCTTACCCTAAATTTTTATTTATTCAAACTATACCGATTTTATTTTTGAACCAACGATAAATATTTTTGTTTCTAAAAGCGCTGCACAGGAGGCTTCTATTGGAAACAAAAAAGCACTTATTGTTGAAACAAAAAATAAGATTTTTGGAAGCAATGCACCTTTGCATTGACTCGACGTAAGCAGTGGAATCGTAACAAAAAAGATATATAAATATATTGTTATTTATTTAAAAACCATTGAAATAAAAATAAATTTTATTAACTTTTCAAAAGATTATGTTATGGAAATTCAAATAAAATAAAAAGTAATGTGGATTTATACATCCATAATACGTCCAAAAGTAACGTATGCTTCTCTTGTGTGGTGGCCAAAAACAAAAGAGGCTACTGCACAGAAAAAGCTTACAAAACTTCAACGGCTAGTATCCATTGCTATAACGGGAGCGATGCGCAGCACTCCATCAAATGCGTTGAATGCAATTCTAAATCTGCTGCCTTTGCACGAATACGTGCAACTAGAAGCGGAAAAGAGTATGCTTAGACTTAAACGGCTGAAAACGTTCAAGTCTGGTGACTTTGTCGGTCACCTGAGCATTTCACAAAGCTTTCAAAATGGGCCAGTGATGTATATGAATGGAGACTGGATGAAACCTGTGGAAAACCATGACATCCCTTACAACATAGGTGAAACGTCACGTATAGATTGGGAAGTCGGAGGTCCCACTGTTCGCCATGGCTCCATAAAATTC
This sequence comes from Aedes koreicus, assembly GCA_024533555.2. Classification (NCBI taxonomy): domain Eukaryota; kingdom Metazoa; phylum Arthropoda; class Insecta; order Diptera; family Culicidae; genus Aedes; species Aedes koreicus. Next base: position 187,361 of record JAHHFK020004985.1, read on the forward strand.
TTCACAGATGGCTCAAAAATTGGAACAAAAACGGGAGCAGGAATCTTCGGCCCTGGGGTAGAAATCTCAGTGGCGATGGGAAACTATCCAACGGTTTTCCAAGCGGTTTTCTTTGCTGTAATAAAATGTGTTAACGTTTGTCTGAAGAGGAAATATAGATATGCAAATATTTGTATTTTTACAGACAGCCAAGCGGCACTCAAAGCGTTAAGTAATTATAAATGCACATCCAAACTTGTCTGGGAATGCATTCTTTCATTGCGAAAGGTGTGCCAAGAGAACTCGGTAAATTTATTCTGGGTTCCGGGACACTGTGGCATTGAAGGCACTGAAAGGGTAGACGAGCTTGCTAAACAAGGTTCAAATGCACAGTTTATTGGCCCAGAACCATTCTGCGGTATATCATACTGTGCCATAAAAATGGAATTAAAATCTTGGGAAGTGCAAAGGGTGATGACCAATTGGTTGGTCACCACAAAGTGTGTTCAAGCGAAAAGGTTTATAATCCCAAATGTTACAATCACTAAAAAGCTTCTGGAGCTCAATAAAAGAGTTCTTTGTACCTATACTGGCCTAGTAACCGGACATTGCCCGAGTAGATATCATTTGAAAAACATTGGCCAGGTTCAGAATGATATCTGTCGTTTCTGTAACATGAAACGTGAAACCTCGGAACATCTGCTTTGCAGTTGTGATGCTTTGTACAAGAGCAGACTTAAATTTCTGTACAGTGGCTATATGCAACCTAAAGAAATTTGGACTGCAAATCCTGGAAAGGTGGTGGGTTTTATAAACTCAATTTTGCCTGACTGGGAGACGCGTCTTGGGCTGGTCACTTGACAAATGGTGATCTAGCTTTAAGATGCGAATTAGAATAGTAAACAGGGGTATACCACAAAAGTTCAACACAAAAAAAAAAAAAAAAAAAAAAAAAAGTTACTTTAATGAAATAAGTGGACTGATGTTTGCAATCTTTATCAATTTTAAGTTACACAAATAAAATGATTGAACTGTTGTCTGGATACTACAATTTTGAATCAAATGAGAATTAAACATAAAAGCAACAACAATAACAGTTTTTGTGATGTTTTTATATCAATTGAGAAATAGGGGGGAGGAGGTCCGTGAGCGTTACGCAATTAAAGGGGGGGTCACGTGTTACTTATTGTTACATAGGGGAGCGAGGGGGTACAAAATCTCGTTTTTTGCGTTACGTAATTTGTGCACAATGCCTAATAAGATTTGCAGAATTTATTCTTGTATGTTTATAACTTGGGCAGTATAAAGTATAAATTTCTCTAGGTAATATAAGAAATTGGTCAAATTTATGATAAAATATGCCTGACACTCAAAGGAGTTGCGAATTTGCTATCTCTTTCACAATGAAAACACAAAAAATGTTTGGTTCAAATTAATTTCAAGCAAGAAAATATATTACATACAATATTAGTACTTCCCATTGACTGATATTTTATTCTCATAGCTTCACTTGACAGTTTGTGACAGCTCGAATCTGGCTCCACTTGACACTCACATTTTTGAGTCTGCTTCCCCCTCCCAGGTGCAAGCCAAGCCGGGAGCCTACGATGTCGTCTTTCTTGTCCAATGAGGTGGTCGTGAGGTGGATCTACTAATGGATTCTCTGGGACAGATGGTTCAGGAACTTGGAGTTGAAATTCATCAAAGAAAGTGGATTAAAGGGTGATACGGTCAAAATTTGGTCAAGGGAAAACGCGTGTAAATCGGTGAAATCGTTTATTCAAAAAATAAAATTAAATTTCTTTTTCAAGTTCAATTAGTATAAAATTCAGGAAAAATATTCAGTTAGGCTTCCGCTTTTCCAAATCCGAATTGCCGGGCCTTACGCTTGACCCCTGCCATCAGATTTTGTACAGCCACCTTGTCCACCTTCTTCGCCGCAGAAAGCCAGTTTGCCTTGAACTGCTGCTCGTCCTTAGCAATTTTTTTGGTCTTCTTTAGGTTCCGCTTGACAATAGCCCAGTATTTCTCAATTGGGCGGAGCTCTGGCGTGTTGGGAGGGTTCTTGTCCTTGGGAACCTTCTGCACGTTGTTGGCGGCGTACCACTCCATGGCCTTTTTACCGTAATGGCAAGATGCCAAATCCGGCCAAAACAGTACGGAACAACCGTGTTTCTTCAGGAAAGGCAGCAGACGTTTATTCAAACACTCTTTCACATAAATTTCTTGGTTGACAGTCCCGGAAGCTATGAAAATGCTGCTTTTCAAGCCACAGGTACAGATGGCTTGCCAAACCAGATATTTCTTTGCGAACTTTGACAGTTTCGTGTGCTTGAAAATATCTGCTACCTTTCCCCTTCCTTTTGCCGTATAAAACTCCTGTCCCGGAAGCTGCTTGTAGTCGGCTTTGACGTAGGTTTCGTCGTCCATTACCACGCAGTCAAACTTCGTCAGCATCGTCGTGTACAGCCTCCGGGATCGCGCTTTGGCCGTCGTATTTTGTTTATCATCGCGATTTGGAGTCACTACCTTCTTGTAAGTCGATAGTCCGGCTCATTTTTTGGCTCGATGCACGGTTGTAGACGATACACCCAGCTTATTTGCGGCATCTCGGAGAGATAGGTTAGGGTTTCGCTTGAAACTACCGGCAACTCTCTTTGTCGTCTCAGCGGCTTCCGGTTTTCGATTTCCCCCCGATCCAGACTTCCTGGCTGTCGACAAACGTTCCCCAAACACTTTAATTACATTTGTAACGGTTGATTTGGCAACTTTTAGCGATTTTGCCAACTTTGCGTGCGAGTAACTCGGATTTTCGCGATGCGCGAGCAAAATTTTGATACGCTGCTCTTCTTGCTTGGACGGCATTTTGACAACTGAAGAGTGAATTCCAAAATCAAAATAGGAGCAACATTCTACACACACACACCTTCAAAATGAGGGGTGTTCAGGTTTTTTAAATGCAAAATTGAAAGAAATACGTCAAGTTGATATTGACCAAATTTTGACCGTATCGCCCTTTATTGCAAGGTGCTGGATCAGCATCACCTGCACTCGAATACCGTTGCCGAAGCTGATTTGTCCGTTGTAGAGTAGAACCGTCGGTTGGTCACCGAACTCTTGCGCTCGATTACGTGTCCAGAAACCCACTCGGTTGTGTTGCGGTGATGGATTTGAGTGCAACGTGTCGTTTGTTGAACTGAATATTCTGCTTCTCGTTGACTAGGGTTGGACTCGAAGAACACAGCTTACTGTTACAGCTGATCTGGCGATAACGGAGGAACAGCATGTGGCGGTCAATCCAAAAAAAAACGTCCTCAAATATTTCGAGGAATGCTATACTGTCGTTTGAATAGCTCAAGGGACGCGTTGTGGAATGAAACCAACAACCCCCAGCTGCATGGGAAGGTCTTAAAAATGATTAAGGCATAACCAGGATTTTTGGATTATGATTAAGTCTTCAGCCAAAATAACCGTCAAAAAGACTTAGAAATCAATTTCAACTCTACCCAACGATAAGCTCAAACTAACAGCAGCTAATCTCGTTTGCAATCTCATTCCTAAGCCCTACAACAGACAACAACATATAAAATAAAAGTTCCGCTCCAACCGTAACAGGAGTGCAATGAATGTTTCCATTCAGCGAAATCTTTGGTCCGTAAATTGAATCCACTGAATGCAACAAACTATTTACACCAACCAACGAACGATACAACCCAATTCACAAGGACTTAAGCCTTATTGTGGTGTTTGCAAAAAAAAAATCTCAGAACTGTGGCATATCCAGCGTACCCGTCGCTACTACCTAGTGGTTTCGAGCAGCGACAGTTGATGCGAAATGTTGTTCTTTATTTTTTCCCTTCTGGTTAATGTGTATTTTCGAAGCTCCCATCCAACTATACAAAAGGGTCCCCGGATCAACCGCACTGTACGATGATGACGAGTGCTAGTGGAACTTTTCTTCTGCCACTAATCCCTGCTCCGACGTTCCCCTCACAAGAACCATATGTGTAGAGTAGAAGTTTTGTCTACATATTTCGTTGCACATGACCGACATGGAGAGCTGCACAGACACAATGGCAGTTTTGTGCAAAACAACGCAAGGATTGCATCCCTGGGGACTCACATTTCATATTTCTCATCTCTAGAATGAATGCACTTTTTTTTTCTCCACCGAGCCATCCCCCAGTAGCAACTGTAGAGGAACTGCAAAGTCCTTGATGTGCTCGCCGTGGTTCAGCTCTGCACACTTGTATGCCACCCGGTTATTATTGTCATGGAACTTCACCATTTCGGATGCATCAACGACTCTTCAGTGACTTTGCGTGCTCCAACCCAGAACGGCGAACGCAGTCCTCAGTCGAGTGAATTTGTGCTTACAGTGATCGCCATTGAAGAAAATTCACTTTCGATATGGAATGTTATTTTGAGCTTCAATGTTATTGTCAATGCTTTATAATTGAGACGATGGGCTCAGAATAATTGAGCTCGCATTTTTGGATATTCATTTAACAAAACAGATCGATATATGTTATGGAAATTCGATACTGGTAAAACAGCAAAAAAGCCATTCTCAAAAAAAAAAAAAAAATTAAGATCGAAATAACTTCACAGCTTCAGGATCTAAAGATTGTATTCGATGAAATTTGGACACACAAAATAGGTCACCAAACATTTTCCTTGAGCCCGATTCTTTTCAAACTTTCTGGAAATAAATTACTACTAAATGGTTAAGTTTTGACATCATTGGTTTATTGAACCTCTTCAAGTTCAAGTTCATTTTCTATCAGTTTTGGAGTTTTAACGAGCTTTGCCTTCATGATTGCCCAAAATTTTTCAATTGGGCGAAGTTCCGGAGTGTTTGGAGGGTTGACGTCTTTTGGTACAAAAACTACATTATTATCTTTGTACCAGTCTAAGACGGGCCGGGCATAGTGGCAAGATGCCAAATCCGTCCAAAACAGTGTCGGGCCATCGTGAGATCTCAAGAAGGGCAGAAGTCGTTTTTGGAGGCATTCGTCCTTGTAGATTTGTCCGTTGACGGTCCCAGAGGTGATGAAGGGCTGACTCATTTTGCCACATCCACATATCGCTTGCCAGACAAGGATTTTTTTGGCGAATTTCGACAGTTTCTTCTTCCGTACACTCTCCGAAACGGCCAACTTAGAGGTGGCGACGTAGTTGTTTGGTGTCGGCTTTAATGTAGGTCTCATCGTCCATCACAATGCAGAACGGTTTTGTGAGCCACTCCCTCTACAGTTTTCTTGCACGAGTTTTGGCCACCGAGTTCTGTTTATCGGTCCGGTTCGGTGCCTTCTGGACCTGGTACACATGTAATCCAGAACGTTTCATTGTTTTCTGCACAAAACAAACGGAAACTTTCGCATTTTTCACAGCATCCCTGGTCGAAATGTTGGGATAACGCTTAAATTGGTTCAATACCATCCTGGCCTTCTCCGAATTTGATGTGCCACGTTTTTTGCCACTACCATTTTTCCGCTTGGTTGTCTTACGGTCCTTGAACGTTTTGATCACATGAGATACGGTTGAATGTGCGATTCCGAGCTGTTTTCCGATCTTTTCATCGATGGATTCGATTGGGTTTGGGTTTTCGAAGTGAGCGCCCAAAATTTGTTGGCGCACTATTTCTACATTCGAAGCCATCGCTGAAATCACTCGACCGATTTTCACGAAACTCATTACACAATTGACACAACACAATGAAACACATTCAGTTAAAATTTCAATAATTTTTACCCACACGCTAAAAAATTACGAACAATTGCGTGTGTCCAAATTTCATCGAATACAGTATTTAATAAAAAAAAACATCTTCATGAAATAGCAAGTATGGATTGAAATTTTGAAATTTTAGCCCTTTAGAAACTTTATTACATTCCATCCTATCTCTATGATATATTTTTTTCTTATAAAAAAATTCGTCTCGTGTTGTGCCATCCACGCTGCGGCTGATTTGATGGTTTGGGCTAATTTGTGTTATCAAATGCGCAAGAAAAAAAAAATTCTAATATTAATTTAGTAGTCGCATGAATGACCGGGAAGCTGGTGCTTTCTACACAAGCAATTTGACTTTTTCAGTGGACAAACGTTTATGTAAAAGCTACTACCGTGTGCTGTGTTGCGTTCGCCCATATAAATAATTTAGTTAGACTATTTTACCGACAAATAGTAAATGTTTGAAAAAGTTATTTTTGTGAGTCAGTTCAGTCTAATAATATTATCACAAACAATGTTTTCTCTTTTTGTTTTAGGCGATAAGCAACTTCTCCGTTTTGGTCATGAAATTATTGGAGTAGATCTTGCGTTTGAGGTTTGTCCAGACTTTTTCTATCCGTCACAGCTGGTGGATGTTGGAAGGGTTGGCGGTCTTCGGTACAACGTTTATCTTCGGTCCATCTCCTCCAGTGATCTCTTGGCGTAACGAGCCAAGGCCAGGACCGGCCAAATGACCAGATCCTTCTTTGGAAAATAAATTTATTTATTTATTTTTTTATTTCGTCAACCATTTGTAGACTAGTACATAGACAATTACCTTTTTTCTTAACTATACATAAATATAAAAATTAATTAGTTTTGTATCCTTAATTATAGGGACTTAAAATACTGTTTCAATTTATACCGAGACATTGTAAAGTCAATGGCTTCACAGTGTTGATTATAGGAATCCATCATGCTATTTATTGGTCCATTTTTAGCATATTCCGTGCGATGATGGTTTAGAGCAAATAAATTACGATTTCGAAGTCGTCTACTTGGTGCATAAAAATTTAATTTAGAAAGTAGTTCGGCTGATTCAACACGCTGCGAAACGATATCGTTTACAAATGAAACCATCGCATATTCTCGTCGTTCTTTCAATGTTTGGATGTCAATCAACATGCAGCGAGCTTCATATGATGGAAGACGATATGAGGCCCAGCCTAGCTTACGAAGAGCCTATAATAGAAATTGCTTTTGTACTGATTCTATTCTTTCTTCATGTATACCTGGACGAGGAGACCACACAATGCTGCAATATTCCAGTATAGACCTCACATAGGCAATATATAAAGTTTTAATAGTGTACGGGTCTTGAAAGTTGTAGCAGAAGCGTTTAATAAACCCTAACATGCTATTTGCCTTGTGTATGATAGTGTTGTAGTGGTCTATAAAATTAAGTTTAGAGTCTAAGATAATTCCTAAATCCCTCATTTTTTCACACTTTTCTACATTCTGATTTCCTAATGCAATTACAACGTTGGTTGTTGTTATTTTTCTGCTAAAAGATATTAAATTGCATTTTTTTACATTCAGTTCCAATAAGCTTTTCCTACTACAGATGTAGAATGTATGAATTTCATACTGGAATATATTGATGTCTTCTTTATTTTTGATTTCCAAGTACAGCTTCATGTCGTCGGCATAAATTAGCACTTTCAGATTTTTGAGGACGAAGGAAATGTCGTTGACGTATAAAATAAAAAGAAGTGGTCCTAAATAGAAGCCTTGGGGGACTCCTGAAGTAACTTGAATGGGATTTGATTTCTTTTCATTGAATTTTATTATTTGTTGCCGGTTAGTTAAATATGATTCAAGCCACTTCAAGAGTCCAGACTCAATTCCAATTTTTTTGCAGTTTGAAAAGTAACATTGGTATGTCAACACGATCGAATGCCTTGCTAAAGTCTGTGTAAAGAGCTTCAACATGGTTCCCACTATCCATTGCATTCAGTGAATAATTTACAAATTCTAGTAAGTTCGTGGATGTTGAGCGGCCTTTGAAAAAACCGTGTTGTTTGTCTGTTATTCGATTTTTGGTTTGAAGAAATAATGTTTTATTGACAATTGCTTCGAAAAGTTTGGGAATGCAAGAGATAATAGCGATTCCACGATAATTACGTATGTCAGATTTTCGGCCAGATTTGAAAATAGGCACTAAGAATGAATTTTTCCATATTGTTGGGAAAATTCCTGATTCCAGTGACATATTGAAAAGCCAAAACAAAGGAGATGTAAATTCCTTCGCAAGATTCTTCATAAATACTGGAGGAATTCCATCAGGTCCAGGGCCTTTTGAGGGGTCTAAATTTTTTAAACCCTGCAAAATATCCTGAACCTGAAGTTGTTTGACACCAATATTCCTTGGATATTCTGGATAAAATGCAAAGTAATCGCGATCGCGATCTTCTTCCGAATATGTCGTGTAGATTTCTTGAAAAAAAAATTGAAAAAATATTGCAGATTTTTTCCGAGTTATCGCCAACCTGTTCGTCAAGATGCATTGTTGATGGAAAATTGTCTGATTTTAATTTTGTTTTGACGTAATTAAAGAAGTTCTTTGGACAGGACTTAATTTCAAGCTCAGTTTTTCATTAAATACTTCAAATGCATTACTGATTGCCAAGTTCAATTGATCGCATATTTCCAAGTAAGTTGCTAAATGTTCACTGCTTTTGTGTTTTTTGTAAATTTTGTGGGCTTTTTGTTTGCGATTCTTTATACTTTTGATTTCTCTGTTAAACCAGACTGGATGTTTAGTGTTTCCGTGACGTCGTTTTTTCTTTAATGGAATCTCTTGTGAGATAATGTTGGATAGGATTTCGTAGAAGACGCCAACAGATGATTCGACATTTCCTTCGTCCCTAAAAATTTGTTGCCAGTTGATACAGTTTAATTTGTTTTTTTTTATATTCTCATAGTTCGCGAACTTGTATTCAAAAACTTCTTCATATTCGTAGTCGTTGAGTCGTTTTTCCATAATGGGTTCAATCATTCAGTCACACAGAAATCTTCATGAATTTTCGTTAAAAGGAGGTCTAGATAGCAATTTCCTTGGTTTTTTACATGATTAATTTGATTCAGACCTAATTTAGCAATTTCATCAAACATGAAATGTAAAGTGATATTATCTCCAGCGACTGGGAGAAGGATGTTTTCATTTTCAGAGTCTAAAATGAAGTCGGCGTTGTTTTGATTAAAGTCCCCATAGATGTGAACTTTTACTTCAGGAGGGAGTTCAGATAATATTTTTTCTTTGCATTTGAAAAACTTTTCATATGTAATTTTATTAGCATTAAGTGGTGGAAAATACACAGAGGCTAACACGTGTGTTTCATCTGCTATGAAAGATGTCACCCATACATGCTCAAATTCATTAAATTTTGTAGTTGTAATAATTTCTGAATTAAAATTGGCCACCCGATTTCTTCTCAGACTCTTGAAGGTTCCTATCGTTTCTAAATACATTATACACACTTCCAAATATTTCTTCACTACGCACGCTTTTGTCCCAGCTAGTTTCAGTTGCCAGAATAACCTAAAAGGACGAACTTAATAAATTATTATAAATTTCCTTCATTTTGGCTGGGCTTTTCATGCGATTGAAATTTTGACAGTAAATCAAAATTTCAGTCGCATTCTGTTTACATGAAGAAATAGTTGAAAGTGTGTCGGTTGACAAAATATTATTATTATCACTATATACCTCTTCATTCATATCTGCTTCCAAAGAAGGCGTCATTACTTCCGAAATTGTGAAGAGGAGTGAAATTTGGTTGTGCTCTCGCGCAGTTGCTGCAGGCGTTCGCTGGACAGGAATCGCTGATAAGTTTCCAGATCGGCTGCTGCTTCAGTTGCATTCATTCCATACTCCTGATGAACTTCTGCGAAGATGCGTTGCAGATGGTCTGGAGCCGTTGGAAGGCCTTCGGATGCAAGCAGTATTTTGATGCTTGTTGACTTCATTCCTTCTACGCAGACTGTAGCAGGCTGGTCCTTCATATAGGCAAGGTATAGGCGGACGATTTTCATTATTCTTGGGTCGCGTAGTCTGGCCCGCAAAAAACGTCCGTCCCCTTCCGCCGATTGCTTAGTATGGCGTACAATAGGTGGCCGCATCGGGTCAAGTTAAAATTGCCTGTCTGTGTTCCTAATTGGAGGCAGCATGTTTTGGCTTTGCTGCAGTTCGATATCTTGATTTTGCTGTTGTTGCTGATTTGCTGGATGTTGTTTGTTCGCTGGCTGTGGTTGTTGCGTGATACTTCTTGAAGAAGGTGATTATTTCCGACAGAAACTTCGTACTGTATATCTTCTCGTTCACGCAAGTCTCTAAAGAAAGAACAGCGGCTTGTACATTCCCTTTTCGCTGACCGTCAGCCACAGAAAGGCCTTCTTTGGGAACTTGGCGTGGGAGATATATTCGAGTCAATCCTGACCTCCTTGGTGAGGGCGCGACGTTCCACTTTGCCGGAAATATGTTTTTCACCAGCACCTTCAGGTGCTTTTTCTGGGTGATTACCTGCTACTCAGACACGGCCAGCCTCGCCTGACGATTCCGCATAACAATTTCCATCATGTTCAGGTAAATTATGGAGAGTGTGAGCTGTTTAGTGGAATACCTGTAACTCGAAAATAAGAAGAATGATTAGTAATTTCCATTTAATTCCAACTATCTTTATTGCTTATCTTGACAGATACGCGTATTTCGTCTACAATGTGCAGACTTCTTCAGTGTCGTGTACTAATAGTCGAGCCAGTCGAGTATTAGTACACGACACTGAAGAAGTCTGCACATTGTAGATGAAATACGCGTATCTGTCAAGATAAGCAATAAAGTTAGTTGGAATTAAATGGAAATTACTAACCATTCTTCTTATTTTCTAGTTTCATGTTCAGGTATTTTTTCACCGTTTGACTGGATCCATCTATCTCACGACCCAAGTTGTCGAACGATGCGGCCAACCCTGCCCTTGGTATTCCTTTTCAGCATCTGTCGAGCGGCCGGAACCCGGCTTCCGTTCAACGCTCTCGCCTTTCTCCAGCAAGGAGAGGATGTTGTGAATGCCAGATCGGGTATATAAGGCGGACACCCCAAGTAACATTGCTAACACCATCCTGCTTTATTACGTTTTATTAAAGTTTTATGAAAGCCACTTGAAATTAGTTTGGTTTTATTATAGCACCAAGAGGTGCCAATAGGTTTCGTATTTTAATCCGGTTTATGAGAACCTGCACAACTCGTTTAAAACGTTCTCAAAACCTTGTTTCTCAAATTCCTTTTACTCCTATCGAAGGTTTTATTTCGACTTTACGAACTCGTAAAATGCTGTATTGAAATGTCGTTTTAGGACTCATTGATTTTATCTTATAATGGTCAATTGAAAAAGCATTTTAAAACCATTTTGCCTCCAGTAAATGCATTGAACGGCAAAATGGCATTGAAGGATGTCGCCATAAGACCAGATGGGTTTATAATAGTCATTGGAAAGAAAAATTGACTTTATGGCAAAACTGCGATTTGATATGTGGAAAAATAAATGCATCACATTTTCAATGGTTTGCAAATCAACTGTAGATCGGAGACTAATTTCGGCATTCTTTTAATAATCTCATCCAAATCCAAGCACTTGGAAGGAAATTCATGATTAATTTATCAAATGTATTTTTTTAAATTTGATTTATGTTGTTGTAAATTCGCATAATTTCCGAGGCGCATTAATTTTCGGCTCTTATCGCGCCAATATTCACAAAAAAAAATTGTGCATATAATTTGGAGCATAATACGCTGTAGAAAACAAAATTTGTTTTGGATATTTTGCAATCAAACCAAATTTCCCGCAACTCAAGACCTTTTTATTTTGTCTGCTAAGGTCTGTATCCGCAATAATCTGGACACCTCAAAACATGAACTAAACATAAATTTCGCATTATATTTCCGTTGTAGTTGTTTATTTCGGATTCATGGGATGTGTTTTAACAATTCGTGAAGACAAAACATAGTTATTCGGAATTTGCATAAGATTTTCAAACTTTGCGCTAAACTCCGTCCATTAGGGTTTGTACAGACTCTTCAGAAATCGTTGAAGCCGTCTTTGTCCAAATTTGCTGGAAGTGTTTGATGTCTTTGATTCCTTGCTTCTTTCCAGAAAGCTTCCGCTTCATCAAAGCCCAATATCTCTCGATTGGTCGTAGCTCTGGGCAATTTGGCCGGTTTGAGGTTTTTGGTACAATGTTCACTTGATTTGCTTGGTACCACTCCATCACTGTTTTACCATAGTGGTATGATGCCAAATCTGGCCAGAACAAAGGTTTTTCTTTGTGACTTTTGATGAACGGTAGCAATCGCTTCTGCAGACACTCTTTCTGATATCTTTTTGTTGATTATGCCTGTAGTAATGAAAGATTTACTCTCTTTGCCACACGCGCAAATTGCTTGCCACACAAGGTATTTTTTGGGAAATTTCGATGCCCTCTTTGTTCTGAAATGCTCAGCTGTTGCATTTCTGGCCATAGCAGAATAAAAAGCCAGCCCTGGAAGCTGCTTGAAATCCTCCAGGACATAAGTTTCATCGTCCATAAAGTACAAACGTCAAGCCCGTGGTTTTGCTGCCAAGTTCTGTTTGTCGTTGCGATTTGGAAATGTTTTTACTTTATACGACTTAAGTCCCAAACGTTGTTTTGATTTTTGGACAAAACCAGGTGACATCCCTATTTTACGAGCCACCGTTCGAATGGAGAGATTTGGGTTTTTCGTGAATATCCTTTTCACCTTTCGGTCCATGACAGGATCAGCGCGTCCAATATTTTTGTTACTCCCCGGTTCCTCTCCACCGTCAAACGTTCCGAAAATGATTTGAGCACATTGTGAACAGTGGATTTAGGCAAATGCAATGTTTTTGCAAGGTCCCGTATTGACAAGTCAGGATTTGCCGTACGCCCGTACAAAATTCGCTTTCGCACTTGTTTTTCTTTCGTCGCCATCTTGAATACTAAGCATGAAATTTAAACATCAATCATAGTCTTTTTCATCATAGACTCTCAGCTAGACCACAGTGAAATTTTTCATTCCTTCGTGCAATATTTCAAAAGTTACACTGATTTGAAGGTGTTCGGATTAATGTGGATACAGACCTTAAATGAATCAAAAGATCGGAGAATTGAACAAAGCAGAACAACAAAAACCAACCTTGGTTTTAGAGGGGAGTTTGGGAGGGGGGGGAATGTGGGCAATGTTGTTGTTTATAGAGGCAATAAGTTTTTTTAAGGGTTTTTTGGGGGGGTCATAATTTTTTTTAATAAAATTTTTTAAATTTTTTTTTTTTTTTATAATTTTTTTTTTTTTTTTTTTTTGGGGGGGGGGGGTGTTGTTATTTTATATTTTTTTTGGATGAAGGAGGGGGGGGGGGGGGAAAAAAAATAATTTTTTTTGTTTTTAAAAAAAGGAGGGGGTAACGATTGTTCCAGAAAGTATAAGCACACCTTATGTTAACGGTCACTTTGAATATAATGGAATATTACAACATGTTGTGGCTGCGTCCTTTTGTTTGCACATTTCTGAATGACATAGCATCAAAAAAAAAATGCTCAGTTTTGTGATACCTATCAAAATGCGCGGTCTTACCCCGGAACAACGAAAAAGTATCGTTCACAAATGGTGCACTGTGAGCGGACTCTCCTTGAGAAAATTGGCCAAGGAAGAGGGTGTAAGTGTCGGAGCGGTACGATCTGCGATTCGAAAATATAGAGAACAGTGTACGTTTGAAGATGCGCCAAAAAGTGGTCGGAAATCCGGTCCTGTTAGTCCGGATATCGACAAAAAGATCAGGGATGCCTACAAGCGAAACCCAGCGACTTCCGTTTGGGATGTTACGAAAAAACTAGGAACCTCGTCGAGTAACGTCATGCGTGCCAAAGAAAGACTTGGGCTAAAAACATACCGGAAGCAGAAAAAACCCAAAAGGAACTCAAAACAGGCCGCGTCCGTGAAATCACGGGTCCGCAAACTCTACGATTCGTTATTGTGTTGAAATTCTGGGTGTATAATAATGGACGATGAAACGTATGTGAAACTAGATTACAAAACGCTTCTCGGACCACAATTCTATACTGTAAGCGAAGACAAAGACATCCCCGAAACGGAGAAGGCAATTTTGACCGAAAAATTCGGTAAGAAGGTTTCGGTTTGGCAGACAATATGCGAGTGTGGCAAAACATCTAGTCCGTGCATCACAACGGAGACGATGAACACTCAGAAATACGTTAAGGAATGTCTCCAGAAGCGATTATTGCCGACGATCAGGCAGCACGAAGGTCAAATAGTGTTTTGGCCTTCATGTCATTACGCAAAGGACACTTTAGAATGGTACAATAGTCAAAATGTATGTTTCGTGCCGAAAGACATGAATCCGCCGAACTGCCCGGAAGCACGGCCAATCGAGACTTTTTGGGCTTTAACCAAAGCAAAGCTTCGAAAATTCATAAAACCAGCGGATGACATCAAAAAATTTAAAAAAAATTGGCCAAAAGTGGTCAAAACGGTGGGAAGTACCACTGGGCAGAAGCTTATGGGTCATGTTCGAGGAAAAGTTAGGAGTCTTAAATATCATATAAAACACAAGAACAAATATAATTTGGCAAATAAAATTATTAAAACTAAAAAAAAACATGACTTTTTTGTTATTTTGAAAGTGTGCTTATACATTCTGGAACAGTCTATACATAATAAAGTACTATCTAATTGTCATTGAGATAAACATTTTTATCTGTTGACGAATAAATAAATAATAAATAATAATAATAATAATAACCTAGGTACGTTACTTCGGCGGACCACTCAACCCTTGTGCCATCCACGATTACTGTACACGCCGGGAGAGGTTTCAGTTTGGGTGATTGCCGGCCGGAGGAACATACTTCACCGGCAGTCACCCAAACTGAGACCTCCCCCGGCGTGTACAGTAATCGTGGATGGCACAAGGGTTGAGTGGTCCGCCGAAATAACGTATCTAGGTTTACTGTTTGACACAAAACTTCTCTTCCGATCGCATGTTGAGAGCACGTTAATCAAGTGCTCCGCCTTAGTTAGGTCGCTATATCCGCTGATTTGTCGAAGATCACGCCTCTCAGGGGTAAACAAACTGGCAGTCTACAAACAGATCATTGCGCCTGCAATCTTTTACGCAGCTCCGGTATGGGAACAATGTGCCCAAACTAACAGGAACAAGCTACAAGTTGCGCAGAATCGAACGCTGAGGATGATACTAAAGGGTGTTCCGATCAAAATTTGGTCAAATTTTGGTCAGTTTTTTTTTTTCAAGTTCAGTTAATACAGAATACAGGAGAAATATTCAGCTAAGCTTCCTTTTTACTGAATGCGAATTGCCGGGTCTTCCATTTAACACCTGCCATAAGATTTTGTACTCCCTGGGTCCTACCTTAGCTCAGTCGGTAAAGGCGCAGCTACAAAGCAACACCATGCTGGAGGTGGCTGCGTTCGATTCCCGTTCTGGTCTAGGAATTTTTCGTTAATGAAAATTTCTCGACTCCCTGGACATAGCGTATGATTGTACTTGCCACACAATCATACTAATGCAAAAATGGTACTCGGCATCGAAAGCTCTCAATTAATAACTGTGGAAGTGCATTTAGAACACTAAGTTGAGAGAAAGCAATAAGCTAATTGTGAAAGCAATAAGCTTGGAATGCTAAAGAAGAAGATAAGATTTTGTACAGTCTCCTTGTCCATTTTATTCGCCGCAGAACGCCAGTTTGCCCTGAACTGTTTCTCGCTCACAACAGCTTTTTGAGTCTTCTTAAGGTTTTTGCTTAATAATGGCCCAATATTGTTTGATTGGGCGGAGCTCTGGCGTGTTGGGAGGGTTCTTGTCCTTGGGCACCACTTGAACGTTGTTGGCAGCATACCACTCTATGGCCTTTTTTCCGTAATTTCCAGATGCCAGATCCGGCCAAAATAGAATGGGACAATTGTGTCGCTTCAGGAAAGGCAGTAGACGTTTTTGTAGACACTCGCTCAGATAAATTTCCTGGTTGACGGTTCCGGTCGCAATTTAGACGTTGTTCTTCAAGCCACAGGTTCAGATGGCTTGCCACACCAGATATTTCTTCGCAAAATTTTGACAGTTTAATGTGCTTGAAAATATCTGCCACCTTTCCCCGTCCAGTTGCCGTATAAAACTCCTGTCCAGGAAGCTGTTTAAAGTTTGCCTTGACGTAAGTTTCATCGTCCTGTACCACGCAATCAAACTTCGTCAGCATCGTCGAGTACAACTTTCGCGATCGTGCTTTGGCCGACGTGTATTGTTTATCGTCGCGATTTGGAGTCACCACTTTCTTGTAAGTCGACAGTCCAGCTCGTTTTTTAGCTCTATCCACGGTTGAAGGCGCCACTCCCAGCTTCTTTGCGACATCTCGGACGGAGAGGTTGGGGTTCCACTCGAAACAGCGGCCACCTTTTTTTGTCGTCGCTGTGGCCCCCGGCTGTTGATTTCCCCCCCGGTCAAGCTTTCCTGGCTGTCGACAAACGTTCACCCAACACTTTTAATACGTTGGTAACAGTTGATTTAGCCACATTCAACAATTTTGCCAACTTGGCGTGAGAGTAGTTTGGATTTTTGCCATGCACGTGCAAAATTTTGATGCGTTGCTTCTCTTATTTCGACGATATTTTGATAACTGAAGTGCTAATCTCAAAATCAAAATAGAGGTGTGCAAATTGTTTTAATGCATGATGAAAGGAAATGCGTCAAGTTTAAGGAGTGTATCGAATATAAGCTATCCACATACATTTGCGTTGTACGCATGTGTTTGTGATGGTTTTTTATGCTCTGAACACTGCATGCTGTGCGTTTGACTGTCAGCTTGCTTTTGTTTACTTGTTTGTGCAGAATTTGCGTTTTCAAAATGTCGCGTATTGAAAAGGAAGTGAAAATTAAGGTTCTGGACACATGGATAAGTGAGAAGGGTATTACTATGCGAAAATTGGCGAAGCGGTTTGGAATTCATCATGCGAGTGTTAAAACCATCATTAATAAGTTTGGGGAACACTATTCTTTGGATGAGCTACCAGGAAGAGGCAGAAAACCCGGTTCTTCCGACCCGAAACTGGAGCAGAAAGTGGTATCTCTAATCATGAAGAACAAATCAATGTCAATACGTGATTTGGCCAAACAAGCAGGAACGAGTGTCGGGATGATCCAGCGTATCAAGAGGCGAAACCACCTGAAGACCTACAAGAAGCAGAAAATCTCGAAACAAAGTGCAGAACAGAAGAAGCGAGCAGCAACAAGGGCCCGGAAATTGTATTCGCGTCTTTTGCAGCGTCCGGATGCATGCGTTTTGATGGACGATGAGACCTATGTAAAAGAGGACTCAAAAACCCTTCCAGGTCCACAATACTTTACTGCCGTCGTTGGGGAGGATGTGAGCGATGCGGACAGGTCGATACAAGTGGAGAAATTCGGTCGAAAGGTACTGGTATGGCAAGCAATATGTTCCTGTAGTTTGAAGTCAACCATTTTTTACACTACCGGAACTATAAATACGGAAATCTATCGATCTGAGTGTCTCCAGAAGAGATTGTTGCATTTAAATAAGAAGCATAGTACACCTCCACTGTTTTGGCCGGATTTAGCGTCGGCTCACTATGCCAAAACCACTTTCAATTGGCTTGCGGAAAAGGGTATAGATTTCGTTGAGAAAAATATCAATCCACCAAATTGCCCTCAGCTTCGACCCGTCGAACGTTACTGGGCAATCGTGAAGAGGGTCTTCAAGAAGACTGGTAAGGCAGCTGGGAACATGCAGGAGTTCAAAAAAATTTGGGCTCAAGCGTCCAAAAAATGCGATGCAACACTTGTCCGGAACTTGATGAAGAGCATTCGATCCAAAGTTCGAAAATTCGTGTATTTCATCCGGTCTTCATTATGTTCAAGTTTAACCTCGTACAATAAAGGATCAATTTTTTGTATGAATAAAATATCGGTTTTCAACATAATTTGAAAGAAAGTTTGTGGATAGCTTATTTTCGATACACTCCTTAAGTCGACCAAATTTTGATCGAAACACACTTTAAACCGTCTTTTCGACATTAGGATAACCGACCTTCATCAGGAGGCGAACGTTCTTTAAATAGATACGAAAATTAGTGATATCAAGAATAAATTTGTACATTAATCTACCATATTAGAACCTGAGCTGATAAGCAATCTGTACATAGTAGGTTAGTTGTACATAGTAGGTTAAGTAGTTTTAGGTTGTATATAGTAGTTTTAGGTAGTTTATTTTCCAATTCAAAACAAACCAATTCCACCAAGGTGGTAAGTCAATAACAAATCTGATAGGATTAGAAATTCTCATATAATTATTATATTAAATTCAAATACAAATGATGAAAAAACAAATCTGTATCACTTATACTACAAACGTGCTAACCATAAAAAAATAACAGAAATAAATACCATTTTAATTAAAAGTATCTGATTCAGTTCATTCTTGTAACGAACTTTGACAACAACGGGCCAGTAGCAGCAGCAATAGTGAAGCAACCTTATCGAGGCTGAAAACTCGGTCAGGTCACGACACTTTCCTCGGGTGTTAACGTTTTGTGACGAATAAAGTGTTTCGGGTCATATTGAAATGAATTTCAAATTCACACTGTGAAAGGTTTTTATGACAAAATTTCAAAGTATTTTCAGTCAAAATGCTTGTTGGAGGTCCAAGTTTTTTTTATTGGTGAGTACTGCCCTTTTTGACCTGATTATTAGAAAGGAATCTGTTCGCGCCGTCGCGGAAGGTTTTTTCGGACACTGTACAAAAAACTGATTTCGGATGAAACACCTTTATTTCGCGAACACTGAAACACTTATTTATTAAAAACACGGTGTTTACTCCGCGACGGTTTATTTAGACTAATTCTAGTTCTCTATTCCTATTCCTATCCTTTGCGGTACACACAGCTGATTCGATCGTTAGCGATCGGACAAACAGTAGCTGTGTGCAATAGGTAGCAAAAACAAGCAAGAGAGAGAATCTCTCTTGCAGCTGGTGGAGTGTAGGGATGCCTATGCATAGTTGATTCGTCGACAAACAATCTTTATCTCGCTCTAACAGAATCTGTGCCGGAAGTGTGCACGTTCTGCCACGATCCGTGAGGCAGCTACAGACGCAAATTTCCATCGGAACATGCTTTTCGCCGATTCAAACTTCTAGCCTTGAAATGGACCAATAATCATATTGGCCATTCCGGAACAATCCGGATGCTCCGGGGGAACGGAAAGAACGGATTTTTACTGAAACATGCCTTTCGACGGCTCAAACTTCATTTATAATATTATAATAACATCGTGAATTTCCTGCTCAAGCTTTTGGCTCTCCCAAAGCTGAAGAATAGGGGAACTGTTCTTACGGAATGTTATTATGGGTATGCCACTGCTGTTCATGGAACAATAAAAAAATTGGCAACTGTAGCTGATAAGTACATGAAAAAAAAATGTATAGCAGAGACAATATTTTTTGGGGAATTAACGAACAACATTTCTGCCTTGAACAACTGGAAAAATTATTCGCAGTTTTTATGAATCAAAAACTGTTGTCATTTTACCAGCAACAACAAAAAACCTTGGTATTTGTGCTATTTTTGTGCCGTTTTTGATAGATCAAAACAGGAAGAACACCAAAATTTTACAATTATTACAAACCTAGCAATTTTATGGCAGGTCCGAATAAATTTTATAACAGGCTGAACACTGGTTCTCTTAGAGTACGGAACGGATTAAGCCCCCGGGAACCGATCCAAGCACAGGGTGAAAAATAACATGTAACGCTCATATAAATAAGTTATCAATTCAAAACATATAAAATTTCTCCTAACATTTTCGTCTCGATTCCATGTGATACATTTCTGACCGTCATCCTATTTTCGAATACAAATCTTCAGAAAATTGTTATCTCTGATTCAATTTTGAAATAAGGTCTGTATGCACAATAATCCGGACACCTTCAAATCATTGTAACTTTTGAAATATTGCACGTAGGAATGAAAAATTTCACTGTGGTATAGCTGAGAGTCTATGATAAAAAAGACTTTGATTGATGTTTACATTTCATGTTAAGTATTCAAGATGCCGACGAAAGAAAAACAAGTGCGCGAGCGAATTTTGTACGGGCGTACGGCAAATCCTGACTTGTCAATACGGGACCTTGCAAGAACATTGGATTTGCCTAAATCCACTGTTCACGATGTGCTCAAATCATTTTCGGAACGTTTGACGGTGGAGAGGAAACCGAGAAGTGACAAAAACATTGGACGCGCTGATCCTGTCATGGACCGAAAGGTGAAAATGATATTAACGAAAAACCCAAATCTTTCCATTCGAACGGTGGCTCGTAAAATAGGGATGTCGCCTGGTTTTGTCCAAAAATCAAAACAACGTTTGGGACTTAAGTCGTATAAAGTAAAAACAGTTCCAAATCGCAACGACAACCAGAACTTGGCAGCAAAATCACGGGCTCGACGTTTGTACTGCGAATATTTGACGAAGTTTTCATGCGTTTTTATGGACGATGAAACTTATGTCCTGGAAGATTTCAAGCAGCTTTTAGGGCTGGCTTTTTATTCTGCTATGGCCAGAAATGCTACAGCTGAGTATTTCAGAACGAAGAAGGCATCGAAGTTTCCCAACAAATATCTTGTGTGGCAAGCAATTTGCACGTGTGGCAAAAAGAGTAAATCTTTCGTCACCACAGGCACAATCAATAGAGGATCTATCAGAAAGAGTATCTGCAGAAGCGATTGCTACCCTTCATCAAAAGTCACAGAGAAAAACCTTTGTTCTGGCCCGATTTTGCATCATGCCACTATGCTTAAACTGTGATGGAGTGGTACCAAGCAAATCAAGTGAACATTGTACCAAAAACCTCAAACCCGCCAAATTTCCCAGAGCTATGACCAATCGAGAGATATTGGGCTCTGATGAAGCGGAAGCTTTCTGGAAAGAAGCAAGGAATCAAAGACATCAAACATTTCCAGCAAATTTGGACAAAGATGGCTTCTACGATTTCTGAAGAGTCTGTACAAACCCTAATGGACGGAGTTAAGCGCAAAGTTCGAAAATTTTATGCAAATACCGAATAACTATGTTTTGTCTTCACGAATTGTTAAAACACATCCTTTGAATCTGAAAAAAAATAACTACGACGAAAATATAATGCGAAATTTATGTTTCATCCATGTTTTGATGCGTCCGGATTATTGCGGATACAGACCTTAAATGCAGCATCACAGTAGGATGACAATCATACAGGTGTTCATCATCTGATGATGAACTCAGTAAAATGACTGTCGTCAAGCGAAATACTTTGCAGTCAATCTGGGGATGATGTTTTGGTTCAGTGTACACTCACTGTCAACGTTCCCCTACTTAATGATGTTAATGATATGCATGAACAGATTCGCGAGAAAAAGCCTCAAGATGTTTTGTTTACTATTGATTGTTTAATTATTTCACTCGCATTTTGGTCACCGTTTGGTGTTGCGTTCATTTTTTATTTATAATTTTTGCTACTTCATTTTCGTTTCAACATTTGAAACATGATAGGTGGATTTTTTCCAATGCGCGTTCCTGTTCAAAACTTCATGCGACGAACGATTGCGGAGCTGACGGGTGCGCTGTTCGAAACATTTATGATCGTCCCTGAATTGCAGCTTGTTTCGTTGTTGGCAAACAGACGTAAGTTGCGAGTTGGTACTTTTGTACTGTTCTGTTTAGAGGAGGCAAAGGCGGTATTCCAAATGATAACAGTATCTCTCATTGTGGGTGTAAGTTCATATTTCCACGCTCTGAAAAAACGAGAAAAACAAACAAACAAACAACAGTCGGGTAAAACTTTCAGAACGCTGGAAATTGTATAACTAGTGGAATAATTACAAACGTCCACACAAAAGGGTATACAAACAGAAAAAAAATGGCGATTGTTTCACACTGACAATGTTACACTTTGTTGTTGTCGGTCAAACTCCCCCCACCCCCCCCTCGCCGTCGTCACGTTTGCTGCTGAGATTTTGTTTATGACCTTTAGTAAAGTTTAACTTATCCGCCCTTCCCCTCGCCGGCGCAACATTTCCGTTTACATCACCATCCGACTGACTGGTAACGCCCTCTGGTCATCCCAGGGCCGTTGGATACGGTGGGGGTGATGATTGCACAGTCCAGCAAGGGAAAAAAAACGAGCAGTTGAAATTCCAAACGAGGAACCAACCGGAAAAACGGTTACCCATTTGCGAGTTCTAATGTGTGCCGGGGAAAGAAGCACATTGTTCACGAGCGGAAAAGTTTTACGATGCAAATCGGTTGCGATCCCGAGTGGAAACAACCGAGGGGCCTCTTCGGGAAAGTCGGAACGACACGTTTTTTTTTTTTATATTTTCGCCCGGACGCTTTGCATGAAAACAGACGTTTCGGCTCGGTTCCACGGGTGTGGCCCCCCAGTGGAAGAAAATGCAGATCCAAGGCGAACTATGGAAGTTTGTTGGTTCGCTTTTGCAGAAAGGGAGTGGATCGCCAGGGGGAAGCGAGTTCAAGTTATGATGTACAGTTTATGGGGTCAATAATGTTTTTTCTTTTGTTGTTGTAAAAACACAGATAGTTTGCATTACTTAATTGCTGCTGCCGTTGCTGGGGAACGCAGGATGAGCGTTTTGTATAATTATTTCACTTTAGAAATTGGCTGCTTTTTATCGATGTCGTTAGCACTGTTATGGGAGGGAATAAACTGAGTTACAGTTATGGGGATCGTTTCATGATTAAACTGGACTTTTAGCATGATGAATAAATGACGTTGGAGTTTTTTTTTTTACAAGTAAGGGACCACATTGAAGCCGTGTATGATTCTGATAACTGCTTAATTATCAAAACATTTGGGAAGTGAATCAGTAATTGGGGAACTGGTAACGGGTATTGGTCGAGAATTAAGATATCTTGTCGTTTGAATTGCAACAAAATTTTCTTGTAATCATTAATTATCTTGAACATATTTTTTTATTTTTTTTTATTTTCCGTCGGCCTATTTCCTCACATGGTGACAATCACCGACGCCAGGAAGACGACTCCACCACCTGGACCCTGCCTAACGACTCATGAATATGAGCCGGGACCAATGGCTTTACTTCCCTTCCGATGGAAGGCGTGACCAGATATTTTCGCCTTAGAAAAACCACCGACGTCGATTGGGATTGACCCTACACCCACTGCACAGTGGGAAAATAAGTACATGAATCGCGAAAGAATTCGATAATTCAGCTCCAAGTAGCACAAGATTAGAAAACAATAGCATTTTTTATGTGAAAATT
Source organism: Aedes koreicus (assembly GCA_024533555.2). NCBI lineage: Eukaryota > Metazoa > Arthropoda > Insecta > Diptera > Culicidae > Aedes > Aedes koreicus. The sequence goes on from JAHHFK020004985.1 coordinate 210,480, forward strand.
CTTGGGAAATTGAATGGAAGGGGTCTCACTTGCCGCAAAATTCAGTGGACGGAGATATTGGGCTTATTTTACCCCAATTCCCCCGTATTTTCGAATGATGCCCAGTAATCTATGCTTGGAGAGGTCTGCGGTAGTCAAAATTTATTATTTATTATTTATTTGTCGTCAATCAATATTAGACCGTTTTGTTACAATAGTGCTTACATTTTATGTTTCACTTAGATATATATATATATATATATATATATATATATATATATATATATATATATATATATATATATATATATATATATATATATATATATATATATATATATATATATATATATATATATATATATATATATATATATATATATATATATATATATATATATATATATATATATATATATATATATATATATATATATATATATATATATATATATATATATATATATATATATATATATATATATATATATATATATATATATATATATATATATATATATATATATATATATATATATATATATATATATATATATATATATATATATATATATATATATATATATATATATATATATATATATATATATATATATATATATATATATATATATATATATATATATATATATATATATATATATATAGTACGCCTTAGAAAACTAACACATCAGATTTACATTTTTAATGTTTTGAATCCTTCGTCATTATCTAATTGAATTGAAGTATTGTTTTAGTTTTGTCTTGGTCATAGTAAAGTCTACATTTTCTCCATGTTTATTTCAAGTTGCCATCATCTGATTCAGAGGTCCAAATTTGGCGTAATTTGTACGATGATGGCTTGTAATAAATATATTTCTATTTCGTAGTTGCCGCGACGGTATGTAAAAATTAAGTTTTGACAAAAGTTCTGCTGAATCAACGCGTTGCGAAACAATGTTATTTACGAATGATACTAATGCAAATTCACGGCGCTCTTTTAATGATTGGATGCTGATGAGCATGCAGCGGACTTCATAAGATGGAAGCGGAAACTTTGTCCAACCTAATTTACGAAGTGCATACAGTAAAAATTGCTTCCGTACCGATTCTAGTCGTTCTTCATGGGTGACTGAAAATGGTGACCAAACTACGCTACAATATTCCAGTAGTTACCTCACATATGCTATGTACCATATTTTTATTGTGTACGGAACATGGAAATTGTAACAAAAACGTTTTATAAATCCAAGCATATTATTTGCTTTGTTGATGATAGCATTGTAATGTTCAATGAAAGTTAGTTTCGAGTCCAAGATAACTCCTAAATCCCTTGTTCTTTTACATTTTTCAACTGGCTGATTACCTAGATTGATAGTTATGTCTGGGGTGTTTCGTTTCCTATTAAAAGCTATCGAATTACATTTCTTTACGTTCAGCTGTAAAAGACTTTTGTAGCACCAAATATAGAAATCATTTATTTCTTTCTGGAATGTCATGCTATCTTCTTTGTTTCTTATTTCTAAAAATAGTTTCATGTCATCAGCGTAAATAAGAGATTTAATGTTTTTGATGAATGAAATTAAATGTCATTTACAAACAAAATTAATAAAAGGGGACCTAAGTGAAAGCCTTGGGGGACTCCAGAAGTGACCTTAATAGGAATTGATTTCTTCCCTTTGAATCTAACTATTTGTTGACGGTTAGTAAGATAGGATTCGAGCCATCTGAGGATTCCTGCCTCAATTCCCATTTTTCGCAATTTGAATAGAAGCATGGGTATGTCAATGCGATCAAAAGCCTTGCTGAAGTCTGTATAAAGAGCTTCTACATGGTTGCCATTGTCCATTGCTATCAGTGAGTAGTTGACGAATTCCAATAAATTTGTGCTAGTTGATCGTCCTTTGAAGAATCCATGTTGCTTGTTAGTCAGTCTGTTTTTGATTTTGGAAAACAATTTTTCATTGATAATTGCTTCAAAAAGTTTACGAATGCAGGAAATAATGGCAATTCCACAATACTGACAAATGTCCGATTTTTTTCCACTTTTAAAAAAAGGTACTAGTTAGGAACTTTTCCAAAGTTTGGGGAAGATCCCAGATTCCAGTGACATATTAAAAAGCCAAAATAAAGGTGCTGTAAGTTCTAATGCTAAGTTCTTCATAAATACGGGTGGTATTCCATCAGGGCCAGAACCTTTGGAAAGGTCTAATTTATTCAAACCTTCCAAGATGTCTCGAAATTTGACTTGACTAACTCCAATGTCCCTTGAAAATTCTGGGAAGAAATTGAAATATTGATAATCGCGATCTTCTTCATCAAACGTGCTATAGACTTCTTGGAAGAATGTTGCAAATAGATGGCAAATTTCTTCCGCGTTATCACCAACATTTGAGTTAAGATGCATTCTAGATGGGAAATTGTCAGATTTCAGCTTAGTTTTAACATAATTGAGGATTTTTTTTTGGACAAGACTTAATTTCAAGTTCGGTTTTTGAATTATGCTCATCATGTGCATTACTAATAGTATGTCAGATAATTACTGTTACCATCTCTTTTATACATTTTGTGGGCCTTTTGCTTCCGATTTTTTAAATTTTTTATTTCTTTATTATACCAAACTGGGTGGTTCGAATTACCTTGTCGCCTAATTTTTTTGAGTGGCACTTGAAAATAAGCTTATTTTTATGTAGAATCTCCCTAGAAATCGAAAGGAAGTGGTTGCAGCCACCGCACGGGTCGGGTAACGGAGATATTTCTGATATTACGGAGATATTTCTGATATTACGGAGATATTTCTGATTTTATCGCCCAATCCTACGCAACACTTTTTATTATTATGACTTACATTTTTTTTCCGCTTTTGCACGCACACTAATGAAACAAATCTGCCAATTTTTCTGTGTTTTTCTGACATATTGTTTCCGCTATCGCACGCACACTAATGAAACAAATCTGTCAAATTTTCTATGTTTTTTGATTCAAAATGTTTTCAAACCAGGAAGTTACGGAAATTTATTTGAAAAGCTGAAAGAAACAGCATGTTTAGGATTTTGTTCGGCAGAATGTTAAGGTGTAAGAAGATTTAGTTGAATGGAGTGTGGACACTTGGATACACACATTCCAAAATTATTGGAGGAATGTTCGAAGTAAGAATAGATTTTTCGAACGAAAGGTGATTCTCGGACAAGTGCTTGATCGATACAGTCGTACATTTCGTTTCGCTCCCGAAGAATATTGAGAATAATAGTCCTCAGTGACTATTGTTCTTTTGTTTCTAGTTTTTTTTTTCAATAGCGGAATCTTTCTTTCGAGAAAGAGTTAACAAGCATAATGGCTAACAGTGTAAGGAAAAATACGGTGAAACTTGTTTTCGGGCCCAACAGTAAAGTACCGTCGCGTTTGGAAGTGCTGAAATTTACAATCGGAAATCTAAAATTGTCGGCAGTGAACATTCACACCATTTACAAAGATGAAAACGGTGGGCAGTTCTATGTTAAGCTTGTGGACGAACCAACTTTCTCCGCGTTCCGGAACAGTATACCTTCAAATATGATGACGGGTCGCAGACCAGTGTACAAGTTGATCAAGCGTGTCGTTTCTTCCTATACGTACGTATCTTTAACCTTCCACCTGAAATAGAGGACTGTGAAATTCAATATGTCCTTGGACAATTTGGCACAATTAGGCAGCACGTTAGGGAACGCTTCCCGAACGAAATCAATATGAATATATTCACTGGTGTGCGTGGAGTGCACATGGAGATATCAAAGGAGATACCAGCACATCTATACGTCGGACACTTTAGAGCACGCATCTTTTATGAGGGCTTAAAGAATAAATGCTTCTACTGCAAGAGCGAGGGCGTTAAATGTGTCAAGAGACCAACCTAGAGTGTTGTCAAAAAGGAACAAAAAATAAGACGATCGTATTCACTGTAGTAAACACCAACGATGAGTATCACAGTGAATTCTAACACTACCACGTTTTCAAGAAAAATTGCTTGAATGCAATCTGTTCTATGTTAAAGAAGAACTTGTTACGGGATTTTGTATGGAACAATGACGTAGACATAGTTTTTCTTCAAAAAGTTGCTTTCGAAAATTTTAGTTTCCTGTCAACCCATTCAGCCTTCGTTAACATTAGTGATGATAACAAAGGTACAGCTGTACTGGTCCGCAGAAACATTGATGTTACGGGCATTGTGTTAAACCCAAATGGGAGAATCAGCTCCATACAGATCGGTGGAATTAATTTCATTAATATCTACGCGCATTCTGGCTCAGATTTTCGCAAAGAACGTGACATATTTTTCACTCAAGATATTCTTTCTCATGTGTCTCACGATTTTCCTAATGTTATTTTAGGTGATTTTAATTATATTTTACTAAGAAAAGATTCAAACGGAACAGTTAAATATATATGTCAGGGACTAAAGCTGCTAATAGACAGCCTGGGTCTCTCTGATATTGGGAATTCGCTCAACTCCAATACACCGTTCACCTTTTTCAGAGGTGTTTCAATGTCTAGATTAGACAGAGTTTATGGACCAAATAGTTTTTTAGAAGCAGTTAAAAGTTTTGAAACTTAAGTTACTTCTTTTTCGGACCATCATGCTTTAATAATTAAATACGAGACTGATTCAAATTCAAATGTTACCCCTTGTGGTAGAGGGTATTGGAAAATAAATCCTTCAATCTTGTGTGATGAAGACGTTAAATGCGAATTCATCGAGGTTATACGAGAAACCCGCCGAAGAAACGTATACAATGAGAATTTCTGCACATGATGGACGAACCACCTGAAAGCAAAAGCAAAATCTTTTTATAAAGCAAAATCGTTCGATTATAATAAGCAAATATCTGATTCAAAATGTTTTTTGCATCGTTGTTTGAAAGAAATTACAATCAAGCAAAATGAAGGATGTAATGTTTCTCAGGAGCTGAGTTTTGTTAAATCAAAACTAATGAGCATTGAACAATCACGAATGGAAAACTTAAAATTAAAAACCAGTACTTGCAATATATTGGAAGACGAAAAACTTAGCCTTTTTCAAATTTCAAAACAGATCACGAATAGGACCAGCTGTCCTATGAAACTAGAGATTGATGGCGTTTTAACGTCAGAGCCTCAAGCTCTTAAGTTTGCTCTCGAGAGTCATTTTAAAATCTTATATGATGCTGACAACAATTTTATTCCTGGTGCTGGAGACTTTCTCAACACTATCGATAAAAGATACTCGCTGGAAGAATGTAATAGCCTGATAGCTCCAATCAGAATATCGGAATTAGAACTAGCGCTGAAGCGGTCAACGGCGAAAAAGAGCCCCGGACCCGACGGTTTAACTTACGAATTCTTTACTACATTTTTGATGAGCTTAAGGATGATTTATTGAGATTAGGCAACGGATATTTGAGCGGTGCATTTCAAAACACTTCTTTTGCTGAAGGCATAGTAGCATTAATACCAAAAAAAAAAGATAAATCTTACAAAATCACAGACAGACGGCCAATAAGCATGCTTAATTGCGACTACAAATTATTAACAAAAATTTTGTACAATCCAATACAACCCTTAATTGAGTCTCTAATTGGCCCAGGGCAAGCAGCATGTTTAACTGAAAAATCTTGCACAACGAACTTGAAAGATCTCAGAAACATAATAATTAGAGCAGAAAACAATAAACGTTTAAAGGGTACAATTGTGAGCCTTGATCTCGAAAAGGCTTTCGATCGAGTCAACCATAATTTTCTTGGGCTAGTTATGGAAAAGTTCGGTTTCCCAGTCAAATTTGTAAATTGCATTCGGAACTTATATACTAAAGCTACATCCAAAGTGTTATATAACGGTCTGTTGACAAATGCAATTCCTATCAAATCGTCAGTTCGTCAAGGTTGCCCCTTAAGCATGTTGCTGTTTTTTTTTTGTATTTTGAACCTTTAATTAGAAAAGAAAGTCATAGTATACAAGGTTGTTTCATGGACAATAACTTTTTTAAAGTTATCGCCTATGCAGACGATATAGTCATCTTTATTCGTAACGATGAAGAGTTCGATAAAGTTTTAGAAATAATCGATAATTTTAGCCGAAATAATTTTTTCTTAGACTAAATAATTGCTGCACAGGTCCTCATCTTTTGCAAGAAACAGATTCTTTGCAAATACTTTGAGTAGAAATTGCTAAAAAATTTAATGATACTGTTGACGCCAACTATTTAAAAATAAAAAAAATAAATAAATTTTTTGATTGCAGTGCATCAAAAACGTCACTTAAATATCTTTCAGAAATCTTGGATACTGAACAACCTCATTCTTTCTAAGCTCTGGTATTTATCTCAAGTTTACCCTCCAAACAACTCTGATATAGCCAAGATTAAAATTTTGAGTAGAAACTTCATCTTCAAAGGCGTAGGAATTTTTAGAGTTTGTTTAAACCAGTTATATCTGGATATTGCTAAAGAAGGTCTCGCGCTCTTTGATGCTGAAAATAAGATGAAATCCTTATTTATTAAAAACATTCTACACCGTGACAAAAATGGAAGGAGAGACGATTTCATCATAGCGCATGCTAGTTGTTCTATTAGTCGAAATGCAAAAGAATGGATCCGAGAAGCCTTGAACATTTAAAAGATTATCAATGATTTTACAAGTAAAATGATTTATAATTATTTATTGAGTAAGCAAAACATGTCACCAAAAATTGAAACCAAATATCCAATGAAAGCCTGGGATATTTGTTGGCAGAATCTTGATTCAAACTTCTTGAGTTCAGAGGAAAAACATTTTTTGTTTTTGGTGCTCAATGAAATGATTGCAACAAAATCTAAGCTGTTTGATAAAAAAAAAACTGGAACTTTGAGTAATTTATGCGAAGATTGTGGAAAAATTGATACCATAGAACACAGAATTTAAAAAAACTCATGCATTACGGACATCACCTTTATCTCAAAATCGTGGCAGAAAGTCGCTGTCATTCCAACAGTTGGCTGAACACACTAAAGTCAAGTATTGCCAAGACTTGGCTCGTGGCCGCTGCGTCGAAGAACTTTTACGTGCAGCGGAAACAGCAACACGTAAAGCCGGATGTCCCGATAAGAGTAGACTTTTGAGAAAGTTGAGAAAAGGAGAAGAAGCGTGAGCAAGCAAGGTTCTAAGAGCGTCAAAACTTGAGCAAGATCCGAAAGGGCCTTCATCGGAATCATCTTTGATGATGAAAACAAGATTGGGATTGACAAAGAGCAAATATACCGGAATGACCACATTCATGCGGAAGGAACTGAAACAGAAGGCATTTGTTCCATGGGCAGATATGATAGCTCACCGTAATAGCATACTTCTGAATTTTACAGAACCCAATCATGACGAAGGATATTTGTCTTCGAATGTTTCAGTTCGGGAAATGATATCGAACGATGTTATGCGAATTATGGAGTTGGAGGACGTACGAGACAATCTCAATGAAATAGCTTTAAGTGGGATCATTGATTGTGTCATGCATGTGGCTGCTGGACCTGACTCTGCAACTGGCTTAAGCCACTATAACCAGGCTAAGTTTCTAGGGAAAGATGATTCCTTATTGACGGAGCATTTTAAGTCCTTGAAACTGGTATCGGGAAGTGGTCATGAAATCTACGTAAATCCAAATCCCCAATCCGACATGTTTTGTCACGTTCGGTCTATGCACTGGACAAAGGAAACGGATGAAATCACATTAATGCTTTTCGACCAGTTTTTTAAGGAGGTAGATGAACTGAATGCCTCACCCATCATCTTTGACGCTGGAAACGTGACTTTGCGAGTGAAGATCAGAGCAGTCTATTCGACGATTGATGGCAAGGCGTCAAACGCCATTGTAGGAAACCGAAACACTAAAGCATGTCCACTATGTCTGAAAGATGATGAACGAATTGGACCATCCTTGTTTTATTCAAGATTGAACTTAGTAGAAGGCCTCATACGAAATTTGCACGGCAAACTTCTGCGGAGGATAACCTTACTGATCTGATGAGAGATGCTTTGACTTGGTCTGATCCCAAGATGGCGTATCTATCGGTCAAATCAAGCGGCAAAAAATCATTCTGGAACCGAGAGTTCGAAGCGCAGATGCTACAGTTCTGTGTTTGTGACGAACCGGAACACGAAAACATTTCCCAATCTAGCGCAAACGATGACGAATATAGCGAAAATGAGTGACAACTTTGAGTGAAGATGAATTATCTGATGGTAATATACTTTTTTTTGTGGTCCGAAAGGGCCCAGTTAACTTGATTTATTCCAAAGACATCTCAAATGCGTATGGATGAATGGGCAATGTTTCGAAAATATGGGGAAGTGGGGTAAAATCAGCAATATCTCCATTTCCCGACTTGTACAGTGGCAACAACTACCTCCATTAAATTTCTAGGGAAATTCTACAAAAGAATAGGCCTATTTTGACACCCCTCCGAGCATAGTTTATTCAGCAATATTGGAAATCACGGGTAATTTAGGCAAAATAAGCCCAATATCTCTGTTTTCCGACCCGTGCGGTGGCTGAAACCACTTTCGTTGGATTTTTAGGGAAATTCTACATAAGAATAAAATTATTTTGACTACCACAGACCCCTCCGATCATAGATTGATAAAAAATATTCGAAAATGGGGGAAGTGGGGTAAAATCAGCAATATCCCCGTTACACAACCCGTGCGGTGGCTGCAACTACATCCTTCCGATTTCTAGGGAAATTTTACATAATTATAGTCATATTTTGACTACCGCAGACCCCTCCGACCATAGATTAATGAACAATATTCGAAACATGGGGGAAGTGGGGTAAAATCAGCAATATCTCCGTTATCCGACCCGTGCGGTGGCTGCTACTACTTGCATTCAATTCTTAGGGAAATTTTACATAACAATAGGCTTATTTTGACTACCGCAGACCCCTCTGAGCATAGATTCTTTAGCAATATTTGAAAATACGGGGAAATGGGGCAAAATAAGCCCAATATCGCTGTTTTCCGACCCGTCCTATGATTGAAACCACTTTCATTCAATTTCTAGGGAAATTCTACATAAGAATAGGCTTACTTTGACTACCGCAGACCCCTCCGACCATAGATGAATGAACAATATTCGAAAACATGGGGGAAGTGGGGTAAAATCAGAAATATCTTCGTTATCCGACCCGTGCGGTGGCTGCTTCTACTTCCATTCAATTTCTGGAACAAAATTTCATAAAAATAAGCCTACTTTGACTACCACAGACCCCTCCGATCATAGATTAATAAACAATATTCGAAAAATGGGGAAAGTGGGGTAAAATCAGTAATATCTCTGTAACCTGACCCGTGCGGTGCCTGCAACCACTTTCACTTAATTTCTAGAAAATTTTAAATAAGAATAGGTCTACTTTGACTACCGCAAGCCCCTCCAATCATAGATTATTGGGCATTATTCGAAAATACTGGGGAATTGGGGTAAAATAAGCCCAATATCTCCGTCCACTGAATTTTGCGGCAAGTGACACCCCTTCCATTCGATTTCTCAGGAATGTTTACATAAAAAATGCTATTTTTTACTAGCCTTGTGCTACTTGGAGCTGAATTATCGAATTCTTTCGCGATTCATGTACTTATTTTCCCACTGTGCACTGGGGTGCAAAGTAGCAGTCACGCTTACCACTACACCAGCGACGCTGGCATCTTGAACATGTATTAGCATGAAAATTCAAATAACTTAACGACTTCAAGCTGTCTTCAAAAACGCCATTTTTTTCGAGTTTGTGTTAGGTAGTTTAAGTAGCACAATACCCAAATCCATGGGCCGAAGGAGAACATTGACCTGATGTATGATGTATGATGTATGATATGTACTACCACCCATTGTAGCACGGAAACTAAGTCCGGCAGCAATGGGCTGATGTTGCATATCGATCCACCCAACCCCTTTTTGGCCCTTCATACAATGGCATGATTAGGATAATCAGAGGTTATTAAAGCTTGATCAAGTCTAACAGAGAGGAGAGCCCATTGCTGCCGGACTTAGTTTCCGTGCTACAATGGGTGGTAGTACATATCATACATCATACATCATACATCAGGTCAATGTTCTCCTTCGGCCCATGGATTTGGGTATTGTGCTACTTAAACTACCTAACACAAACTCGAAAAAACTGTTAGCAATGGGGAGTTGGCATTGCCACTCTCCCCATCCAGAGTGCTTCAATCGGGTGCCCTGATGGTCCCTCCCATTCCCATGAAATATTTATATAATGGTGCATATATTTATGTAAATGAAAAATACTACAAGCACTCGTATCTATAATATATGATCTTCGTTCGGTTGATCCTGAAATGCAAGAAAAGTAAAATGTTAAAGTGTAGAGTTCTGTGGTTTTGCGCATAAGCACGTTTTCGTTCGTTTTCAGCGATAGCAGCATTTCACCAAAATCTTGATTTGAGGTATCCTGAAAAAGTTTATTAAATTTATTGAAATTTTACAAAACTAACATTTATACATTTTAATTTACTGTTGCCATGGTCACTATTTGCTTCTTGATGCTGATTTTATAATAGCAGTCCGCTTTTATTTTTGCTGACCTAATAGTTATTGCTACCGAGTTAGGAATGGGAAGATTTAAGTGGAAGGGAGTTAAAGATAAATGGGCAAAAAACAATAAGTAATGTTTTAATCATCTTTGAAGTAAAATCAATAAAACAATATTACCAATTATAATGATATTGTGAGTTATGATCAAGTAATGACAAAGGTTGAAATGTAAAATCAGACACTAGTCAAATGGCACACAGCGCTGCATGAATCAGATCAGCTCAGAATTGGTAAAACGTCCATTTGTAAACCGGAAATGAAAAATACATTCAGCAATAAGTGCAAAAGCCTACCACAGATTCCGTAATTTTCAAAAGCCTACCACAGTTGTAATTTTCTGCGTTATATACTGGACATATATGGAATGCTAGATGTCATAAATTGAATGTATGTTTCGTGTTTAAGCCAGATACCGCCTGAATCAGGTTTGTTGCATGAAAATGTGAAGGTCATGATATGATGGAAATAATACGATGTTGTAAAGAAATACTACAAATTGTACATATAATAATTAAATGCCGCTATTTGCCTCTTCCGCTGCGATGTTAGATGATTGAAACTCTAAAATAGCGAAAATTCCAACGTGATATAATGAAATAAAGTTGATCACCTGGCATCCTAGCAAAATAGCATAGAAAATTTAAGCAATAAATTTCATACGAGTATGATTACTGCCCAAAAATAGAAACTCAATAAATCAAAAAAAAAAAAAAAATGAATGACAGGAAATTCTCCGATAACTCTTTTTTCCTACTGGTCCCATGTCTGTAAAATAGAAAATGTAGGCTCATAAACAATGTTAGTTTTTGAATTAACTAATTTGGAAGACGAATATATTTTTTTTTGTAGAATTTGTCGTATATTATCCTCTCTCTAAAAAAAAATGTAAAAACCATCCTATCTTTTCAAATACACAACGTGAAGGAGAACATTGACCTGATTAACACAAACGTTCCCTTGCGACATCGTCGTCAATATACATGCGTCGTCAATTTAAAATGACTTGACAGCCATCAATCGAGACTTTGATTAACTCAATACTTTAGTACCGGCAATTCGAAAAATAATTCCAATATTGTGACGCGACTGTCAAAACAATGTTGATCGGAATTGCATCTGTGGCGCAAATACCCGGGCCCAATTAAACTGCCATCACCGGTGTTGACACTCCATTGTCCATGGGATCATAAAATCATCATTAAAGCCAATGGTGTGTGTGTGTGCGGTTTTCAATTTTCAAAACATTCAAATGGCTCCCGGGCGTTGCAAGGACAATTTAGCTCTGCAGTTGCGTGGGATGATACAATTTAGCCACAAGATGAAAGCCACTGGTAATTGGAATCGATTTGACTCCGACCGAAGCTGGGTAGGGTAACATTAATTGTAATTTTTGCTGCCTCATCTGCGGGTAACCATCCTTTCCAATGCGAAAAATAATCCCAAACCATTGTGACCACTTGCGGTGCATCGAAATTGCATGGATTCCAGGGTCAAATTAATTCCAACCAAAATAATAAAAATCTCACAGATGATGGAAGCGGTTATATATTTATATAATTAAGCTGATCATTATTGTGCTCCGGGAATTGACAGCTTTTCAACACCCCGGGGCCGCAAATCTGCCCTTTGCTGAGGGATCGATAAAAAAATTATTACTCTCCGTTTAAAGCCTTCTCAGCCCGACCATAAATCTTACCTTCGTCAATGGAACGTGCCGACAGTTTGCTACTTTTCGGATGACTGCGTCTTTCTCCGAGAGACACGAAGCGCGACAAAGTGCTATAAATAATCCAAACAACAACGCTTCCACCCATCATCCCTTTCCACAACGGCTCGAAAGGTATGTCTAATGGAGACAACATCGTCAATATACGACGCCAACGACGATGACAACAGCGAACGGCGACGGCTTGTAATTAATATTGACAATAAGTTTGGGAAGTCATCACACGAGACATAACGTTAATTGAATGATTTATGGTTCTTTGTCGACCGGCGAGGAGTGCGAGATCGAAGTTGGCCGGGCGTGATGAGATCTCGCACCGAAACTTCGTATGTTCATTTTGACGTATCAGAAATTTTGCAAATATTCCAGGAGTTTCGAACCAGTAATCATCGAATTACTTTGGTCCATGTCAGAATGGATCTATTGTTTATTTGTATGGTTGTAAAAAATTTCCCCTTCAGCCTCCGATCGCTTCAGTGAAGGTTTTAAAAGCTATAACAAATTATTTAAGCATGAGACGATAAAATGACGAATCTAAGTAGAACGAATAAGCTTTCTCAAGTTATTTCAGGTTATAAAAATGCTTCTGCTCATCAAGTAAAGTCAACAGTCGCGTCCAGTGCACACGCTGAACACGTTATTTTAACAGACGAATAAAATTTTCCCTCGTTCAATTGCAAGCCTGAGCAAGCATAAACAACGACACCGTTTGCCATCTTTCTTGAAACAAATCGGATTTGGGCGACATCTGGCTTAAATTGACATTAAATACGCCATGAATGTATGGCAAATCGGGCATTTCATATAGGGTACAGGACGTGTTTTAAGCAGTTCATGTACCATCTGGGACATTTGATGAAGCTGTATGCGAACTGTAAATAGTACAACACATATTTGAACTTTAATCCCACTGCTTATTTCTAATCTATCGAAACTAACCTTCAAAAACGAACAATAGACTCTGAAAATTGCATAGCGATGGAATAAAGTTCCCAATTGTAGGGACTTATTAAAAGCATGCGGATTGCTTTCCGATCAAGAAAATGTTTTCTTCAGCTCCACAATCCGTACATAAACTAACAATATTGTATGAGTGCAATTCCGTGCATGCCTGAGAAGGCAAAATGAAATAGGCCAGTTCACGATTTGCTTCAAACGTCATTTTCCACAACCCGCTCCTTCGTTTTACCGTTCCGCTCTCGAAAACAATCAACCAAAACATGTCGATTGCTACGATCACAAACTCGTCTACAAGCAGGTTATGAGACAGACGTACACGACCAAACTTTCAGTCTGTCATTGATCTTTAGATTGGCAATGTGTATTTCTTATTTCATTTACTCTCACGGTAATGTTAGACAAAGCGGCAATGACGACAAACATGATTCATAGTGTAAAGGGTGATACGGTCAAAATTTGGTCAAGGGAAAACGCGTGTAAATCGGTGAAATCGTTTATTTAAAAAATCAAATTAAATTTCTTTTTCAAGTTCAATTAGTATAAAATTCAGGAAAAATATTCAGTTAGGCTTCCGCTTTTCCAAATCCGAATTGCCGGGCCTTACGCTTGACCCCTGCCATCAGATTTTGTACAGCCACCTTGTCCACCTTCTTCGCCGCAGAAAGCCAGTTTGCCTTGAACTGCTGCTCGTCCTTAGCAGTTTTTTTGGTCTTTCTTAGGTTCCGCTTGACAATAGCCCAGTATTTCTCAATTGGGCGAAGCTCTGGCGTGTTGGGAGGGTTCTTGTCCTTGGAAACCACCTGCACGTTGTTGGCGGCGTACCACTCCATGGCCTTTTTACCGTAATGGCAAGATGCCAAATCCGGCCAAAACAGTACGGAACAACCGTGTTTCTTCGGGAAAGGCAGCAGACGTTTATTCAAACACTCTTTCACGTAAATTTCTTGGTTGACAGTCCCGGAAGCTATGAAAATGCTGCTTTTCAAGCCACAGGTACAGATGGCTTGCCAAACCAGATATTTCTTTGCGAACTTTGACAGTTTCGTGTGCTTGAAAATATCTGCTACCTTTCCCCTTCCTTTTGCCGTATAAAACTCCTGTCCCGGAAGCTGCTTGTAGTCGGCTTTGACGTAGGTTTCGTCGTCCATTACCACGCAGTCAAACTTCGTCAGCATCGTCGTGTACAGCCTCCGGGATCGCGCTTTGGCCGTCGTATTTTGTTTATCATCGCGATTTGGAGTCACTACCTTCTTGTAAGTCGATAGTCCGGCTCGTTTTTTGGCTCGATGCACGGTTGTAGACGATACACCCAGCTTATTTGCGGCATCTCGGAGAGATAGGTTAGGGTTTCGCTTGAAACTACCGGCAACTCTCTTTGTCGTCTCAGCGGCTTCCGGTTTTCGATTTCCCCCCGATCCAGACTTCCTGGCTGTCGACAAACGTTCCCCAAACACTTTAATTACATTTGTAACGGTTGATTTGACAACTTTTAGCGATTTTGCCAACTTTGTGTGCGAGTAGCTCGGATTTTCGCGATGCGCGAGCAAAATTTTGATACGCTGCTCTTCTTGCTTGGACGGCATTTTGACAACTGAAGAGTGAATTCCAAAATCAAAATAGGAGCAACATTCTACACACACACACACCTTTAAAATGAGGGGTGTTCAGGTTTTTTAAATGCAAAATTGAAAGAAATACGTCAAGTTGATATTGACCAAATTTTGACCGTATCGCCCTTTATAAACGATGAAGTGTAAGAGACATCAGATTCTACATTGCAATACCGGTGTGCTATAGCCATAGTTAACAAAAATAAGCACACTCAAATGCTACTGTGCTGCCATATTTGCCGCACAACATAGACGGATTATTTATCGTTGAATACAGTTGGACAGCTCTGAAACATATTTTTTCATTGCATATGATAGTGCCAGATGATGAATAATATAATCATTAGCATAGATACACTTCGAATGACTGGATAAACTTGAAATTAATAGTGATTTCAGATCATCTAAATATGAAATAAATTTTAACTCAATGTTCAACATCATATTCTGGCAACAAGCCTAGCTGTGAGAGAGAGCTGATGAAGACATTCTTTCCGGTACATGCGATCAAATGCAAAATACGCAGAGGCAAAATTTAAGCGAACTTCTTCAACAGGTAGACAACTGATGGTTTTCTAGACGATGTATTTCAAATCTTCAAAACGACAGTAATTAATTGGAAATCAATCATGAGTCAATAGTCCGATAGATAGAGTCTATGTTTGTTTTATTAAATGTGACATAATTTGGAAAATTTAGGAGTTTCCTATTTCCTTAAAACTGATTAATACAGTGACCCCTGATTAAGTTGTTCCCTACCCTATGTGCATAAGAAAACGCAGAAAATCAGCTGTTTCTTTCAATATTTGCAGTTTTAAATAATCATGTAATTTTCTAACACTAGATTTCAATGCTAAAATGGATAAATAAGATAAATTATCTGGCCTTAATCGAGTCTGTTGTACCAAAGATTGCAAACAATTTCATTGTTGGTTTGGGTTGCAATTGAACGAAGGTAATTTGACGCGTCTTTTAAAATTCTTCTATTTTTCTGTGTACACAGTTCAAATGAAACATGTCAAATTATGGCGAGTCGAATGTAACAAATTGCCCTCCATCAAATTAATTAGAAATATCTGCATGAAATTAAAGGAGTAAGTGGAGCCAAAAACTGAGGTTGAAGCCTTTGAAAATTATTAAAGATCGAGGGGAGTGTGAAGAATGTTCGCTCACAACCAACGAAAACAAAGAAAGTTTCACAACGCGAAATAAATGACGGGCCCAGCGCTCCCCCAAAAGGTGACAAAGAGCCACAAATCTGTCTGATCATAAACACATTATTTTTGAGTGGGGTGGAGGCGATTGGGTGCCTCCTGGTTAAAGAAATCCCAAGAAAACAAACTGGGATCAGTATGCGCAACAATTGAACTCAAACTTATTATAAAATGACGTTAATATTGAATCGGTTCAACAGTTGGGATCATTCTCTCAAGAATTAAACAAAGTGATTGTTAACTCCTACAACCGGAGCTGTCCTATGACGCAATCGAATTCGAACAGGGACGTTCCGTGGTGGAATTCGAAGCTTGAGCGTCTTAGGAAAGTCTCTCGTAAATTGTTTAATAAAGCGAAGAGCAGCTCAGATTGGAGTCAGTATAGAAGAGCTCTCACTGAATACAATCATGAGATAATGAAATCCAAAAGGAGAACTTGGATACAACCGTGCGAAAGCATTGATAATACGCCAATAGTTGCAAGACTACAGAGAACTCTTGCAAATGATCATACGGTTGAACTTGGAAACATTAAACTCCAAGACGGGGCTTTTACTAAAACTCCACATGAAACCTTAAGTTTTATGATGAAAACTAATTTTCCGGACTCGGACTTATGTGAGGATTCTGATCATATCGGTGTGGAAGATTGTTCCTTGCAGACTTTACGAGAGTCTAACAGACAGGAATGCACAATACTAGATATAGAAGATGAAATGTTTACAACATCCAGGGTAGAAAATGCAGTTAGATCTTTTCAGCCATTTAAATCTGTAGGTGTAGACGGCATATTTCCAGCATTGCTCCAAAAGGGTGAGGCCATGCTGGTTCCGTTTCTTATGAAGATTTTTAAGGCATGCTTAAGGCTGAACTGCATCCCATCAAAATGGAGGTCAGTAAGAGTAATCTTTATACCACACACTGATAAGCGTGATAAGACGAATCCAAAATCTATCAGACCTATTAGTCTTTCATCAGTGATGCTGAAGACAATGGAAAAGGTTTTGAAGGAATATGTTGAGTCAACTTATATGCAAAAGCATTGTTTGTCAAAATTTCAGTTTGCTTATCAATCTGGTAAATCAAAAGTTACCACGCTTCATACGCTGATAGAAAAAGTCGAGAAATCTGTGTAAGTAAAATAAATAGCACTTTGTTCTTTCTTGGATATTGCAGGAGCGTTTGACAATACATCTTATTCCTCAATGGCACGAGCTATGAAGAAGAGGAGTTTTAACACTAGCATTGTCAACTGGATTCCTACTATGCTTGCAAAAATAGAAATCACTTCTGAGCTTGAAGGAGCTTCTATTAAGGTAAGGGCAATGAAAAGTTGCCCCCAACGAGGAGTACTCTCCCCACTTATGTGGTCCTTAGTTGTAGACGATCTTCTCAGAAGCTTAGAAGCGAAAGGTTTTGAGGTTGTAGGCTTTGCGGATGACATAGTCATCCTAGTAAGAGGGAAGTTTGACAATATAGTATCAGGTAGAATGCAACAGGCCTTAAAGGTTACCCGATCTTGGTGTATGAAAGAGGGTCTAAGCATTAATCCATAAAAAGAAGTAATTGTACCTTTCACAAGAAAGAGAAAGTTTAACTTTAAGGCACTCGAGCTTGGAGGAGAACACATTCAATTTAGTGAAAAAGGTTTAATACTTAGGCGTAATTCTGGATGCTAAGCTGAATTGGAATGCACACCTTGATTATGCGATAAGCAAAGCTATTAGAGCTCATGGTTATGCTCCAAAACCATTGGCACAAAATGGAACTGAAGACCAAAAATTATTATGTGGGTCTACACATCTGTTATACGTCCAAAAATAACGTACGCTTCGTTAGTGTGGTGGGCGAAAACCAAGGAAACTACTGCAGAAGCAAAACTTGCAAAACTTCAAAGACTTGCATGCATTGCTATAACTGGAGCTGCGCGCAGCACACCATCGAAAGCACTAGATGCAATCCTCAATCTGCTGCCGTTGCACGAATATGTGCAGTTAGGGGTGGAAAGAAGCGCTCGGATGCTTAAAAGGTCTAAAAATATAATGTTAGGTGATCTTACCGGTCATCTGAGTATTTACCACCATCTTAAAAGAGGACCGGTGATAAATATGAATGGAGACTGGATGAAACCGGAGGACAACTATGACGTTTCTTACAAGGTATGCGAAACATCATGTACAGATTGGGAAGCCAAAGGGCCCACTGTTCGCCAAGGTTCAATCATTTTTTTCACAGATGACTCAAAAATTGGAATGAAAACTGGGGCAGGAATATATGGTCCTGGAATCAAAATGTCAGTGGCTATGGGACAGTGGCCAACAGTTTTACAAGCAGAAATGTTTGCGTGAATGTTTGTCTGAAAAGAAAGTACAGATATGCAAATATTTGTATTTTCTCAGACATTCAGGCAGCTTTAAAATCATTATGCGCTTTTAAATGTACATCGAAAATTGTCTGGAAATGTATTCTGTCATTTAGACTACTGTGTCAAACTAACTCAGTAATCATGTATTGGGTTTCGGGACACAGTGGCATTGAAGGGAATTAGCAGACGATCTCGCTAAAATAGGATTAGTTCACAGTTTTTTGGCCCAGAGCCATTCTGCGGTATATCAAACTGTACTATAAAAGTGGATATTAAATTTTGGGATGAACAAAAGGTGATAGCCAATTGGTTGGCTGTCAGAAAGTGTAACCAGTCAAAAAGATTTATAACTGACCCTCTTAAAAGCATTGTTATGGCAATGCTTCCCACTGTGAAAACTTTTTTAAAGAAATTAACATTAAAGTGGCCCCTCCTTGCAGCTATCATTTCCTTCGATGGATAATTTGCCAAAAGAGGTCGGGGATTTGATCACTGTTCTGCAGTGGAATTGTCGAAGTCTTATTCCTAAACTGGAATCATTTAAATTTTTAGCTCACAATATCAGTTGTGATGCATTTGCTCTTTGTGAAACATGGCTTTCACCCGAAATCGATCTTCCGATTCACGATTTCAACATTATTCGGCTTGATCGTGAGGATTCACGTGGAGGAGGAGTACTTTTGGGGATCAAAAAGTGCTACTCCTTCTATAGAGTGAATTTTCCTCCAATTCCAGGTATTGAAGTTGTCGCATGTCAGGCTGTTATTAAAAATAAAAGCCTTTGCATTGCTTCCGTTTATATTCCTCCTAGAGCCTCAATTAACCAAAAACAACTTTCAGATATTTGTTCGGTTCTTCCTTCTCCGCGGTTGGTCATGGGAGATTTTAACTCTCACGGTACCGGCTGGGGAGAACTGTACGATGACAACCGGTCTTCTTTGATATATGACCTCTGTGACAACTTCAATATGACCGTTCTCAACAATGGAGAAATTACACGCTTGGCTGGTCCATCCTCACTAGGCAGTAGGTTAGACCTCACACTTTGCTCGAATTCATTATCGTTGGATTGCACGTGGAATGTGATCCAGGATCCCCACGGT
This sequence comes from Aedes koreicus, assembly GCA_024533555.2. Lineage (NCBI taxonomy): Eukaryota > Metazoa > Arthropoda > Insecta > Diptera > Culicidae > Aedes > Aedes koreicus. The sequence continues at coordinate 230,027 of JAHHFK020004985.1, forward strand.
AGTGATCATTTGCCTATTAAAATTTCGGTTGCCACCGGGCTCACTCCGCCGGAATCGATCAACGTCACGTATGATCTAACTCGTAATATCGATTGGACAAGGTTCAGGACAGCAATAGATGAAGCTGTTACAACGGTAGAAGGGCTTCCACCGCTGGAGGAATATAACTTCCTCTCCAACCTGATTTTGGAAAGCGCGCTTCAAGCTCAAACTCGACCAGTTCCAGGAACGTCATTTCACAGGAAACCTCCTTCTCCATGGTGGGATCAGCAATGCACCGAGGTTTACCGCAAAAAGTCCGACGCGTTCAAAGTTTTTCGTAGACGTGGAACACCTGAGCACTTCGAAAGGTACACGGCTCTCGAACGAGAATTTAAGAGCCTCATCAAGGCCAAGAAACGTGGTTACTGGCGACAATTCGTGGACGGGCTATCGCGTGAAACGTCGATGAATACCCTTTGGAACACGGCGCGAAGATTGCGTAACAGAATTACGAACAACGAGAACGAGGAGTATTCGGACCAATGGATCCTCAAGTTCGCGCGAAAAGTTTGTCCAGATTCTGTTCCAGCACAAATGTTTCCTCGCGAAACCACGAATTCGATAGATGAGATCAGCCAACCTTTTTCAATGGTAGAATTCTCTCTCGCACTCCTTTCGTGTGGCAATACGGCTCCAGGGGCTGATAGAATCAAGTTCAACTTGCTTAAGAACCTTCCAGACGTCGCTAAGAGGCGCATGTTGAACTTGTTTAATCAGTTTCTGGCTCTCAACATTGTACCGGATGATTGGAGACGAGTGCGAGTTATTGCCATTCGAAAACCTGGTAAGCCCGCGTCCGACCACAACTCCTATCGACCCATCGCGATGTTATCTTGTATTCGAAAGTTGTTGGAGAAAATGATCCTCTTCCGCCTGGACAAATGGGTTGAGACGAACAACCTGCTTTCAGATACTCAATATGGTTTCCGTAGGGGTAAAGGAACGAACGACTGCCTCGCGTTGCTTTCCACAGAGATTCAGTTAGCTTTTGCTAAAAAAGAGCAAATGGCTTCTGTTTTCTTGGATATCAAGGGGGCTTTTGATTCAGTATCTGTTGAAGTTCTCTCAGATAAACTCCACGCTTGTGGTTTTTCACCATTAATGAACAATTTGTTGTACAATTTGCTGTCAGAGAAACATATGAGCTTTTCTCATGGAACCTCTACAGCTTCTCGATTTAGCTACATGGGTCTCCCCCAGGGATCATGTTTAAGCCCCCTTTTGTATAATTTTTATGTCAAAGACATTGACGGTTGTCTGAGTGAGAATTGTACGTTAAGACAACTTGCAGATGACGGTGTAGTGTCTGTCACGGGACCCAATGGGGTCGATCTGCAAGGACCCTTACAGGATACCTTGGACAATTTGTCTACTTGGGCTCTCGAGCTAGGTATCGAATTCTCTACGGAGAAAACTGAGTTGGTAGTTTTTTCTAAGAAGCATAACCCTGCACAACCGAAGCTTCAAATTTTGGGTACACCGATAACTCATTCTATGTCATTTAAATATCTTGGGGTCTGGTTCGATTCAAAGTGCACCTGGAGATCCCACATTGAGTATCTGAAGCGAAAGTGCCAACAAAGGATCAACTTTCTCTGCACAATTACCGGGACCTGGTGGGGAGCGCATCCGCAAGATCTTCTAACGTTGTACCGGACAACGATTTTGTCGGTTATAGAATACGGTAGTTTTTGTTTTCAGTCAGCGGCTCGGTCGCACATCATCAAACTGGAACGTATTCAGTATCGGTGTCTTCGTATCGCGTTAGGTTGTATGCACTCGACTCATACCATGAGTCTGGAAGTGCTGGCTGGCATGTTGCCACTCTCGGATCGGTTTTCAGAATTATCTCTCCGGCTCCTTACCAGGTGTGAAGTTATGAACCCCCAGGTGATCGAAAATTTTGAGAAGCTCCTTGAGTTGAATCCTCAAACTCGCTTCATGACTTTGTACCATTTGTACATAACTCAGGATGTCAGCCCTTCGCTGAATATTCCCAATCGTGTTTGCTTCTTCGACTTCGGAAATTCGGTTCATTTTGATTTATCCATGAAACAGGAGCTTCGTGGAATCCCAGAGCATCATCGTCCTATGATTGCTCCGGTGATATTTGCTGCAAAGTTTGGCCTAGTTGATTCCACCAAAACGTTTTTCACTGACGGGTCTTTGATAGTGGACTCCGCTGGCTTTGGTGTATACAATGAAAATTATAGCGTCGCTCGTAAACTTCAAGCACCTTGTTCTGTTTTTGTCGCGGAATTGGCAGCAATTCATTTTTCTTTAGAAATTGTTGCCTCACTAACACCGGATGAATACTTCATTTTCACGGATAGTCTCAGTTCTATAGAGGCTATTCGCTCATTGAGGCCGGTAAAGCACACCTCTTATTTTCTTATGAAAATACGAGGTCTTCTAAGTGCTTTATCTTCACGTTCTTTTATTATCACCTTTGTATGGGTCCCTTCTCATTGTTCGATTCCTGACAATGAAAAAGCGGACTCGCTTGCAAGGGTGGGCGCTATGGAAGGCGATATTTATGACCGACAAATCGCCTTCAACGAATTTTTCTATATTTATCGTCAGTTATCACTCGATAGCTGGCAGTATAAATGGAGTAAAGGAGATCTGGGGCGATGGCTACATTCTATCACTCCTAAGGTGTCTAAGAAATGTTGGTTCAGGGGATTGGATGTGGGTCGAGACTTCATCCGTGTGATGTCTCGCCTCATGTCCAATCATTATTCTTTAAACGCTCATTTGTTCCGTGTTGGGCTGGGAGACAGCAATCTCTGTGAATGCGGACAAGGTTACCAGGACGCAGATCACGTTATTTGGTTTTGTGCTGAGCACCGTGGAGTCAGATCTGAGCTTTATGATTCCCTTCGGGCTCGAGGTAGACAACCCAATGTACCGATTCGAGACATTTTGGCTGCACGCGATCTGGAGTTTATGAAACTCATTTATGTGTTTTTGACTAACATTAGCCTTAGATTGTAGTTTGATTAACTTACTTGTTTAGGTTAAATTTTTGAGGATTGTGTGCATCGGTGTGTGATTGTGGTGTGTGTGTGTGTGTGTGTGTGTGTGTGTGTGAGTTAGGGATTTTTTTTTTTTAAATTGAAAACGTTCAATTATAAAATTGTAATTTGAAATTCTAGATATAAGAAAACCATTGTTCCTTATGCTTTGTTTAAAATTTCCACCGCAATTTTCCCATCCATAAAATTGTAATTCCTATTAACCTCGAGACGGCCGCGAGTAATCGGTTCCACCCCCTTAACCTTAGTTCTAAGATAACTGATGTATATAAACATGAAAACTTGGCTCTGTAAAGTTGATTCGATTGAGCCTGTACAAATAAATGAATATTTAAAAAAAAAAAAAAAAAAAATTAAAATCAAAAAAAAAAAGAAAAAAAAAAAAACTAAAAATAAAAAAAGAGGGCTCTGTGAATACGGGGGGGGAACGGGGCGGGCGGGGTAGGTTTTATTTGAAGAAAGGGGGCGGGGGGGAAATGGATATTTTTCCTTTGTGGAAAAGAAAAAAGAAAGAGGGGGGTGTGGGTTGTGGGGGGGTGGTGTTGGGGAGGGGGGGGGAAAAATTTTTTGGGGGTGGGTGGTTTGTGGCCAGTGGGATTTGGTGTTTCTAAGCATGTTTCTCTGTTTTTTAATTACGAATACGGTCAAATATGGCTCTTCCAAATTTTGAAACCATGGGATTCCACAATATTTAGTGCACTCATAACACTGAGCCCAGCTCCAGAGTCAAGTAGTACCAAAACCTCTGTTCCTAAAATATTCACTTTGATGTACGGATACGCGCTAGGGTTCACTCTGATCTCTAGAACAGAGTCCCCGTAAAAACTTAAATGATTTTCATAGGGAATATCTTTTGATTGTGAGGTGGTAATATTCCTTTGCAAACACCCCGCAATTAGTTTGTCGAAAGATTGTTTTGTAATCTTTGGTGGTTCAAGGAAGAGTGGTCTCTGTCACAGTTCCTGGTAGATTTCCCCATATTACCAGAAGCATAGCAAAATATTAGTTTTGGTCCTTTGCATTCCCAAAAGATATGACCGGCTCCATGGCAGTTCCAACATATAACGATCGAACTCTGATTCGACTGACGCTGCTGGGGACGGTCGGTTATTTTCAATGGTCTTGGTTGCTTAGCGATGTGGGGTTGAACTGCAACTGGTATGTCTCGCATCCTTGATCTCCACGACGGGTTACCTGACAACTCCTCCCTTCTGGGAGTATTGTTTGCTGCTTCGAGCTGATGGAGCTCACCCCTGTTTCCCTGACTTGGCCTGTAAAACATTGTATCGTTGGCATCGATTTTGTGGTTAATGTCGATTAGATCCTCTAAAGTCTCGATTTCCAGCACCGACAGTTTCGAGCGATAATAAGGACGCATGTTTTCCTATATTAGCTCGAACAAGGTCTCTGAGGAGAACATGAGCAGTAAACATTGATTCAATTTCTTGACCTCCGCTATTAAGGTCTCACCTTTTTTTTGCCTCAATTCCCTTATCTGAGCTCTTATTCCTCGGTCTGTGATTGGGTTTCCATACCTAAAGCGAATCTCATTCTCAAACCTTTTTGAATTTGTAAGAAGTGCTTCCTTCGTGAACCACCAAACTAAAGCTTCTCCCTTCAATCTGCGATGGATATTCCTGAGCAGCTCATCTTTCGAGACTCCTTCATGACGTGCCAATTTCTGAATTCTGCTCAGAAAATCTTCAACCTGGATTGGCCTATTGTCCCCCGAACAATTCTGAGCCCAGCGCTTCATTCTTGACTTCCTAAATTGTTTCTCACAATACTCAGAATCCATTGACGAACGTCGGAGATACATTTTACTCGACCTAACTGACCTATGCAATTTATCGGAATCTCGTTCATCCTCTGAGTTTGACTGACTTTACTTTCCTCGGAAAGACTTTCTAGTCCTCCCTACGCTATGTTCTGAATTTGACTCTCTGTATCTACTCATTCTTTCTTGGCTTACATTTCTGCATGACATCCAGCTCATATTGCTCTCCGGCAGCTATCCATCATGTATATGTTTGTCCTGTCTAACTAATTTCTTGATTTTCCTGTGTGATTTTTGACTCTTAGTGCGTTCCGCCGACCATCCATCACTGCTGTCAATAGAATCCCTACAATCTGCTAGTGATCTCTGGTTCCGAATATCCTTTGGTTGCCGATCCCTACTTCACCTTTCTTCTTTCCTATCTCCCTTTTCATAGTTGCTATGGATCTCCTGGCTCCTAACATTCGGCGTCCATATGCCATAGTCCACAATTCTATTTTCTTCCTCATTTTCATCCTTCTTACTGACTTTTTGCATAGATTTCCACTTCTGAATCTCTTTCCATTCGGTTTCAAATTTCTTTTCCTCCATTTGCTTTTCCTCTTTCGCAGTATCCTTACCCTCTTCCTCAGCGGACCTACGAAAAAATTGAAACCAAGGATCGTCAGCTGCGCAGGCGTTGAAATGCGTTAAAGCCAACCCTGGTCTATCGATCCGAGATGTGGCCAGAAGGTACAACGCCAACTTTCAAACGGTGCGGAACATCCTTGCCAGGGAAGGATACACGTCGTACAAAGCCAGTAAACATCCGAACCGGGAAAATGAAGCAGAATTCTGTGGACAAAAAGTGTGCAAGGCTCTTGTACGACCGTGTTTTGACGGAACGCAAGGGCTGCACTTTGATCGATGACGAAACATACGTCAAACTCGATTTTAAGCAGCTTCCCGGTCAAAAGTTTTACATCACGACTGGACGTGGGGATATGCCGGGAAGATTCTAGTTCGTGTTTGCCGGCAAGTTCGCGAAGAAGGTCATGATTTGGCAAGCAATTTGCAGTTGTGGCCTGAAAACGGAACCATTCGTCATATCCTCGACGATGACATCCCAAGTTTGCCTGAATGAATTCCATGAATGCCTGAAAAACCGTGTATTGCCGCTCATCCGCAAGCATAGGGGCAAAGTCATCTTTTGGCCCGATTTGGTCAGGTGCCACTACTCCTAGGTGGTTCTGGAGTGATATGCTGCCAACAAGATCGATTTTGTCCCCAAGCTGAATGAATCCTCCGAATTGACCGGAATTTTGACCAATCGAAAAATACTGTGCAATTTCAAAGCAGCAACTTCGACGAAGCGGCGGAGTAGTCAAGGACATTCGAACTGGAGAAATGTAAACATCTAATGATATAACTTTGAAGTTATAGTAAAAGTACTATAAAGCAACCATTAATGGACTTTGTAAACTAATTGAATCACGAATTACAGGTCTTTTTGTGCGTTCCAATTTACTTTTAGTCAGCTTTTACTTCTTTGGTTTTTGATAATCAAGGCTGAATCAAAAGATGTCGTGCTAAATTAACAAAGTATAATGAATTAAAAAAAAACACACTACAGCACATGTAACAAAAGAACAACAGATTCAACATTTCCAAACGTTATTTCAGACCTACCGACGCCATTCCCATGTTTTGTCATGAAAGAAATGAACCCTCGCTAGGATGCTTTGATAATGGTATCAAATTCAACAATGCTCTCAGCAAGAAACCATTATCATCTCAGACTATTTTTAAATCCAAAAACCCTCTTCGTTTAAACAAACCCCGTTAAGCACCGATTCCGCAGAATCGCACCATCAAGGCGACGAGATTTGATTTCCCGTCCTCGTGATTTAGCGCGACGTAAACAAGCTCTCGGAAATCCCAGCCGTGCCGTTTAGCGCCCGTCCACGGCTGTACAACCGTACTGTGCGCGTTGAAACTGACACCCTCAATTAGGAAATGTTCATTAAAGCGGCATTCTCGCCGCCTCCATCAACCGATTCGACCGACGCCGTCATCGTGCGTCGCCGGGCTGGCAGCAGGCGAGACGTTGATCCCGCCGAACGGTGCTCGATTTACGTTTTGTTTTAATTTCCCCCGCGAAATGAAAGCAATTTTCCGAGCGTTAATTTCCATTTCATTGATTTTATCGCACCGCAGCGCGACAAACATCAATCAATTTTGATTAAATTTATCGACGATAAACGGTTTGCGTGTTTTTATCTATATGTATTTTTTTTAAACTCGTCTCCGTCTGGTCCTTCGCCTTATGGTGTGGGCTTTGGATGAATGAAGGGATGTGCTGCTTTGACGATCCTTTTGTATTTGGGGATCAGCTGGGCCGGTTTTGTTCGGTTCCTGTTTAAGGGAGAGAAGGGGGGGGAAAAGAGAGGGGGGGGGGGGGGGGTTTTTTGGTTGGGGGGGTTTTTTTTTGGGGGTGGGGTGGGGGTATTTGTGGGGGAAGGATTATTTTTTTATTGTTGTGGGGTTTTTTGGGGGGGGGGGGGGGGGAATTTAAAAAAAGAGGGGGGTGTGTGGTGTATTTTTTGTGTGGGGAAAAAAAAAGAGGGGGGGGGGGGGGGGAAGGGAGGGATGCACACTACCAAAATGTCGTGTAAATTTCTGTCCCTGAGACCGACACATGCAAGCGCCCTTTAGCACATAAGAATGAGTTGAAAGAGATTAGAAAATAAATTCAATCGAACACATCTTTTGTCGATTTTGCGTATTTGTCAGTTTCAGGAGACATAATATTACACGAAATCTTTGTTTACGTTCCCCAACTTTTTACAAGCAGGAATTACGTCTCGTGTAAAATTCATAATTTTTAAGTGTGTGTGTTTGATTGATTTAAGTTCCTCGACTCTTTCACTTCATTCTGATGTGCTATAAGAAGCGTGGAGTGGGGGGTGGCTTAAAAAATATATATTAATTAATTGGAGTGTGGTGTTTCGTCCTTCCTTTGGTCGGAGGGGGGGGGGCGGCGCCATCACAACATCATTGTGGGGGGGGGCGGGGCCCTGTCTGTCCGGGGTATTTTTGGTGAGGTGAATTTTCTCAACTCCCTGGGCTCCGGGTGTTACCGTTCTTGCCACTTATTCCTACCAATACAGAAAAGGGTACTTGGCATTGAAAGCTCTTAGTTAATGATAGTTAATTGTTAATAACTGCATTTAGAACACAAAGTTGCGAGAAAGCATAAGCTTATTTCGAAAGCAATAAATACGCTTGCAATGCTAAGAAAGAAGAAAAGTTGCAGCTACAGAAACAAAAATTGCATTGCAAAATAAAACAGTTCTTTTTGAATATCTAAAGCTTATTGTTTTACTATTAATTTATGGCTTGCTCTTAATTTACTCATTTAAATACCATTTTCATGACAGCATAATTTTGGGGCTTGCACTATCAATCCCAGAAAATCGAGAAATTTTCTAAAATTCCTAGACCATACCGGGAATTGAACCCAGTCACTTCAAGCATGGTGTTGTTTTGTAGCTGCACATTTACCGGCTGAGCTAAACGCTTACCCTTCGTCGGCAAAACATCCAACAGCTGATCAACTTGGCAGTTATGTTTGCTGATCTTGCTGCTAAATTTTTGTCAGTTACTTGATTTATGTGTCTATCATCTACTATAAATACTAGACGTACTTCAATGTTTTCTTCAAGTCGAGCACTCGACACCGAAGAAGTGTATAAGTAGCAAACAAAATCATCCCATCAGTAAAATGATAAACTTTTTCTAGTGGAATTTAAAGGACTACTACTAGAAAATTGATTTTTATTTTCATTCTTTGTCTGAAATACTAAATAAAATTTTTAAGGGTTTTAGCCCAAAGAGCTTTTCAGCTTTGTTTTATGTGTTTGGTGTGCTTCATGTTTTAATTAATTTTACAGATCAATCAGCCCTTGTCAGGCATTGTTGTTAAAATTTGATAACCTACTTGGAATTTATAGGAATTTTCTCGCGTTTTCTAGGGAAACTTTGAAACAGTTTTTCATTATTTTTGTTTACCATTCAAAGAGTGAAGTGTTTGCTTATATTTTCGTAGTTTTCCAATTACAATCGTTCTGTCGCGCTCGAAAAAATATTTTGAAAACAAAAAAACGAAATGAAAATTGTATCCAAGCCTAAATCGGATAAGGTAATCCTGATGAAGAAGAGCATCGCAGGGATACACAAAAATATCGCATTACTGAAGCGGTCTTCTAAACAAAGGATGAAACCAGTTATTTCACAGGGTAAGGGTTAAAACAGCTACGAATACTGAAGTAATTAATAACATGGAGATGAATCTGTTGCGTAGCAGTATCAAAACATGACACAGTAAAGTTAACATAAAGATTGGACTCGAAAAAAATGCGACACTTTGTTTTGGGTGTAACTTTTTATCGCGTGGGTAAAAATTAATGAAATTTTGGGTTATGCTAGTTAAGAGTGTTATGTTTATGTGTGCAAAATTGTTGCGATCTGTCAAGTAGTTTTCAAGATGCATTCGAAACAAGAAGAGCTACGCCAGCAAATCTTGGGAGCGGTGATCGATAATCCTGGTCAGTCGCACAGATGGATCGGCAAAAGGCTTGGAATCCACCATTCAACCGTGTCCTGCGTAGTGAAGATGTTCCAGGAGACAAAGACCATCGAGCGGTGCGCTGGAAGCGGCCGAAAACCGACAACGGAATACCCAGAGAAGGCGCGGAAGATAAGGCAGTACTTTTAGAATAACCTGAACCTTTCCACCCGAGACGTGACCAAAAAGGTCTGTTCGGGAGTAACATCACCCTACCCTTGTTACGCCACTGCCGAACTAGAGGGCTTTCTCTCTTACGACCATTCCACCGAATCGAGACGGTTTTCGACCGATAGCGACAGCGATCACGGGCGATCGTTATCGGTGACGTCACAGCAGGGATCATTTGGTTACTAGAGAGTGGACGATATGCTGTGCGATAGTCGTGTCGGCTCTGACTCTCAGGAAGAATGGATGGGAGCAGAGCCACAATGGAAACGGAATGTTTGTGATGTAGTAGTTTGTAGTAAATGTAAATAAACTGTAAATACATGTGCCGCGTGATGTTCCGTACAAATGTGACTCGAATGTGTGAAGTGATATATGATGGAATGGAACGCCAAAAGAAACCCCGAATAAATTAAATACAGTCCACTTATGGACTCCCAGTACTTTCTAACCTACAACTGGCAGTGTAAATTAATTACCCCCCAATCGGTGTTGGTTAGGGTCCGGTAACCCAATAAGGTCAATTCGTCAAAGTGGTTCGTCCAGCAGACCATGAAGTGGGCTGGGCTACGTGCTTTTAAGGTCAGGAAGGCGCCAAACTGAACTGACAAGCAAAACACGGTGCCCAAATTGCGTGCGCGGAAGCTGTACCGTGAGTGGCTGGTCAAGCCAGGCTGTCTCGTCATGGACGACGAGACATATATCAAGGCGGATGCCAAACAAATCCCCGGCCTCGAGTTTTTTGTCGGTACGTCCCGCATGGAGGTTCCGGAAAAGTTCCGGAAGAGAAAGATGGACAAATTCGCGAAGAAGTATCTGTTATGGCAGGCGATCTGCGAGTGCGGACGGTACAGCAAGCCGTTCTTTACAACCGGCACCATAAAGGGGCAGATTTATCTAGAGGAATGCTTGCAGAAGCGCTTGCTGCCCTTCTTCCGCTCTCACCGTGGTCCCATGCTGTTCTGGCCGGATCTCGCTTCGTGCCATTACGCCAAGCCTGTAATGGATTGGTACGAAGCGAAGGGCGTTAATGTGGTCCCGAATGAGGCGAACCCGCTAAATACACCAGAACTTCGTCCAATCGAAAAGTTTTTGGGCGATAATGAAGAAGAAGTTGAAGAAAAGCGGAAAAACATTCAAAACCGATTAAGCTTTGAAGAAAAACTGGGAGAAATTGTGTAAGGAATATGGACAAAGCCTCGCCCAAGATCTCATGAGCAGTGTTAAGAGACATGTACGAGCATTCAGCTTAGAGGAGGAAATTCAATAAATAAATTATGCAAAAACATAGTTAATATATAGTTATTTAATCCCTATAAATTTGAGAAGTATCCGATTTAAAATGAATTTTTGGTGATCATTTTTGTGTGTCTCATTTTTTCCGAGTCCAGTCTTTAAATGCGTAAGAGTATTTTTCATTACATTTAAAACTTGCAACTAGTTTTTCAATACTTCTCACAATATCTGAGAACCTGAATGAAAAAGAAAACAACTCGACAAAAAGTTAAAAAAAAACAAAACCAAAATCTCTTAAATCAAACGAATCAAAAAAAGTTTAGAATATTTTTTTATTCGTTTGTTTTCCCTTGGACAATACATATCGCACTCAGAAACACATGAGAAGGGGCCAACGGCTTTACTTCCCTTCCGAAGGAAGACGTGACCAGATTTTTTTGCCTCAGAAAAACCACCGACCTCAACTTTGATTGAACCCAGTCGGAATATTCAAGTTCAGAATATAGAAAAGTTAGTTATAAACCCTTCCTCAGATTAATTTTCAGAAAACAGATAAATATTCTCAACAAAGAGCTTATTTTTGCAAAAGATTCAATCCCTGACAATACACAAACCTATTTTGTAAAGAAGCACGGGTGGAGGCGACCCCAGCGTAGTGGTTAACATCCATACCTCTCACGCCAAAGTCACGAGTTCGAATCTCACCCCCGGACAAGTTACGAAAATACCCAAAAGCGGTGTTTGAGTGACTGCGACGGGAGATGAACCAGGCCGAGGCTGAAATAATCAATTTTGAATTCTCGATAATCCAGAAACAAAAAAAAAGAAATACGTCTGTTTGAAAAATTACTTGAGAAATAATCATCGACAATTAACAACTTACACACAATACAAATACAAGAAATCAGAATAGAAACAGCATTTTTTTTCCAAAAACACAAACAGTATCCAAAACAATCAAAACACAAACTTTGAACACTAGCGCCACGTAGTGAATGAATTACGAACGTATGTGACTACCACCCGGAAGGGATTGGTCACTAGCACAAGTTTGTTGAAGAATGCAATGTCCTAACTGATAAGACGCTCTAGATATAGTATTATAAAACTGAAAGCCCATATACACACTTGCGCCACGTAGTGATGGAATTCCGATCAAATTTGCCCACTATTCGGAAGGGCTTGGCCACTAAAACAAATTTGCTGAAGAAAGCAGTGTCCTAATTAGTAAGGCTCTCGAGATAAATAATAACAAACCTGCAGGCTCATATGTACACAAGCACCACACAGTGAGTGAGTTCCGGACATATGGGACTACCTCCCGGGAGGACTTGACCACTAGCACAAGTTTGCTGAAGAAAACATCGTCCTTACTAGTAAGGCTCTCGAGATATAGCAATCACAAACTGGAAAATAATATGCACACTAGCGCCGTGTAGTGACCGAATTCCGAACTTGTGTGACCACCTCTAGGAAGGGCTTGGCCACTAGCACAAATTTGCTGAAGAAAGCAATGTCCTAGTTAATAAGACTCTTGTGATATAACATTAAAGAATCTGGAACCTCATATCTGCACTAGTGCCACGTAGTGAGTGAATTCTGAACGTATGTGATCATCAATCAGATGGACTTGGTCACTAGAACGAATTTACTCAAGAAAGTAACATCATAATTTACAAGGCTCTAAAGATACAGCATAATCAAACTGAAAGCCCATATGCACACTAGCGCCACGTAGTGAGAGAATTACAAACATATGTGCCTACCATCCAGCTTGGCAACTAGCACAAGTTTGCAGAAGAAAACATCATCTTTACTAGTAAGGCGAGAGGTGTCCATTATATGCACACTAGCGCCGTGTAGTGACCGAATTCCGAATATGTGTGACCACCTCTAGGAAGGATTTGGCCACTAGGACAAATTCACTTAAGACTGATATGTGCTAACTGGTGAGGCTCTCGAGATATCCTAGGATGAAACCAATTACCCCTCATCCCAACGCGTCACAGCACTCATATTTAATAACTCGAAAGTAAAGCGTCTCTAGCGGTGAAATTCCCAATCAAACCGGAATTCATTGGCACAAATTTGTTAGTTCAACTTAGTACAACAATTCTGCTAAAGACTGTAGATGTTTATAACTTGAAACAACTGAGATATACCTCATTTCCCCCAATTAGTGAAAATCCCATGAGCTGCGGGTATCCATCTTTACGGTTTCGATTTTTACGGTCCCAATTAACCGAAAAGATACCCCGATACCCGACTGTGTCCTGCTTGATTTGATTGTTTTTTTTTTTACTTTATTTTACGTCGGCCTATTTCCTCACATGGTGACAATCACCGACGCCAGGAAGACGACTCAACCACCTGGACCCTACCTAACGACTCATGAATATGAGCCGGGACCAACGGCTTTACTTCCCTTCCGAAGGAAGACGTGACCAGATTTTTTCCCCTCAGAAAAACCACCGACGTCGACTGGGATTGAACCCAGACCCACTGAGGTGCCAACAAGTAGCAGTCACGCTTACCACTACATCACCGACGCCGGCTAAATTTGATTGTTTTGGCAACGCACGGAAAGCTACGAAGGAGAGGAGAAAAATTGGGGCTAAAAGCAAAGCGAAGCTTTTTGACTCGTTGTACAGCCGAAGCTTACTAGCATTCGTCGCGAACAGTTCAACTAATGCTTATGTAGAGCAAATTATTATTTCCAGGAATTTAAGTGTTTTTTTTTTTATTGGGTTTTTTTTTTTTTTTTTTTTCTGGAAAATTTGTTGTTTTTTTGGTGGGGGGGGTGATTTTTTTTGGAGAAAAAATTAATGTGTGTAAAAAAAGAATTATTTATATATATATAAAAAAAGGTGGGGGGGGGGGGGGAAGTGGTGGGGGGGGGGGGCGGGGGGGGGGGGTGGGTGGGGGGGGGGGAGAAAAAAAAATTTCGGGGGGGGGAATGGGCGATACGGTCAAAATTTGGTCAATATCAGCTTGACGTATTTCTTTCAATTTTGCATTTAAAAAACCTGAACACCCCTCATTTTGAAGGTGTGTGTGTGTAGAATGTTGCTCCTATTTTGATTTTGGAATTCACTCTTCAATTGTCAAAATGCCGTCCAAGCAAGAAGAGCAGCGTATCAAAATTTTGCTCGCGCATCGCGAAAATCCGAGCTACTCGCACGCAAAGTTGGCAAAATCGCTAAAAGTTGACAAATCAACCGTTACAAATGTAATTAAAGTGTTTGGGGAACGTTTGTCGACAGCCAGGAAGTCTGGATCGGGGGGAAATCGAAAACCGGAAGCCGCTGAGACGACAAAGAGAGTTGCCGGTAGTTTCAAGCGAAACCCTAACCTATCTCTCCGAGATGCCACAAATAAGCTGGGTGTATCGTCTACAACCGTGCATCGAGCCAAAAAACCGAGCCGGACTATCGACTTACAAGAAGGTAGTGACTCCAAATCGCGATGATAAACAAAATACGACGGCCAAAGCGCGATCCCGGAGGCTGTACACGACGATGCTGACGAAGTTTGACTGCGTGGTAATGGACGACGAAACCTACGTCAAAGCCGACTACAAGCAGCTTCCGGGACAGGAGTTTTATACGGCAAAAGGAAGGGGAAAGGTAGCAGATATTTTCAAGCACACGAAACTGTCAAAGTTCGCAAAGAAATATCTGGTTTGGCAAGCCATCTGTACCTGTGGTTTGAAAAGCAGCATTTTCATAGCTTCCGGGACTGTCAACCAAGAAATTTACGTGAAAGAGTGTTTGAATAAACGTCTGCTGCCTTTCCTGAAGAAACACGGTTGTTCCGTACTGTTTTGGCCGGATTTGGCATCTTGCCATTACGGTAAAAAGGCCATGGAGTGGTACGCCGCCAACAACGTGCAGGTGGTTCCCAAGGACAAGAACCCTCCCAACACGCCAGAGCTCCGCCCAATTGAGAAATACTGGGCTATTGTCAAGCGGAACCTAAAGAAGACCAAAAAACTGCTAAGGACGAGCAGCAGTTCAAGGCAAACTGGCTTTCTGCGGCGAAGAAGGTGGACAAGGTGGCTGTACAAAATCTGATGGCAGGGGTCAAGCGTAAGGCCCGGCAATTCGGATTTGGAAAAGCGGAAGCCTAACTGAATATTTTTCCTGAATTTTTTACTAATTGAACTTGAAAAAGAAATTTAATTTGATTTTTTAAATAAACGATTTCACCGATTTACACGCGTTTTCCCTTGACCAAATTTTGACCGTATCACCCTTTAGAACGGAATCTGAAGGCGGAGGATGAACCATAAACTTGCGCTACTTGCTGGCGAATACAGTATTCGTAAACCCGACCAGAGGGAAATAACAAAATTATTTCAAGTGTTGTTATTCAGTTATGCCGTTTTTATAACAGAGGTTGTTAGTATTTAGGGAGGGGGTGTTGTTAAAATAACAGAAATTTTTACAAAAAATCCTCAAGAAGTAAAAAAATATTAACAAAATATAAAATAGATAAAAAAAAAAAAAAAAAATATTTATTATTTTTTTGTTTATGTATAAAATAATTTTATTTGTTTTTGTTTTTTTTTTTCTTTTTGTTTGGGGTGGGTGGGCCTGTGGGTGTTTTTTATTTTTTTTTTTTATTTCAGTGATCCAGATGAAAACGTCTTTAACAAATTTATATCATAATCAGTTAGTCGTAACAAGGTTTGTTATAATTTTAATATTTTTATGTTATGCCATTCTGGTCGGGAAATGTCAAATTTGGACCCAAAAGCTTGGCAGGACATATTGCAAGAATGCCGGATGACTATCCTGCGAAAATAATGTTCGTTGGAAATCTGGTTGGCACAAGACGACGAGGAGTGAAACGTGCCAGATGGTTAGATCAGGTGGAGAAAGATCTAGGGAGTACAAAGTAACAACGGCATTGGAGGGGAGCAGCAATGATCTGAGAACGTTGGAGGGATATTGTGTATCAGGTAATGTTATTACGACGTTATGGCATGAAAATAAACAATAATACTTGACACAGTTTATTACTTGAAACCAGACAAAGGAAATTCCACAGTTATCATGGACAAACAAAGCTTCGATAAACTATGGAATTGTATTTAATAAAAAATTATTAATTAGAATTTTAAATTAATTTTTGGAACCAAGATAAGAATCAAGCCCTTCGTTGCTTAGAATACAAGGTCTTCCGAAAATGTACAAACCTGCTAACGAAATGCGTGAAATCATCTAATCTGATGGATGAGCCATCCATAGAATAGTATAATACTTAGTTAGCGAATTCAAAACAACATGAAAAAACAATTCCCCATTGACGATTGCATTTAAACACAATGGACAAAAGTTGCCGGTTCTTCATGGGTTTACCTTCACCCGCACTGCCAAAACTACCCATGCAGCATCAATCATAGTAACCCATGAGTCAGTAGACAAAATTTGACAGCTCTATCAGTCGAACTCTAACCGTCATGGCAAAAACAGTGAAGCAACTCCGTTCAGAAGTGTGCGCGTTCAATGAACGGCAACCCGCCGCGTTGAAAACGGACATCGTGCGGCACTTTGTGGACGCCGGATACGCCCGTTCCGGCATCTACAACATTTTGGCACTATTAGACAACAATCAGGGCAACGAAGGAAAGCCCGATTCCGGGCAGAAGAGGACGACCGAGGGAAAAGTGGCTACATCGCTGCGTGCGCTTGGCCGGGAGGTCGGTTCAACCGGCCAAACAGTGAAAAAAAACCTGTCAAACATGAACATACATGTCAGGAAGCGGAAGTCGCTTCCACTGGTTACGGAGCTGCAGGCAATGACGCAGTGGCAGCGGTTGAATAAAATGGTCAACTCGATTTTCCCGGCGAATCGCGAAGTGGCGGTGGTGATGGACGACGAGACCTATCTCACCCTGGATGGGAACGACTGACAGGGCACTTCGTATTTTACTTCCCCCTCGAAGGAAGTGAGCTCCGAGGTGAAGTTCATTTCACACACCAAGTTCCCCAAGAAGGTGCTGCTGTGGCTGACAATCAGCGAAAAGGGGATGTCAAAGCCGCACTTCTTTCGCTCCGGACTGGCCGTGAACGGGGAAATTTATAGTACGAAATGCCTGCCGGAAGCTGCGTCGTTCATCAAGAAATACCATAAGGGCGAAGACGCGGTGTTCTGGCGTCAGCCCACTACTCGAACCGATCGTTGGAGGAGATGGAACGGCTGAATATCGATGTGGTACCAACGTCGGCGAACCCGCCTAACGTCCCCCAGCTGCGTCTCATCGAGAATTTCTGGGCCAACCTCCAACAATTTTGTCGCGAAAACTGAGGAGGAATTGATACATAAAACGAAGAAAGAACTCAAAAAACACGCAAGTAGGATCAAGAAGAATTTTTTAGATTTTAAGATAACAAAAACGACGAACTACTACACGGTAGAAACCCATATAATAGTTTTTAGAACCCTCCTCCCCTACACACTGCACGACACAACAACAATTGACAACGTTGTGATCAAGTAGTTTTTAAGATACCTAAACATAAAAAAAAGTTCACTTAACAGACACATCTCTTTGGTATAACGAACAAAAACACCACACACATTTTAAATACACAAAAATCAACTATAAATACGAGACCTACTGCGATGTTCTCTTCCAATCGAGCACTCGACACTGAAGAAGTCTGTAAGTCGCAGACGAAATAGGCCTATCCGTCAAAAAGATAAGCTATCTGTAGTGGAATTTAACGGAATTTGCTCGCGTCTACTAGCGATAGTTTAAAAAAGTGTTTCAGTTTTATATTTTTTTTTTGGAAAAAGTGATCAAGTGTTATTTTAAATTTTCCTAGTTTTTCAATTCAAATCGTTCAACTAATCGCTCGCGAAAGTGTTTTTGAAAAAGCGTTCCTTGAAAAAGTGAAGTTGTCATTAAAAACCAAACAAGAGGAATTTGCTCATTAATTCTTCCGGTCCGCTTCCTAGCATCTAGCTATGAAGTACCTGGCGGTCATTCACCCACCAATTAGCCGTCAATTTGCCAAATTTTTGTAATCCAAAAAGCAATTCTAAATGCTTAGAATTATCTTAAAATCCCGCCCACTATATCACAAAATTTTGCGAATAGCTGAACGAATTGGAGATAAGGAAAGCATTGGCAATAGGACCAAATTACCCCCGGTTGGAAGCAAACCAATGAGCGTAGGAATCAATAGAATCAATATCAGTTACTAATGCTATGGTGGGTGGGTCTTACCCTAGCAGCACACTTATTTCAAACGAGTTAAAGTTACTTCAGTGGAACTCAATTCTGTCACTATCGAGTTGCTGTAACCAATTATGACAGCCATATGTTGCTTGGGTATCTTGTCTTATCTCTATTTGCTGGATATCCACAGAAAAGGAGGCATGTCACCGCTCAGAAAAAAAAGGTACTTTTGTGGTAATATTTTCACAGAGGCAGAAAAAGCGATCACCAACCAAAGGGACACGAGAAAGACCAAATATAACAGATATTTTTCTCGTTCTTAGGTAATACCGGTCATGCCGAACTGTTCGGGGTGCGGTCAGTTGGCGTTTGATGTTCTGTTGCTTGTTGTAGCGGTCCCATACTTTCAGCGTATCGTTAACCAAATCGAACAGTGCAGCTAACCTTTGCCCAACTATCCAACATCCCAGTGAGTTCTCGTGGAAGTGCAATGAATTTATCGGCTTCCTTCAAAGCGAATATCATATCAACACGTTCCTTCCCATTCCCTACTTGACCAGCATTCGGGCACGGCCTGCCCGAGTATTGCTTCATAATGAGTCACCAGTTTTTACACATTGAGGATGTATGTTAGTCTAAATACAACTGATCTGCTAATGACGAAATAGCATCCGTGGGCGGACAATCATGCTCATGCTCAATACCCAAGTAACACACAAAACATCTTCTTGCAATGCATTATAATTGTTTTTTTTTTTTATAAATGTATTGTAAATCTATTACAAAACATGCCTAGTTCGGATCAGGTTGGATCTCTCGTATTCTATATATCAATCTGACTAGCGATTGTGCTTAAAATACATTTTTAACTGCTGGAAATGAAATACATTTAAACTTATCATGTTATTTGTTGTTGCACGAAGCACGTAATTAATTATAATGTTTGAAAATTGGAAATATCATTCTTATCAATATGCATCTCTAGGAATGGACAGCAATTTCTGCTACACGGTCAGCCATTTAAACTCCGTTTTGAGTCGTTTTTGACTCAAAAGTGGAGTCACTCAAATTTGAGTAAATGTACAAGCCGACAAATCAAAAAAATCCATCTGATTTGAGACGATGTTTTTGATTTGTCGACTTGACAATACCAGTTACATTTACCCAAATTTGAGTGACTCCACTTTTGACGAAAGTGAGTCAAAAACGACTCAAAATTGAGTCGACATGGCTAGCCGTGTAAAACCAAAGATGTGAAGAGAAAGTATTGATAGGTCCGTAAGAGCACGGCAGGTTGTGAGCATTGAATAGAAGTAGTTGAAATTGAGCGTAGGGCATGTTTAGAGGGCGGTATCTGATTGAGCAGATTGACTTTTACCTAGCTTATTTCATGGCCGTGGCGGTATTTTTTGACAGGTAAATGGTGATGTTTTTGCACTAACAGCTGGCAGGATCTGTTCTAGATGATAAAAAAAAAGCCTTCGCATACCAAATTCAACACAGTTGGCGTGATTGTGTTTGTCAAAAAATAAGCAAGCAATCATCACCACTTGTACCTGGAATAGGTCTATCTGTCAAAAGGTAAGCTTTTCAAGTGGAATTGGAAAGAGTTTGCTCGCGCTTGAGGGATTATTACGAGTGTGACAACTAATCGACTACCGTTTAATTGGTTAAAACAGGTACAAAATAGTGAATCTATGGCAAAAGCGACGATTCATTTGAATGTATCCAATGCATGGCAAAGAAGGAATATTCTGCGCGTTTGTAGAAATCATTACTTTCTGTGCCGAATCCAGTAGCACCGGTTGATTTTCTGTGTATAAGAAGATTATCCGATAAAACTAATCACTGGCAATCAATCATACTCCTGCTCATTGTGCTCCTCCAACTATTGCCTTTGCTCAGAAAAGGTTTTTGTCGAAAATCGTTTTCGTTATTATCACTAACCGTACCGTCAAAGGATTCATTAAGCTTTGTAACACAAAAGATAAGCCCGTTGATAACACAAACAAAAACATCGCCTTATCCGTTACAGCCCAATCGGATCCTCTGTACCCGGTGTGTCTTGTTTTCAACCTTTCTCATCCTGGTCAGAAATATTCAATCTGTGATAATTTTTTAATGAGAAACCACAAACTAATCCAAATTAATTTTCTTCTCCGTTTCCCACCACCCCCTCCCTCTGGGATTGATGGTCCTAGCACAATCAGCTTCATCGCCATTGGACTCGTCCCGGAAAGGATCCTGACCTGACTAACTACTCCGTACGTGACTACCGCCTAGGCCATATTAGGTCGGAGCGAGAATCGACTTACCCGTCCGGATATTGTTTGCCAGTCAGATTTTACCGCCATTTCCGGCCAGCCCGGATTCTGACTCTGTATATGTGAACCAACTACACCTGGTGGCCAACCAGAGGAAGGAAAGTGTGAGCCGATCGCTTTCGGTAATCCGGTTGGCTCAGCCATGGCTCCATCACAAGCGTGCACATAATTGATTTATGCTCTAAAATGATGAAAGTGTTGCCGTGGCCGCTCGTCTAGTCGCCTGAGGCTGCAACGGTTCTTGTTTGTTGAGGATGGATCGGAGCTATGAAATCTTTATACAGTTTTACAGATAGACGGAAACAGCCGACAATGTGCTCGAGAAAAGTTAATCTTCGAAAAAGATGAGACCGCTTCAAATTGTTATCGACCTAAATACAGGGAAGTGTAGAAGATTCGCAATAAGAAGGATGGGAATAATTAAATATTTCAGCGATTATAGCGGGTAAAACGCGGATGATGGATAATTAAGTGATGAAGGTTGCTTGCTTGTAACGGTGCTGGCGTTGATGCAACGTCATCAGTTTAAGCGAAGATAGACGACGACGACGACTAGTTTCGAACTGATCTAATTGCCGTCAACACATTTGAAATTTTCGTAGGGCTTAATATAATTGAATTTTTTCGTGGCATCGGGATTGAGAGAAAGTACCTTGGTGTTGGACGTGATGCAATCATAACCCAATCAATTATTCCACTGGTGATTCCACTGCAATGGCGTATGAGTCAGCAATAGTCGTAACATTTCAAAACATGATCATCAAATACAATAAACAAGAGCGGCTCATCAGTTCTACTAGGCAATGTAATCAAATAAATTTCAAGCAGGACCCAACCGTCTATAATCTCGTTAGTCTTTGTTCAATACGTTCTTTATGTCTTCCTGTCCTCCAGACACTCCCCCCCCCCCCCACAAATCCCTTGTCAATGATTTTAATAAAGCTAACATGTTTCTTCCGAACAAACCGGAACGAGTGAGCGTCGTCGCCCTGGGAAGGAGGATGCGACCCAGCTTGATTTGATGAATTGTAAGCCTCCCAGGAGCTGATGGTAACTACAAAATGTCCATCAGAGCAACAAAACAAAGGCCCCACTCCACCGAAAGCCCCCCTCCCACGGCTTGGATGGAAACTTTGGCTCTCTGTAAAATAATTTTACGCCCATTGCACTAATCCTTAATCTTTCATGCACAGGGTTTGTGTAGCAACCAGGAATCCATCATACGACGAGGCACTCACGCACACACACACACGTCATGACATGACATGACATGTGCTCAAGTGTAAGCTGGTTTTCCGATCCGAAGCTCTGCTGGAAGAAGATGAACTGCAAATTTCCCACCGGTCGACCAGGTTGATTCTTGGTCTCGTCGGATCCAGCCAATCTTCTTCGGATTGGGAGCTTTGGATGGTAGTCAGTTCATTGTTGAGTTTTGCTCGATGGTGACAGGTTTGAAAGGTTAGGTATCGTTGTTTGCGGATGGACTTGCATTTTATTTTGAGCTGGGATTTAGGTAAAATGAACATTAGTTCATACGCCTCCCGGAAAATTCGATACCTCCCTGTGATGGATGACCTTTGCTAAATTTCGATAGCCTTGTCTGTGAGGATCCCAATATTGCTTTGAGATTTGCAAGCTTCCAGGAAAAATCCTGCTCCATTATATTAGCTCAAAATATGCCATTGTTCGGATGGATCGTACCCGCTTTCCGCCCAGAAGAACATCGAGCGTTTCATTGTTGGTTTGTTGCTAAGCTTTGACAAAGAACAAAAATCAGGAGAAAGTGCTCCCCTGAGGAACGATAAGCATCGTACCGAAACCGACCGACGTTGTTCAGATGCCATACAGGAGAAGAACATATAAAGGCGGACATGCACAGTGGTAACATCCATATGAAACATCTTTGTCCATGTAGCAACAATGGCCTTGAGGTATATAACTGCCCAAATAACAATTTTAGTTTAATTCCAGCCGTATAGCCGCCTCCCGGCTTTATTGATAAAACTACATTCAAAACTGTTTTGTCCACCAACACCTCCTCTATGCTTATTTAAAGCCAAAATTTGTACAAAATGGCCCACTCTATAGACGGTTGTGAAAACAAAGTAGTAAAACCTTTATAAGAACATAAAGATTTTGAAAATGTTCTTGTGAAAGATGTTATGACCACTTGAGAACCTTCATAAAACCTTTTGGCTGCCATTAAAACCAGAATGTGGCCATATGGCCCTATCTGTCAAACTTCTCTGTGAAATCGAGGTTGGTTTTTGTTGTTCTGCTTTGTTCGATTCTTTGCACTTCCCAAGCAACCAAAAGTTCGAATTTTACTTGAGATGAGAACTCAGAAGTTCACATTCAGTTGAAATTTAGTTCCATAGAATTTTTTTGCTGAATAACAAGACACTTCACGGACAAACAGAACTTAATTTTCTTTAAAGTGTCATTAATATTAAAAGAAACTTAAACGTTCGAGAAAAGATTTTTCTTGCTATTCTACCCAACCTTCAAGTTCATATGTTGATAGTTGAGAACTTGATTTGAACTTCAAAAAATCTCTAACACAAAGTTCAATAAAAGTACTAACCGTACTATTATTCAGCGCAAAAGTTAACAATACATCTATGTTCAGCTACTTTCCTACTTTTCGAAGTACACGTAAAGTGCTGAGTAAAACTTTAGAAAATGTAAAAACGATTGTTTACATTTGAAGAGTGATCTGGTGTTGTACTTCAAGTTTGACAAAATACAAGAGCAAAGAATGGATTTTTCAAAAACATTAAAAAAGAACGGCTTATTTAATTACCATCGTCAAAAACTGTTAGCTTAATCAGCGGCTGGATAGTCATGAAGGAAATAGTGTTTGGCTCAGGAAGTACTAGCACATCGGTCCCAAGCTCGATCCCAAGCTTAATCCCAAGTTATTCAAAGAAAATCATCATTTTAGAATGAATTATAATATTTTGTTTTATAAATATATTATAAGTGTTTTGCAAAATATGTCACGTTCTGAGCAGTTTGAATCATTCATATTTTATAAGATCAATGGGCCAAACCAGTTTTCTCTGACTATGATTAAGCTAAAAATACTTTTTTCACTGCTTCGAGTGATTTATTCCTTATAGTTGTTTGTTAAAACATTGTTCTTTACATTTATAAAACATAAACAGGGCAAGATTTTATAGAAAGTATAAAACACTGTTGAAATAACATTACGTGAACCATGTTTTGCAAAACATATTTTGTGACATAAGGATGGATTTGTTGTACAAGATTGTGGTTTCATTGCCAACGAAAAGCAAATCGTAGATTCTGAGAATGAACTTTTCAATCATCGGAATTGGTATAGTATAGAAGCTACAAACCTTTCATGCCAAGGTCTAGGGTTCGAATCCCATACCTGGCGCTGTTTTATTTTTGTATGAGGTTTTATTTTGTTTCACCTTTTGTTTTATAAGGCTGCATATTTTGTGCTTTTTACGTCATATTAAAGTATGAAATGAAGTTAATTGCTTATTAATTGGACAGTATTTTCAACTTATTTATAGCAAGCTGTGTTGCTTGGGATGATTCGCCCCTAATAACGTAACTCACACCAATACACCCTCAAATATTCTGTCAAAACAACATAGCGAATCAAAACAAAGATACTAGGTACTGAAAAGCGCAAAAGTGCATAGCAAGGCGCAGACTGCAAGGTTTACTTCGGAACTAGGGGTTCTACAACAGTTAACCAATTTCAAATCGCTAGTTACACATTGATTGATGGCTAAATGGGATGCGGAAAATTAAGCTGTCACTCAACAAGCTAATAAATGTGTAGTTTTTTTTTTATTTGAATATTTTTTATCCTGTTTTATAGAAAACAATAGCCTACCACATCACAAAATGTTTCAAACGAAAGAGAAATTGGGACCGATTACCCAAGACATACATCTCCGTCCGAAGACAATTGACCTGAAGACGATGACAGCGAAATGGAAGATTTTCATGAAAGTGATGATGACTTATTAGACTACTGATATTCAACATTTGAAATAGATAAATATAGTGCTGCATTGGATTAAATGGATTTGAAAGAGTGCATTAGGCAATATTGGTGATTAACCCAAATTTAAATCAGATTAAAACTACGGTTGAATCTATTGTAGAAGAACATATAAAAGAATGGTAGATACTAAAGGCTATATTGTTCTCAACGATAAGGTAAAATTATTGTTTTTCACCATAGAATCTATTGTTGATGACGATTTTACAATAGAAATGCAGGGTTGTTATGTATCGTAACAATTAAACAATCAAGTTTTTCTCGAACAGTTTCAAACAAAAACCATTTATTTTATTGCCTTTTTACTGGTAAAATTTTCGCTACAATAGACTTTACTGTCTATGAATTATACTGATAATAGTGTCGTTTTAGTAGAAGTATACATGAACAGTATAGTTTGCAGTTCAACAACAAAACGTATTATAAATTTATGGTTTTGTCTTGTAATCCTACTGAAAATTTTTATTCGGGAAAAGGTTGCCCGTTCCGCTTATGGAGACATCCTGGCAAGCAACTTCCGAAATTTTTAAAGTTACTGGAGGACAATATTGGTACAAAGGTATTCAGCAGTGTCTGATTGATTTTGTTCGGTAAGACTTAATATAAGTAATTGTACTGACCTTATAGGGTAATCCTATTTTGGCTACTAATTTGAATAACATGGCTATATTCCCACTCAAACTGAGGAGTCGTTACATAGTGTGATTCTAAATTAATCAAAACGATGTAGGATTATAGGGAACAAAAAAGTACTAATGCATGGAATCAACGCTTCGAGTAAAATCATAACATAAACCACCCAGTCCCTATGGCACAGTGGTAAGTATCCCGGTTTTAAAGAGGAGGACTCGAGTTCGAAACTAGCTAGTAAGTATTTATGGAAAATTTAATTTAACTAAGAAAATATCATCAAATTGAACTCAATCATCATTTCACAACACACAGCTCTCTAAAAATAAATTTGCGGCAGGATTAGAACAAAAAGAAGAACAAAAATGTCGAACACATATGTCTTTTTTTTGGTTTTGTTGAGTTCGTTTGACGTACTTTTTAAGCTGAATAGCATTCTTTACAACCTCTTGATCGAACCTTCTGTGAACTTCAAAGTTTTCTTTAGAAGTTTATAAGAATGCTGCTAGCAGCTTAATCATTGAATGCGAACTAGAAAGTTCGGTTAATTACTTAAAAAGTAAGTTGAATAAAATTCATATCATTATCCTTTGATTAGCTGGTTAAGCCAAAAACACCCTTTTATCAGAACTTTTGGTTGCTTGGGTTGTGATTTATTTAGCAGTAAAAAAAAAGGTCTAGTGATGCGGGAAATTTTGTTTGATAGCAAAATATTATGCCCCAAATTATGTGCGCAATTATATTTATGGTGAATATAGGCACGATAAGAGCAGAAAATTAATGCGCCTCGGAAATTATGGGAATTTACAACAACATAAATCAAATCAGAACAAATATACTCGATAGATTAATCATGAATTTCCTGAAAAGTGCTTGGAATTGGATGAGATTATCTAGAATGCCGAAATTAGTCTCCGATCTACTGTTTATTTGCATACCATTGAATATTTCATGCATTTATTTTTCCACATTTCATTTATTTCTTATATATCAATATGGCGATTGGAAAAAAATCACAGTTTTGCCATAAAGCCAATTTATCTTCGCAATGACTATTATAAAACTATTTGGTCTTATGGTGACTTCCTTCAATGCCAATTTGCCGTTTAATGCATTTACTGGAGGCTAAATGGTTTTTAAATACTTTTTCAACTGACCATAATAAGATAAAATCAATGAGTCCTCAAACGGCATTTCAATACAGCATTTTTCGAGTTCATAATGTCGAAATAAAACCTTTGATAGGAGGAAAAATAATTTGAGAAACAAGGTTTTAAGATTGTTGTAAACAAGCTGTGTGGGTTGTCCTGAACCTAACCTGACTATGAAACCTATTGGCACCTCTTGGTGCCATAATAAAACCAAATTGATTTCAAGGGGCTTTCATAAAACTTTAATAAAACTTAATAAAGCAGGATGGTGCTAGCAATGTTACTTGGGTGGGAAACTTTAAACTGTTGTTGAGTGTTTAATTTTTCGCTTCGTCAATGCACCTTTCAAGCGTTCAAGCGAAAAAAAGGCAACCGTTAAATGCCTGCATCGAAATTCTTTCATTTTTTATTTATGTTTTGAATTCCATCAATTTTCAGGAATTTCATGATTAATTTATCGAACATATTTGTTTTAGTTTTGTTTTTGTTGTTGTTTACTCGCATAATTTCCAGGGCGCATTAGTTTTTGGCTCTTATCGTGCCAATATTCACTATAAAATTATATGCTCTTATGATTTGGAACATGGTACGCTCTAAAAATCTCTATTTGTTTTGGATATTTTACTATCAAACAAAATTTCCCGCGCTACTTGAATTTTTTTCTCAGATATATTTTTTACTGCTAAATGAACCAGAAGTGCAGAGAATCAAACAAAGCAAATAAAAAAAACCAACCACGTTATTACAGTGAAGTTTGACAGCTGTGGCCATTTTGCCGTATGCTGGTTTTTATGGCAGCCAATAAGTTTTATGACAGTTCTCAAGTGGTCATAACATCTTTCATGTGAAATTTCAATATGATAATACAAAACACTCTAAAAATCAATATTAAGATAAGAAAATGCTACGTTTTCAGTCGTCCCCTATGATTTACTGGAGGCGTAATTGAATATCATTTAAAAAGAATGCTTATATTCAATAACAGCACAGAAACTAATGAACATTAAAATTGTCGTTAAAAAGAGTAACAGTGTATTGAACCTCAGAAACAAAATTTTCCATAAGAAAATTGTATATAGCAAAGATGAACAAGTGCTCTCCACTCTTGTTATCATTCGCATTCACTTCAATTCTTACCCGTTTCTTACGGGTCCTTTTCTTTAGCGCTGTCTTAATTGACCTATTTACATTTTATACCGATAGATACATGACATTGTCGCTGCTTGGAGCCGTCCCATACCATCCATAGGACGTTTCCGACGTTGCTTGGATCGTTCGTTCATCCTCCTCCAATCGGCCTTTTATCTATTCAAGTCGTTTTGATTATAAATGTAAATTTTTCATAGTGGTAAAGCTTCCCGAGACATTGGCTTGGCAAACGCAGACAAGGTACACTCACACTAGTAGCAAAAGGCAAGAGGTCCTTGTAAGCACAGAAATTGGTAGTGTATTTTCATATTCTGCTCCACTTCACATCGCATAAACCG
Source organism: Aedes koreicus (assembly GCA_024533555.2). Lineage (NCBI taxonomy): Eukaryota > Metazoa > Arthropoda > Insecta > Diptera > Culicidae > Aedes > Aedes koreicus. The sequence goes on from JAHHFK020004985.1 coordinate 257,720, forward strand.
AGCGCTTGAATCGAGATACGAAAGTTAAAATTGGAATTCTGCAGATAGATATCAACCTAATTAAGATAGCAAATTGAAAACTGCTCCCTCGCCTCGCTCGCCAGGAATCGGTTGTGGGAGTCACTGATAATGGAATGTACAAATGAATCAGCAGGGTGAATGCTACACCTTGGCACAAACCGAGCGGAGTGAGATGAAATTAGTTTTTGTGCTGATTAAAATCATACAACCAGTTAACATGAAACAATCACTTTGTATCCCGAAAACGCTGGTTGGTATTTTCTTCGTCCTAGGGATCGACAAACGTGAGTGTCCATTTACCGAGAGCTTTCTTCGTCATTTGTTTCCCAGGTTATTGCAGCTGGTGCTACATTGATGGGTTTTCTTAAGAGTTCAAGAACAAACAGGGATTCTTTGTTCCAACTGAAATTGTACCATTTCTCAAGAGTGCAGCTTTTAGAAACAATGAAACGAAAGTGCACAAATCTAAATCGACCTTATTTTCTTCGAAAACACATCTTCGAAATCGAAACTGGACAGTCAAACGCTTAACTATGTTGCAATGTTGTCATTGGAAAGCTTCCGTCGTTGGAAAATTGTGTTAGGGCTGCGTGGCGTTCAATAAAGCACGAGCATTCAGATGTTACCTGAGACTATGTTACACGTTTTGGGAATGGCATTCAGACTGCCGTGTAGAACAGCTTTCGATTCAATTTTCATTATGGGCGTGGACAGGTGTTTTCATTAGCTTTGGAGATTGGGGAGGCAGAGAACCGTCAAAGTACTCAATTAATAAAAGAACTACAAGTAAACAGTGAACATCGTTCGTTTTGCGCTCGAAAATTTATAAAATTTTGTTGCATTTCGATTTGGAATCATTCCCATTTAAGTTATGGATCGAAAACTGCTTTTATATTAATCTCATTGTTCTCCATCAATTCTCGCTGGAACAAGAAATTGTGTGGGTTCATGACGACTCTGCTTTAGTCGAAGCTACAAAAACTCAAGGTTATATCCGATATATCAGGAAAAGTGTTAAAACAGTAAACAATGGACTATTGGATCATCAATTGAGGTATATTTTAGATATTTTCGGCCTTATATTGTGTAATTGATAGAATCCAGTAGCTGCAATTCTACACATGTTATACTTTTTTATGACTACCAAGACCTACATTTAACCAACAGAAAGTCCTAGGAGAAGGTTGAAAAGGTTTCTTGGCTACCGTTTGGGAACACCATTCCCGATAAATGCTCGAAATCAGAATCTATACACTTGTGGAAAAAAGTATGAAGACAACCCGAGCAAGAACGAGTAACTTGATAATTGGCCTTAGAATTTAAGAGCTCAGATTAAGAGGTAAAATACCTGACGATAATACCATACAATTGTTCTCAAAATGTTGTGCAGAAAACAAATTATCAAATAATTTTAATCCTGAGCAGTTTTTAGTAGTGGATCACTCTGGACCAGAGGCAACACTTCAATCAAATGAGCTGGGAAAAGTGCTTCATCAAAACGTATCACACCTCAAACAGGTTGGACAGAGTCTCGAGAGAAATGGTTTGGCAGTTCTAGGCGATACAACTGAAACTTTGAATTTTCAGTATCATGAACAACATGAACAAGATTTGAATTCAGAAACTCTGAAACTGAGACCACGTCGAAGTGTTAAGCTACCAGGATATTTTCTAGCTTATCAATTGGCTCCAGTTCAAGATTATTGAGGAAGTATGGGAATGTAGAGTCGATGTGCCGGGTAGCGGCTACCAAGTAAGCTAACGTACGATATGGCATCCTGCGTTCAACAACACTCACACACGCACAGTACACGCGGTATCAACACATATGGGGATTTTTTTTAAATTATCGTACAAATTGGGCCGATTTTGTCAGATTGATTGTCAGATCTCAGATTGTTACGAAACTTTGCCCACGCGTTAGGTTCATAGATAATTGAACAAAAAACAATATTAAAAAAAATCAGGGTTGTAAGTTTTCCAGGCAAACGCCAATTGAAGTTTTCTGATTCTACCGAACCTCACTAACTTCAAAAAATCACAACTGAAGAACGATTAATCGTAGGTAGAGAGTTTAGTAAAGTATAGATGCAAACAAAATGCCTATATAAAGGCATTTGCGAACAAACCAATCATTAGTTCACCTCGAATAACAGCAAGTGGTTCATCCGTGCGTGAAACGATTTTGAAGAATAGGCTTCAACATACTTCAAGAGTGCACCCAAGCAACCAAAAGTTCTGATAAAAGGGTGTTTTTAACTTAACCAGCTAATCGAAGGATTATGATGAGAATTCTATTCAGCTTACTTTTTAAGTTATTAACCGAACTTTCTAGTACGCATTCAATGATAAAGCTGGTAGCAGCATTCTTATAAACTTCTAAAGAAAACTTCGAAGTTCACAGAAGGTTCGTTCAAGAGGTTGTAGAGAGTGCAATTCAGCTTAAAAAGTACCTCAAACGAACTCAACAAAACCGAAAAAAAAGACATTTGTGTTCGACATTTTTGCTTTAATCCTGCCGATACTCTATTTTTAGAGTGCTGTGTGTAATGAAATGATGATTGAGTTCAATTTGATGATATTTTCTTAGTTAAATTAAATTTTCCATAAATACTTACTACTAGCTAGTCTCGAACTCGAGTCCTCCTCTTTAAAACCGGGATACTTACCACTGTGCCATAGGGACTGGGTGGTTTATGTTATGATTTTACTCGAAGCGTTGATTCCATGCATTAGTACTTTTTTGTTCCCTATAATCCTACATCGTTTTGATTAATTTAGAATCACACTATGTAACGACTCCTCAGTTTGAGTGTTTGGGAATATAGCCATGTTATTCAAATTAGTAGCCAAAATAGGATTACCCTATAAGGTCAGTACAATTACTTATATTGAGTCTTACCGAACAAAATCAATCAGACACTGCTGAATACCTTTGTACCAATATTGTCCTCCAGTAACTTTAAAAATTTCGGAAGTTGCTTGTCTTCGTAAGCGGGACGGGCAACCTTTTCCTGAATACAAATTTACAACAGGATTATAATACAAAACCATAAATTCATAATTAGCTTTGTTGTTGAACTGCAAACTATACTGTTCATGTATACTTCTACTAAAACGACACTATTATCAGTATAATTCATAGACAATAAAGTCTATTGTAGTGAAAATTTTACCAGTTAAAAGACAATAAAATAAATGGTTTTTGTTTGAAACTGTTCGAGAAAAACTTGATTGTTTAATTGTTACGATACATAACAACCCTGCATTTCTATTGTAAAATCGTCATCAACAATAGATTCTATGGTGGAAAACAAAAAATTCAAATGTTACCTTATCGTTGAGAACAATATAGCCTTTAGTATCTACCATTCTTTTATATGTTGTTTTACAATAGATTCAATCGTAGTTTTAATCTGATTTTAATAAGGGTTAATCACCAATATTAGATTTATGGATTCGTGTGATTAATTAGTTTTGCGGGCCCAAAACCTAATGCACTCATTCAAATCCATTTAATCCAATGCAGCACTATATTTATCTATTTCAAATGATGAATATCAGTAATCTAATGAGTCATCATCACTTTCCTGAAAATCTTCCATTTCGCTGTCATCGTCTTCAGGTCAATTGTCTTCGGACGGAGATGTATGTCTTGGGTAATCGGTCTCAATTTCTCTTTCGTTTGAAACATTTTGTGATGTGGTAGGCTATTGTTTTCCTATATTTTTTTTTTTAATTTTACGTTGGCCTATTTCCTCACATGGTGACAATCACCGAAGCCAGGGAGACGACTCCACTAACTGGACCCTACCTAACGACTCATGAATATGAGCTGGGGACCAACGGCTTTACTTCCCTTCCGAAGGAATACGTGACCAGATTTTTTCGCCTCAGAAAAACCACCAACGTCGACTGGGATTGAACCCGGACCCACTGGGGTGCCAAGTAGCAGTCACGCTTACCACTACACCACCGACGCAGGCGATTGTTAGCCTATAAAGCAGGATAAAAAACATTCAAATAAAAAAAAACTACATATTAATTAGCTTGTTGAGTGACAGCTTCATTTTCCGCATCCCATTTAGCCAACAATCAATGTGTAACTAGCGATTTGAAATTGGTTAACTGTTGTAGAACCCCTAGTTCCGAAGTAAACCTTGCAGTCTGCACCTTGCCATGGACTCTTGCGCTTTTCAGTACCTAGTATCTTTGTTTTTGTTTTGATTCGCTATGTTGTTTTGACAGAATATTTGAGGGTGTATTGGTGTGAGTTACGTTATTAGGGGCGAATCATTCCAAGCAACACAGCTTGTTATAAACAAGTTAAAAATACTGTCCAATGACAAATGCATGCAATTAATAAGCAATTAACTTCATTTCATACTTTAATATGACGTAAAAAGCACAAAATATGCAGCCTTATAAAGCAAAAGGTGAAAAAAAAATAAAACCTCATACATAAATAAAACAGCGCCAGGTATGGGATTCGAACCCTAGTCCTTGGCGTGAAAGGTTTGTAGCTTCTTTACTATACCAATTCCGATGATTGAAAAGTCTTACTTAGTATCTAGGATTTGCTTTTCGTTGGCAATGAAACCACAATCTTGTACAACAAATCCATCCTTATGTAACAAAATATGTTTTGCAAAACATGGTTGACGTAATGTTATTTCAACAGTGTTTTATACTATCTATAAAATCTTGTCCTGTTTATGTTTTTTAAATGTATAGAACGATGTTTTTACGAACAACTTAATGAAATAAATCACTCGCAGCAGTGAAAAAAAGTATTTTTAGCTTAATCATAGTGAGAGAAAACTGGTTTGGCCCATTTATCTTATAAAATATGAATGATTCAAACCGCTCAGAACGTGACATATTTTGCAAAAGACTTATAATATATTTATAAAACAAAGTATTATAATTCATTCTACAATGATGATTTTCGTTGAGTTACTTGGGATTAAGCTTGGGACCGAGCTTGGGACCGATGTTCTAGTACTTCCTGAGCCAAAAACTATATTCATTTCCTTCATGACTATCCAACCGCTGATTAAGCTAACAGTTTTTTACGATGGTAATAAAATAAGCCGTTCTTTTTTAATGTTTTTTCTTTGCTCTTGTATCTTGTCAAACTTGACGTACAACACCAGATCACTCTTCAAATGTAAACAATCGTTTTTACATTTTCTAAAGTTTTACTCAGAACTTTGCGTGTACTTCGAAAAGTAGGAAAGTAGTTCAACATAGATGTATTGTAAACTTTTGCGCTGAATAAAAGTACGGTTAGTACTTTTATTGAACTTTGTGTTAGAGATTTTTTGCAGTTCAAATCAAGTTCTCAACTATCAACACATGAACTTGAAGGTTGGGTTGAATAGCCAGAAAGAACTTTTTTCGAACGTTTAAGTTCCTTTTAATATTAATGACACTTTAAAGAAAATTAAGTTCTGTTTGTCCGTGAAGTGTCTTGTTATTCAGCAAAAAAGTTCCATGGAACTAAATTTCAACTAAATGTGAACTTCTGAGTTCTCATCTCAAGTGAAATTCGAACTTTTGGTCGCTTGGGCAGTGCATTGCTACATCAAAAAGTTTTCCAAGGACTACACTACATCACTATCAATCATGGAGAAGATAAAACACTACGAAGCTCAACGCACTCATTTGCGTTCAATTAGTCAGAGTTATTTCAATTAGACGCCTGGATTGGGTAACGAATAAAATGAAATTATTTAAAATCAAACAGTTTCAGCAGAGGCAATAATTGAAGAACAGAATTCACCTCCAACTTCGTCGGTTCTATCGAAGGAAAAAGCTTCCACGGGAGAATCCGCAGGATCATTGATTAATTTGGAAAAAATACAAGCTCTTCTACAGTTTTAAGGCATATCTATCGAAGGAAACTTATCACGATTAGATGCTTCTAGTAACAAATATCGCTTCTCTTAAGCACCTGACATATTTTCACAAATTTTTAAAACGATAAGAACAAAGTTTCCAAATGAAGTTTCTGACGTGCCGCAAGATTTCGACAAACTGCTATTAAATATGAAATCAGCTAAGCCGACACAACTGAGAAAAAACTGGAAGTATTAAGACTATTGCCAAGAAATTGGTCATATGTAAACATGAAATCATACTTTGAAGAAGCTTCTCAACATATGGTTGCTGAGTCGAAAAAGTACAATTGGGGAGTTCAAACTTTGTCAAAAAGTGAGCGAACGTCACATAGTTCAAATGTTCAAGAAAAGGTTAGTAGTTTTTATCTTTGCACATGCACCCCGCACCCAAATGCCCCCCCCCCCCCCCCCCCTCATCCTCTTCCCCTCCAAAATCACGAGTGTACAGGACAACGTGGGCCTTTGATAATCAAGCACTTAGAAACAATCATACACTGTTGGCTTTTGTTAAGGAACAAATTAATTAACCATCGGCTCCTTAAAAGATTTGCAGTTGAGCCTTTAAAAACGAACGAATTTTAAACTTTTAAAAGTGAGCTACCTAGCGGCAATCAATCGAATAGGCAACAAACCAAACAAGCACCTGAGAAACGTACCAGCAAACAAGAAAACGACAGTTTTAGGAACTTTTTTAATTTTTGTATGAAGACGAGTGACCACTAGTTTTTTGAGCCCATAGTTTTTTGAGCATTACTCAAAAACAAAAAAAAAACCCATCGCCAAAATTTCATCAATGTAAGCTTATGAATTAATACACAAGAAAATGTTGATTTTAAAATTCTCCATGTGTGTGTGTGTGTGTGTGTGTGTGTGTGTGTGTGTGTGTGTGTGTGTGTGTGTGTGTGTGTGTGTGTGTGTGCGTGTGTGTGTCCAATCCAACACCCATCGGCCGGCAATGGTATTATGGAAGAAATCTGTTTACAACAATCATTCAAGTGACCATTGGAAGAAGCTTTAATCCGGCAGCTAGAAAGTGATAGCTCTACTGCAGATCCAGCATTATATTTCAGAATGTCTGGAGAGTCACGCCCATTCCGAGGTTACTTTCACATACAATAAGCCCCACATGTAAACATTACCGATATCATTTAGATAAGGGCACTGCAGCACAGTTCCAGATTTGGAAATTTTTAATTTCCAAACCAGGCACGTATTTAGTATTATTTGAAAATAAGATTATTGTTATATAGTTATAATCAGATAGATCTCACCCATGGCCACCTCCTCAATCACACTATCTTGTTAATTCATAAAAATAAAAAAAAAACGAAGTTGATTCGTAATTAATTTCATGCACACGATTAAATAAGCGCAAAAATTAACGTAGCTAAACCGCCCGACAGATATGCAACCTGCATAACAAAACTCTGTACACTACGTGATGAATGCACTTAAAATTATGCGTAAGCTTTTCCCGGTGCATGCGCGTTATTTTCGTTTGCAGCTTCTGACCAGCAAATGGCCGTTCTCTACATTGCACTAGACTTCTTTTTTTTTTCACTCCACACTCTGCCAATAATGAAAATCCCCGATATGAGGTGACTCTGTAGTCTATATCGAACTTCAAAACTGCTAATAATCATCGATTCACTCGCGATAAAGCGCAAAAACACTCTAACTTAATAATTTATGTCCGGGTGTCACAATACTACCACTAATAAACAAAACTAAGCTGATGTTACTCTTCTTCCGGATGTGGGGGCGAAGCACAAAAATCAAAAAAGAACGGGGAAATACTTCCGACACTCATACATTTCGAGAGGGAATCAAATGTATTCCCCACGGCTTACTGCACGCGGAAATTTTATGATTTCAAATTTCGAATTATTGTTTGATTTTTTCTCGCGAAAATGACGCAGCAAAAACAAAATACGTCAGTCATGCTGATTTCAAAATTCTCCATGACTCAAAAAATGTGTTTTCCGGTATTTTCAAGAAATTTTCCTTCACTGTGGAACATTTCTTAAGATTATATTTTTTCCAAATTTTTGAAAATTTTGTATTACAGTCTGGCAAAAAAAAAAAAAATTTCTACGGGGAATGTTCGGGGAAATCGAAAAACTTTCGTTGGCGTTTGTTAGGAAAACTGACAACCCTAAATTTGTTAACCCTTTGCACTCCAGTATCCGAACTCTCACATTTTGAATGTCGCCGTATCGCCGACAGCGGAGTACAAAAGGTTAATATTGCTTTTGTTCATACACTGATAGGCAAAATAAAGTGCCCACCTCTTCGTTTTTTTCAATTTCTCTCATTTACTTGGTTCAAATTAAAGTAAACACACTGTAGTTTTTTTTCTTATTTTATTTTTTATATGTTTTTTAAGTTTCACTTATGGAATACTGAAAAAAAGGGGTTTTACTTAAAGAAAAAAAAATCAATTTGTGTTGAAAAAAAAACAGTGACAAAATAAAGTGCCCACTTCAAAAATCGATATGTTTTCGATAAGTTTCCATTGGAAGACCCCTCGATTGTTTATGTTTTGTTATTTTGACATGTTTTGAAGCAAACGGCTCAACCTGGTGCATTTGAATACGTGATCGCATTTGATTCAATTGAAAAAAATGAAGAACGCAGTGCTTTCGAAAGCAATTCCCTTGTGTATCCGAAAATTGGTCGTTCGTGATGTGCAAAACGGTGATTCGCACCGGGCTGTCGCTAAGAAGTACAGTATCAGTAAGGCAGCGGTTGGCAAAATTCTTCTGAAGCTTAAAACGTTTGGATCAGTGGTGGATCGCCCTGGCAGAGGCAGGAAGCGGAAAACGGATGCGAGAACGGACACCAAGATCATGCGCGAAGTCAAGAAGAACCCGAAGGTAACTGTCCGCGAGATCCAGGAAACCCTTCAGTTATCAGTTTCCGGTCGAACTGTTCGTCGCCGTCTCGTAGCACAGGGGTTAAATAGCAAACTTGCCCGGAAGCGCCCATTTATCAGCAAGGCAAACAAAGCCAAACGGCTTAAGTTTGCTAAGGAGCATGCGGATATGCCCCTGGAGTTCTGGAAAACGGTTCTCTGGACGGACGAATCAAAATTCGAGCTGTTTAACCGAAAGCGGCGGGTTCGTGTTTGGTGCAGATCGAGAGAGGAGCTTCAGGAGCGCCACATCCAAGGCACGATGAAGCATGGAGGAGGTAATGTTATGGTCTGGGGGTGTTTTTCGTGTGGTGGAGTGGGAAGCATTGTGAAAATCGACGGGATAATGACGGCAAATTCTTACATCAACATCCTGCGAAAAAATCTGGAGGTTTCGCTGATCCAGACGGGCCTTGAAGAGAAGTTCTTATTCCAGCAGGACAACGACCCGAAGCATACTGCCAAGAAGACCAAGTCTTTCTTCCGGTCTTGTCGGATCAAACCGCTGGAATGGCCTCCACAAAGCCCGGACCTCAATCCCATCGAGAATTTGTGGGCGATTCTCGATGCCAGGGTTGACAAAACTGGTGTTACCAATTAAAATAACTATTTTGAAGCCCTGGAGCGCGCCTGGGAAGAGCTAGATCCACAGCACCTAAAGAACCTGGTCGAGAGCATGTCGAAGCGCCTGCAGGAGGTCCTGGAGGCCAAAGGAGGACACATAAATTATTGAAATGCTTTTATTTTTCTTTAATTTATGTTTTCTGTAGCCTAAATGAAGTGGGCACTTTATTTTGCCACTGTTTTTTTTTCAACACAAATTGATTTGTTTTTTCTTTAAGTAAAACTCCTTTTTTTCAGTATTCCATAAGTGAAACTTAAAAAGATTATAAAAAATAAAATAAGAAAAAAAAGTAAAAGAGAGAAATTGAAAAAACGAAGAGGTGGGCACTTTATTTTGCCTATCAGTGTATATCCATGAACCCTACCCAGGTAACCAATAAACAGTTCCAAAGCGTCTTAACGGCAGCCTATCAAGCAATTAAGTCGCCTTAAATGCAACTCAAATGCCGCTTTTGGCCCAATATACGGCTGCTTTACTGCAGTGCTATGGTAATGCTTCATTTATGCTATTTTGCATTCGAAATGCTTATTACAGGCTACAAGCATTTAAATAGCATTTGGAATTCAACTTTACAACAGATAGCATTCAAGATGCACATATACTGCTAATATAATGCCTGTAGCATCTGAAAGGTTTAGGGTTGATTTACTGCATATGCTAATGCTTATTGGTTATCTGGGTACGCATGGACAAAGTTTAAAAAAAATCACTATATTAGCTACAAGGTATTGGTCTTATGATTTAGAGAGAATAATAATGTTTGTGCGTTGATCATCCATCTTAACACTTTTTACTTCTTCTTGTTCTGATAATACAGCTATGTTCGATTCCCGGTCTGGTCTGAACATTTTTCGGGTGGAATTATTTCTCAACTGTATGATTGTCTTTGCCATAAAATTATACAGATATTCAAATAGTACTAATTTTGAAAGCTTTTAAAGATTAATAACGTTCGCATAAAAAAACTGGACAAAAATTGCTGATTTTTCATGAGTTTAGCTTCACTTGCACTGACGAAACTACCCATGCAGCATCAATCATAGTAACCCATGAGTCAGAAGACAAAATTTTACAGCTCTATACTCGAACTTTAACCATGATGGCAAAAACAGTGAAGCAACTCCGTTCAGAAGTGTGCGCGTTCAAAGAACGGCACCCCGCCGCGTCGAAAACAGACATCGTGCTGCACTATGTGGACGCATCTACAACATCTTGGCACTATTAGACAACAATCAGAGCATCGAGAGAAAGCCCGGTTCCAGATGGCCGACGACCCTGAGCGACAAGAAGCTCCAAAGGATGCCGAGGAGGAAGACCGAGGTAAAAGTGGCTACATCGCTGCGTGCGCTTGGCCGGGAGGTCGGTTCAATCAACCAAACAGTGAAAAAGTACCTGGTAAACATGAACATACATGTCAGGAAGCGGAATTTGCGTCTACTGGTTTCGGAGCTGGAGGCAATGACGCAGCGGCAGTGGCTGAATAAGATGTTCAACTCGATTTTTCCGGCGAATCGCGACGTGGCGGTGTTGATGGACATCCAGTACATAACTGGATGGCAACGACTGGCCGGGCACTGCGTATTTTACTTCCCCCACGAAGGAAGTGAGCTGCGAGGTGAAGTTCATTTCACACACCAAGTTTGTTAGAGTATGCGCTTACAAGGTGGACTCCTAAAAACTATTTCGTATCAGTTTTCTTAAGAAAAGCATCTTCAAGAAATTGATATAATAAGTTAAACGAAGAATTCAAAGGAATACTCCTACTGAACTCGAACCAAGAGACTTTTCCCTCCTTTAAACCCCGAAATAAATCGTTAGATTTTATTCAGAAAAATCTATTTATTTTGTTCATAAAGTAACGTACAATACTATACACTTACTTCGTAGAACGCACGAACTGTTTAGAGGTACATAACAATAATAAATCGGGGGTAGTCTTTCTTCCTGTCTACTTTAGTCTAGTTATGTATAAATGATATGCCGGTATTCACTCTACTCTTATATGTATTGGTAAGACTTGGCATGTCTAAGGAATGCTGAATGAAAACAAAATTAAGGTATACGCGATTAAAAACTTATTCCAGGCATCTAATCTTAAAATAATAAATGTTATGTATATCTGTTACATCAACAAAGTTCACCAAGAAGGTGCTGCTGTGGCTGACAATCAGCGAGAAGAGGATGTCAAAGCCGCATCTTCTTTCGCTCCGGACTGGCCGTGAACGGGGAAATTTATAGTACGAAAAGCCTGCCGGAAATTGGAGCGGCTGAATATCGACGTGGTACCCAAGTCGGCGAACCCGCCCAACGTCCCCCAGCTGCGTCCCATCGAGAATTTCTGGGCCAACCTGAAGCGTAAGATTTACTCCAACAATTTTGTCGCGAAAACTAAGGAGGAGGAATTGATAAATAAAACGAAGAAAGAACTCAAAAACATGCCTACACGCATGTTTTCGTCCGCCATGGCGAATGTTCCGGTTAACTGCCGGAAAGCCGCTCGCAAGGGCGTAGAATTTTTTTGAAAGTAAGCTTAAATAATTACCTTCCAGGGGAAATTTATTGAAAGCAATTATCTGTCTTAGGTTTTTTTTTATCACCATCCAAGAAAAGTCCATTTTTTAATGCAAACGTTAGTGAAAATGCAGATCGAACACTGAATTAAAATCCGATAATAAATTTATTATAATACGCATTTAGCTTTAAATGCCAAGCAAGATAGAAGAATAGCCTCATGCTTATATGTTGTAAGGTTTGGTGGAAATGGATCAAGCAGATATTTCTGATTCTTGACAGATGTCATCTGTGATGGATGAAAATGATCGTATCTCTAGTTATCAATATTATCTGAGCTACAATCTTTTTTTTCATATCTTTATTATAGACGTTGGACTACAATTGTGGTGGGGATAATTTTAAGTGTTTCCCTTCCAAGATTTACCACTTTGATATCAGTAGTAAAAAACACGAAAAAAATGATTCACTATAAATCATGTTCTTTACTATTGACGAAGGAAACGAATAGGATGCACATTGCTTTTCACCTGAAGCGGTAACAATTTTGATTATATTTTTAGAAGAGCACGAATAGGATTGAATTCGATTCAGTACCGAACCAGTCCTAAAATCAATTATGATTGTCAGTGACTGATTAAAGCATGATACACTGTATCAAATACAATACCTTGCAGTAAGGAATTGTCTTATGTCGAACAACTGGTAAAGTACTCAACATAATACCTCTCACAAAACTTAGCTTAGCATCCCAAGTGTTTTTACTTGGACATCTTTTGCTCGCCGTTAATGAATTTAACGAAGACTTATAAATAGCTGCCAAACATCCACCACCAGCATGCAACAATCCCCTAATTTAGTTGCAAGTTGGGCTGGCTTCACTTTCTTCACGCCATTTGGAATTTTGGATTCTTACCCAAAAAAAAAAAAAAATATCAAACAGAATTTTTAATTAAGTGTTTCCTGAATTCCCGTGCGTGGGTGGAGCTCAAATCCCACCACACCCTGCCGCATCTGACAGCTTTTTTTTTTTTCATAACGAGTCGGCAAATTTGTCTCCCAGCCAGAATTGCTGTTGGCCGCTGCAATGAAGTGGTCAGAAAGCGCTTGACACTTACTTCGTTTGGGAAAATCCCCGGTTTCTCTCGTTTACTGCCGTCCTGTTTTCCGCCGGCTGGCAGTCAAAATATTTTCACACGAGACCGTTCCGTTCGGTATTATCCCTCCCTGATTTGCCTTTGTGGCCGGGATTCGAGGCTCGACCGTCGTTTCACTTAATTTTTTTTATTATTATTTTTATTCTTCCATGGAACCGCAATTCGCGGAAATCGTTTGGTGTGTAAATTAAATTCTTGCTCGTTACGAGCCCAACAACTGGGGACAAGGGTAGGGCGGTTTCGCATGACAGGCTGATCAAATACAGCGAACCAATTGCCGTTTGGAATTAACTGGTCATGTTTGACATGGCGATCGTTACATTGAAGTTTAACCAACGGTAAAATTGTCAAATGCATATTGAACAAAATACCATCAGTATTTGTAGTTTGTAATTTAATGAATAATAGTGCTGATCCATACCATCTTTAACATAAACCACACCACATTTTCCACCGTCACCCAAACAGCTTTCCCACTGCGCACCGTCGTATTTCTTCCCATGATTACTACATCTACCAGAAGACAGACTACAATTTCCGTTTTGAATTTATAATTGGCTTTCTTCCAGAGTGAGATAATAGCAGAGCCCTCGCACCCTCCTCACCGCCCGCATCAAACACTTGTGACTGGCACCTTCAGTGGTGTGGCACCGGCAGCCACATCAGCAGAGTCCTTGTGAATTGGTTGGCTCCAAACTGGGAGCTTCATTATCTCTTGGAGTTTATCCTTTTCGTTCGTTTTCTCGTTCCAACCGCTTTTACTAAGAAACGAACGATGGGGCGAGAACGACAACAGCCAAAGGCTCTAGGGTCCTTTCCCGGGCTTTGGGTTTGCCCATATTCTTCGTCCTCCACTTATTTCATATTTAATTGCTATTTCAGGAAAGATAATTATCTATCCGCCGCTACACGTCCCGTTCCCAGCCGACAACCCTTCTCAATTGCTCTTAACGCTCTCATGCTGCCGCTCATCTGGATGGAAATGTACGATGGCTCCCATTCCTTGTTCGCACTGGCACCTCAGTAAGGTACACATAGTTAGAGATCGGAATCGCCACGCAGCCCCAGTGAGGAATGCAATGGCAAGAATGAAATGACAGTCGTCACAGGGATCATCCCGATGACGACGACGATGACTTAGAAGGCGGAGTGGTACAATTGATTCAAGTGAAGTGACAATGCGGCAGTTGGTCGTTGCTAGCAGTTGGTATTGTGGTTTCTCGAGAGGAAATGTCAACGGGACAGCACAGAGTTTGTGAGCGCTAGTGGCAATTTACTCGGTGTTTGCATTTCCTTAGGCATTCATTTTCGGTGCAACGAGGTAAAAGCGGGTTCGAGAACAGTTGGCAAAGTAAATTCGTGTTGAGCTTTAATCCACAGTAAGGCAGTTGAGTTTTGACACCGTTGTACTACGTAATTAGGGTCTGTAAATTATGCTCATGTCAATGTTGTTGGTATCACTAACCAGTGGCGCAATGGATGTCTGGACATGCAAAGTGATTGATAGAAAATCTTCCAATGATTCTAGCTCGATTCTCGTAGACAAAAATCTATAAGCTAATTACTTCATTGCATAGGTATGCTGGTCCAAGGCCCCGTTAAGTCCACAATTCAATGTATTGCCGTAGAAGTCGGTTGAAGGCTTGTCTCCAATACCAAAATCTTCCTCCACTTGATCTATCTATCTAGATCGCTGTGTACTTCTGTGTCTTGTTCCGGACTCAAATAGCTTTTTTTGTCCGGCATTCTAACAACATGTCCTGTCCATTGTCCCCGTCCAAAGATGATCCTAAGCACACGTCGTTCGAAAATTCCAAGTGCTTGCCAGTCCTCCTCGTACATTGTCCACGTATCATGCCCATTGAAAATTACCGGCCTTATCAGCGTCTCGTACATGGCATTAATACTAGCTAGTAGAACAGTGGTAGTAGCTACAAGTACGTGGTACTAGCTATACGTACTACACTTAGTATTCGGGCGGGTGCTCCGTTTACTGACTTAACCGATTCGATACGGATGGGCCATACAGTGACGGACAATACAATAAGACCAAAGCCCGATTTTCATACAAAATGGTCATGTTTGGAGGCTTGTCTTTTACTTTCCCGTGAAGTAATTAAACTGAAATTTTGGCAATTGCCTAGAAATAACCTGAATTTTCATCTTTAATAAATTCATAATTTTTCATTCACCACTTAAGAAACTACAGACACCGCCTACGACAAAACAATAAGACCTCCTTTTGATATCCATAGTTTAGGCCATGTTGATGAGTGTGAATTACAATCTATAGTATACTGATATTAAAATGAGCCATGCATCAATAATCAAGATTAAGGTCCTCAAATTCGAGCATCCTTTAGGGCCTGTTCATAAACCACGTAGACTCATTTTTTAAAACCTCAGACGCCCCCCTCCCCCCTCGTAGACTTTTCTCCATACAATTTTTTGAAATTTTATATGGAGTGTAGACTAAAGTCAGAACAACCCCCCCCCCCCCCTACCCCCAGAAAAGTCTACGTGGTTTGTGAATAGTCCCTTATGGAAATCAAAAAGTGGTCTTATTATTTTGTCGTATGCGGTGTCTGTAACTATTAAAGTGGTGAATGAAAAATGATGGATTTAATGCAGATGAGAATTTAGGCTACTTCTGGACCACAGCCGAAATTTCAGCTCAATTGGTTCTCGAGAAAATGAAAGGCAAGCCCCCTAACATGACCATTTTGTACGAAAATCAGCCTTTCGTCTTATTGTATTGTCCGTCACTGTATGTGTATGACACGATATTGAAATTTGTGGTCAAAATTCGGCTTTTAGAGTGACTGAGAAACTTTGTTATGAGAACTGTTAAAAAATAACACATTTCACTAGAAAAAAGTATTGAACAGCTATCGTTACGGGCACAATGATAATGTACATCATCCAAACTGTCCTTGAGTTCAAATCTCAATGGTGTACATGGTCGACAAGGAGGTTTCAAGTGTTCTGACCGCACGTTTTAGCTGTAAAAGCTTCAAGCAAAATCCTTACACCGTTGCAGACATATTACAGTTTTCCTACGAATATCTACGGTACTGCAAACTATTCTTGAGTTCAGGTCTCGGTGTTTTGCATGATTAACAAGGTGATTTACGAGGACTCTATCGTACTTATGGGTTGCAGAAGCTCCATGGAACATCATTGCAAAATTATAATACTATTACAGTATTCTCAGAATATCTAAGGTACTCCAATCTATTGTTAAGTTTAGATCTTGATGTTTTGCATGATAAACAAGGCAATTTACGAAGTCTTCTTACAACTTATCAATTGGTAAAGCTTCATGAGACATCATTGCACAATCATAGTCATATTAAATTATTCTCAAAACACCTAAGGCACTCCAAACTATTGTTGAATTGAGATCTTGATGTTTTGCATGATCAACAAGGTGGTTTACGAGGTCTTCAGTGTTCTTATGAATTGCAAAAGCTCCATGGGAAGCCATTACACAGTAAAAATCATATTACAGTATTCTCAGAATACCAACGGCACTCCAAACTAATGTTGAGTTTAGATCTTGATGTTTTGTATGCTCAACAAGGCAATATTTGAAGTCTTCGTCGTACTTATGAGATGCAAAAGCTCTATTGGGCATCATTGCATAATTATCCTCCTATGACAGTATTCTCAGAATACCTACGGCACTCCGAACTGTTCTTGAGTTTAGATCTTGATGTTTTGCATGTTCAGCAAGGCGATTTACGAGGTCTCCATCATACTTATGAGTTGTTAAAGCACCATGGGACATCATTGCACAATTATAGTCATATTAAAGTATTCTTGGAAAACGTAAGGCACTTCAAGCTATTCTTGAGTTTAAATCTTGATGTTTTGCATGATCAACAAGGTTATTTTTTAGGTCTCCATCGTACTTAAGAATTGTAAAAGCTTTATTGGGAATAATTGCACAATTATCGTCATATAACAGTATTATCAGAATACCTACGGCACTCCAAACTATTCTTGAGTTTAGATCTTGATGTTTTGCATGATCAACAAGGCGTTTTACGAGGTCTTCATCATACTTATGAGTTGTTAAAGCACCATGGGACATCATTGCACAATTATAGTCATATTAAAGTATTCTTGGAAAACGTAAGGCACTTCAAGCTATTCTTGAGTATAGATCTTGATGTTTTGCATGATCAAAAAGACGATTTATGAGATCTCCATCGGTCTTATGAGTTTTTAAAGCTCTGCGGGACATCATTGCACAACTAATGTTATATGACAGTTTTTTTTAAATACCTATGGCACTCCAAACTATTCTTGAGTTAAGATCTTGAAGTTTTGCATGATCAACAAGGCGATTTACGAGGTCTCCATCGTACTTATGAGTTTTTAAAGCACCATGGGACATCGTTGCACAATTATAGTAAAATGACAGTTTTTTAAGAATTCCTACGGCACTCCAAACTATTCTTGAGTTTACATCTTGATGTTTTGCATGCTCAACAAGGCAATATTTGAAGTCTTCGTCGTACTTATGAGATGCAAAAGCTCTATTGGGCATCATTGCACAATTATCGTCATATGACAGTATTCTCAGAATACCTACGGCACTCCGAACTATTCTTGAGTTTAGATCTTGATGTTTTGCATGTTCAACAAGGCGATTTACGAGGTCTCCATCATACTTATGAGTTGTTAAAGCTCTTCGGGACATCATTTCATAATCGTAGTCAAATTACAGTATTCTCAAGAATACCTACGGCGCTCCAAACTATTCTTGAGTATAGATCTTGATGTTTTGCATGATCAAAAAGACGATTTATGAGATCTCCATCGGTCTTATGAGTTTTTAAAGCTCTGCAGGACATCATTGCACAACTAATGTTATATGACAGTTTTTTTTAAATACCTATGGCACTCCAAACTATTCTTGAGTTAAGATCTTGAAGTTTTGCATGATCAACAAGGCGATTTACGAGGTCTCCATCGTACTTATGAGTTTTTAAAGCACCATGGGACATCGTTGCACAATTATAGTAAAATGACAGTTTTTTAAGAATTCCTACGGCACTCCAAACTATTCTTGAGTTTACATCTTGATGTTTTGCATGCTCAACAAGGCAATATTTGAAGTCTTCGTCGTACTTATGAGATGCAAAAGCTCTATTGGGCATCATTGCACAATTATCGTCATATGACAGTATTCTCAGAATACCTACGGCACTCCAAACTATTCTTGAGTTCAAATCTTGATGTTTTCATGATCAACAAGGCGATTTACGAGGTTTTCATCATACTTATGAGTTTCAAAAGCTCCATTGGACATCATTGCACAATTAAAGTCGAATTACAGCATTCTCAGAATACTTAAGGTACTTCAAACTATTTTTGAGTTTAGATCTTGATGTTCTGCATGCTCAACAAGGCAATATTTGAAGTCTTCGTCATACTTATGAGATGCAAAAACTCTTTTGGGCATCATTGCACAATAATCGTCATATGACAGTATTCTCAGACGACCTACGGCACTCCAAACTATTCTTGAGTTTAGATCTTAACGTTTTGCATGCTGAACAAGGCGATGTACAAGGCCTCCATCGTACTTATGAGTTGTTAAAGCGCCATAGGACATCATTGCACAATTATAGTAAGATGACAGTTTGTTTTTTCAGAATACCTACGGCACTCCACACTATTCTAGAGTTTAGATCCTGATGTTTTTCATGCTCAAAAATATGATTTTTGAGGTTTCCATCGTACCTATGTAAAGTAAAAGCTCTTTTGGGCATGATTGCACAATTATCGTCATATTGCAGTATACTCAGTATACCTACGGCATTCCAAACTATTTTTGAGTTCAGATCTTGATGTTCTGCATGATCAACAAGGCGATTTACAAGGTCTCCATCGTTCTTATGAGTTTTTAAAGCTCTTCGGGACATCATTGCACAACTAATGTTATATGACAGTTTTTTTTAAATACCTATGGCACTCCAAACTATTCTTGAGTTAAGATCTTGATGTTTTGCATGCTCTACAAGGCGATTTACGAGGTCTCCATCGTGCTTATGAGTTATTAAAACTCCATAGGACAACTTTGCACAATAAAAGTTATGCGACAGTTTTTTTTTTTTCAGAATACCTACGGCACTCCAAACTATTCTGGAGTTCAGATCTTGATGTTTTCATGATCAACAATGTGATTTTTGAGGTCTTTATCATATATATGAGTTGAAATAGCTCCATGGGACATAATTGCACAATTATAACAATCACAATCATATAACAGTATTCTCAGAATACCAACGGCACTCCAAACCATTCTTTAGTTAATATCTTAATGTTTTGTATGAGCATCAAGGTGATTTTTGAGATCTCCATCGTACTTATGAGTTGGTAAAGCTCCATGGGACGTCATTGCGCAATGATACCCATATTAAATTATTCTCAGAATATCTACGCCACTCACAACAATTCTTGAGTTAAGATCTTGATGTTTTCATGATCAAGAAGGCGATTTACGAGGTCTCCATCATACTTATGAGTTGTTAAAGCTCCATGGGACATCATTGCACAACTATCGTCATATTACAGTATTCTCAGAATACCTACGGCACTCCAAACTATTCTTGAGTTTAGATCTTGATGTTTTGCATGCTCAACAAGGCGATTTTTAAGGTTTCCATCATTCCTTTGTAATGTAAAAGCTCTATTGGGCATGGTGACACAATTATCGTCATATTGCAGTATACTCAGAATACCTACGGCATTCCAAACTATTTTTGAGTTCAGATCTTGATGTTCTGCATGATCAACAAGGCGATTTACAAGGTCTCCATCGTTCTTATGAGTTTTTACAGCTCTGCGGGACATCATTGCACAACTAATGTTATATGACAGTTTTTTGCTCAACAAGGCAATATTTGAAGTCTTCGTCATACTTATGAGATGCAAAAGTTCTATTGGGCATCATTGCACAATAATCGTCATATGACAGTATTCTCAGACGACCTACGGCACTCCAAACTATTCTTGAATTTAGATCTTAACGTTTTGCATGCTCAACAAGGCGATGTACAAGGCCTTCATCGTACTTATGAGTTGTTAAAGTGCCATAGGACATCATTGCACAATTATAGTAAGATGACAGTTTGTTTTTTCAGAATACCTACGGCACTCCACACTATTCTAGAGTTTAGATCCTGATGTTTTTCATGCTCAACAAGGCGATTTTTAAGGTTTCCATCGTACCTTTGTAATGTAAATGCTCTTTTGGACATGATTGCACAATTATCGTCATATTGCAGTATACTCAGTATACCTACGGCATTCCAAACTATTTTTGAGTTCAGATCTTTATGTTCTGCATGATCAACAAGGCGATTTACAAGGTCTCCATCGTTCTTATGAGTTTTTAAAGCTCTTCGGGACATCATTGCACAACTAATGTTATATGACAGTTTTTTTTAAATACCTATGGCACTCCAAACTATTCTTGAGTTAAGATCTTGATGTTTTGCATGCTCTACAAGGCGATTTACGTGGTCTCCATCGTGCTTATGAGTTATTAAAACTCCATAGGACAACTTTGCACAATAAAAGTTATGCGACAGTTTTTTTTTTTTCAGAATACCTACAGCACTCCAAACTATTCTGGAGTTCAGATCTTGATGTTTTCATGATCAACAAGGCGATTTACGAGGTTTTTATCATATATATGAGTTGAAATAGCTCCATGGGACATCATTGCACAATTATAACAATCACAATCATATAACAGTATTCTCAGAATACCAACGGCACTCCAAACCATTCTTTAGTTAAGATCTTGATGTTTTGTATGAGCATCAAGGTGATTTTTGAGATCCCCATCGTACTTATGAGTTGGTAAAGCTCCATGGGACGTCATTGCGCAATTATACCCATAATAAATTATTCTCCGAATATCTACGCCACTCACAACAATTCTTGAGTTAAGATCTTGATGTTTTCATGATCAAGAAGGCGATTTACAAGGTCTCCATCATACTTTTGAGTTGTTAAAGCTCCATGGGACATCATTGCACAACTATCGTCATATTACAGTATTCTCAGAATACCTACGACTCTCCAAACTATTCTTGAGTTTAGATCTTGATGTTTTGCATGCTCAACAAGGCGATTTTTAAGGTTTCCATCGTACCTTTGTAATGTAAAAGCTCTATTGGGCATGATGGCACAATTATCGTCATATTGCAGTATACTCAGAATACCTACGGCATTCCAAACTATTCTTGAGTATAGATCTTGATGTTTTCATGATCAAGAAGGCGATTTACAAGGTCTCCATCATACTTTTGAGTTGTTAAAGCTCTTCGGGACATCATTGCACAACTAATGTTATATGACAGTTTTTTTTTTTAAATACCTATGGCACTCCAAACTATTCTTGAGTTAAGATCTTGATGTTTTGCATGCTCAACAAGTCGATTTACGAGATCTTGATTGTGCTCTTGACTTGCAAAAGCTCCATGGAACATCATTGCACAATTATAGTCATATTACTGTACTCATTTTGTTGAAAAAAAAAAAAAATGAAAATAAAACTACAAGGGACAGCCTAATGGAGTTGTTCCAACTCGAGCAGTGAGCGCGTTAGCGAACGGATTGATTCTTGTTATAAGTGTCATGTTTCATACGTGTTTTCAACACGTGATTGATTTTATCTGTTGACCACTGGTCAACGGTTCGTTGTAAAATAATTGCTCATTTTGTGACAAACCACGAAATTTTTTGATTGTGCCGTACCAGTTGCCGTTCTATCGCTTCTCGATTACTGTTCAGCCTTTAATCTTCTGGCGAATAATCAAGACCATTGTCATCACTTTGAGCAAATTTCTGTCGGCGTTGTGCTGCAGTCGTTATTGCTGAGTGCGCATACTCTAAAACGATTTCCAGAAACCACATGTGTGACGATGGGTGAGAAAAAATGGCTCAACATTTAAGAATTTTTTAATAGTTTGTGGTCCGAAATCAACATTGCCGTCAACTGAAATGAATGTTAGAAATATTTCTGATCGATTGGTGCAAACAATTTGAAAATCTTCGGGGAAACGACTGAGATAATACCGCTCAAAATCTGACCACTTTTCGTGACGCTCGCTCTTCGATTTTTTTTTTAGATTGTACCACAGTATAAAAAAACAAAGACCTAGTCTTACGTCAAAAAATCATTAACTTATTCCACTGAAATAATGTAGATAAAGTTTATAATAGAAATATTTTTGTTGAATATTATATGTTCCTTAAAATTGAAAAAAAAAATGTATCAGTGAAACATACTAAGGATTAAATCTTATACAACGCTCCTTTTCCTGAATTGAGTAAAACAAACTATTTTTATGTATTAAGCAATGTTATTTGTATTGACTTTTTCTACAACTTTGCTAAAGACATCAACGCTCTATCTCCACTATTTAGGGAGCTATTCGTTGAGTTCTTTAGAATCTATGAGCAATTTGACTGGTTCCGGTCAATCACAGAGTAGCAACTACAAAATGTGGGGTCATCTTAGCTCAAATTCAAGAATGCATGATTGTGGATCATGTCGTTAAGCTGCGTTTTGACGGGGGTACATTTTGGAAACATGTGGCATGCTAAATTGTTTCGGTAACAATTATTGCAGAGCAGAAACTTTCAAGAATATCAAAGCCATTGGCCACAGTCATAATAATGACGGAAAATGTCATTGCCGAAAGCCAGTCGACTGCTTTATGTTGCCGGAAGTATAGTTTTGGTAGCATGCGACGAAGTTGCGAGGCAACATACAGATTTTCAACATGTTGCCAATCTGAATGCACCTTTAGTTAATGACTGTCATGACAATTCCCATGCCTAGTTGTAGTTTGACAGCTTAAATCAGCCAACTTGTTTCCCGTTTATAAAAGAAGAACCTCTAACCTGAAGGGTCTGATACGGTCGGCCAAACTCGAAAATACGAAAATGGTCTCCCTAAGAAGTGGTGCTCAAGCCATTTTATTTGCCAAGGGAATCTCGTTAGAGCAAAATCTCCCAATACATATCAGAAGCCACAAATCGGAATGAAATTATTTCGAACAACAAAGCTGACGTGTTTTGAACACCGTCATCTAACTTTTCCAATCATTAGACCTGGCAATATTCGTTATTTTATTCAACATTGATTAGAAAAGTGGAGAATTCCATTCCCATGCATGATATCTGGCTACGAGATTTTCCCTTAAATTAATCATCCATGATCGAACAAGGCAATTGGAAAGCGATATCTTGCACCATAAATCATACGTTGCTTACGTGAAATTGACTCACGTTAATTCTGGATCAGTGTTATCAGTATATTTCATCTCTAATTTTGCTGAAACAACCATCCAACCCATATCGAATCCTTCAAATTAATCCTCCATCTCGGGTGATTTATGAGTCTGTACGTGAAGACAGAAAAGGGATTTTATTCGCATCCCATTCCGATGTCGGATTTAAAACGCCCACATTCGACATGCACTAAACTAGTAAACATACAATTCCAGTGAATAAGACGAAAATAGAAAGTAACTCTCGACCCTCGTAAAACAAGTTGCCTCCGGCAACGTCTGGTCCAGCCAATTCGTCGTTGTTGAACACATCCAATTAGATTCAAGATGCTTGTTTTTCCAACCTTCAGTGTAATCTGGCGGCGTTTGCATGTTACATGGTTTGAGATGCCCTCCGAGAAGCTCTTCTCAGCTCTGCCAGAAAAAAAATGGAAATGTCTTTAATTGGCAGAGTTCCATCAAAAGTTATAATTTGCTTTCGCGAAAGCACCTTCTATTCAATCTCGAACATTTAACAACAATTTCAGTTTGTGAAAACAATTCCAACGAACCGTGTGCTCCGAGCAGGGGTGCTACGGTCAGAAAAGATCACAGCCATTATTATATCAGAAAGCTCAGGTTTCCAGTTGGTGCGCATTCGCTCCGACAGACACCAGTCGACCGACTGTGTCTGGATTTGAGCAGCAGTAAAATAACCACCTTGTTTCGGCTCTCTCCCGGGGGCCGTTCCAAACGGTTTCGAATACCAAGAATGCGACGCAGGTATTTGAAGGAAATCTGTGGGCGTGGAGTGGATATTCGTTGCCGTAGTAGAACTATGTTTGGGGCATTTTGGCAGATAGCGCAGGCAAAGTTACTCTTTCCAATATTGGTT
Organism: Aedes koreicus; assembly: GCA_024533555.2. Classification (NCBI taxonomy): domain Eukaryota; kingdom Metazoa; phylum Arthropoda; class Insecta; order Diptera; family Culicidae; genus Aedes; species Aedes koreicus. The sequence goes on from JAHHFK020004985.1 coordinate 282,047, forward strand.
CAAGCTCGTTTTCAAACCATGTCTTGGTCGTACTTTACAGCAGTAAATCAATAGATTTAGCAACGGCGGTGATGATAAATTATTGTTTCATTATTAGGGTGTCCCAAAATTGTACTTCGTCAGGAAACTTGGGGCTCACCCTTCAAATGATCCAGATTTGCCGTCGGAATTGGACTTCATCAGCTGCTTTCGATTCCAGCATGCAAACAAATAAGTTTCAACCGAACAAAATCTGGCGATTTCGAATACTTGGAAGAAAGTTGCCAAACTTTCCTTGCAGTTGGGCCTTACAGCTTACAAGACGTGTTTCGGCCAAGCTACGACTTCTCCAGACGACACCCCGTCCAAGTCAATCGGCAATGAATGGGACAGATTGGATCAGGGCGATTTTTGACGTTTTCTTGAAGGTAACGATTTGTCGATGGTTTATATATGAAAAATATTATGTCTATTTTTTGTTGTCCTTTAAAGGTGTATTTTTTGGAGCGGAAGAAGACAAACCTAGTTGCATTTTGCCTTATATCACCAAAGAACCGATCCATGGGAAGAGCTCGAACGTCGAATTCGCGTACGTACGTACAAGAATACAGACGAACTAATGACAGGACTGGAGCAAGAATGGTTCAAAATACCAATTGAACGTCTTATCGCTTTGGTTGATTCAATGCCAGATCGCTGTGCAGCAGTTATCGCATCAAATGGCTACGCAACTAAATATTAAACATATTTCTACTGTTTTTTGAAAAAAGTACTTAAATGAATTAAATAAATACAATCTGACTTGAATTTTGAATCCTGGTGCACTTTTTTTGACCACTCTCAATATGAATCAACTTACCTTCTTCAACTCCAACTCAATCACGGGTTTAAACTAGGTGCATATTGTTACCTAGATAAATTACTTTTGGTAACAGTAATCACCCCCCATAGGTCTTGTTGAGAATAAACCATTGGATTACTTATTTAATCATGTTTGAACACAAAACATATGCTTGGTGCAATTTTAATGTCCGCTACTGTATCTCACCCTGGATGGCAACGACTGGCATGGCACTTCGTATTTTACTTCCCCCACGAAGGATGTGAGCTCCGAGCTGAAGTTCATTTCACACACCAAGCTCCCCAAGAAGGTGCTGCTGTGGCTGACAATCAGCGAGAATGGGATGTCAAAGCAGTTCTTTTGCTCCAAACTGGCCGTGAACGGGGAAATTTACAGTACGAGATGCCTGCCGGAAGTTGCGTCGTTCATCAAGAAATACCATAAGAGTGAAGACGCGGTGTTCTGGACGGATATGGCGTCGGCCTACTACTCGAAGCGATCGTTGGAGGAGATGGAGCGGCTGAATATCGAAGTGGTACCCAAGTCGGAGAACCCGCCCAACGTCCTCCAGCTGCATCCCATCGAGAATATCTGGGCTAACCTGAAACGTAAGATCTACTCCAATAATTTTGTCGCGAAAACTGAGGAGAAATTGATTAATAAAACGAAAAAAGAACTCAAAAACATGGCTACATAGCCTACAGGCATGTTTTCGTACGCCTTCGAGAATGTTCCGGTTAACTGCCGAAAGGCCGCTCGCAAGGGCGTAGAATTTTTTGAAAGTTAGTTTAAATAATTACCTTCCATGGGAAATTTATCAAAAGCAATTATCTGTCTAAGCTTTTTTTGTCACCTTCCGAAAAAAAGTTCATTTTTTTAATGCAAGCGGTACATATGAAGATTTTTATTACTGTGTCAACACCGCACAGGAAAATTTTGTAGCGGTCAAAATGCAGGTGTCTGATTTTTTTTAACTGTGATATGATATGCAAACCAGTAAATAAGCTGAGACCTCGACCGGAACTCAATGAGGAGAAGCTAATCGTATTTTCTAGAGGGTTGTATGATTTTACATACGCCAATACATTTTCTGGATCAACAAAATCGTGCATCTTCTTCACCAGAGATCAAATGAGGCATGTTCAGTCAGCTGAATTTGATATTTTGTCAACGATGCATTTCCGGGTGTTACCAAAAGGAGTCGAACTTACACATAAACAAGAAATAATTCAAATAATTGTTCCGTTGTTGCCTCCCAATAAAAATCTGTTTTGGTATAATCTTCCAACACACGATGAAAAATCTGATGAAGAAATATATTTTCATATCCGTTTTTGTTTCCCATTTATTCTATTATGCAACAATAAACCATTTACAATTCATTCGTTATTCATACCAAGATTTTTCTTTCAATAAAAAGTTCTGAAATTAGCTGTGCTGTAGCCGAGAAATATCTGAATCAATACTATCTTATACAACAAAAAACATTGTATAAAAGTTACAGTACGATAAGATATAAAAAAATGTATGGAACCCAGAACCTTTGGATTAACAACCCGGTTCTTGTAACTACTCGACTGGAAGACAATTGATAGTCAGAAAAATCTCTATTTATACCATATTGGTTGCTGCGCTCGGTATCATCATTCACATTAGACAATTTATCATTTATATTACACATAAGCAATTTAGTTTTTCAAGCCGTTTACTCCTATTAATCATCATCAGACGCGAGAAATCACTATTCAAAATTTACTGCACAAATTTGTCACGCACCCTGTACATCCATCTTTTCAAGGGGGAGCCCACAAGTTGAACATTCACCATTCAACCGTCTCCAGAGTGTTGAAGCGGTTCCAGGAGCGGTTGACGTTGGACCACGGCAAAGGAGCTGGAAGAAAACCGGGACCGGAGAACAAAAAAACGGAGGGAAAGGTGAAGCGGATGATTAAAGCAAATCCCAACGTCTCAAGCCGTGATTTGGCTAAAAAGATCGGCATGTCGCAGAGCTACGTCCAGAATGCAAGGAAGAGAGCTGGACTACAAACATACAAGGTACAGAACTTCCCAAACCGCGATGAGCGGCAACAATCGAAGGCTAAAACTCGGGCACGGAAGCTCTACGAGAAGATGCTGACAAAATATGGCTGCTGTGTGATGGACGACGAAACGTATATAAAAGCCGATTTTAAGCAAATTCCAGGGTTGGAGTTTTTCATCGGCAAGAGCAAGTTCTATGTGGACGACAAATTTAAGAAGAAGAAAATGTCGAAGTTCGCCTCCAAATATCTCATTTGGCAGGCCATCTGCTCTTGCGGACTGAGGAGTGAGCCTTTCGTGACAAAGGGCACAGTAAATGGCGAGATCTACAATTCTGAGTGCCTCCAGAAGCGCCTTTTGCCGTTCTTGCAGCAGCACGACGAAGCTCCGCTATTTTGGCCAGATTTGGCATCATGCCACTATTCTAAAAGTGTCCTGGAGTGGTATGAGGCCAATTCTGTCCATTTTGTTCCAAAGGACATGAATCCGCCAAACTGTCCGGAGCTGCGCCCGGTGGAGCAGTACTGGGCAATGATGAAGCGGGAACTTCGGAAGAGCAAGAAGACAGTCAAAGACGAGAAGGACATGTTAAGAAAATGAAAAAAAAAACTGAGAAACTGGTACCGGATGACACTGTAAAGACTTTGATGGAGGGCATCAAGCGAAAATGCGTAAAATTTTACACTCAAGGCTCCATCGATTAACTTTTCTTTTGATTTTTGAAGTAAATATATGTATAAAACTACCCTAAAATTTTGGTTTGATTCTAAACATTATAAGAAAATTGGCATGACATTTTCGGTGTCGCAATAATTTCGTGTTCGCCCTTTAATCATCATCAGATGCGAGAAATCACTATTCAAAATTTACCGCACAAATTTGTCACGCACCCTGTGCATCCATCTTTTCAAGGGGGAGCCCACAAGTTTCCTGGCAAAGTGCAATTTTTATTATGTTTTAAAATAAGGTTACTTCCACTAAACTCTAACAAATTGGTTCAGAGAGTGAGCTTCTTGGTTTGCAGACAAACTGAAAACAACAACTAATGGTAGCAATTACTGTTCCGAATCCACTCTCGTTAACATTCCTTCATTCGAGTGCATCCGTATTTTTTCGCCGTCCTTCCGCCTCGAATGCATCCTGAAGGCCGCATCTCTCATTTTAAATCGAAGTCCTGAGTCCGAAGCACGCTGCAGCAAACGGCGCAAAAACACATGATTTGTGGGTTCGATCATCGAGCATCCGAGGCGATGGGCGAAGGTACTTTGGGAGAGCACACATAATTTTTTTTTTTTCTTTTGCCCAGCCTCAGAGCGGACGAAAATCGGGTTGGGCCATACAGGAACGCAGAACCGGCACAGGCAACCGGAAAATAAATTTCAATTTGAGTTTTGAGCCCTGCCGTAACTTATTCCTCCTGGGAAAAAGTAGGATGGCCAACCAACCAACTATAATAGGCACTGGCCAGATGGCAGAGGATCTTTCCATATAGAGTTATAAGAGCCGTTCCAATGGCTTTCGAAAATAAAATAAAAATGCGAAGACCAAAACGAAAATGGACTACACGCGGCGATGGATTGGGCGGTGGAAAAAAAAGAGGAAAATTCAATATTGAATTCCCTTTTGTAAAAGATCTGTCGAGAATACTTCTGCTGATTGCTTTTGGGAGGAGTAGTAGGAGATTTTTTTTTCATTTTTTTTTTTTTTCAACGTGAACCAGTGAGCGTTTCCGGCTTTCGGTACCCCGAGTAGATAAGTGGTTGAAATGTTCCAAGGTCTCGGAATTATCGTCGAGAGATGCGTGAAGTTCAATATTTGCTCGCCTATCGTTTATCGGGTGGATGTCGATCACGATGTAGATGATGATGATGATGATGATAATGATGATGAGAAGCAGGAGCCGAATGATGATTATGAAATTGATATGTGAGTTTCCTGAAATTTGCTCAAGGCAACAGGGCGTGGGATGAATGTTGAAAGCACGTGCTGGGAGCTGGGGTTTGGCAATCAAAAAGCATATAATGCAAATACATGAATCCCCTCGCCTCCTCCTCCCAGTCACACGCAAGGCTGCTCCTAATGTTCGGAAATCATGCCCGATTATGATATGACGATGGAATTCGCTCACTCCTGTTTTATGTTTCATTTTCATGTTGGTATTTGTTTGTTATTCACTGCTGGTTGGAAGTGATGTCGGTTTTTTAGGATGGAGTTGATTGAAACGAGATATCTAATAGACCATGGAAATAGAAAAGGAATTTATGGAAATTCAATATTTGTATTCCGGCGAATGCAAAGTAATTTTTATTTGAAATGATTTTGTTTCCTATTGACAAACGTGTGCAAATATTGAATATGAGATCAAAGAAAACGCTCCAATATACATGTTTGATTGCAGTTTATGAAAAAATTGCACAGGCAGTCATTTTTACTAGATAGATAGAGCTTTTTGTTTCTTGGTTGCATGTCACACAAACTCCGAACCTATAAAGGTTAAACCAGATGTCATTATTTTTCAAAGAAGTTTCATGATCATTAGAGCATTTAAAAAAACTGACAAAATTGCCAAAAAAAGGCTCGACCATCTTGGATTTTTATAATTTTATTTGTATATGAAATAATTAATCTGACATGAAGTAGTCTTGCTGCGCAGCTGACGATTAGTGGTTCCAGTTGTCTCATAGGTCCACTGATTCCTTTCCACACTTAGGGTTGCCTTGTAGGTTTTGAGCACTCGGCAAACTGTTGTTTTTGGCATCTTCAGCACCTTAGCCAGTTTGGAACCGGACCACTCCGGATTTTCCAGGTGTTTGTGCACAATATTTTCTCTTCTTTCGAGTTCCATCTGACGTTATTTCTGAACACGATCGACTTCTTTGATCTAAAAAAACAAACCACTGTCAAAGATTTTCGATTTCCAACACTACAGGAATGCGGGTCAGTTCCTATACCTGTGAAATCGACGTGGGAAACCTATCAACAGGAGATCGAACATCGGGTTGATCGTTATGCATTCCTTACCGGGCCAGTGATCCAGCGACACACTTTCGCCGACGCGTCGCTTGCTGCGTATGGTGCTTGCACTTAAGCTTGCTGCGGGAAGGAAGACCAAGGAAGAGTTCGAATTCAGCTCCTAGCGTCGAAGTCTCGCGTCGCTCCACTAAATCGTCTCTCCATTACCCGATTGGAGCTGTGTGCAGCTGTTCTTGGCCCTCATCTACATGATCGCACCAAAAAGGCAATTGACGTCGTCGTGAGAGTCTCTCACTTCTGGTCGGATTTTGCATGCACTTTTAAGTGGCTTCGATCACCTCCGAATACATGGCCAACTTTCGTGGCAAACCGCGTATCGGAAATACAGCAGTTTACCCAAGGCTGCCATTGGATACATGTTCCCGGAGTCGCAAATCCCGTTGAATTGGTTTCACGCGGCATGTCCGTTGCAGAATTCATCTACAGCGAACTTTGGCAAAGTGGACCGAATTGGTTAGCGGGTCCGCGGCAAGATTGGCTGAACTCCATACCGCCGAAGGTGTCCGTGCATGAGCATGAGCATGAGCATGAGCATGAGCATGAGCATGAGCATGAGCATGAGCATGAGCATGATTGTCCATACCGCCAAAGGTGTCCGACAAAATATTTATTTATTGTCGTCAATTAGAGTAGACCATTGATGCAATTATTACATTATGTGGCTAATTTTTAATGTTAAATGCGTACATTCCATAATTCTTCATAGATTATTGAATATTGCCAAAAAGTGTATAAAAGTGAAACAATGCATTCAAATGAAGAAAAGTGTTATCATCAGCCATGTCTTTTAATCTCGGTTCCAGGACCACCTTCGGTCATCATATGTTAGAGCATCGGTGCTACAACTTCTTTTTTTTCACTGATGCGGTTCTACTTTCCTGAGAAGCAAACCGGCTTTTTTACCTTGCAAGTGAGAAGTGCTGAAGTGCAGCCATCGTGATGTGGAGATTTTGATTGTTCCGAAGGATTCAGCTTAGTATTAAGCATCAAAGCCTGAATATATTCAGCGCTGCTCTGTCCTATTCAAGTAGGTAGATTGTTCTGCTTTTACTACTGCTAGTTCAACGTACCTTAAGGATCGCACATGCGTCACTATGTTTTACCAAGATTAGGGTTGCTTGTCTTCATTTTCTCGACCAAAATTACAAAATTCCAAGTAGTTGCAGGTCCTCCTCGAACATTGTCCGCGTATCGTACCCGTATATAAATACCGGTCTCATCATCGTATTGTACATGATACACTTGGTGAAGTTGGCCTGACCTTAGGGTCTTGTGAAGTCCATAGTAGGCACGACTTACGGCTTTTATGCGTCCCCGGATTTCTCTGTTGCAGTTGTTATCAAACGTCATCAATGATCCAAGGTACACAAAATCATCTACCACCTCGAACTCATCTCTGTCGATAATCACACTTCTGCCTGAGCGAGTTCTATCTCGCTCGGTTCCTCCTGAAATCAGATTCTTAGTCTCCGACAAATTCATCCTTAATCAAACGTTTTTAGCTTCACGTGTACTGCTCAGCAACCGCCTGGAACGTTTTTCCGACAATGTTCACGTCATCAGCGAAGAAATGAATTGTCTCGGTGTTCCGGATTCAGGTGTTCAACGAAGTGCTGTCTCTTCCTCACCTAACCGGTTCGGTTCGTTTCTTGAAAACGATACAACTGTTCCAATTTCTTTGCACTTCAACTTCTCAAGGCGGCACTTAGTGGTACACTTAGCACCTTATTCTTATCCCGCAAAAAATGAGTTTGGCTTCGCTTCTGTTAGTATCCCTCCACATTTTGACGGATTTCTTGCTGCAGCATCATCGCCCTCGCTGTATTGTTCTCGTCTAAAATCGTCTGACACTCTTCGTAGAGCCAGTCGTTCCATCGATGGTACCTTCTGCTGCGGTGTAAACGGCTACTTCGACCCTAAGTAACCTATTAAATTGGGATGAACTAGTATGAAATATATATATTTTATGTCTATGAACAATAGTTACCACGTAGTCAATCCGTGAAATCTGAAATCTGATGAGTTTTCTTCCACCACACGTACATATATTCTCAGACATTCTTCTCATCTCAGAGAACGAGTAATGGCGCTATAACCATAAGCCAATAGGAGCTAGCACTATAGTTAATGTATAAGTCACAACCGTTTGAAAAAAAAAAAATGGAGCATCACTTAACCTTCTTAGACTAGATGCTCCCAACGACCATTTTTAAATATTTATTTTGTTCTGTACACCAAACAGGGCATTCTGTTTAACTATACTCTCCGACTGTTCATTTCACTTTTCCTTTGATATCTACTGAAGGCAACGTGGGTTCCCCGTGTCTTCTTAAGGTAGATCAAATCCTTCCTATCTCCAACGGTTGCATGGACGTGGCCAGGTAAGCGATCGAGGAGTGTCTTCGTGGAGATTATTGCGTGAAGAAACGTATCAGTAACTGGATCCGTTTCATGGTGACATGCAATGTCTTCAACGAATTATTCCTCATCGTACCTCCATCCACGAGGTGTGCAAACGTCAATGCTAACATTCCATAATTCTTCTTAATCAAATTTCGATTTCGTTTGTGTCGAGTAATTTAGTTATTTATTTATAGTCGACAATCAAATGTAGGTTATAATTTTTTGTTTATCTTGCCTACTGAGACAACGGAACTCAGCTCGCACTGGTCTAATATTTATTGATCGTCAATCATGTTGTCAGTCGTTTCTATTAGGTACATTAATTTTCTGAAACGCTAATTCACATTTCATTATACTAAAGTGGAGTTGCATGTACAAATTAATTAAAATAATATTTTCTCCTAGTCATCAACACGTACAAAAGTATTGTTTTAATTTTGTTTTCGACATGATGAAGTCTATATTGTTGCAGTGTTTATTATAAATCACCATCATTTGGTTTATTGGCCCGAATTTCACATAGTGTGTACGATAATAATTAGTTGCTAATAATTGTCGATTTCGTAAATGCCGTGTTGGGATGCAATGTCTTCTGTATTTTTTATTTCCGAATCAAGTTTGATGTCGTCAGCGTAAATTAAAAATTTTAGTTCCTTAAGAATAAAGGATAAGTCGTTAACAAATAAGATGAATAACAGTGGTCCTAAATGAGAGGCTTGTGGGACTCCCAAAGTGTCATAAATAGGGGTTGAATGCTTTCCTTTAAAATTTACTAATTCATCGCGTCAGGTATGATTTAAGTCATTTGAGGAGTTTTGGCTTTATTCCTATTTGTTGCAATTTCAAAAGAAGTAAGGATATATCGACAAGATCATACGCTTTGGTAAAATCTGTGTAAAGAACTTCAACATGGTTTCCGTTATCGATTGCTTCAATAGAATAATTAAAAAATTCGAGTAATTTTGTGGTAGTTGAGCAACCATTGAAGAAGCCATGCTGATTAGTAGTTATTATATTTTTTACTTGATTAAATATTTGTTTATTCACAATCGCTTCAAAAAGTTTCGGAATGTAAGATATAAGGGCTATACAGCAGTAATTACGAAAGTCAGATTTTTTACCAGACTTAAAAATGGGCACCAGAAATGAAAAATTGGATATATCCTTCTTATCAACATGTAACCCTAGGAGTGGACAGCAATTCCTGCTAGAACCAAAGATGTGAAGAGAAAGTATTGATGGTTCGTAAGAGCACGGCAGGTTGAGAAATTGAATAGAAGTAGTTGAAATTGAGCGGAAGACATGCTTGAAAGGCGGATCAAGCAGACAATCTTTTGCCTAACTACCTCAATGCGTGGTAGGCAAGGGGAAAGGGAACCCCCCTGGACAGGCAAAAGTGCCGGCCTGATCGTACTCATATACCGCCAATGGCACAGACCAGTTCTAGCAACGTGAAATTTCTGTTTTACACTTCCTAAAGGCTACATATGACAGAAATCAATTTCCAATTAGAGGTATTTTTAGAACACAACTACTAATTTTACACGGTTATTATGTTCTCTCGTCGTAATTTACATTAACAACTTCAGAGAAAACCCCGGTAACGTGTTGTATATGCTGATTCTCTTACAACATCATGTGTTGGTGGTGTCCCACCATGGATTCAAATACATTTAACTACTTATGTTGTTGTGTTGTTGCATAAAGCGTAATCAATTATAATGTTTTGGAAGATTGGAAATATCCCCTCCCTTCCCTTCCCGCCTTGTCTACACCGCATTATGGTAGCTAGGCAAAATATTGTCTGCTTGATCGGATGCCGCCCTTCAAACATGCCCTCCGCTCAATTTGCACAACTTCTATTCAATTTCACTTTCTCTTCACATCTTTGGTTCTAGCAGAAATTGTTGTTCACTCCTAGTGTAACATGTTAAAAAGAAGGATATTTCCAGGGGGAACAAATTCATCGGACAGGATAAAGGGTGTCCACGATGAAATTGCCACACTATGAAATTGCTCTAACTTTTTAACCGTTGGGTAGAATTTAATGAAAATTTGGGTGGATTTATTTCATAGTGCATTATTTACATCCTGCAAGTTTTAAAGTCCTGTGATCAAAACTCGCGGAAATGGAGTCGAAAGAACAGCTCGTGCGTGATAAAATCTTGCGCATTCATCACGAGAACAAGGATCTCTCGCATCGTTCCATCGCTAAAACGTTGGGAATCGCGAATTCCACGGTGTCGCAAGTGATTAAGCGGTTCGAGGAACGGTTGACCACCGATCGGAAGCCCAGAAGTGAAGGAAAAAGTATTCCGTACAACACCAAAAATCACAACCGCGTAGTTGGGGCCTTCAACCGAAATCCGAACGCCTCCGTTCGGGATGTGGCTAAGAAGCTGCACCTAAGCCGAAGTTTTGTCCAGAAGGCCAAAACTAAGGCTGGGCTTCGAACGTTCAAGGTACAAAAGGGTCCTAATCGCGACGAGAAGCAGAACAAGTCCGCCAAAACCCGGGCCAGGAAGTTGTACCTCAACATGCTGACGAAAGTTGAATGCTGCATCATGGACGACGAAACATATGTGAAAGCCGACTTCAAACAGATCCCCGGCAACCTGTTTTTCACGGCCAAGGATAAGTTCAGCGTTCCAAAGCATGTCCGCACTCAGAAGATGTCCAAATTTGCGAAGAAATTCCTGGTTTGGCAAGCCATCTGCACGTGCGGGAAGCGGAGTGCACCTTTCGTGACCCAGGACACGATTAACGGACAGGTGTACATAAAAGAGTGCCTCCAGAAGCGGCTGCTTCCTCTCCTGAAGGTCCACAACGTCCCAACAATCTTCTGGCCGGATTTGGCCTCATGCCACTACTCCAAGGACCCAACACTCTCAACACTCCGGAGCTCTGCCCCATCGAGAAGTACTGGGCGATTATGAAGCAGCACCTTCTTAAACGACCTAAGGTAGTGAAGACAGTCGAGGAACTGAAGAAAGTATGGGTTCACATGCAAAAAACGGTTGATTCACAGGTTGTGCAGAATCTTATGGCCGGGGTTAACGCCTAGGTGCGGGCATTTGCGTATGGACTGTAAATAAAATACGCATAAGATGGTAAAATGAAGTTTAATAGTTATTTCTCAATCCCTGAAAATTTGATGGCAATCGGATGAAAACTCAAATTTTGCGAATCAATTTTGTGTGTGGCAATTTCATCGTGGACACCCTTTATTTCCAATTTTCCAAAACCTTATAATTGATTACGCTTCATGCAACAACACAACAACATAATTAGTTAAATGTACTAGAAATGAGTTGTTCCATAATTGTGGAAATTCTCTGGATTCCAGTGATATATTAAAAAGCCAAAATAATGAAGAAGTAAGCTTTGTAGCCAAAGTCTTCATAAACAAAGGAGGTACACAATCAGTTCCTGAGCCTTCGGATGCATCGTCATGTCTTAATCCCTCAAACATGTCGTGCAAATTGATTTCATTCATCCGCATTTCACTGGAATATTCAGGATAGAACCCAAAGTATTGAAAATCACGATCTGCTTCGAAGAACTTAGCAAATAAATTACAAATTTCTTCTGAGTTATTGCCTTCAGTGTCATCAAAATCATTAAAAAGAGTTTTGAGCAAGATTTAATTTCAAGTTCGGTTTTTAAATTATAATCCTCAAAAGCGATATATATATATGGCCGAATTAAGTTGATCACAAATATTCAAATAGTTTTCCAAATTTTCTGGACTGTTACAATTTTTATAAATTTTATGTATTTTTTGCTTACGATTTTGTACTTGCCTGTTGAACCATACTCGATTTTTAAAAACTACTGGCGCAGTCGCTCAAGCGGCGCCGTCTGTACATCCGTTTTTCCCTCGCTAGTCCTCCTACAGCCGCCTTCTTCACGTCACCGGATATATCCTGCGCTATGTCACCAAAACCCGATTGAAACTCCGAACAAATTCTTCACCAATACATCCATCCAGCTGCAAAACCCTGTCAGTGGCCGAGAACGCCAATTCCACAACAATTCTTCTCCGATTAGCCCAGGAAGATGGTTACGCAGCGGAAATCAAACAATTGAGGGAAGAGAAAAACGTATCTAAACAGTGGCCCATCCGTCACAAGAGCCCATGTTTTGACACAAAGGGTGTGTTGAGAGTTGGAGGTCGCCTTAGTTTTGCCCGGTTGCCCAACTAAGCCAAGCATCCAGTCTTTTTGCCCATGAGACATTCGTTTACCCTAATCGTCGAAAACTTCCATCGCAAATTGCTCCACGGCGGCGGGCGTCTACTATTGACAGCGATTCGAGAGGAATTTTAGCCACCACGGGGGTCGAAGATTGATCCAAAGCATCGTTAGAAACTGTTTTCGCTGCACTCGTCTGCATCCCGTTCCTACCCAACAGCAAATCGGTCAGTTGCCTGCCCAGCGGGTCATTCCAAGTCGTCCGTTGAGTGTTACTGGAGTGGACTATGCCGGTCCACTCTATCTTCGTCCTATTCATTAGCGTGCTTGAGCTGCCAAAGTGTGCCTATGCGTCTATGTTTGCTCCTCAACTTAAGCCGTGCACCTTGAATTGGTCGGTGATTTATTCACTCAAGCGTTCCTTGGCTCTCTCCGGCGCTTCATCTCTCGCTGCGGAACTTCGAGAGGGCGAAAAATGATTTGGCTGAACTTTTTGCCAGGTTCCGGAACCGATCAAAGTATGCTCTGACGAGGGAATCACCTGGCACTTGACCCCAATGCCCCAGACTTTGGCGGCCTATGGGAGGCGGCCATGAAAGTTGTCAAAAAACACCTCTTTCGTCAGCTGCGATCGACTCGTCTTTCCATTGAGGATATGTGCACGGGTTTAACACAAATTGAGGCAATCATGAACAGCCGACCTCTGTTTCCTTTAAATGAGGACCCAAATGATATGGCCGCATTGACCCCGGCTCATTTCCTCTTTGAATCTTCTCTGCACGCCCTGCCCGACTCGGATGTCCACAGCATATCAACGTGCAGGCTTCAACATTGCCATTAATTGCAGCAGCATGTTCAGTGATTTTGGATGCACTGGCGCCGTGAATATCTTCAGGAGCTGATAAAAAAAAACACCCGCAGCTGGAGAGGCAACGACGAAATCGTATCGGGAACAATGGTCATCGTACCAATTCGATGGCCTCTAGCTAGAATCCACTCCGTTTTACTAGGAAGGACAAATTGACACGAGTCGTCACTCTCCGCACTGCGCTCGTGGTATTATCACTCATGCGATCGCGAAAATGTGCCTGCTGCCGTACTTCAAGAAGACTCCAGCAGACCCAGTTGACGAAAAAGAATGTATGCGCGAGGTCCAGTAGCATCCAAATGATCCAGCGGCGTGAAAGTTGTTGTTGCATTTGAGCTGTGAACATAAACAGGATCGCATGAAAGCTACATAAATATCAACAATTGCATTTATCATTTCATAAAATGGTTAATTATTGTTTTCGATGCTATAATTAATTCATCTGATGGCACTGATTCTAGTCTTAAAAATAATGAATACCTCAGAAATGAAATTCATGCACGTATTGCATGAATTTCAATTGTCCTGCTTCATACTAGTTTAACACCGAAGGCTAAAATAAACACCGATGAATGAAAAGCTTAGTCAAAACTGTTTGTTTGAAGATTGTTTTGCTGAAGTTGACTAAGAAGTGGCTGTCAAAAGAAAATATTTTGTTTCAATTGAAAGGGATGAATGTTAAGTTTATCGTTCCATGGCGATTTTCAATTGAAATTGAAATTGTATGACCCTGGTCTCCACATCCTCGAACTGGTGCTAACGGTCGCACTTTTAGACCCACTTGCCGTTCTGGCAACTCCGTTTGCTCAGCTGCTCTCGCGAGAACGAACCCGACCTACCAATCACTCATCGTCATCATCGTCAGTCGTTAGCAGTTGTTCAATCTGCACGGGAGAAAATTAAATTAACTCAAAATTTGTATGTAGCAAACGTTTAATTCGATTTTTGATAACCAATTTCTGATAACACCATTGATTAAAGTTTTTTGTGAAGTTGCTTACGTGTGCCGGCTTATTTTCTGGTGCTGGCCAGAGCCGAAACCTTGGTGCGCCTGGTCGAAGAAAAATTCACAACGTAGGGTAATCGCGACAACACATTTAATGTGTTAGATATAGACAAATTTTGTTTATATTTACCAATATCAGCTACTCGATGAAATAAAGTTGCTTGACGAAACATTTTTGCCCTACACACCTTCAGCCGAATTTTTATGGAGGTCCTGTGAGCTTTGCACGTGTCAATTCAAATGTTGTTAGGATTCATTTGATTGCTCCTCGAAATTGGCTCCACTCTACAGTCTACAATAAGGATTCGAAACAACAATAAAACACACCAAGAACACGAAAAATTCCAACTAAATTTCACAACTTGGCGTAAAATAATAATTGCTTTCATGTTCGAGCCAAGCACCCTCCGGTTCAAAGGTCCTAGACGAATTCAAAGAAAATCCTTAACATGGTTCACACTTTTTCCGGCGAAATTTGCATCCTATTCGGATTTCTCAATAGAATAACGCAATTATCGTCTCCAATCACCAACTTTATAAATCATTATTATGACAACACATCAGACATCTTTTGCCGCACCGCCTGCTGTTCCATTATTGCAAAAAAACGTAGTCAGTTATTATTTCCTCAATCCACGCACTCACAATAAGTTAATCTCATCCGTTCAGCATAGCAGAAGAGCTGGCTTTTATTGGCACAATCTCCATCAATGTCACCAAGCGCACCGGTTCTGAAAAGAAGAGCTTGAGCTTCCTCCCCAGTCGTGCACCGGTGCGGTCGGGTAAAACGCAATCATCGACATTTAGTATTATTGCCTTCGTGCTCGACGTCACTGCGTCTTAGCCGTTACAACTTTTTGCAACATGTTCATGGGGGGGTTGCTACGACTTCACTTCATGCAGCATATACAACAATCTTCTCAGCGGATCTCGTGTCGCACATTGGACTGATTTGATATTGATTGGGTGTAGGTGGCTACCAAATGTACGGAGGGGTTAGGCAAAAAGTTCATCGATTGATTATTGAAATGGTGCGCGCTGAACATTTGTCATTAGCATGAGCATGACGGCAGCTGAAAATTAACCGGTTCGATGATTTTGGCGGATTTTTCCGTGCGGTTGGATGGACAGTTTGTTTGATCAGTTAATTGTTGTTTGTTTGTAGGCTGATGCTGCAATTATGGATGTTAGGTTTCCGCCAGAAGTGAGCTCTCCGTGTAATGTTGATGATTTGCTTTATCGCTTTAACAGGATGTAGGCAATTAATTAGTTTGAATAAAAGATATATTTTTGATGGTGTTCTCAATTGTTCCGAATTGTTGTTCAATGTTCCGAAGATTGCAGGTTCGTGTCCTATCACGGTCGCCAATTCACATTGGCGATCCGGCCAGCCTGATGGATTTTCAGCAGAAAACTTAATCATATTAAATTATCTAATTTGTCCTGAGGAATCACCTATCATATAGAAGAAATTTTCATAAATTTGTGCTGAAAAAGAAGTTTTATGAAACAAACGTGGAAAGTCGTGAAAAAAACCGAAAAAGTGGCTTCCAAGCGCCGTTGCTTTAATTTCAAAATTGAACAATAGGAAGATAGTGGACACAGTGAGCCTCTTGAGATAAATGGTAGAATGGCAGAGTAGCGCTGCCTCTGACGTGTCGCAGGATGGCAACAGTTTATATTTCTGGTAGCGGCTCGGGATGATCGCGATTGTTCCTTGAAAGCGGCTCGGGATGACCGCAATTTTGTTTTTTAAGCGGCTCGGGATGATGATTGATTCTTGGTCCTGGCATGGGTGACCACCATTATGTTCTGGAAGCGATTCCAGAAAACCGTACCATACCGAATCCAATTCTGTATCCGACTGGAGAGGATCGTTTTTTTTTGTGTGTGTCCGTCGACGCCTGTGAAATACCGGAAGGGAATGCAATATTTCCGAGGGTACCAGGTGTAGTTGTAAAATTCGAGCGTTTACAAATCCATACCACCGATTAGAAACGCATATTACAATGTGCCGGAGCCGTACAGAAAAAGTGTGAGAATAAGACTTCAGAATATGGAAGCTCAAGGAATCATTGAACGAGTGACATTCGCCTCTGGATTAGCGGTATGTCAGCGGTTGCCAAGGATAATGACGATTTCCGCCTAGTTGTCAACATGCGAGCAACGAATCGGGCAATCGAGCGTGAATATTATCGATTGCCGTTGTTGGATGAAATGAGGATCAAACTTCATGGGGCAAAGTTCTTTTCGAAGATTGATTTGACGAACGCCTTCTATTATCTACAGCTTTTAAAGAATCGCGTGACTTGACCACCTTTCTGTCTGAACACGGCATGTTTAGGTTCACTTGTTTGTTGTTTGGGGTGAATTGCGTCCCGGATATTTTTCAACGGGTAATGTCGCGGATTTTAGAGGGAGTAGAACGCATAATAGGGAACATCCTTAAATTATGTCACGCAAAAAAATTACTTTTAGGACTACCCCCCCCCCCCCCCCCCCCCTGCCTCGTTTTTTGTATGGACATTCAATTTTTTTAGTATGGCATGTTACCCTCTCCTCTCACAGCGTTACATAATGAACCGTGGCTCAAGTTCTTGAGATTTTGAGCGAGAACAATATGACCATAAATTCCGAAAAACATGACAAAATCCAAATTTGCTTCTCAGGAAACGGGTTGAACGAAAACGGATTTAACATTAATCAGGCGAAAGTTAATGACATCGCAGGTTCAGACCTCCATCTACAATTTCAATTTCTTTCAAAGAACATCTAGCGGAGGTAACTAAGGCTGTCAAACAGGCTGACAAAGGAGTTTCACATAACTTCAAATCGACAGTTGCAGAACACATCTTTACGGAAAATCACGACATAACGACGAATGACATCACAATCTTACGGACTACCTCTACACCCTGGAAATTAGACGTCGCAGAAAGCTTGGAAATCAACAAACAACAAAACACAAATCTACTAAACAAATACCAAGGTAACGGGTACACATGGCTCTTTAACTTAATACCTAAACGACATCAAAGCCGACGCAGTGGAACACCCGCTGCTACGGAATAATCAGGTTAGGCATAAGGAAAAGGCGAGGTATTTAGATATCAAGCATAATATTTGTTTTGGACTCAGGATAGGTTAGGTAAAAATAGGTTAGCTGTAGGTACAAGTGTTTGTATTTAGAAAATAGGATAAATACGGCAGGTGGCGAAGGTTTTCTTTCAGTCGAATATTAGTGCAAGACATTGAAGAAGTTGTAGAGGAAATACGCGTATCTGTCAAGATAAGCAATGAAGGTAGTTGGAATTAAATGGAAATTACTAATCATTCTTCTTATTTTCTAGTTACAGGTTTTCCACTAAACAGCTCACACTCTCCATAATTCATAAAAATATTAAAATATTTCAAAAATCAGATTATATAATCAGAATACGTTTATTCACGCAAATATTGAAATTTTGAGAAATGCATTGAAATGTTTTGTTTTAAAAACTTTTTTCTCTGACATTTATCCATCCTGGAATTTTCGTTGAAATTTGCGTTCTAACACCAAGTTTTCACAGTCAAAAAATAAAAAAATCAAAATATCTTATTTTGAGATATTAAAATTTTTATGTTAATTTTTCTGATTTTTTTTTCTCAGTGTATATTTTTTTCACAACCTCCACACATAGGGTCACAACTTGTTCTTAGACAGTATTTTTGCACAATCAAAGGTCTTAGAGCTACAAATTATTGATTGAAGTGCAATTCAAAATGCTTACGTCTTTTTTAAAACTGACTCTTGAGTCACAAAAATCTATGTTCGCTCGGAAAATGCTCAGTCTCTTAAGTCAATCGTGTATGCAAAGTTTCATTTTTAAACTATGTTAAATAACAGCATGAGTTTAAAGTCGACTTTCAAACATCTGGAGAAGTTATGAGGGGTTTGTTGAATTCCTGCAAAAAAAAAATCGTTTAATGACCACTTAACATACACAGAATAAAAATCTGAATTTTCATTGTGATGTTAAATGTATTCCATTCCACACGAAACAGCAACTTGCATGAAGTAGTTCTAACAAAGAAGAGCTTTTGCATACAACATTTTCGACAATGTATGGAATATCCCAGAACTTTACACAATTTATAATTTAAATGTGTGTGTTTTGTGACGCTCCATTTATGTGCATGATATTGAACAGAAATTCACGCTAACTTTTCGATCTATGTAATGATTTGTATACAGTTCTTTAACATATTCCTTAAAGAAACTTTGTATGAACTTGTATATAAAATTCATATTTCGAACAGGTCCTCAACTAGCTTTCATGCCATAAAGATCAGGATCCTCTCAACCATCGTAGCAAATACGACCGTGTCCGTATCATCATTCAAACCACACGGTCCTTTTCAGAGCCAACAAATGCTTTCTAAAGAGTGTACAATAGAATTTTCTCACATACTTACTTTCTAATGCTAGTCTATGAACACCCACGCTATTTTGACCTAGACTACGTCCATCGGCTAGGGTAGAGGTCAAATGGAAATTTGAAAAATAGCGACCATCACGAATATTCGAAACATTTCAAATCAAATGTAGATATTGGCTAAGGATAATTAAGAACATGCATCAATTCTATTATCTTCAATATTTCAATCAAATTAAACTTTTTTGATATTCTTTTTAAACTTTTCGACAAAAAGGACCACCCTAATGAAAAATAAGTAACCCATATATATCTCATTTAATATGCCGCCAATAGACGCCAACGATGATATCAGATATGTTTCAATACTATTGCCATGAAAATCTCAGCAACTGAATTCAAATCCTTAAAGTCAAGTTCAATTCACTCCCCCAACTCAAAAATTGGCTAAGTCTCAGAAAGTCGATTTAATCAAAAATTGTTTTTCGAACTAACACCAGATCTCATTGTTTTATGCATTTCGAATACATTTTTCATCAAAAAAACAAAAAAAAATCAATTTCGGAAATGTCCAATACTCCCCTAAATTTTTCATTGGTCAAAAAAATAAAACTTTGACCGCTTTGGGGGTCCACTTAACGAGATCCGCTCAAATTTTGAAATTTTGTTCGTATTCAAACTGTTATTTTGCGTTATATGCGTATTTTTCTTGTCCTATTTGAAATGTAACCTTCTTTTCATGCATAATTTTTTCGTGTTGGAAAACTCTGTCACAAAACAATTGGGGCAAAAAAAAATCTGAATTATGTTAGTTGATCATTACATGCAAACTTGAAATATGAAGAAAAAAAATTATGTCAACTTGCCCCTCTGTTATTCTGATTATTTTGGTAAAACTGAATACAGAATTCCTCAAAAAATAGTAGAATAATTTCTAGAAAATGAGAAGAAAGATTCGTAATCATCATTAAATTCCAACTATCTTTATTGCTTACTAGCTGACCCCGATGCGTGCGCTGCTACGCTTGCAAGAAAATGAAGGAAAATTTAATATAACTGGCACGTTTATGGTTATTTTTTCGGAATGAGTTTTTTTTTTCTTGAATAAGAAACTTAAACTTCTATCAAAACATGCTTCTTACCCGAGAAATACACGTTTTGTGTTTAAGTTACCAGGATAATTCTCATTTTTGGTAGAAATTTTTGTATCATTTGAATCAGAGCCCTCCCTTCCAGAGGGGGGTGGTTTATCAAACCACCATACCAATCATTGCCCTCGAAACCCCCCACATGCCAAATTGGGTTCGATTTGCTTAATTAGTTCTCGAACCATCACACTGGGCTCTTCGATTATAATAAAAATTTGAGTTTCATTTATTTGAACCCCCCCTCCCCTCCCCCTCCTTTCAGAAAGAGGAGGGATCTTAAACCACCATAGAAACATTCTTGCCTTCAAAACCCCCCACATGCCAAATTTGATTCGATTTGCTTGATTAGTTCTCGAGTTATGAAGAAATGTGTGTCTCATTTGTATGAGAGCCCCCCTTCCTGAGAGAGTAGGGGTCTCAAACAATCATAAGAACCTTCCCCAGCCCCAAAAACCGCTTGATATAAATTTTCACTTAGGTCAGAATTTTCCGAGTCTATAAGGGTCTGACAGACAGACAGACAGACAGAAATTCATTTTTATGCACATAGAAATCTAGCCTTCAAGAACCCCCATATGCTAAAAGTGGTTTCATTTGCTTGATTTGTTCTCGAGTTATGCAGAATTTGGCTTTTATTTGTACGGGAGCCAAACCCCCCCCCCCCAAAATGGGAAAGGGAAATTGAACTGCCATAGAAACATTTCTAGCCTGCAAATACCTCAACATGCCAAATTTGGTTTCATTTGCTTCATTGGCTCTCGAGTTATGCTAAAAATTATGTTTCATTTTTATGGGAGTCTCCCATACCAGAAGGCGGAGGGGTTTCAAACCACCTTTAAAACATTCATTTCCTTCGAAAACCTCCACATGCCAAATTTGGTTCCATTTGCTTGATTTGTTCTCGAGTTATGCAGAAATTCGTGTTTCATTTATATGGGAGAGCCCCCCCCCCCCTACCAGAGAGAGAGAGAGTAGGGGTCTCGAACCACCGTTCAAACATTTATTGCCTTTCAAATCCTCGCATGGTTCCATTTGCATTATTAGATCCAGAGTTATGAAGAAATTTCAGTTTCATTTGTATGACAGCACCCTTTCTAGGAGAGGGGAGAGGTCTCAAACCACCACAGAAACATTTTTCACCTCCAGAAAACCCCACATGCCAAATTTGGTTCCATTTGCTTGATTAGTTCTTGAGATTTGCAAAAACTTCTGTTTCATTTGTATGGGAGCCTCCCTTTCTAGAGAGAGGAGGGGTCTCAAACTACCATAGAAACAATTCTTGCCTCCAAAAACTTCTGCATGCTAAATTTGGGTTCCTTTGCTTGATCAGTTCTCAAGTTATGCAGAAATTTGTTCTTCCTTTTTTTTTCGGAGCCCCCCTTTTCTGAGAAGGGAGGGGTCTCAAACCATCATAAGAACCTTCCTCGGCCCCAAAAACTTCTCCATACAAAATTTCACGCTGATCGGTTCAGTAGTTTTCGAGCCTATGAGGTTCAGACAGACAGACAGAAATCCATTTTTATAGGCAAAGGGTAAATGCACCCTTCTTTTTAGGGAAATGCTCCTTAAACTTTGGAAAAATGCTCCTTAAATGCAATCAAAGGTATTAAACTTCTGATTAGAGCTTGCCGGATGTTTTGACGGGTCTTAAGTTTCTTCAAGATTGTATAATTTTGACGGGTCTTAAGTTTCTGAATTTAAGAGTCGTCAAAACGAAATTAAGACTCTTCAAAATAAAATTAAGACTCGTCAAAATTAAATTTAAACCCGTCAAAACTACCAAGAAGATTGCGGAGCGAAACTCCGCTACACAATCTTGAAGAAACTTTAGACCCGGCAAAACAACCGGCAAGCGCTAACCAGAAGGTTAATACCTCCGATTGCATTATACCGGGCAAACGCATCTAAGGAGCATTTTTCCAAAGTTTAAGGAGCATTTCCCCAAAAAGAAGGGTGCATTAACCCTGCTGCCATAAAAATATATATATAGATAGATCATGACAAATACGCGTATTTCGTCTACAATTTGCAGACTTCTTCATTGTCGTGTACTAAGGATTCAGTTGAATAATATTTTTTATAATCTGAACTGTCCTGGAGTTCAGAACATAGGATCTATAACTGGAACTGTTGGTTTTTCGAAAGGTCGAACGATGTTAATTAACTTCAACCATTTCGAAACAAAGCAGGCGAAACTGGAAAATAAAACACGCGCATCTCGACATACACGCTAAGATCAGTTTACCTATAATCGCAAAAAAAGTGCACATGCTCATTTATGGGTAAAGTTGCCTTTACCCATGTTTGAGTAAATTGGTATGGGAAAAAAATATTCAACTATGGGTAAGTAGTAGTGAACCCACAAATGGGTATGTGCCCTTTTCGCGATTATGGGTATTCTTCACCCATATATGAGTAAACTGCTTTTAGCATGTACAAAATTTAGAACAAAGGCGGTGAAAGTGGGAAACAGTTGATCTTTTTTTGGTGGTCTATATTTTTGTACCTTTTATAAAACTACACCAAAATAATAGAACACCGCTGAAAACGGCCTTAGCCATCTGGATTTCACGCCGTGCCATTGGTGCTTCGATATTCAGCTCTCTTTAGGCCATGCAGTTGATTCACCAATGTTAAATTTTCGCCTTAGTTCACTCATCGATAGTCTTCTGCCGAAATATTGCAATATTTTTGCTTTGTCAGCAAAAGTCAACGACCCTTCGATATTTCGATTATCGAGTCCAACCTGTAGATTGTACCTTCGAAAATTTGAAGTGGCGATACAAATCAAATAATGACGGCCTTGTATTGCACCAACCTTCACCTTAATAGGTTCGCAATTTATATACGTCAAATTAACCTGCTCTACCGTCTTCCTCAAATAATATTGCTCAAGTTCTTTAATTCAATTTAATATTTATTTCAAAAACTTGGATAAGGCGATATGTGATACGCAGTGTAAGGCAAACGGCCGTATCGTTACAATTACAGTCAGGCCAAAGCCTAGGTATCCTCTGCTGTGTCTCCAAATCACACGGGGCATGGCTGCACTTCGCCAGCCTCGCATTCAGCGGAAGGTCCGCCAGCCACTTTCCACTTGATCGATCCACCTTATTCGTTGTGCGCCTCTTCACCTTATACCAGTCGGTTCATTCTCGAGAGCATTTTTTTTCTTTTAGAAACCTGTGAAACGCTTAATTCTAAATAAGCTTACAGTGAATGCTAATTGTAAACAATCGTAGTATGAAAGCGGGTTTTCTTTTTTCGAGACACCTCCTTTAAGCTTTAAAAACGCTCGCATTTTTGTTACATGTATGTGTATGTATGTGTTATCGTATGAGCATTCATATGAGCAAACCCAACCCAGAGAGTTATGTACTCCAGAAACCATTACCAAGTGCTTCATCCCGGATAAATGTGATTTATGCTTCTGTAATCGGCTTAAATGTTATTTTTTGCTTCTTTCCCACCAGGACCACTCTTCTTCGCGGAGGAAGTGATGTTTTTTTTGTTAGTAATTTCATATGACCGCTCTCTTATGAGCAATGGACACTCGGCGGGCATTCCGAATGCGAACCTGATTCCAACCCATGTAGACACTTTCGCGTTTTCCACTGCTGGCGATTCAATGAGAAAAAAAAAATTGGTTCGCACTCCAACCAAACAACAATGCCTGGTTCTACGCCTTGGTGGCTACGTGCACGGACCAATGCAGGAGTTCGCGCCAGTCCAGCGGGAACGTGGAAGGATATCCACTTTTTTACAACACGCTTATCTCCTGTGCGATTGTAGATTATTTACGGCGTGGAATAGGAGAAGCGAGCACTCGGAATGAGGTTCACACTTTGTAACGTTTGTGCTGTGTACAATGCGAGCGTGTTGTTTTTTTTTCGTTTCTCGTGCGGAAAATTATGATGGATGCGGATTAAGGCAAAGTTTGCGAGAATGGCTGAATCAGAGCTATTTGAGGACTATTTGAAGATTTTTTTTTTCAGACTTAGATTGGGCTTATAATCTCGATTATAGGAAAGTAAGGATGCATTAAACATCAATCAACGAAACGCCATGTTTCTTTGTTATAATTTAGATTCCTTTCGAACTGTGACTGCCCCGTCAAAAACTACGGACCGTAACAGAACAGGACTCGCTTAGCACGCACAGGCGACGGCGGATAACTTTAGGGTTTCTACACTCGTAGGATAGAATCTACGGCCAACCAGCCGGCACGGTTGGCTTACGGAGCAGAACATCTCCGTTTCGTACGTTCCGTCGCTAGTCTGGCTGGGCGAAAAAGCGAGTTGAATTTATTTAAAGAGGAAAACTTTACGACAATACACCGACAGCAGCTCTCATGGTGGGTGTGGTTTATGCTGCTTCTGCTCGTGAGATGGTGTGATAAATATCTGCCACAACACACAGGTAACGCTGTGGCTGACAGTTTGAATTTGAAGATTTTTTTTTGCCGCTCACAGGGTTCTCTTTGATAGAACGAGTTTTGGAGGGTGATGGAGCAAAAAAGTGGGAAATTTATGGCAGGTTAAGAAAAAGAGTTGGTCCTTGGGCCGTTAAGCTTTTTTTTTTGACGTAGGACTACGTATTTGTTTTCTATACCATAATTTAAAAAAAATCGCATTGTGGCCGTCACGAAAAGTGGTCGGGTTTTGAGCATTAATATCTCAGTCATTTCTCAAAACAATTTTCAAAGTTTTTAAACCTATCGATCGGAAGTATTTCTACGCATCAAATTCAATAGAGAACATTGTTGATTTCGGGCCACATACTATAAAAATATTAAACCTTAAGCCTTGCCAGGACTAAGGGGTCATATATGACCCCAAAAAGATTATAGCTGTATAAAAATCACACAGATTGAATAAAAGTGTACACTGTCGTCGGTAAATTTGTTTCCTATCTATTTTTCTACCTGGAAAACATAAAAAATATATGAGTTTAAGACCTATTTGACGACCTACATCATACTGAAACCGAAGAAGTTCAGGAAGAAAAAACAAATGCCTTATTAATAGTGTAAAGCGTTGTTTTGGAATATTGTACTCATGCATACGTATTGTTAAATTCTCGTTGATAAACTTAAAATATTTTTGTATCTTTCTGGTAGGTTCTAGGTCATCCAAAATGTACTTGAGTTTAAAACTTCAGATCTACAGTTGTAACAGTAACTTTTAGGGCTATATTAAGTTACGATATGTATTCAAGCACATTGAATGAAACTTTTGGAAGGTCAACAGTCATTATTTGATAATTTTTTGATGTTCTAGGTCAACCAAACTGTCCTTGAGTTCAGAACTTATGATCTACAGTAGTAACTATAGCTATTGGGGCTATGCAAAGTAACGTTACGTATTCAACCATAAATACTGTATTCGATGAAATTTGGACACACAAAATAGGTCACCAGAAATTTTCCCGATTCTTTTCAAACTTTCTGGAAATAAAGTACTACTAAATGGTTAACTTTTGACATCATTGGTTTATTGAACCTCTTCTCCCAACCCAAATGCCCGCACCTTTGCCTTGACCCCTTTCATCAAATTTTGGGCAATGATAGGACCGATTTGCTTACATACTTTTAACTACACTTTCTTTAGTTCAAGTTCATTTTCTATCAGTTTTGGAGTTTTAATGAGCTTTGCTTTCATGATTGCCCAAAATTTTTCAATTGGGCGAAGTTCCGGAGTGTTTGGAGGGTTGACGTCTTTTGGTACAAAAACTACATTATTATCTTTGTACCAGTCTAAGACGGGCCGGGCATAGTGGCAAGATGCCAATTCCGGCCAAAACAGTGTCGGGCCATCGTGAGATCTCAAGAAGGGCAGAAGTCGTTTTTGGAGGCATTCGTCCTTGTAGATTTGTCCGTTGACGGTCCCAGGGGTGATGAAGGGCTGACTCATTTTGCCACATCCGCAGATCGCTTGCCAGACAAGGAATTTTTGGCGAATTTCGACGGTTTCTTCTTCCGTACACTCTCCGGAACGGCCAACTTAGAGGTTGCGACGTAGTGTTCCTGTCCTGGCATTTGTTTGGTGTCGGCTTTAATGTAGGTCTCATCGTCCATCACAATGCAGAACGGTTTTGTGAGCCACTCCCTGTACAGTTTTCTTGCACGAGTTTTGGCCACCGAATTCGGTTTATCGCTCCGGTTCGGTGCCTTCTGGACCTTGTACACATGTAATCCAGAACGTCTCATTGTTTTCTGCACAAAACAAACTAAAACTTTCGCCTTTTTCGCAACATCCCTGATCGAAATGTTGGGATAACGCTTAAATTGGTTCAATACCATCCTGGCCTTCTCCAGATTTGATGTGCCACGTTTTTTGCTACTACCATTTTTCCGCTTGGTTGTTTTACGGTCCTTGAACGTTTTGATCACATGAGATACGGTTGAATGTGCGATTTCGAGCTGTTTTCCGATCCATCGATGAGAAGCGTTTGGGTTTTCGAAAAGAGCGCCCAAAATTGGTTTCTTCATTCGAAGCCATCACGGAAATCACTCGACCGATTTTCACGAAACTCATTACACAATTGACACAACACAATGAAATACATTCAGTTAAAATTTCATTAATTTTTACCCACACGCTAAAAAGTTACGAACAATTGCGTGTGTCCAAATTTCATCGAACACAGTTTTTATTCAGTGAATATTTTCGAACGTAAAAAGAACATCACAAGCTAAACAAGGATGATCTAGTTCATCCAAACTGTCCTTGAGTTCAAAACATAAGATCTGCAGTTGTAACAAAAGTTTTTTGAGCTATACATTCAATGAATCTTTTGGAAGGCCAACAGTCATTGTTTTATAACTTTGAGATCTTCTAGGTAATCCAAACCGTCCTGGAGTTTACAACTTGAAATCTACGGTAGTAAAAGTAGTTTTGGGGCTATACGTAGTTACGTCAAGTATTCAAATATATTCAGTGAATATTTTCGAACGTAAAAATACACAAGCAGATAATCTTGGAATGGTCTAGGTCATCCAAACTGTCTTGGCGTTCAGAACTTAAGATTTACAGCTATAGCAGAACATTTTAGGAAATACAAAGTTACAATAAAGATTCGAACATATTCAATTAACATTCTTAAAGTCAAAAAACATTATTAAGCAATATGACATATTCTAGTTCATCCAAATTATCCTTGAGATCAGAACATAGGACCTACACTTGTAACAAAAGCTTTCTGGGCTATGCAAATCTACGATGTGTATTGAAACATATTCATTGAATATTTTAGAAGAACATTATAAGATAATGTTCGGATGTTCTAGGTTATCCGAACTTTCCGGGAATTCAAAACTTAAAATCTACAGCTGAAGATTTTAAGTTTTGAATTGTAGCTTTAAATCTACAGCTTTTCGGACTAAACAAAGTAACATTATGTATTTGATCAAATTAAGTGAGTACTTTGAAAGGTCAACCGGTTTAATGAGATATCTTGGGATGTCCTTGGTAATCAAAACTGCCCCTGAGTTCAGAATTTAGGATCTATAGTCGTAAAGTTAGCTTTATAATGTATGAAAGGTGACGAAAAGCATTCAAACACATTCAGTGAAGCTTCTGTAAGCTCACCATTCATTATCAGATTATCTTGGGATTTTCAGGTTCATAAAAACTGACCTGGAATTCAGAACTTAAGATAAATGAAAGTAACCGTAGCCTTTTGGGCTCTACAAAGCTACAATAAATATTCAAACAAATTCAATGAATATTCTGAAACGTCCAAAAACATCAAAGATAACTTTGTTAGTTTCGGGTCATTCAAACTGTCCTTCCAAAACTTAAGGTCTACAATTGTAACAATAACTTTATGGGCTATACAAAGTTTAGTTAGTTTGTTTGGCATAGAATATCCCCAGATTATCTCATTATGTCAGTTGGTCTTCTAGGACATTCATTGAATATGTTTGAACACATGTCATAACATTATATAGCGGATAAAGCTACTATTACAACTGTAGACCTTAAGTTCTGAACTCCTGGGCAGTTTGGACGACCCAGCACATCTCAAAAAAATATTTCCTACTTTTTCAATCATTTCTATGTTATTGAGCGCCAAATCAATCGGAATTCACCAAATCAGGCCTGAAAGGGTTAATTCAAAGAACATTAAAGGGCGATACGGTCAAAATTTGGTCAATATCAACTTGACGTATTTCTTTCAATTTTGCATTTAAAAAACCTAAACACCCCTCATTTTGAAGGTGTGTGTGTGTGTAGAATGTTGCTCCTATTTTGATTTTGGAATTCACTCTTCAGTTGTCAAAATGCCGTCCAAGCAAGAAGAGCAGCGTATCAAAATTTTGCTCTCGCATCGCGAAAATCCAAGCTACTCGCACGCAAAGTTGGCAAAATCGCTAAAAGTTGCCAAATCAACCGTTACAAATGTAATTAAAGTGTCTGGGGAACGTTTGTCGACAGCCAAGAAGTCTGGATCGGGGGGAAATCGAAAACCGGAAGCCGCTGAGACGACAAAGAGAGTTGCCGGTAGTTTCAAGCGAAACCCTAACCTATCTCTCCGAGATGCCGCAAATAAGCTGGGTGTATCGTCTACAACCGTGCATCGAGCCAAAAAACGAGCCGGACTATCGACTTACAAGAAGGTAGTGACTCCAAATCGCGATGATAAACAAAATACGACGGCCAAAGCGCGATCCCGGAGGCTGTACACGACGATGCTGACGAAGTTTGACTGCGTGGTAATGGACGACGAAACCTACGTCAAAGCCGACTACAAGCAGCTTCCGGGACAGGAGTTTTATACGGCAAAAGGAAGGGGAAAGGTAGCAGATATTTTCAAGCACACGAAACTGTCAAAGTTCGCAAAGAAATATCAGGTTTGGCAAGCCATCTGTACCTGTGGCTTGAAAAGCAGCATTTTCATAGCTTCCGGGACTGTCAACCAAGAAATTTACGTGAAAGAGTGTTTGAATAAACGTCTGCTGCCTTTCCTGAAGAAACACGGTTGTTCCGTACTGTTTTGGCTGGATTTGGCATCTTGCCATTACGGTAAAAAGGCCATGGAGTGGTACGCCGCCAACAACGTGCAGGTGGTTCCCAAGGACAAGAACCCTCCCAACACGCCAGAGCTCCGCCCAATTGAGAAATACTGGGCTATTGTCAAGCGGAACCTAAAGAAGACCAAAAAAACTGCTAAGGACGAGCAGCAGTTCAAGGCAAACTGGCTTTCTGCGGCGAAGAAGGTGGACAAGGTGGCTGTACAAAATCTGATGGCAGGGGTCAAGCGTAAGGCCCGGCAATTCAGATTTGGAAAAGCGGAAGCCTAACTGAATATTTTTCCTGAATTTTATACTAATTGAACTTGAAAAAGAAATTTAATTTGATTTTTTAAATAAACGATTTCACCGATTTACACGCGTTTTCCCTTGACCAAATTTTGACCGTATCACCCTTTACATTGTACCATACATACATATATATGGCTTACATTTAGTATCGTAGTCTTACGTCATTTTGAACAACCCAATGGGCTGTGCCTTGAAGTTTTTTCTAAATGTTAAAGAAGAACTTTTTTAAGATCAAAAACTTGCTGATAAGGGAGTATCACCCAATGAGATAGGAGAGTAAAACATTCCATTCTTCTGAGGTGCATATACAGCAGCACCTTCCTGTTGGCTTCAATTGGCAAAAGTGGTGAAATCAAGGTCAATCATCATTTGACAATCTCTCCGGATAGCGTCATCTGAATGAAACGGGGTTGGTTTTGAACAAATTGTGCTCAAAATTTTCCTGCTTAAGAAAAATATACTTTCTTATCTTCCAGAATCTACAAATGGATCGAACTTTTCGTGATTTTGCCGCCAAATGGAAAGGATTGATAACATTATTGTCTACATCGACGATTTTCAAAAATTGTATGAAGAAAACCCAAGTAACATTGCCAAAACCATTCTGCTTTTTTATGTTTTATTAAGGTTTTATCAAAGCCACTAGAAATCAATTTCGTTTTATTATGACACCAAAGAATGCCAAAAGGTTTTATATTTATGTCAAGTTTATGAGAACCTACACAGCTTATTTAAAACGATCTTCAAACCTTTTTTCTCAAATTCCTTATACTCCTATCAAAGGTTTTATTTCGACTTTATGAACTCATAAAATACTGTTTTGAAATGCCATTTTTGGACTCATTCATATTTTCTTATTATGGTCAGTTGAAAAAGCATTTTAAAACCATTCTGCCTCCAGTAAATGCATTAAACGGCAAATTGGCATGTAGGGAAGTCACCAAATGACCAAATAGTTTTAAAGTAGTCATTGCGAAGATAACTTGGTTTTATGGCAGAACTGTGATTTTTTTTTCAAATCGCCATATGGAAATATAAAAAAATAATTGAAATGTGGAAAAATAAATGCACCAAATTTTCAATGCAATGCAAATGAACTGTAGTCGGAGGCCTTTTTTTTCGGCCTTTTTTAGATAACCTTATTGTGTTCCATCAAAAAATTCATGATTAATTTATTGAATATATTTGTTTTGATTTTATGTTTGTTGCTGTAAATTCGCCATGATGCGCTGCTAAAAAAAATTCAATTTATTTTGGATATTTTGCTATCAAACATAATTTCCCGCAACAATAGAACTTTTTTCTTAGATATTATTTACTGCTAAATGAATCAGAAGAGCAGAGAAACAAAAACTAACCACGGTATCACAGTGAAGTTTGAAAGCTGTAGCCATTTGGCCATATTCTGGTTTCCATGGCAGCCAATAGGTTTTATAAACGTTCTCAAGTCGTCATAGAGCATATCTCAGCCAAATGAGCAAATGACTGAACTCGACCCTCTCCGATTTGGATGAAACTTTGCACATGTCTTCGGAATTAGTGATGATGGATTTTCCGCGGTCAAATGTATTTTTTGACTCGAGACAAATTTTTCAAAAGGGCGTATGTGTTTTGTCATGCGTATTTTTCAAAAAATCATAACTCGAAAACCGTTGGTTGTAATAAAATTGCGTCTGAGAAGAAGTTGTAGTTAATTAATTTGACTTTATGAAAAAAAAAATTGTACACTGTAAAAAAAAATATTTTCTTCAAAAAAATCAAAAATTAAACTTTAAAATCAATTAGCAAATCTGTCCAACATACGACTTTTATAATTATTTTTCCAAAAAGACTTTGAGTCATAAAAAAGAGAATAGAAGTTGTTCTACGATGGAGCGACTTAAGATAAAAAAGTTCTTAGAAGTAAAAAAAATTCAATTTTTTTCTAATTTGTTGTTTTTGCATGAATAACCATATTTAGATAATATAATACGATTTTTCCAGTGATTTTAAACAAAAATGCACTTTGTGGCTATGTTTTTCTCCTTTTCGAACGCGTTGTCGAATCTTCAAACGATTTCGACGGATGACCTACGCACACCCTCTTCTTTACCTTCTCAATGTGTGGGATCTCAAAAACAATCTCACCATTCAACCAATTGCCCTAACGGGATAAAAACACAGAAAGAGTCTTACTACATTTGTCCCATCGTTCATAGAACTTCTCTCCGAACTACCGGAGCGCCTTGATCGTGAAGTTCTGCAGGACAATCTTGATGGAGTTGAGCCAACATACGGGATGTCAAACCACTTTTCTGCTTGTCCCTAGGCATTTCAGTTGTCGCCCGGAGGATGTCAAACAAACGCCTTTTCGAAACAGAAAAAAGTTTCATACTGCTGGCTTCAAAAAAAAACAACATCAAAATAAGCTTTTATAATTGTTTTCCTATAATTTTAACACTGGGTTATTTTAGTTACCTGGATTGTAAACAAAAACTTTAAATTCCATAGAATCACTTTCAATGTTGTACAGTCACACGACAGTACACGCGCTGAACTGCTGTCACAGTCTGAGCGTGTAATACCACACGAGCGCACTGGTTTAGCAGAAAAAAATGGCCGCCAAGTTGCGCGTCGCTCAACAGTTCGTTTTTTTTTTTTTTTCAATTTTTTGAGAGTTTAGGCGAAAATAGGCCAGATTTTTTTTCACTCCCTGTTTCCTTAGATACTAAGAAACATGTGAGTCACTGAATGAGTGCGGGAATCAGCGGGGATGGGTTTTAAAATCACTAAATATAGGTGAAATGAGGAAAAAATTACTACATAGACTTCGCCGACTCTGATCTCCGAAAATCTTATCAAATTTTCAAACGTAATGTGAATGAGAAAGTATACCTATTTGAACAATTTGAGAGCATTTAAACATTTCTTACTGTGTTAAATTTCATGGTAGTAGACCTAGTAAAACATCATTAAAAAAATGCAAAATTCCTTGCGCATGTGGTTAACTTTTCTAAGTGAGATACTAGTTCGAAAGTAATGTTAATTCAAACATCGGGATTTGTTTATAGATGGTATACACTATGTAGAAAACATTTCTGGTGGTTATTGATCTGTTTCATCAATCTGAAAAAATGACTTTTGTCCGGCTTTATTAATTTTCCGACCACTGTGCGACGGTTTCGGCGCGTTTTTCTTCCATAGAAACGGATAAAATCTTTTAAGGGGAAGTAGCTCATCGAATCTTCCAGTCCGCTTCTGAGCTCTCCAACAATTGCTTGTCGATCTGTAAAATGTGCAAGACGTCTGCATTGAGTTATATCAAATTACAATAATCCGTCCAATATATCACAACGATTTTTGATTGTTTGAGCGTATTGAAGATAAAGAAATCTTTTTATATAAGACCAAGTCTCTCCAGGTTGGTATTGAACCGATGAGCATGGACATCAATAGAAACATTAAGTAGCCAGAAGGCACGAACACCAATTTTATTGATACAGATATTAGTTACAGTAGTGCAATAGATTGTAGGACACAGTAGTAAAAATTGAAAATTACGAAAAAGAGTTTGGTTTGAGCATTGGCTGTCAAAGGTTGTGTCGATGCTTTATTACGCACTATTTTGGAATCGGGCATGACGGGTTTCGTATTGTTTCGGTGATCTATAATATGGTGATACGAGTGATCGAGTGAGCACAGTAAGAAAACCACAAAGTGTCTCTCAAGCGTTAATAAAATTAACCTTGTTTTCCAAACGGAAAACCACCATCACACTTTGTGAGTGTCCCAATAGCATCCTTATGGTAGGTTTAACTCGGTTTAAATCGGATTTCCAGCATTATAAAAAATCACCTTGTTTTTCCAATGAAAAACCACCATCACACTTGGTGAGTGGCCCCATTGGCATCCTGACTGTTGGTATAAATCGGTTCACATCAGAAATCGGTACTAATTGGTACTAAAAAACGTCCAAATAAACGTCAACGCATTCCTATCCAGATAACCAATAAGCATCCGCATATGCAGTTAATCAATCCTAAATCTGCATTTCAGATGCTACAAGCATTATATTAGAATTATATCAGCATCTTGTATGCTATTTGTTGTAAAGGTGGATTTCAAATGCTATTTAAATACTTGTAGCCTGTAATAAGCACTTCGAATGCAAAATAGCATTATTGAAGCTTTATCATAGCATTGCAGTAAAGCAGCCGTATATTGGGCCAAAAGTAGCATTTATGTTGCATTTAAGGTGACTTCCCAAGTATTTAGCTCACTACGATCATAATCAGTTGTAGTAACATGACTATGACTTAGCAAGTCATAATTATGTTACCTCAACCGAATGGCAACAAGTGTGCTACTAGGGTTATTTGCTTGATAGGCAGCCGTAAAGACGTTTTGGAACTGCTTATTGGTTATTTTGGTACCCTTTCCTTATTTGACCTGCATCTGGGTGACGCCGGCGCCGGTATTGCCTTAGTTTGGGATCACCAGCTTTACACATTGAGCATGTATGCGAGTCCCAAGCATCATCTATTGATCCTCTGTGTAATAACAGCTGATCTGGCTCATGCTCATAAAACTATCAACTATGTTTCTTAGTCTATTATTATTTGGATTCTGAAACCTATAGCATTGATTTGAATATACAGTTTTTTGATTGCCAAGAACTGAAAATTTAATTGAGCATAGCTTTTTCAACTTTCAGCTAGCGGGGAAAACAGCAATCAATGCCTACCTAATAGTTATTATTACAGTTTGAGAGATAAATTTTTACATACTTTAGGTTGGATAGGTTGGGTTCTTGGTTAGAGGGAAAAGATTGAAAAAAAATTGTTAGTTACTATTTGAAAAAAAAAAAATGCTCATATATGTCCATTTTTTTAACTTTTTCGCTGCAAATTGTCACAAAATCGAGGAAACTTCGCGTAATTTGGCTTTTTCATTTAGGCAAAGGGAAAATCTGACAAATATAAAAAATAAATAATAATAATTGACACAAAAAATAAGATTTTAAAAATAAAATCAAAACTAAGGGACGTGTTTTGTTTTTGCTGCATCCCTTTCGCGAAAAATAAAACCAAAAATATATTCGTAAATCAACCTTATCGAACAGTGAAATCATAAGATCTCCACGTATTTTGTGTAAGATGTAGTGAATACAATCGATTCCCTCCCAAAATTTGTGATGGCCGGTAGTTTTTCCCCGTTTTTTTGTTTTTTATGCTTTTCCCCCGCACCCGGAGGACGAGTTAATATCAGCTTAATTGTGTTTGTTAGTGCGGTTAATATTGTGCCACGCGGAGATACATGATTAATTTAGAGTATTTTTCCGCTTTGTCGCGAGTGAATTGTTGATTATAAGCAGTTTAGAAGTCGATATAGAGTCGCCTCATAGCGGGGGGATTTTTATTATTGACAGAGAGAGAGAAAAGAAAGCCAGTGCAATGTAGAAATCGGCCATTTGCTGGTCACAAGCAAAGAACGAAGCTAACGCGCTAGCGTGCGTGAGTGACTGGCATATAATTTCAGATGTACAGATGGAGAGCTGTGAAGTTTTATTTTCTTTCGTTGCACAATTATTGTGATTTTCAAGTTATTTTTTTTCTCAGAAGTGCTTTTTTACCTGTGATTTTCGTTGTATTGCATTTGTGCGCGAAGTACTAATTGAATTCGGGCTGTTCCATTCGAAAAGGATGATGTGAAAATATTTGCCGAATAACGGAGTGTAGAGACATAAAAGCCTCCATTAGCATCACAGGGAAGCCGTCCTAATGAAGACTGTATATCAGTAACAAATTCCGGTGAGGTCTATCTGATTATAACTAAATTTGAACGATACTGCTAAGTACGTGCCATTCTCAAAACAGTAAGATTTGATGATGAAAGTGTATGCACAGTACCTATATCCATTTGATGTTTGTACTGTGTCTATGCGGGGCTTGTTGTAAGTAAAAGTGACCTCGGAATGGACGTGAGTAACTAGGCATTCTGAAATGGGTCACTGGAACCCAACAGAGTTATCACCTTCCAACTCCCGGGCTACACCCCCCCCCCCCCCCCCCACACACACACATACACACGCAATCAAAACTAAGGGATGGTGGAGGAGTAAGCTCCCCTGCCCAAACCTGTCTATGCCTATGGTTAGGATTATACTTCATTGGTTTATTGGATGTCCTCTTCATGACGGATAGCCCGCCCTTCACCCTTGCCACAAGTCGTAAAGTTTCGGGCAATATTGGGGCCAATTTCTTTCAATTATTCTACCCACTATTTCATCATACTTCTCTAGTAATTTCAGTGTTTTTCGAAGTTTGACCTTGATGGATGGATCTAAACTTCTCAATCGGACGAAATTATGCCAGATCAACTATTCAGTGGTTTTTTGATAACAACGTTGATTTCGAAAAGATACCAACCAAACCAAACTGTCCCCAACTGCGACCGATCGAACGCTACTGGGCAATCGTTGAGTGGAACGTAAAAAAGACAGGCGCAGAGGCTAACAACATGTCAGACTTTAAGAAAAACGGATCAACAGCATCCGGGAAGTGCATAAAAACGACTGTGCAGAACTGGATGGACGGTATATAGGCTAAAGTACGATCATATTAGAAAAATCAGCAATCTGATTAATTTGTCAGATTGATTCATATTTTAACATGTTAAGCTGTAATAACATACATTGTTTTGAAAATTTGCCAATTTTCTTTAGATTGATTTCAATTCTGGAATGTTTATAACTACTTTTTGATACGCTCCTTATTGATATAAAGTAAAGAACTTTTAAAACGTGTAGAGGGTGACCACAGTTAAATTGCATCACTTTTAACTCGCCCTCAAAAACAAGTCTCCCAACCGATTGTCAGGAAATATTCAGGGAATAAAATACAATATATAATCTTGGTTTGGAAATTTTTATTTTACTGTATTTCTTTACCAAATCCAAAAGCCCGAACTTTCTTCTTAATACCACGCATATGATTTTGTACAACGCTTGAACCGACATTTTTTTCCGCATTCAACCATAACTTCAACATTTCCTGTTCTGTTGTGACAACTTTAGGATGCTTACGATGTTCGTGCTTCATTATAGCCCAACATTTTTCAATTGTCCGCAACTCTACTTCGGCACGAAATTGACACCATTCGTCTTGTAACACTTTAGAAGATCCTTGGAGTAGTGACAAGAAGCTAGGTCCAGCCAAAAAATTGTAGGAACGTTATGTGTTATGAGAAACGGAAGCCGTCGTTTTTTTCAGGCATTGATTCATGTATACTTGACCATTTACAGTTGAAGTTGTCACGAAAGGCTTGCTCAGTTTTCCACACGAACAAATCCCCTGCTTAATCATGAATTTCTTGGGGAGCTTTGACACTTGCTGTTTCCTGAGAGACTCTGGAACATCGAACTTGTCTTTCGCAGTCACATACTGGTTGCCGGAAATTTGTATAATGTCTGCTTTTTCGTGTGTTTTATCGTCCATGATGCAGCAGTGTGGTGTCGTGTACAGCTTACGCGCACGTGTTTTAGCTTTCCTATTCTGGTTTTTCATTGCGGTTTGGAGCTTTCTGAACTTTGAATGAACGGAGCCCGGCTCGTTTCTTGGCTTTCTGCACGAAACTTTTGGTCAAGTGCAGCTTTTTCGTGACATCCCGAACGGAACAGTTGGGTTTGCGTTTAAAAGCAGCAACCACTCGATCCTTCACACAGTACCGAACACCTTTTCTACCACTCACCTACTTCCGATCGACAGTTAAACGTTCCCCGAAACGTTTTATGACACGAGACACTGTAGACTGGTGAATTCTCAACATCTTTCCGATGGTTCGATGCGAAAGAAGTGGGTTGTCGAGGTGCGTGTGCAAAATGTTCTCGCGCACTTGCTGTTCCTTCGACTCCATTTTTGAAACTACGACACATTTCACAATGAAACTGACGCAGTGTAAACAATACACGCTGAGGTTATTTCACCCAAAATTTCGTTGAAATCAACCCAAAGGACAAAATGTTACAGCTTATTGAAAGTGATGCAATTTAACTGTGGACACCCTTTACAGAAAGAATGGTTTGCTAATCTTAGGCCAATTTTTTTTGGATTTTTGCATAATTTTGCTCATTAATCAATCAATCGAGGAGTAGCAACCACGAAATGCGTGGTCATCTAAGCTCATGCTCTAAATTCTAACCGTTAATGTTTTGTGTACGTTTGACTTTGAGCTCAAGAAAAAAATCCGAACGGCGTCACAATGAATGTCAGCTGTAACCTTTCTAAAACTCCAAAAACGTATGACAATTTCAGATGCGCAGTATAATTCCTAAAACTTTGAACAAATGCTCGAAATTCCACCCAAAAGCCACGTTCGCCCATAACCACCTTTTGATCCATCGTCCGATCCCATCCGGCATCGGGGCAGCGAAAGTGGCGGCAAGCAGCAATAGCAGACTCCATCATCAACACCCGATACACGAAACTCCCCTGAAACAACACAAACTGATAATGTTTCACAGCAACCGGGGAGGAAAAACAAAATTCATTTAAAAGTTGTTTCGGTTTCTCGGGAAAGGAATTTATATTTTGATTCCAGGAAAACTTGTTAGACTTCCAAACGAAGAAGATTAAAGCCGGAAAGTTTCCCGATGTTCATGGAGGAAAACCGGAAATCAGAGGAAAATTTGAATAAAACATTCATTCTTCGGTTTGCGACCATGCGCGGCATGTGGCCTTCATCATTATCTTCTGCCGAGAACCGACCGGATGGATGGGACAAATGGAACGGCGTGCGCCAGGAGAAGGATGGTCAAGTTCGAGTCCCGATTGCTGGCGGAAGGTAAAAGGGTGGGGAAAATTTTTCAACTTTTGAAACATCGTTTTCATCTCCTTCTTCCTCTCGGTAGAAGTTTTCCGATTGAAACAGGAACGGGAGAAAGGTGTCCTTTTTGTCCATTATAAAGTACCTCTTGCTCCGTTGGCTCCCGGGATAGACTTTTGTCTGTGCTTTTATTCTTTTTCTTCTTTCTTTTCAGCTTGTTGGAGGAGAATATATTTTTCTGACCGAGAAGCATAATTCTTTGGCCGAATTTGAATTCAAAAGAAACCGAATGGCTATGGCGGTAGCTAGCTTTCTCATTTTGTAGCCTCATGGTGGTGGGGAATACTTTCTGTCCGGAAGCCATTTCAAGTATTCCAATTTGGCATAGTTTCGGCAAATCGGTCGCAAAGTTCTCTTCCATTAATTTACCGCCGTTGTGACGGATAACTTAAAGGAAAAAAAAATGTGGCTGAAGATGGGTTTCGAGATATAGGGGAAGTGGCTCTAATAAGGCCGTTGCTTAAAATTCAAGGTAAATATTAGTTTTGTCTAGATGATATACCAGTATAAGGAAAAGTTAAAGACAGGCATTTTTTATCGACAGGTCCAATTTCCCCTAGGCGTGGGTCCGATTGTACGGAGTCCAAACCTGATGGAAGCGAGAAACTTTTTCCACCTTCAACCATCGACCGTTGACCCACTTATTCTCCTGACCCTGGTCCAACAATCTGGTCAATGGTCGGCCGGTTGGCTGGTCGGCAGCCGGGCAGCCCTCCAAACAAAGTCACACAGGCCAACCTAACCTAATCCTTTGGGTTACTGGTAACAAGGTAGCTTCCGATTAAAAAAAAAACTTTCTGCCGCATCCGATTTTTCCCGCCCGGTTGGTCCGTTAGCGAGGGGCAGACAGGCCGAAGGTAGTCAACCGGAAGTGTGAACCCGAAAAGTTATTTAAGGAAATTAATCACTTTTTGAACTCATAAGCCATAAAGGACGAGGCGAACAGTCCCGGTTGGTAGAGCCGGTCTAGGTTGCATTTAATTCTTTTCGGGGATAAAGTTTATACAGAGAGGGGAGGATTTGAAGCGAGGAGAGCTGCTTTTTAAAAGGTATTATTCAATTTCTAGGGGCAGCTTTTGAAGGCTGTATAAGATTTGTGGGATTTTTCCGGGATTCTTCGTTTGGTACTGGTCACCCATGGCCTGCATTATTAATGATCTGAGGTTATGAAACGAAATCGGAATGAAGGATTGATGTTGATAATTTATTCATTGAAACGGAAGGAAACTAACGAAACGGAACCGATAGAGCTCATCAATAACTGCTTGACAAGGATAGGGTCCCGTTCGGGTAAAACTTCGTCAATTTAGATTCAATTGAATTGAAGTGAAATACGAGCACGACATGAGCATGAGCATGATTGACCAACCGGGGTTGCTACTTTGTTATTGCTAGATGGTTAGCACTAACATATATCCTCAATGTGTAAAAACTGGTGATTTAAAACTACGGAGCCGAACTATCTGAATTCGGGTGAAATAAGGAATGGGGAGGAATGTGTTGACGTGATACTAGCTTTTTTGGAAGCCAAGGAAATCCCGAGTGATGACGAACGGAATAGTGTTGTGTTTTTTGTGCTCCTAATTTTTAATTATTTTACGTGTGAAAAGTGATGCGATACGCAAAATAAATTTTCTAACGCGCATCCAGAGTGTTTTTGTGATCAGGCTAAGTAAAAGAACAGTTGCGATTGCAGCTTGTTCTAATTAAATTTCAATTTTATTGGTCGTTCAACCGGCGCCCCGGGAGACTATTTGTGCTATTTTTTGCCATGTCTTTTTCTTTGGTAAGGTCGTTGGTTAACGGTAGCGCCGATGTATACTGTGTTTTGAGCCTATTGCTTGACAATGGCCTGTTGTTATACATGCAATGAGGGAATGGTTGCGGCTGATCTGCCGTTAACTTGTGTGGGTAAGTGAGCGCGTGTATTCCATTACAAGTGTACACCACTTACGAATGGAACGGCGAAGCTTGTGACCGATAATGCAAACCTTTGCTTTAAATGTGTAGACTGTCTATCAGACCAGTGTTGTGGTGGGCAAGAAGATGCGATCTCGGATGCTAAGCGGATGGAGGAAGGTATGAAAAAACTTTCGGACTCGATCACTTGCATGCGAGATCAAATTTCTGCCCAAATAGACGACGCGTTGAAAAACGGGATGGAACATTTGAGACAAAGTATAAATAAGTCTTTTGATAAATTAATCTGTGAGAAATTTGATGCTATGACAAGTTCAGTTTTGGAGATTAATGCGCGAAAAAGTTTAGCTGTAATGAATGATGCCCGCGCGCGGTCTGAGGCGATTCATTCCGAATCCGATCTGTTGCAAATTGGCAAAAAGCGAAAAATACAAAAAAACAAAAAAAAGCCAATGGAGGATTTTTTTCAAGCAAACCCAACCTTGGGGGAGGGGGGAAAGAGGCAAAAAAAAAAAAAAAAAAAAAAAAAAAAAAAAAAAAAAAAAAAAAAAAAAAAAAGAAAAAAAAAAAACACTATCGGAGAGAACAAAAAAAAAAACAACAAAAAAACGAGGGAAAAAACTAGGTTTTTTATAAAAAAATAAAAAAAAAAAAAAAAAAAAAAAAAAAAAAAAAGAAAAAAAAAAAAAAAGGGGGTAATGATTGAGGGGGGGGCCGGGGGGAAAAAAAAAAAAAAAAAAAAAAATGGATTATGGAGAGTGTGAGCTGTTTAGTGGAATACCTGTAACTAGAAAATAAGAAGAATGATTAATAATTTTCATTTAATTCCAACTACCTTTATTGCTTATCTTGACAGATACGCGTTTTTCGTCTACAATGTGCAGACTTCTTCAGTGTCGTGTACTAATAGTCGAGTATTAGTACACGACACTGAAGAAGTCTGCACATTGTAGACGAAATACGCGTATCTGTAAAGATAAGCAATAAAGGTAGTTGGAATTAAATGGAAATTATTAATCATTCTTCTTATTTTCTAGTTACTGAAAAATGGTATTGAAAGCAATCTGGGTGAAAATTATAGTGCTGTTGTTCCCACGTCCGTGCCAAGATTGAAAGTAGTGGGGGTGAGCCGTCAATTTTCCTCCGGTTTTTTTTTTAAATTTTTTGAAAACAAAAAAAAAAAACACCAAAAAAAAAAAAAAAAAAGTTTTAAAATTTGAAAAAACACCGTTTTTTTATTAAAAATATTTTGTGGGTGGTGTTAGGTGTTTTTTTTTTATGTTTGTGTGGCAAAAACGCAATAAATGAAGTAAAAGAAGTTAGAGTTTACGAAAATCCACGGTTCATTTACAAAAAGTTTAGTGCGGTAATTGAAGTCGATTTTCGAAATGTTTCTGTAGTTGTAGCTTTTTTTTTTATATTGAGAGAGTTCTCTCTTTACTAGAGCCAATACCGTAGTGACAAGATGCCAAATCTGGCCAGAATATCGAGGGTGCGTCATGGCTGCGGTGGAATGGTAACAACCGCTTCTTTAGGAATTCTCAACGGTATATTTCCTTGTTTACCGTTCCGGTAGTGATGAAGCTTCGGCTTGCTCGACCACAGCTGCATAATGCCTGCCAAATCAAATATTTTTTGGGAAACTTGGCCTTTTTCTTCGTCCTGAAATGCTTCACTACGCCGTTCCGTTGCTTAGCAGTATAATAAAATATTTCGGGAAGCTGCTTAAAGTCTTCCAGCACATAAGTTTCATCGTCCATTACCATGCAGGAAAACTTCATCAAATATTCGCGATACAACTTGCGAGCCCGGGTTTTAGCCGTCACATTATGTTTGCCATTACGATTCGGTACAGTTTTCACCTTGAACGGCTTCATACATTGCCGGTGGTTGGGGACATTATTATTTTTCTAGCCACAGTAGGTACCGAAAGATCTGGTCTCTTTTGCAATATTTGCTTCACCTGCGCGTCCTTCTGGTGGTTCGTTTTTGTTCCGCTCCCAACCTTCCTGGCTGTTGGCAAACGTGTATTGAAAGATTTAAAAACGTTATGGACAGTGCCGGCAGGAAAACCAAGCTTTTTTGCAAGTTTTCTTACTGACAGATCCGGATTTTCATTGCGACCGCACACAATTGCTTTTCGCTCTTGCTCTTCTCTCTACGCCATCTTCGATCAAAAATTTATTTTACACAATGAACAGACATACGTTGATATTTCCAGAGATATACGTATTTAGGGGTGTCCAGATTTTGTCGCGAACAAGTTTAACTTCAGTTACGGTTTCTCAAATTTTAGTACTTTCGATTTGATGACTCAAACTTAAAACCCGTCAAAACTATACAATCATGAAGAAACTGAAGACCCGTCAAAACACCCGGCAAGCGCTAACCAGAAGGTTAATACCTCCGATTGCATTATACCTGGCAAACGCAGCTAAGGAGCATTTTTCCAAAGATTAAGGAGCATTTCCCCAAAAAGAAGGGTGCATTTACCCTTTGCCATTAGAGATGTGTTGGGATCTCGCGCATGTGTTACATGCAATCGATTGATGTGTTTCTTCAAATGTCTAGTAAAGGGTGTTCCGATCAAAATTTGGTCAAACAGTAATGTGTGTGAGTCGACCAAAGTTTTTATTAATAAGTCAAATTCTTCTTCTTTTTCAAATTCAAATAATACAGAATTCAGGGGAAATACTCAGCTAAGCTTCCTTTATACCGAATGCAAATTGCCGGGTTTTTCGTTTAACACCTCCCATTAGATTTTGTACAGTTTCCTTATCCACTTTATTCGCCGCAGAACGCCAGTTTGCCTTGAACTGTTTCTCGCTCACAACAGTTTTTGAGTCCTTTTAAGGTTCCGCTTGACGATGGCCCAATATTGTTCGATTGGGCGGAGCACTGGCGTGTGAACGTTGTTGACAGCATACCACTCCATGGCCTTTTTTCCGTAATGGCAAGATGTCGAATCTGGCCAAAATAGAACGGAACAATTGTGTTGCTTCAGGAAAGGCAGTAGACGTTTTTGTAGGCTTTCGCTCAGATAAATTTCCTGGTTGACGGTTCCGGTTGCAATGTAAACGTTGCTCTTCAAGCCACAGGTACAGATGGCCTGCCACACCACACATTTCTTCGCGAGCTTTGACAGCTTAATGTGCTTGAATATATCTGCCACCTTTAACCCTCCGGTTGCCGCATAAAATTCCTGTCCAGGAAGCTGTTTGTAAGTTTCATCGTCCTGTACCACGCAATCAAACTTCGTCAGCATCGTCGTGTACAACTTTCGCGATCGTGCTTTGGCCGACGTGTTTTGTTTATCGTCGCGATTTGGAGTCACCACTTTCTTGTAAGTCGACAGTCCAGCTTGTTTTTTAGCTTTATCCACGGTTGAAGGCGCCACTCCCAGCTTCTTTGCGACATCTCGGACGGAGAGGTTGGGGTTCCGCTCGCAACAGCGGGCAACTCTTTTTGTCGTCGCTGTGGCCTCCGGCTTTCGGTTTCCCCCCGATCCAGCTTTCCTGGCTGTCGACAAACGTTCACTGAGCACTTTTACTTTATTTATTTATTTATTTGTTATTATCAACAGACACAATGTGGTCCTAATGATAGTTCCTAAGAATATTCAAAAAATTCGTTTTAATTCTTTGGCGAGGTAGGTGGAAGTCAAACCCAGATGACACTTGATTGAATGTTCGTTGAATACCAACAAGAGCTCCGTTGGCGCCATAGTTTGTTCGACGAAATGGTGTTCGAAGAAAGATGTTGTTGCGAAGTGCACGAGAACGAACATGAATGTTGATTTGGTTAAGCAGCATCGGACAGTCAATTTTTGCCATGAAAAGATCGGGAACCAACACGACACGTGATAGATCTCTCCTCACTTCTAGTGTGTCAAGGCCAATAAGTTGCATGCGGTGTACATATCTAGGCAGCTCACGTGGATTATTCCATGGTAAACGACGGAGAGCAAATCGTACAAACCTTCGCTGCGCTGCCTCGATTCTATCAACTCCATCAAGATAGTGCGGGTTCCATACTGCTGAACAATACTCCACCGTGGATCGCACCAGCGAACAGTAGAGGCTCTTTAATCAATATACATCCGTAAAGTCCTTTGCCATTCTCATGATGAATTCCAAACTGCGGTTTGCTTTGGAAACAATATAGCTGATATGCTCCTTGTATGTAAGTCCGGCATCGAGAAAAACTCCTAGATCCTTGACGCACGATTCACGTTAAATAATGCTGCCTTCGAGGTGGTAGTCGAAAATTATCGGTTTCGTCTTCCTTGTGAAAGAAACAGCGGAGCACTTGGTAGGATTCAGCACCATCCTGTTTGTGTTGCACCACGAA
Organism: Aedes koreicus; assembly: GCA_024533555.2. Classification (NCBI taxonomy): domain Eukaryota; kingdom Metazoa; phylum Arthropoda; class Insecta; order Diptera; family Culicidae; genus Aedes; species Aedes koreicus. The sequence goes on from JAHHFK020004985.1 coordinate 326,430, forward strand.
GCGAAACTATCAAGTTGGTGTTGAAGAAACCATGCGTCTTCGATGGACTTGACCTGATTGTAAATCAGCAAAAGATAACCTAGGCCCTTCCATACAAAGATTCACGTCGTTGAAGTACAACAAGAAGACAAGGGGCCCAAGATGACTTCCTTGGGGAATACCGGATGTGACAAGGAATTCACCAGGTGTGACAAGGAATTCACCAGATGTGCAGTCATCAATCCTAACGCTTAGATGTCGTTCTGTTAGGTACGAATGGAACCAACGTAAAACGCTGCCTCCAAAGCCCAGTCGCTCAAGTTTTGCAAATGCAATGCGATGGTTGATCTTATCGAAAGCTGAAGATAAGTCAGTATAAATTGTATCTGTTTGAAAGCCCTTTCACATAACATCTGTCGCATATGTTGTGAACGTCAAAAGGTTTGTTGTCGTAGATCGCTTAGGCATGAACCCGTGCTGTGTATCGGCTATATATTGCTTGCAATGATTGAAGGCTGGGTCTAGAACTACCAACTCAAAGAGCTTCGCTACAGCATTCAATGCAGATATTCCTCTGTAATTGTCGGCGTTGTGCTTGTCGCCTTTTTTTAAAACTGGAAACATGTAGGCCGATTTCCAGAGCTAGGGAAAATTTCCAGTTGTAAGAGAGAGTTGAAACATGTGACAAAGAGGGGATATTATGCCAGTACAGCACTTTTTGAAAATAACTGCAGGGATACCTTCCGGCCCAACCGATGTTGATGATTTCATTTTAAAAATAGCCAAACGGATCATTGAATCGTCAATATTGATGGTGTTTGACGGATCACAATATAACGGCACATTACTTGCTGCTAGCGAAATTTGACCCTGTGTCAATATCTCGGAGCAAAACGCGCCCTCGAATTTTACTTTGAAAAGTTCGCAAATGTCCTCGAAATACGATGCTGTGCGTTCTCCGTATGTTAACGTTGACGGTAGTCCAGATTCTTTCCTTTGATCGTTGACAGAGGCTTCCAAAAAGCCTTAGGAGCTAATTTCAGCCTATCCTGCTCATTTCTTAAATAATTGGCACGACTCTGGCGAGACATCCATTTGTATTCGCTGTGGATTCGCAGGTATCGGAATCGCAGTGAAACTCCCCCATGCTTAGAATACTGAATCTGAATGCTGCTCTTTTTGACAATTTGAGCTTTCGTAGTGCAGCGGACTGCCACGGTGGATTTCTGGTTTTTAGAAGAACCCGTTTAGAAACATGGCGATCGATAGCATAGCTAACGATATTGTAGAAGGTCTGAACTGCAACGTTGATATCGTCGGTATCAAGAGTAACGTTCCAGTCGATGCTCAACAAAATGCCGATGATGCTGTCGTAATCAGCTCTCCTGAAGTCGTAGCTGACGGGATACGCAACATTGGGAGCATTCGTCGGATGTTCAACCTCGAGCGTGAGATGCAAAGCAGGATGCAGAGGAACCGTTTTAACTAAAACGGAAGGAGCAACGGATATCCTTGGGGCCTGTTCAAAGTTGCTGACAAAACATAGATCGAGAAGCTTGCCATTTTCGTTGGTGACGTCATTGATTTGCCGCAAAAGATTTGAATTATAGCTATCGAGCAATCTGAGATTTCCTGCGTGGAATCGAGATGCATTCGGGTCCGGGTACCAAAATCCATTGCCCGAGGAGCACCATTTCAGGTCTGGGAAATTAAGATCGTCTATCACTATAATCTCGTCCACAGCATCTGCTTGAGACGATATTGCATATAGCGATTCAGCATGCTTTTTGATTAACGCAACATCACGCGTTTTGTCCGGTGGAAGATATAACACACAAAGGAATAACGACAATCCAACTAGCTTGATTTGCACCCAGACTTGTTCGATACTGGCCCAGGATGTATCCTCAATTAGCTGTGCCTTATAACGCCGATGAACAGCAATGAGGACTCCTCCTCCAGATAACTTGGAACTGTTGCTAGGGTTACGATCGGTTCGGAAAACGTCATAACAGGTACCAAAAATTTGGCTCGATAGGGTCCGTTCGTCGAGCGAAGTCTCGGAGAACATGATCACGTCATAGCATTCATCTGAGCATGCGAGCAGGTATTCATCAATACAGGTGTTCATTCCGCAAACATTCTGGTAGTAGACCTGTAGATCTGAGGTTGCAGGCTAGAAGCCCGAGTTCAGGTCCAGGACTCGTCCTGAAGTCGGAGGTGGAGCTGGAATTTTGAAGAGCATCAGGAACAGATCGATCGACATAGCACGCATACTTGCTGAGAGATTTAGGCCGGAAGACCCCTTCCAAACCTTCGTAAACAGGGCCGGGACGACTGCGACGGCAGGAAACAGAACTGGTGTTAGAGGCGGCGATTGATGGCTCGACTGTTACGGGGCCAGAAGGGGCTTCCAATGGGCTTTGGTGCGTGCGTCCCGGTTGATTTGACGATGCTGCCGGTTGACGTAGACCATATCCGGAAACAATGATGACTGATAGAAGGTGCTTGTTGAGCTCCAGGACTTGCCCTGAAGTCGGAGGTGGAGCTGGAATTTTGAAGAGCATCAGGAACAGATCGATCGACATAACACGCATACTTGCCTGGAGATGTAGGCCGGAAGACCCCTTCCAAACCTTCGTAAACAGGGCCGGGACGACTGCGACGGCAGGAAACAGAACTGGTGATGGAGGTGGCGATTGATGGCTCGACTTTTATGGGGCCCGAAAGGGCTTCCAAAGGGCTTCGGTGCGTGCGTCCCGGTTGACTTGCTGAAGAACTGGTTCCGACTAGACGTTCAAAATAGACTCCGTTCTTACTGACAGAGCCGGATTTTCATTGCGACCGCACAAAATTGCTTTTCGCACTTGCTCTTCTTACGACGCCATCTACGATCTAAAAGCGTGTAGTATCACCATAAATTGATTCTACACAACGAACAGACAAACGTTCATCAGTCTGCAAAATATTGCACGCGTTGATGAAGTATTTCCAGAGATGTGCGTATTTAGGGGTGTCCAGATTTCATCGCGAACAAACCTTACTGGGTTGTTGAATTATTGGATTGAGTGTAACCCAAAAAACTACCAAAAACACCGGGAAGCAGCTTTGTTGATATATTTTCTTTGCTCACTCGATCACTCCTGTCACCGAACGATAGATATTGCGCTTTGGCCGATAGCAAAATAGTGCGCTTGACGTAGCATCGACACAACCATTCACAACCGATGCTCGAAACTGTGATTTGTATGAAAACAGAAACCGTTCAAGAAACTTTCATAGTAGCCATTTTTTTTTAATTTGCAAATAAAATGGATAGCTACACACATAGAAATACCGAATTTTACAAGAGACGGAATCAACCTTTGATTAAAAAGAAATAACATAAACAAACAAGTCTTGTAAAATTGAATTTTCGGATTTTAGGATTTTAGAATTTTGGGATTTTAGGATTTTAGGATTTTAGGATTTTAGGATTTTAGGATTTTAGGATTTTAAGACGCAAGATATCGGTTGTCGACGACGGCAAGGGTGCACCCGGCCGGTAAATGTGAGTACTTTAGAAGAAATCTGAATCTGCTTTTGTAAACAAACATTTCAATCGCTGATCTCTCAAAGAGGATCAGAGAGGAATCATTCCTCTACTTCATTGTAATTCTAATTTTTGGTACTGTGCTTATCTTCGGCGAATGTGTGAAATCGGCGAAAAAAGTGTTAGTTTACAAAAGCAGATTCTGCCTTTTCGCGAAGTTCCTCGGAAAACCATGTATTGCGTCGGTGGTTGAACGCTGAAAAATCAAAAATCATTTTCTTTTGATCTGAACGTTAAACCAAACATTGGAGGAAGTACATTGGAATCGCATAATGATGCACTAGGTTACGTGTAATGAAATAGACTTCCATAACAAATAATAGCACGAATATCTATTTTTATTTATCTGATCGAAACAGCAATAAATTTACTCGATGTTCGCTTAATTTGGTCTGGTTAATGTAGATATTTTTTACAAACAAGTAAGTTAATTTTACCCACCGCTAGCTTTTTAAGGATTGCTTCAATTTACCTACTTGATAGTTTACCCCTGTTAACCTAAAATTAGGTAAACCTATGTTCACCTAAATTTACTTCTTTGAACGATAGTTTACGGTTGCGTAAAAAGAAGTTAATTTTAGGTAGTTTTTCAGTTCCGTGTAGGCTTTTTGAAGCTTATCCACCTTTCCCTTTCTGACACATGCAAAGGAATGATAGTTTGTTTTTCTCCAAATGATCTTGCTTCTTACTTGCACTCCTCTGATCTAAATGGCACTGTAGTGTGCGTGCGTTAAACGCCACTAAGCCTAATAGAATCAAACAACTTCCATCATACACTTATGTCGTTTTCGGTTATTGCCAGTGCAGAACTGGGTTCACCCTAACAGCTGTCAAAACGTTTTTTATTCAATTGGGTCGGATCTGGATCCACTCTAGATCCAACCAAACATCGATGAGGTTCGCTCTCAACTTTTTTCGAGGTCCAATCTTAATTCACCAATCCACACAAACATGAACTGTCAAAATAAAAGGTTTAGGTTTGTTTATGTTTATGTTTTGCCCTAATACCATCATATTGACTCGACTCTGGACCCGTTTTCATTCGGTAATTAAGAGTCAGAGTCAGACCTGACCCAGGTTTAAAACGAAAACGACATGATTTCAATCCCACCAACCATTGCATGCCTCTATGAACAGATCCACTAACACCTCATATGGGATTCATAAAATGGTGTTTGCTGACCGGAAAGTGAAGGTGCGTGAGCTAGCAGATGGCACAGAGATTAGCACTGAGCGCACATGCCATATCTTGCCGCTGGGTGGCGTACTCCTGACCATAAACACGAACGCGAGAGCACTTCAAAACAGTATTAAGACTTGCTAATGCGAGATCGGAAGGACTTTTGGCGTCGATTGGTAACTGTTGATGAAACCTGGATCCACTATTACACACCAGCGAACAGAATGAGTGCCCGACAATGGACTGAACCTGGCACGAGTGCTCCTAAGCGGGAGGCTCAGTGGGTCGGAAAGATTCGTGAACTACCTCAAAAAGAATAAAATCATCAACAGCGAGTATTGCTGTGCATTATTGGAGCGATTGAAGGCCGAAATCGCTGCAAAACATGTAGAGAAAAACCAATTATGTTTTTGCAAGATAATTAGGGTTTTAGTACCAAGAGAACCGGTACCGGAATGGCCGGGAGTACCGACCAATTTTCGGTACCGAAATACCGGTTAATGAAAGTACCGGTATTTTCGGTAGTAAGCAAAAAGTTTTGGTCCGAGTGGAAACTTAAACTTCCGGTGGTTAAAACCACATTATTTGAATGCAGCAGCTAGTGAGAATGATATATTTTTTACTAAAATTTCAAACACCTGACCCACTGTGCAACCTTGGCAACTCAGTTCGATTTTGAATGACAAGATTGACAAGCAGCTGTGTCTGTGTCAGTTCATTCATATTCATGCGTATAACACCAATACCACTACAAATCATCTTTGCATGAATGCAGTCGTGACGTACTTCTGTCGGAGAATTGAAACTGTCATTGTCCAGTATTGTTTACGGTGGTGAATGGAGTGATGAAGATGGAATTTGAAGCAATTAGCAAGGAAGGGGTGCCGGAAACTTCCGTTTGGAGATATTTTCTTCGTGGAATTCAAAACCGTGGTGTTGCAAAATGTGCTAAGTGTTCCAAAGTGATCAAATGCGATGGTTCGAGTACCTCCGGATTGAAAAAAACATCTCAAAGGAGTTCATCAAATCAATTTAGACAAACGTCCGGCGTCCGATGACGTACCTCAAGACAATCAAACCGCAACGACATAGTCACATCCCAAAAAGATCGTCACACTTCATCAGTATTTTTCCAAATCGTCCCCGCTTGAGGCCGCTTTAGCAAGGATGGCTGCTGAGGACAATATTCCATTCAACACAATTTGCAACTCAGAGGGCATCCGGCTTGGATTATATGCCCGAGGATTTCGAGATATCCCCAAATAACCGGAAGGTATCAGGCTGAAGGTCAAAGCGCACTACATTTTTGTTGTTGGGGGGTACCGAAAGGAGTTTGGTGAAATCAGACTGCAAGGCCGTAAGATTAGTATCACTTTCGATGAGTGGACTTCAACTCGGAACCGCAGATACATGAACGTAAATGCTCATGACGGTCAGCACACCTGGAACATGGGTCTGAAAAGGATAGTAGGATCAATGGATGCCGAGAAATGTGTCAAGCTGTTGGAAGAGATCTTGTCTGAGTATGGCTTATCCCTCACCGAAGACGTTGTAGCAGCAACGACAGATGGTGCATCTGTAATGAAGAAAGTCGGAAGATTAATTCCCGCGGATCATCAAGCTTGTCTTGCACACGGGATACACCTTGCTGTCACGAGTGTGCTTTATTCCCGTAATGAACCAACAAACAATCAACGTGAGCTGACCGGAGAAGGTTTGTTCATTTCAAATTGTTATCTTTATAACTGAACTTCTAGGTAATTTCTCGAAGTTTAGGTTCCAACGATGGTGATTCAGACTCTTCTGCCGATGATGGGGATGACGATGACGGTGAGTTCTTGCTAGAAGATGTGGAATGCGATGAAGCGGAATTGCGGCCTGAATACCACGCTACCATTAAGAAGCTTCGTGGAATTGTAAGAACTTTCCGCAAATCACCGGTCAAGAACGAGGACCTCCTTCAAAAATACGTCCAACAGGAGTTTGGAAAAGAGATGCCGTTGGTTATCGACGTCAAAACACGATGGAATAGCTTGCTTGACATGCTTAAGAGATTCCACGTCGTCAGGAACGCGGTACAGAAAGCGACGATCGATCTGAAAGGACATGTAAAGCTGAACATGACCGATAATGAAATGGATTTGGTTCGGGAGATCATAAACGCTCTTGAACCCATCAATGCTGCTGTTGAACAACTGTGCCGGAAAGATTGCTCATCGTACGAAGCGGATGTGGCATTACACTTTATGCTCGAACAACTTTCTTGTCAGGAGACCACTATCGCCAACGAGCTTTTCGAAGCGCTCAAGCAGCGAGTTGCAGAAAGACGCTTTGAATACGCTGACCTTTTCGCGTTTTTGAAGAACAATGCAGTTGAAAGGTAAATAAGCAATGATTTTGGCGTATTTTTAAAAACGTCGAAGACTACTTTGATAAAACAAGCTGCCGAGATACTCAAACGACTGAACGGTGTTGAAACAGATGAACCAATGGATTCGACCGTAGCTCCAACTGCCGATGGAGTAGATGCTGGTGAATACGAGGCTTTGACGATGAAACAAAAATTTGAACGGAGGATGCAGCAGTCAAAGGTAAGCGAGAGTGTTCCTGAAAGTTCGATTACTGAACCAGGATTCGTAAAGATTGTAAGACAAGAGTTCACTTACTACGACTCAGAAAAGCTGAAAGGAAAATACTTGTCAATGCTTCATGATTCACTAGCTACAGTTCGCCCTACTTCTGTAGACTCAGAAAGAGCATTCTCTGTTTCTGGAAGCTTTGATCCCGTATGTCTGACGAAACATTGAATATGCTGTGCGTTTTGAAAGCATATTTCAAGGATAAGGACAAGCCCCAAGACAAGTGTTGAAAACATACAAAGCAATAAATATAGTTTGAATCGTTACCATCAAATCCTGACTTTTTATTGATTTTAATGATTTTCGAAAAAAAAAAATCTTCCAGTACCGGTACTTTCCCGGTACTCCCGGTACTGAGGGGTTCAGTACCAATGTACCGGGACTCGCCAAAAAGGGTCGGTACTAAAAACCGTAAAGACAATGCGCCGGCGCACAAGAACATCACAACCACGGCTTAAATCAAGAACTTGCGGCTCCAATTGCTTCCGCATCTACCGTATTCAACCGATTTGGCTCCTTCGGACTATTATCTGTTCCCAAATCTCAAAAGATGGCTTATCAATAAAAAATTCAGCTCACGCGAGGAAATCATCGGCGCCGCGGAGGAGTATTTTGCAGACCTTCCGGAAAATTACTTTTTGGACGGGATCAAGAAGTTAAAAAATCTCTGGAATAAGAGTATCAAGCTTAAAGGGAACTACTTTGAATTAAATAAAAAAAAATAAAAAATAAACATTAAAAATAAATTTTTTTTTATTTATTTCCAACAAGGCTACTTTTCACCCCACCTAGTATTTTCAAAATGTTCTCTGATAAACGTGCAAAACTTGTGATACAATAACTTATATTCAGTGGTCTATTACAATCTGACGTTATAACAGTAAAAATGTCGTGTCGTGTCGTATATCTGTCCCATACGGCACAAAACGTCCCAACTGGCCACTGATAAATAATTTAAATGCAGTATCTCTAATATACTTATCACTTCAATAAGCATAATACTGCACAGATCCAATATCCTCCAAATGTAGATGTACGGATTGTAATGTAACAGATGTAACGTACCTGAAATGAAGTAAAAAACAAAAGAAAGAATTATTAGTGATGCCTGGCTTGAAGGGCGATAAATCGTTTATGAGTTGTAATGACACCCCATAAATTTTGCCCGAAAAATTGCTCTTGCCAACCCAAACAGAAGGAAAACATTTGAAACAAAGTCATATTTCAGGTCTACTTTCATGGAAGATGTTGAAGGTCTTGCAAACACAATGTAAAAGAGAAACTTTTTATCCAACCAACAATACGAATGCCTTGACGATACATTCATCTACGCCCATGACCTTCCATTCGCCCACGGTTCTCCTTGGAGCCATCGCACGAAACGCACCGAACACCGAAAAGCTCCAACGAACAACTTTCTGATATTCATTAAATTAAATTTATGCTGTCAATACTGCCAGAGCAGCTCGTTGCTACTCTAATCCCTAATCAAATAACAAGCAGTATAAAGAGAGCTATAGAGCTTAGGCCGGAGAAAAAGCTCGCCAGGGGAAAGCGTACCCGTCAGTGATACCACTCGAGAGCAAAACAGAACAGAACAGAAGTCACTTCCAGCAAAGTCGAAGTCAGTTCGATCCGGGGGTTGCTCCGACAACGGGGCAGGATGCTGCTTCCTCCACGTGACCCCATTTCGGCTCCGTTCCTTCGTTCCTTCAGAACGCTTGTGTTTGGGATGGTTGTAACACGCCCGAGGCCAAATATAAACGAGAAAAATGAGCACACAGCACCGAGTAGAACGAAAAACGAAACACCAGAAGGAAATCCTATTTTCATATTTCTCGCTGGCAGTTTTCAAATAACACTCTGTGTGCCAACATATAGACCCATCATAACTGTCTGTCTGTCTGTTCGCGTGTGTGGGTGGGAGGGTAGCTTTCTGCTCATTCGGAGGTGTTGTTGGGAGGCACGTGAAATGTGAACCGTGCAGAAATATTGTCTTCATTAAATGGTGAATACTGAAACCTCAAATGATTGATGCCATTACAGTAAGATGTTGCATCTGAGGGAACTCCAAAGTGAATCATGGCCTACCAGTCGACATCAAGACATCAATCAATCATTCTTTGATTTTCTAAGCTCCAACTGGGTAGGTAGGCCGTTGTAGTTATAATACTCATTAAAGCAGCATTCTTGTTGAATTTTATGTTGCTGTCGGAACCCGAATCGGCCATCGAAGACGGTTTATCAGCTCGTCCTAGTCAGTGGTGAGATAAGCCGGCTAAGCTGTCATAAGCCGATTTCGACGACTGACGGTGATGATGATAACGTTGGAGGTGGTGGTGCGTCCTCGAGGGGCCTTGTGTCAAAGATTTCCAGATGGCTTCTACTCAATTTCCTCCTGTCAGTGGTAGTGCGGCCACAAGAAGAAAAAAAAAACCCAACCAATCAATGGAAACCCGATTGGGAATTCGAAATTTTGAAAGTCACCGCACTCACAAAAGCTTCTTATTTCGTGGGGTCCGGTCGAACGGGTAGGTTAAATGCACTCATCTTGGAAGCTGTCAGTCAACGAAAAATCCCCTTCACGGAAAGCACTGAGTGAAATTGATTTAATGGAATCTAGCTGCCTTGTTCGTAGAACCGTATGTGGGTCGCCCATTGGAACAGGGGAAGTAAGAATCCAGTGTCGAGAGTGAGAGGATTCGTTTACTTAGGAAAAGAGGTTCCGAAAAGGTCATGCTCTGGAGGCCCGTCTGGTTTCGGTTGGCTTCAATATCGAGAAACGAGGATGGGTTTTGAATTGTTGAACTTGAACTTTTGTCTGAGCAGTATTTAATGAGATGAATTCAAAACAATATTGGTTGGTTTAATTTGGTAGGGCTGCTGAATCCAATATGAAAAAGTGTTTTGATAGTTCGATCCTTGCCTTGAATATTGAATATTCTTATTTTTGAATGAGGCGTTCCAACCCTCAAGGACTATTTATAACGGACACACAGAGCAAACTGCTAGGGGAAATGTGGGTAACCCCGCCAGGGTGGGTAAGCCTGTTACCCCAACGGTTTTACTAGAAAATAATTGTGTAGGATGTTTTTGACTTTACCTATTACTAGTATTTATCATTTTTACCATTTCGAGACACATCATACCCACTGTGAACTGTCAAACGCGAAGAAAATAAACAAAACAAACGCAAGCGTCGTCGCAGCAATACCGGATGTAATTTTTCGATGGTAGATTTTAACGTCTTGACAAATACTTAAGTACCGAAATTCAATTCCATCGATCGCGTACTTTCATTTACAATGTATCCTAGCCCAAGTAACAATTTTAGTTTTATTCCAGCCGTATAACACTTCTCCCGGCTTTGTTGATAAAACCAAAATCAAAACTGTTTTGTCTACCAACACCTCCTCTATGCTTCTTTAAAACCGAAATTTGTACAAAGTGGCCCACTCTATAGACGGTTGTGAAAACAAATTAGTAAAACCTTTCTAAGACGATAAAGATTTTGAAAATGTTCTGGTGAAAGATGTTATGACCACTTGAGAACCATCATAAAACCTATTGGCCACCATCAAAACCAGAATAGGGCTGAATGGCCACAGCTGTCAAACTTCACGGCGATATCGTGGTTGGATTTTGTTGTTTTGCTTTGTTGCTCTTCTGATTCATTCAACAGCAAATAATGGCTCAGAAAAAAAGTTCTTCTGTTGCGGGAAATTATGATTGATAGCAAAATATATAAAACAAATTGAGTTTTTTTTATAGCGTATCATGCTCCAAATCATATGCGCATTTAATTTTATGGTAAACATTGGCACGATAACAGCTGAAAATTAATGCGCCTTGGAAATTATGCGAGTTTACAACAACAAAAACAAAATTGAAAGAAATATATTCCGTAAATTAATCATGAAACTCCTGAAAATTGATGGAATTCAATAAGGTTATCTAAACGAATACCGAAGTTTGTCTCAGATCTACAGTTCAATTGTATTACATTTAAAATTTGGTGTATTTATTTTTTCACATTTCAATCATTTCATATATTTCAACATGGCGATTGCAAGAAATCACAGTTTTGCCAAAAAGCCAATTTATCTTAGCAATGGCTACTATAAAACTATCTGGTCGCTTGGTAGCTTTCCTCAATGCCAGTTAGCCGTTTAATGCATTTACTGGAGGCAAAATGGTTTTAAAATGCTTTTTCAACTGATCATAATAAGATAATATGAATGAGTCCTAAAACGGCATTTCAATATCGCATTTTACGAGTTCATAAAGTCGAAATAAAACCTTTGATAGGAGTAAAAGGAATTTCAGAAACAAGGTTTTAAGATCGTAGTAAACAAGCTGTGTAGGTTCTCATAAACCTGACTAACATATGAAACTTATTGGCACCTCTTGGTGCCATAATAAAACCAAATTGATTTCAAGTGGCTTTCATAAAACATTAATAAAACTTAATAAAGCAGGATGGTGTTAGCAATGTTACTTGGGAAAGCTGAGATTAATTGAAAGGTAAGTTTAAAATTATCCAAGATTTTCGGTATATTTAAGAAAAAAAAACATGCATTTCGGGTATGCCCGTCACTGATCGGTGCGGGTGTCTCTGCTCTTTGGATCAGCGGATGTTTGTGAAACTACCTAACCATTTTTATCAGATACCACGCAACTACAAACGGAAGACCAACCGCAGCAATTGGACCGATCAGCAGCTGATCCAGGCAAAGGACGCAGTGGATCGCGGGATTTCTGCGAATCGTGCTGCTAAGACGTTTGGAATTCCTACGTTGGCAGCCCATGTTACGGGAAAGGTAGTGAGGTCGAAACTGGGATCACGAGAAACGGTTTTCACGCCGGAACAGGAAGCAGAACTTTTGCAGCACCTGCTTGATCTGGAAAGTCTTTTTTACGGCATTACAAAGAACGATGTCCGTGAGCTGGCTTTCGAGCTGGCTGAAAAGAAATAAGATTGACCATCCGTTCAACAAAAAGAAGAAAATGGCAGGGTGCGAATGGATGGTCGGATTTTGAAGCGCAATCCGAAACTTTCATTCCGCAAGCCGGAGCCCACGTCGGTTGCTAGAGCCAGGGGATTTAACAAAGTTTCAGGTAACGCCTTCTTCGACATGTATGCAGCTGCCCTTGGAAAGAGGAACTTTCGTCCGGAACGCATCTAAAGACTGTATTCGATGAAATTTGGACACACTCAATCGTTCGTAATTTTTTAGCGTGTGGGTAAAAATTATTGAAATTTTAACTGAATGTATTTCATTGTGTTGTGTCAATTGTGAAATGAGTTTCGTGAAAATCGGTCGAGTGATTTCCGTGATGGCTTCGAATGAAGAAATAGTGCAACAACAAATTTTGGGCGCTCTTTTCGAAAACCCAAACGCTTCTCATCGATGGATCGGAAAACAGCTCGGAATCGCACATTCAACCGTATCTCATGTGATCAAAAAGTTTAAGGACCGTAAGACAACCAAGCGGAAAAATGGTAGTGGCAAAAAACGTGGCACATCAAATCCGGAGAAGGCCAGGATGGTATTGAACCAATTTAAGCGTTATCCCAACATTTCGATCAGGGATGTTGCGAAAAAGGCGAAAGTTTCAGTTTGTTTTGTGCAGAAAACAATGAGACGTTCTGGATTACATGTGTACAAGGTCCAGAAGGCACCGAACCAGAGCGATAAACAGAACTCGGTGGCCAAAACTCGTGCAAGAAAACTGTACAGGGAGTGGCTCACAAAACCGTTCTGCATTGTGATGGACGATGAGACCTACATTAAAGCCGACACCAAACAAATGCCAGGACAGGAACACTACGTCGCCACCTCTAAATTGGCCGTTCCGGAGAGTGTACGGAAGAAGAAACTGTCGAAATTCGCCAAAAAATTCCTTGTCTGGCAAGCGATCTGTGGATGTGGCAAAATGAGTTAGCCCTTCATCACCTCTGGGACCGTCAACGGACAAATCTACAAGGACGAATGCCTCCAAAAACGACTGCTGCCCTTTTTGAGATCTCACGATGGCCCGACACTGTTTTGGCCGGATTTGGCATCTTGCCACTATGCCCGGCCCGTCTTAGACTGGTACAAAGATAATAATGTAGTTTTTGTACCAAAAGACGTCAACCCTCCAAACACTCCGGAACTTCGCCCAATTGAAAAATTTTGGGCAATCATGAAGGCAAAGCTTGTTTAAACTCCAAAACTGATAGAAAATGAACTTGAACTAAAGAAAGTGTGGTTAAAGTAAGTAAGCAAGTCGGTCCTATCATTGCCCAAAATTTGATGAAAGGGGTCAAGGCAAAGGTGCGGGCATTTGGGTTGGGAGAAAAGGTTCAATAAATCAATGATGTCAAAACCTAACCATTTAGTAGTACTTTATTTCCAGAAAGTTTGAAAAGAATCGGGCTCAAGGAAAATTTTTGGTGACCTATTTTGTGTGTCCAAATTTCATCGAATACAGTCTTTAACTCCTAAGTCTCTAATTTTGTTGCATCTTTCAATTAAATGATTTCCTTGGGTACACGTGAAATCATGATGAGTAAATTTTCTCGAATATGATATGATGTTACACTTTTTAATATTAATTTCAAGCATACTTTTAACACACCATTTGTAAGGCTTGTTCGCGAAAAAATCTGGACAACCCTAAATACGTATATCTCTGGAAATACTTCATCAACGCGTGAAATATTTCGTAGGCTGATGAACGTATGTCTGTTCATTGTTTAAAATACATTTTTGGTGATACTGAAAGCTTTCAGATCGAAGATGGCGTCGAAAGAAGCGCAAGTGCGAAAAGCAATTTTGTGCGGTCGCAATGAAAATCCGGATCGGTCAGTAAGAAAACTTGCAAAAATCTAGGTCTTCCTGCAAGCTCTGTCCATAACGTTTTTAAATCTTTCGATACATGTTTGACAACAGCCCGGAAGGCTGAGAGCGGAACAAAAACGGATCTCAGGAACCGCCAGAAAGGCGTGAAGGTGAAGCAAATATTGCAGAAGAGACCAGATCTTTCGGTACGTACTGTGGCTAGAAAAAAAAAAATGCCCCAACTTTCGTGCATACTTCCAAGCACCGGCAAGGTATGAAGTCGTTCAAGGTGCAAACGGGCTCGCAAGTTGTATCACGAATATTTGACGAAATTTTCCTGCGTGATAATGGACGATGAAATTTATGTGCTGGAAGACTTTAAGCAGCTTCCAGGAATGTCTTATTATACTGCCATGCAACGGAACGGCGTAGAGCAGCATTTCAGGACGAAGAAAAAGACCAAGTTTCCCAAAAAATATTTGATTTGGCAGGCAATATGCAGTTGTGGTCGAGCAAGCCAAAGCTTCATCACTAGCGGTACGGTAAACAAGGAAATATACCATGAAGAATGCCTAATGAAGCGATTGTTACCATTCCTACGCAGCCATGACGCACTCCTCAACAAACATCGGTGTTGAATTAGAGCTTGTTCAAACAAATTTGGAGAAGCTATTCAGCTATTCTAGAAGAAACAGCTGAATAGCTTTTCCAAATTTGCTTGAACAAGCTCTAATTCAACACCGATGTTTGTTGGGTCTCGCTACTCTGGCCCGAATGGAATGGTATAAAGCGAATGGAGTCCATATTGTACCGAAATAGGTGAATCCACCTAACTGCCCTATCGAGCGGTATTTGGCTCTCGTGAAGAAAGAACTGTCTCAATATGAACAACAAGCTACAACTAGAGACAAATTTCGAAAATCTTGGACAAAAGCAGCCAAAGCGATCGCAGAGAAGTCTGCTCAGACCCTAATGGCTGGAGTAAACTTAAGAGTTCGTAGTTTCTTCATGCAGCCTAATTAAGTAACTGTTATTAGTTTTAAGATGACTAACAATGCACAATTAAATGAATAAAAAATGCATCTTGGATTGAACGTACAGCAAATTTGTTTTATTCCAGATTAAATCTGTCCAGATTTTATCGCGAACAAGCCTTAGAAGACATCAAGCTCTGGAAATATTGCAAATCTAACCTATCATGGTTGGCACCTACATATACTAAAGATTTCCATGAACAGTTTCATATCATCAGCATAGATTATAACGTTAAGATGATCTAACACAAAATTAACATCATCAACAAAAAAATAAATAAAAGAGGAGATTCCTGTGGAACTCCTGAGGTGAAATTAGCTGCTCTAGAGATCTTTCCTTTGAAACGTACCTCCTGTCTGTCAAATAAGATTTCAATCTATTTTAATAGTGTCGTGGTTAAACCCACACGCCTCAGTTTGAAAAGTAGCAATGGAATGTCAACTCCATATGCGTAGCCAGGATTGTAAGTAGGGGAGGGCAAGCTTTTTTTAAAGAGAGAGAGAGAGAGAGAGAGAGAGAGAGAGAGAGAGAGAGAGAGCGGATTACCTTTCTTGTCAACTCTAACCCAAAGTACATATTTTACAATATCCGGCCGATTTTGGCAACAAGATCATTCATTTAGTTTCGTTCGTTTATTTCTTTGTTGGAATAATGTCTAACTTAATTACTTTTAAAACACTTTCGATTGTTTTGTTTAAATAACAATGAATCAAACAACTGCTTGAAACTGCTAATTAAAAAAAAAACAATGTGCAATTAACACAATGTGCTCTAAATTTACTAGCAGAGCAACTTTTTCGAAACAAATTTAGAATGAAAAGTAATGAGCATGACATTGACAGTAGCTTTCTTCTTGGTTCAGGCGTGTGTTCTCGACTTGTTGTGGAATTTATTTGATTGGTGGAAATTCCTGAACCTATTTAACTTATTCTTGTTTTATGCTATTGTCATGCAAAACAGTAACCGAGTGCTTATGTACGTGTTTTATCCGATGATCCGTTTTGTTACAAGCATTCTTTTATTCTTGAATACGCGCCGATCCATCGCACATAAATTCGGCGACGGTTTCAGCGTTTTTCTCCCATAGAAACGGAAAAAAACTTTGAGGTAGCTCATCGAAGCTTCTGGTCCGCCTCTAAGCATCTTGCTATGAGGTACCAGGTGAGTTTTTATCGATTGCCTGTCGATCTGCCAAATTTGGAAGATTTCATCATTGAGATATCTCAAATTATAATAATCCGTCCAATGTTTCACAAAACAGCGATTGGCTATAATGAAAGGACCAAGTCACCTCCCTTGGTGCTAAACCGACGAGCCTATACATCAATAGGAGCATAAAGTTGCCAGAAGGCACGAAATGCATCTACACACACTGGATTCACATAGATTATTCTAAAGAAGTTTCTACTTGATTGATAGAGTTGTAAAAATTGAAAGTTTTCGAAGAAAGAGTTTGCTTCGAGCATCGGCAGTGAAAGGTCGTGTCGATGCTTTATTACGCACTATTTTGCTATCGGGCATGGCGCGTTTTGTATTGTTTCGGTTATTTATAATTCGGCGATGCGAGTGATCGAGTAACCACAGAAAAAAAAACAACAAAAATGTTTTCTGGTGAGATGTGGTGGTTCGACAGAAGGGGGGCCCGGCGGTGGGGATCACAATTATTTGTGATCCATAATATTGGTTGGAAGCTCGTCGTGCCACCATATCCCGGAGCAAATAAACCACAAGCTAGCAAACATCAAAGCTGAATAGCTATTTGTTCAGTCAAATTTGGAGAAGTTGTTCTGCTATATCTTCTAGAAAGCTGAATAACTTTTTCAAATGTGTTTGAACAAGCGGTTATTCGACGCTGATGTTTGTAAGTTATCTCATATGGTGAGTGATTCCAATAGCATCTTTCTGTTAGTATAAATAGGTTCAAATCAGAAATCGGTACTAATATTTAAATGTTTTACTAAACTCCGCTTGAATTCAGCTTATCGTTTACTAAAAAGAACCCTGCTGCCACCCAATCTTGTTATCCAATATCCCAGTGATTTCTCGTGGAAAGGCAGACGCTGTCTCGGCTTTCAATCAAACGAGTCTCACACATTCCTACCCTTTACTTATTTGACCTGCATGCGGGCGAGGCAGGCGCTGGTTATTGCCTTAGTTTGGGATCACCAGTTTTTGCACATTGAGGATGTATGCTAATCCTAAACATCATCTGTTAGTTCTCTGTGTAGTAACAGCTGATCTGACAGCAACGGAGTAGCAATCTCGGGCGGTCAATCATGCTCGTGTCTTGCATGTAAGAATACACCCAGGTAACCAATAAGCAGGTCCAAAGCGTATTTACAGCAACCAATCAAGCAATTAAGTCGCCATAAATGCAACATAAATGCCACTTTTGGCCCCAAGATACGGCTGCTTTACTGCAATACTATGATAATGCTTCATTCATGCTATTTTGCATTCGAAATGCTTATTACAGACTACAAGCATTTAAATAGCATTTGAAATGCAACTGTACAACAGATAGCATTCAAGATGCTGATATAATGCTAATATAATGCTTGTAGCATGAATGAAATGCAGATTTAGGGTTGATTTACTGCATATACTAATGCTTATTGGTTACCTGGGCAGTACCGTAAAAGGGGATAACATTGACCGGTTTGCCCATATCATCAATAGTCCACATAACAATTTTTCGTTGACACACTTTCTAGCTATCAATTATGTTTCTTAAAATAGTATTTTTTGGCTTCCGAAAGCTATAACATTGGTTTAAATATTAAGTTTTTTGATTGCCAAGAACTGGAAGTTGAATTGAGCATAGCTTTTTCATCTATCGGCTCGTGGGGGGAAAAAAGCAATAAATGCTTGTCTAATAGTTAACATAATAGGTTTAAGATATTTTTTTATATACGTTAGGTTTGCTAGGTTGGGTTCTTGATTACAGGAAAAAAACTGTACTAAAATTCGTAGCCTTTCCTATTTAAAAATATATCCCATTGTTGTCCACTTTTTGCGCTTTTTTGCTAAAACTTGTCACAAAATCGAGGCAACTTCGCGCTTTTTCATTGAGGCAAAGCGGGAATAATACAAACATTAAACATAAGTAATAGACAATTGAAACAAACACAAAAAAAATAAAAATAAAATCGAAAGTTAGGGGGGGGGCGACGGCCCTCCCCTGCCCCCTCTTGGCTACGCCTATGGTCAACTCTATTAAACGCTTTGCTAAAGTCAGTATATAAAGCTCCCACGAAATTTCTTCTATCCATTGCACCAAAAGAAAATTCTACAAATTCCAATAGATAAGTAAATGTTGATCTTTCTTTGAATAAAACCATGTTGATTATTTGAAATCCAGCGTTTTACCTGGTTGAATAATGTTTGATTCACAATCGCTTCAAACATTTTAGGAACACTTGAAATGATTGTGATTCCTCTATAATTTTTAATGTCTGATCGTTTGCCAGGTTTAACAACGGACCATTCTCACAACCCTCATCTTCCAAGGACCAACCATACGGTTGCATGTAAAAGGACACGAAAAGGACTTCCAAAGGACCAAATACCACGACCAGCATTAGACTGCACCAAGCCAGTTCATCTGCTATCTACTGTACGGATTATTTGTAGCAGGATCTTACAAACCCCATCTCTCAGGAGGCCCCTTCCGGCACTCCTGTCGTTTTGCCTTACCGGAGACAAACCAGCCACAAGCTGAAAGTCTCTCTAATAAAGAAACCTAGCATGACCTAACCTGGACTGGAGTATCAAGCGAGGAATATCAACCCTGAGGTAGCTAAGGCTGCCTACGAGGATGTTTCCTCCACATAAGAGGGTCGACATTTGTTATCTACAGACGGTTCATAGATCGACGACGAGCTTGATTACGGGGCGTCTACGGAGGCCTTAAGCCATGCGCTATTGCAAATATGCAAGTCGTTAAAGGGGACTCAGATTGTTCTGTTTTCTGACTCTGAGAGTTGTCTATCTGCATTTCGGCATGGGCTGGGTATGTCTGGTTATGAGGGCACTGATAAACCGGAAAACCAGGGGCATCTTGCTCAACTGGAGGATAAACCCATACCCAAGAAATTCTTTAATCTTAACATTTTAACATTTTCGAATCATTCGAAACCCCCTTTCCAACTCTCTTTTCCAATCAACATGCTGAAAAGTTCTTGGCTTTATGGTTGCGGTTTCTTAACTGAAAACTTATGTTTGAACTTCTCCCTCTTTCGTTGAATAAAAAACATCACCTCAGGATTTATTCTTCGCAAATCACTTGAGCCAACAAAAATTGACAACCCAAACGTTCGTTCTCTGCTCTTGCAAAAAATAAAAAAATAGAACTGGAAGAAGAGATGATGCTTTCCCAATTTAGTGCCAGTTGAAACTTTCCTCTTCTCTTTCAAAGAACGTTCACTCCAGTGAATCCTACCATTCATACGGGGAAGCAACTCACAGGCAAACTTTACATAGTCTATGTACCCACCGTCGTCGACGGAAAAGAATTTCAATTAAATATTTGCTATTTCAGATATTTTATTCCTGCCAGAAGAAGCAGATTCCAACCCAATAACGCTATGGAAGATGTAAATACGAACGATTCATGGAATTGTTGCTCCACTATCCTTGCCATAGCTTTGTGAGTACCTTCCAACTTCCAATCTGTGTTGGTATATTGATAGAGCCTTTCTACCATTCTTGCGAAAGAAAGGTATGCATATTTATTGGAATACTGATGTTCTATCTGAAGCCCAGAGGGTCAAACCTTATATATCCATATAATTTAGTTCAACAAGGCTCAAACAATTCTGTGAGATTTTTCGAATCTTCGAAATTCAAACATTAGAAGAATCTGATCTCAACTCAGTTGGATACATTCCCGATTTTCCAGTCAATATTCATTCTGAATCAACTCCAATCGAGTTTTCAATCCTAGGATGGCTTCTACGCTTTCTCCGGAATTTTCCTCTTTGCCAATTTTCCGGAGTGTATTTGTTTATTTGGCGGGCACACGAAGCTGCGATAGCACGACTGTCGTCAAGGTTAATTATTTCAACTTTCGATGCGAGCATGTTCCGGGAAGTTTCCTAGCGCCGGAGGCCAGGACACGGCACGTGAAGGCTTCAACAACGTTGATGTGGTTAAGCAATGTTGAAATACCTGCCCTTGGCGAAAGGGGGAACTACGTGACGGGAGGCAAGCAGATTTAGGTGATGACAGCTTAGTTGAGAGGTCGGAGAGAAGTCCCGGAGACTTTGTTGAACTTAATTAATTATGCAATTAATTTGGCTTACGACAAACTGTTTGGATGATAATAAAAGCGTTCAGGGCTGGAGAAGTTTAGTGGATGGCAGAGACGTGTGCGAGTTGCAGTTCGAGGCGACGATGAATTCCCGGGTGAATAGAGCGTAAATCAGAGTGAGCTTACCGCAGTATGATTGCGATAAAATAGGCAATAAATGAAGAATTTCCACACGGTGACAGCGCGTTGTTGTGTGTTATCTACGAAAGATTTTTCAAATTTAGCTTTTCTGTGTAATATTTCAAGTGGAAGCAAAAATCGAAACGACCAAAATTGGACACATTTGATGAAATGTAAATGTAAAAAATTACATTTCTTAGCCTCTATCGAGATATGAAATGAATCTACTCTCTACAAGATATTACTTATGCAGAAGCCCCCCTACCTTCTCCCAACGTAGCGCAAACAGTTTCGTCATCTCAAGCTCCAACCCAGCAAACCTGACCAGCAACAGAACCAAACACTGCCAATCATCACAACCCAGCAGAAGGAAGCAGAAAATCGCTTTTCTCCATTTCCCTCCGACCGCCAAACCCTGGGAAAACATACGAGGATTAGCTCTGTTTGCCATTTTCGCTGAGCTGTATGTGTTGCTATGTTCCCATGCCTTGCGATCATTATCGCAAAAAATTAACATCATTCTTCTCCCTCTTTAAAGACAATCACAGCGAGAAGATGAAGGTCGCCCCGTCCCCTGCCCGCCCCTTCCGAATACAGCGGGAAACAAACAACGATTTTCCCTTTTCATTCGGTTTCCTCACGCAAGATGTAAAACACCTTGGAAGCGGGTTTTAACTTGCCGGAAAGTTTCCGCACCAAAATGGATGTTCCGTTCGGTATCTGTGTCTATCTCCAATGGTTCCATCTCGTTCAAACCCCCGCCTTGCTCGTCACGTTGCCAAGTGGATAGATGTAGAAAACCAACGAATTTAACATTTCCGTAAATTGTATCCACTTGTTTCCAAATTGGACCGAGAATTAAGATGCGGAGATAAGCGGAAATTAGTTAAAGGCTCATTAGTGCGATATTAGGATGATTTCTTGGGATGTTTTTTTCTTCTCTTCTCACTGCTTCTTAAGCAGAGGAAAAGGAGATTCTTTTCAAAAGTTCTGAGATCTAGAATTATTCCGTTAGCCTTGGAGGTGAACGCTAGGATTTGGTAATTTCTATATAGCCAGTAACCTTGGCTTGATTTGAAAACAAAGCTGAACGAAAAGAATCTCGATCGCAGCAAGCCGTGCTTGGAAACTGACGGTTTTGTTTTTGCTGCGTCCTTTTCGTAAAAAATAAAATCAAAAATATATTCGTAATTCAACCTAAACGAACAGTGAAATCATCAAATCTCCACGTGTTTTGTGTTAGATGTAGTGAATATAATCGATTCCCTCCCGAAATTTGTGATGGTCGGTAGTTTTTCCCCATTTTTTTGTTTATTTTTGTGCTTCGCCCCCGCACCCGGACGAAGAGTTAAAATCAGTTTAGTTGTGTTTGTTAGTGCTGTTAGTTTTTTGCCACACGGACATAAATGATTAAATTTGAGTATTTTTCCGCTTTGTCGCGAGGGTATTGATGATTATAAGCAGTTTAGAAGTCGCCTCATAGCGAGGGATTTGGATTATTGACAGAGTGTGGAGAGAGACAAAAGAAAGCCAGTGTAATGTAGAAAACGGCCATTTGCTGGTCAGAAGCAAAGACCGAAGCTAACGCGCATACGCGCGTGTGCATATAATTTCAGATGCACTCACCACGTGGTTTACAGAGGGAGAGCTGTGAAGTTTTTTTTCTTCCGTTGCACAATGATTATGATTTTCAAGTTAAATTTCTTCGCCAAAGTTTTTTTTTACCTGTGATTTTCATTGTATTGCATTTGTGCGCGAGGTACTAATCGTATTCGGGCTGTTCCATTCGAAAAAGATGCTGTGAAGATATTTGCCGAATAGCGGAGTGCTACTTTTGCAGAGACATAAATGCATCCCTAAGCATCACAGGTAAGCCGTCCAAATTAAGACTGTACATCAGCGAACAATTCCGGTGAGATCTATCTAATTGTAACTAAATTTCAACGATACTGCAAAATACGTGCCATCCTCAAAACAATCCGATTTGATGATGGAAGTGTACGCACAGGGGACTAGACCGAGCGTCACGTATCAGCATCTAGATAACGGTTTCGGGAGAACTTTCATGGTCGGGAAATTCTCCGTCGGAGTAGGCTAGGTCCACTGCCGGGGACTAGTCTGAGTAGATCGTGAAAAAGCACCGGCAATTGGTCGTCGGGGCGCCTGTGGACTGGAAGTCAACCTCCAACCAGTACCGCAGGACCGACCTAGACATCTGCCCGGATTGCATTCGTTTCGGAAGAACTTCCACCGCCGGGGAACTCTTCGTCGGAGTAGGATGGATCCACCGTCGGGGATTATTTTGAGTATTCCGTAGCGAGTCACCGGCATGAGTCGTCGGGGCACCAGGGAACCGGAAGCAATCCTCCAACCGGAATCACTGGACCGACCTCGAGACTACCGGACAACATTGAAGCAAGCATATCGCGTTCGTTAACGGTTTCGGGAGATATTCTTTCAGCGGGGAACCCTCCGCCGGAGAAGGCTATCTCCACCGTCGGGGAGTATGCCGAGAAGCACCGATTGTGACAAACCGCCAGTTCAGGGTCGTTGGGGCGCCAGTGAACCGGAAGTCACCCTCCAACTGGAATCGCTGGACTGACCTCGGCATCCAACTGGTCAACAAGAAGAGTAGTACATCTACAACCGGAGTGCGCAGCAGCAGAAGTTTTATGGTGATGAGATCAGCGAACTAGCGCGACTAGCTAGGCCTGGCAACAAAAGAAGTGCATGAGCACAGCCTCCTCCCGAAGTAGTCACTTCCAGTGGAATCCGGGCGATGCAGGCAACGTCAGACTCTTGGTGGAGTTTAGAGGAGTAGAGTCCCTCACTCTGGCACACGATGGACGAATTCGGTAGCTGGAGTCGGGCTACCGAACGTGTGCTAGGTCGGCGTAAAAGCTTTACCACCAAGTAAAAAAACAAAAAAAAACACACACACACACACACACGCACACATACACACACACACAACAGCTGAACAAAAAACCCATCTCGTCTAGGAGAGAGGAACTTCATTGGATTTTTAATTCAAATTTACCGAGGTTTATTCGATTGTGAAAATATCATTAAGATGGTTTCAGAATAATCGCAAAACGAATGACTAGTTAAGGGCCGGTTCATAAACCACATAGACTCATTTTTGAAAATCTCAGACCCCACCCCCTCCCCCGTCGTAGACTTTTCTCCATACATTTTTTGAAATTTTGTATGGAGCGTAGACTTTGGTAAACCCCTCCCCTCCCCCCAGAAAAGTCTACGTGGTTTATGAATAGCCCCAATATTGATTAACAAAGTCGTTTACAGAAGGTTTCCATTTTTCGCAAAATATGAGAGTATACGGGGAAATTGAGCTTGGCTTTTATTGCTCTTGACAATGTTTTGAGCATTTTGAGCTACCCTGTTGAAAGTACAGCACAAAATAGCTTAATATAAATCAAAATCAAATGATTCACTCAGTGAGTATGAGTAGGGTCTTGTATCTAAGCACTCAAACATAAAAAATATTTGTTTCGACAACGTAAGAGAAGAAAAAAAATTGACTTATTTTACCGGTTAATCATGCAACAATACTGCCATCTGTTGGTGAACTCACCCATGCATCGCCAATCGTAGCAACCCTGTTGTGTACAGAGTAAAAATTGACTTGATTGATTTGCAGCAGCCATGGCGAAAACAGTCAAGCAACCACGCTCGATGATTTGTTCGAACATCTCCGGCACTTCATGTACACTGGATATAGCCGATCCGGTATTTAGAACAGGGCGAGGGCGTCGGACGGAAATCTGGTTCCGCCGACCGACAGTACTGCGCGACCGTAAAGTGTAACAAACATTGAAGAGAAAGACAAAGGGAAGGTGTACCGCGCCAAACGGTTAAGAAATAGGATTAGATTTACGGATAACCGAACAACGGAGGAATACGGCGCGAGGTCCAGCAAGCAGCCATAAGCGGTCGTAGCATGAGGGAACAGGGACCATGTCGTCCCCCCAGATGCCCCGACCCCGGTCCAGGCCCTGGCTATTCTCGATTAGAGGAAGGACCATACGGTGGAAGGTTCAGCAGGTATCCGTAAGTTATCGTGACAGGGAGATCGCGGACGATCTAGAAGGTAGCCTCCCTCCCAAACATCCCAAAACTGTTTTTGACCGTTGCTCATCTCGATTGGATTAGCGTCAGGTCGCAGAAACTTACTACTAAAGACCTATGTAGTTATACATAGTGGGTGCGTAAAGCACAATAGCCCCCATGCATGAAGTAATACCGGAAGGTGCTTCTTGGAAGGGTCGGGGCTCGAAGCTCAGGTGGTTTTTTAGTAGGTCGAGGAGTTGGCACTCCCCACACCGTGACTTCTTCAGGTGTCGGTTTGCAGATTTTCTATCCCGTCTGAAAAAAATAAGATATTAAAAAAAAAAACACAGAAAAGCAGTACAACAGGCAAAAATTACGATTGCAGAATTCACCATAGGCTCAAAGTGTGAAGTCTGATAATCGACGATCGACTGAACTTTAACAGCCACGGCGATTACCCCTTGCCAGAATACAGCAAAAGTGACCACAGTGTTGACCAGAATCATGCGGAACAAATTGGTCCACGTCAGTGCTCCGGTACAGTAGTCCGGCCTGATTTCCATTAATAAAGATGTCATGAAATAGGTTTGAACAGCACATTCAGGTCATTAAGGAAGTACAGATAACATATTTTTGGTCACTCGTTACCCTCCCGTCACTTTATTAGTGTAAATACCACTACCCTATCATTCTGATTTGACAAATCGATTGTTCAGCCAGAATATTATATCTGGGAAAAATTTGTTTGAATTTCTAAAATTGGATAATCTACCTTACAAATACGTCCTCTCTAATGATCTATTGATCAGATCGCAGACAGGTGTCACTGAACCTTTCAAGTGAGGCTGTTTTTTTCTTCTTCTAATATCAGCCTGCTTATGTATTTTTTTTTTTTTTCGGGGTCACCAAAATCATCTTTTTAGAGCAAAATTTTTTTTTTTTTTTTTATAAATTTGGTTTTAAAAAAAAATTTAATTAAAATTTAAAAAACATTTTTGTGGGGGGGGGGGGGGGTTATAAAGGGTGTCCACGATGAAATTGCCACACACAAAATTGATTCGCAAAATTCGAGTTTTCATCCGATTGCCATCAAATTTTCAGGGATTGAGAAATAACTAATAAACTTCATTTTACCATTTTACTCGTATTTTATTTACAGTCCATACGCAAATGCCCGCACCTTGGCCTTAACCCCGGCCATAAGATTCTGCACAACCTGTGAATCAACCGTTTTTTGCATGTAAATCCATACTTTCTTCAGTTCCTCGACTGTCTTCACTACCTTAGGTCATTTAAGAAGGTGCTGCTTCATAATCGCCCAGTACTTCTCGATGGGGCGGAGCTCCGGAGTGTTGGGAGGGTTGAACATTTTCGGCACGAAATTGACCTTATTGTCCGCATACCACTTCAGCACGTCCTTGGAGTAGTGGCATGAGGCCAAATCCGGCCAGAAGATTGTTGGGGCGTTGTGGGCCTTCGGGAGAGGAAACAGCCGCTTCTGGAGGCACTCTTTTATGCACACCTGTCCGTTCATCGTGTCCTGGGTCACGAAAGGTGCACTCCGCTTCCCGCACGTGCAGATGGCTTGCCAAACCAGGAATTTCTTCGCAAATTTGGACATCTTCTGAGTGCGGACATGCTCCGGAACGCTGAACTTATCCTTGGCCGTGAAAAACAGGTTACCGGGGATCTGTTTGAAGTCGGCCTTCACATACGTTTCGTCGTCCATGATGCAGCATTCAACTTTCGTCAGCATGTTGAGGTACAACTTCCTGGCACGGGTTTTGGCGGACTTGTTCTGCTTCTCGTCGCGATTAGGGGCCTTTTATACCTTGAACGTTCGAAGCCCAGCCTTAGTTTTGGCCTTCTGGACAAAACTTCGACTTAGGTGCAGCTTCTTAGCCACATCCCGAACGGAGGCGTTCGGATTTCGGTTGAAGGCCCCAACTACGCGGTTGTGATTTTTGGTGTTGTACGGAATACTTTTTCCTTCACTTCTGGGCTTCCGATCGGTGGTCAACCGTTCCTCGAACCGCTTAATCACTCGCGATACCGTGGAATTCGCGATTCCCAACGTTTTAGCGATGGAACGATGCGAGAGATCCTTGTTCTCGTGATGAATGCGCAAGATTTTATCACGCACGAGCTGTTCTTTCGACTCCATTTCCGCGAGTTTTGATCACAGGACTTTAAAACTTGCAGGATGTAAATAATGCACTATGAACTAAATCTACCAAAATTTTCATTAAATTCTACCCAACGGTTAAAAAGTTAGAGCAATTTCATAGTGTGACAATTTCATCGTGGACACCCTTTAGGAATTAAAATTTTATGGATGAGTAAATTACGGTGGGAATTTTGAACAAAGCTTACAGAACAATAGTTTTCTGATGTCGGAATTAAAAAAAAGGGGATGGACGGTTTTAATGACAAAAAAACACCATATACAAAAAAAGGCAGGGGGGAATTTAAAAATTTGGGGAGATGGGAAAGGCCTAGGGCAGGGATGAGAAAAAATTTAAAAGAAAGGGTGTGGGGGTTTTTAAAAAAAAAAACGGTTTTTTGTGGGGGGGGGGGGGGGGGGGGAAGGAATAATGGGGTAAGTGGGGGGGGGGGGGGGGGGAAAAAAAATTTTTTGTTGGTTAATTTTTTTTTACCCGAAAATTTCAGATTTCTGTTTTCGGGTAATTTGACCCCTTTAGACTTAAGAGGTCATATATGACACGAAAACGCAAATGGCTCCATAAAATAGCAGACTGGAGGAAAGTTTACACTGTGTTTGGCAAATTTGTTCAAACATCAATTCTTGTATCTGAAAAAAAAAAAAAACATAAGAGTTTTGGGCCTAACTGACGACCTAGAACATCCAGAACAGTTCAGAAAGAAAAAATAAATGCCTTATATATAGTTTTATGCATTGTTTTAGTATATGGTACACATGCATACGTGTTATTTAATTCTCGCTGATAAGCGTTACACATTTTTGTATCCTTCTGGGATGTTCTAGGTTATCCAAACTGTCCTGAAGTTAAGAACTGGAAATCAACGGTAGTAACAGTAGCTAATCTATGTCATCCAAACTGTCCTTGTGTTCAGAACATAAGGTTAACAGTTGTAACAGTATTTTTTTAGGCAATACATAGTTGCAATTAATATTCAAAAATATTCAATTAATATTCTTGAAGGTCAACAAACATTATAAAGTAATATGACATGTTCTATGTCATTAAAACTATTGTTGGTATCAGAACATAAGAGCTACAGTTGAATATCTTGGAAGAACGACTTACATTATGAGATGATATTCGGATGTTCTAGGTTATTCAAACTATCCTGGAGTTTAAAACTTAAATTAAATCTTTCTGGACCAAACAGAGAAACAAAATGTGTTTGACCAAATTAAGTGAGTCTTCTGTATGGTCAACAAATATAATGAGATATCATGAGATATGCTAGGTGACCTTGATTTCAGAAGTTAGGATCTACATTCGTAAAAGTAGCTTTTGAACCTATGAAAGGGTACGACATGCACTCAAATACATTCAGTGAATCATCAGACAAAGAATATCCCATAATTATGTTATAATGTACGTTGATCTTCCAGGACATTCACTGAATATGATTGAATGCATACCGAAACATGGTATAGCAGATAAATCTACTGTTACAACTGTAGATCTTAAGTTCTGTACTTACGGACAGTTTGAACGACCTAGCCCATTTCAAAAACATGTATCCTACCTGTAAGATCATATCTTTTCATGATCAAAATTTATCAATTGAACGTTATCTATTTATACAAAAATGAGTTTCTGTCTGTCTCTCTGTCTGTCTGTCTGTATGTCTGTCTGTCTGTCTGACCCGAATCGGAAACTACCAAACCAATCGACGTGAAATTTTGTATGCAGGGGTTTTTGGGGCCGAAAAAGGTTCTTATGATAGTTTTAGACCCTTCCCATCTTTAGAAAGGGGGGCTCCCATACAAATGAAGCACAAATTTCTGCATAACTCGAGAATTGATCAAGCAAAGGAACCCAAATTTAGCATGCGGAAGTTTTAAGAGGCAGAAAATGTTTTTGTGGTAGTTTGAGACCCCTCCCCTTTCTAGAAAGGGAGGCTCCCATACAAATGAAACAGAAGTGTCTGCATATCTCAAGAACTAATCAAGCAAATGGAGCCAAATTTGGCATGTGGGGTTTTCTGGAGGCGAAAAAGGTTTCTATGGTGGTTTGAGACCCCTTCCCTCTCCTAGAAAGGGTGTTGTCAAACAAATGAAACTGAAATTTCTTCATAACTCTAGATCTAATAAATCAAATTGAACCCCATTTGGCATGTGGGGATTTCAAAGGCAATGAATGTTTCTACGGTAGTTTGAGACCCCTCCTCCCTGTCTGGTAGGGGGGTGGCAGGGCTCCAATACAAATGAAACACAAGTTTCTGTATAACTCGAGAACTAATCAAGTAAATGGAACCACATTTGGCAGGTGGAGGTTTTTCAAGGCAAGAAATGTTTCTAAGGTGACTCGGGCCCCTCCCTTCTCTGAAAGGAAGGCTCATATACAAATGAAACACAAATTTTTGAATAACTCGAGAACTTATCAAGTTATTGGAACCACATTTGGCATGTGGATGTTTTCGAAGGCAAGAAATGTTTCTTTTGTGATTTGAGACTCCTCCGCTCACTGAAAGAGGGGTCTCTCATACAAATGAAACACGAATTTCTGCATAACTCGAGAACAAATCAAGCAAATGGAACTAAATTTGGCATGTGGAGGTTTTCGAAGGCAAGAAATGTTTCTAAGGTGGTTTGAGACCCCTCCGCCTTCTGGAAGGGGAGACCTCCATAAATATGAAACATAATTTTTAGCATAACTCGAGAGCCAATGAAGCAAATGAAACCAAATTTGGCATGTTGAGGTTTTTTAAGGCAAGAACTGTTTCTATGGCAGTTCAATACCGCGTCCCATTTTGAAGGGGGGGGGGGAGGCCCCCATACAAATAAAAAGCAAATTTCTGCATAACTTGATTACTAATCATGTAAATGAAACCACTTTTAAAATATGGGGGTTTTTGGAGGCTAGATTTCTATATACATAAAAATGAATTTCTGTCTGTCTGTCTGTCTGTCTGTCAGACCCTTATAGACTCGGAAAGTTTTGAACCGACCAACGTGAAAATTTATATGAAGGGGTTCCTGGGGCTGGGGAAGGTTCTTATGATTGTTTGAGACCCCTACTCTCTCAGGAAGGGGGGCTCTCATACAGATGAGACACATATTTCTCCATAACTCGAGAACTAATCAAGCAAATGGAACCAAATTTGGCATGTGGGGGGTTTTGAAGGCAAAAATGTTTCTATAGTAGTTCAAGACCCCTCCCCTTTTTAAAGAGGAGGGAGAGGTTCAAACAAATGAATCTCAAATTATTGTAATCGAAGAGCCCAGTGTGATGGTTCGAGAACTAATCAAGCAAATGGAACCAAATTTGGCATGTGGGGGGTTTTGAAGGCAATGATTGTATGGTGGTTTGAGAAACCACCCCCCTCTGGAAGGGAGGGCTCCCATACAAATGAAACAAAAATTTCTACCAAAAATGAGAATTATCCAGGTTACTTAAACACAAAACGTGTATTTCTCGGGTAAGAAGCTAGATTTGATAGAAGTTTGAACCCTTGCTTTTTCAAGAATAAAAAACTCATTCCGAAAAAAAACAATAAACAATAAAGTTATATTAAATTTTCCTTCATTTAGTTGCAAGCGTAGCAGAGCACGCACCGGGTTCAGTGGTTAATAAATTATCAGTATTGAGTAACCGAGTTTGGAAAAAAACGACTATCCGTTACTGTGTTGGCTTGTGGGTAGCTCGAATCGATTATC
The DNA here is from genome assembly GCA_024533555.2 of Aedes koreicus. Classification (NCBI taxonomy): domain Eukaryota; kingdom Metazoa; phylum Arthropoda; class Insecta; order Diptera; family Culicidae; genus Aedes; species Aedes koreicus. Next base: position 357,059 of record JAHHFK020004985.1, read on the forward strand.
ACGAGGTCAAATCGCACCAAAGGTGGATAAATGCAGTTTTTTCTACAAAAAAAAGGTCGGTTGATGGATCACCTTCAATACAGGGTGGCTAAATTTTCCTGTCAGTGTTTCTTCGTCTCAGTGTATCTCTTGTACAGTTTTGCTAACCGATATCTGAATATTTTTCGTTTTATGTGTAATCATTTGGCATTTGACGGATGTGAAATGTTTTGGAAGATCGTTTGTTCTGGTAATCATGGACCTAAGAAGAGAAATTTAGACCGTGTGGTTTCTTGAGCCGGCTTAAACTAATCGGCGCGAAAGAGAGACTTATCTTGCGCATCATAAAAAACTACTACGAGACGAGTACGTATAAAATCAGCCAAAGGCATGGACCTCATCCAACTTTGAGGATCAAAATGATGATAAAACGCCTAAAGGAGTGAATTCAACGGAATCTGATACACACTACCAAAATGTCATGTAAATTTCTGTCCCCTGAGACCGACACATGCAAGCGTCCTTTTGCACATAAGAATGAGTTGAAAGAGATGAGAAAATAAATCCAATCAAACCCATTTTCCATAGAATTGCGTATGTGTTGGTTTCATAAGACATAATTTTACACGAAGTCTTTGTTTACGTTCCCGAACTTTTTACAAACATGAATTACGTCTCGTGTAAAATTCATAATTTCTAAGTGTGTTCAATCAGGACGAGCGATGGCCAAGAAAATGAATATTTTCCATACGTCAATTTAGAACATCATCAACGATGGTTTTAAGCCGAAAGCGTACAAAAAACAGGGAATTCGCGGATTAACAGAAAACACACGAAGGCTTGAGTGATTCGAAGTAAGGAGTAGCTGCAGCGCAACGCTAATTGTGATATTCTCGTTTAAAAATGAATGGCAACACAGTAGTGGTTCTGCCAAAATTGGCCCCATTTCAAATCATCACAATAATTACCTGTCTCATCGACAGATCTCAATCTTTTGGATTTACTTGCATGGGGATAGATACTTAGTAAAATACGAAGTACGAAAAGTCACACTCTTGAATCTTTCAGGATACTGTTGATACATATTTGGGACAATATGCCTTAAGAAACAGTACGTGCTTGTTGCGAAGTTTTTTAAAAACGTCTGTTGCCTGTCATGAAAGAAAAAGATCAGCATATAGTTTTTCAATAATAAGTAAGTGTCTAGGAAATAGAGCGTTCATTGATTTTAAGCCCTTCTTTGTGTTTTTATGAACATTTATTTCACTGAAAAACAACAGCTTCCACCCTGTCCATTTTCAGACATATCCTAATGTGTAATTCGCATTCCACGTCAATTTCTCAAAATAATCCTTCAAGTTACTTTGCTTCCATCCCTTCCCTCATAACTTCTGTAATCCAACAAAGTATAAGTTGCTAACTTATGTTCCACTACCACTAGTAAGTTTCCCACTACCGAGCAATATCTCGGCACTTGAAGCACCTTTAGCTGTGTTGATGAAACCCGCTTGATGATTTTCTGAACAACACCATTACTCCCCCTCCCCCCACCATTCATCATTATTTCCAGGCAAAAACTTCTAACCCAAACCGCACTAAGAGCAATAAGCTTCTCATAAACAGCCATTGTTATTCCACAGCCCAAACAACCCGCACCCGTCAATGCAGCCGACCGCAAAATTCGCATGAAATACGCTGGATCAACTTTTCGCAGCGCTTGTTTTCCCCAAAAACTTCGTCGGTTGCTAACTAGAAGGTGCGTTCCGATTTCATAACCTGCAAATAACTACAACAACGATTATAACAAACAGCAGCAGCTTGCTTAGGTTGGTTGAAAGAAGGATGCGCTCAATTTAGCAAAAATAACGTGGATTCTTCCGCTGACTGTTCGCACGATTTTGTAGGCATAAATCGAAGGTGTTAATATTCCTTTCGTTTTTATGGTAATTTCATCGACTAACGAGTAGACTGCGGAACTGGGAATGATCAATATTCACAGAACTATATAATTGGTGAAATGTAGGTAACCAACTCCGATTCCCCCGAGGATTATCCACCGAACCTGATTCGCCATAAATTAGCACACGCAGCTTCGAAGCTCAATAAGGGCTTAATTATTTTTAATGGTACCAGATTTTAATGCGATAATGGATATTTGGCATATTGGACTGTTCCGTCCGTTTTGAGCCCGACCGGTCCGGAAGGCAAGAGGGTAAGGATAAATGCAATCGATTGGCCGCAGAAATGCATTATATCGAGCCTCACCACCACCGGTCACTTTTTTTTTTGCGTTTCAGCTATGGTCTGTTGCAGTAATTTCGTGCGTATTTGCTCATCCCGAGCAGGATGAAATGACTTATGAAAGCCTAATTCTGGTACCAGAAAAAGGTTCATCATTTCCCGTTACTTTATTATGCTTCAAATTTAATGGGGAATTAACAGGATCAACAGTTTTCCAACGCTTGAATGGGTCGAATGTAGGACCATTACTCTACACTGGATAATGGGAACACAAATAAAAAAAAAAGTGCGAAGCGGGATAAAATTGATGAAATGTGGTCAATTGTCGGTTGAATGTCAAATCGGTATCGGTTCCCGGAGGACATGTGTGGAGAGGTGTGTGTAAAATTGAAATGTGCTGTAGCTTTGCAAGCTTGGGGAATACGTGGCTTCTGCGTGTGCGGTTGTGAATTATTAACGCGCCCAGTTTTCGATGCTGGTGCTCGTAAATGACTTTCAGTTGAAGGTGAATCCGAACAAGCTGGGAAATATTTTTGAGGAATGTTCAACCGAAACTAACGGAGGGGCTTCAATTGTGAACGGATGAAACGAATTTCTGCGAGCTTTGTTTTGTTTCACAATTATGAAAGTTTATACATGTTTTGTCTATACACTTAAACCTCCATTTACGAATCAAACCAGGGTTTCGTTAATTTAATTTGGTTTGAAAAAGAATTTTTGGTATTTATAATTTGGTTTGAAAAAACAAGTATTTAATGTTTTAAATAATTAAATAAATAATAAAGTTCGATGAATAAATTTCCAAAATTTTACGTGAAGGTGATAGTTTTACATATGTAAACCCAAATGTTGAAAAGGTGGCAAAATATGCGCTACCCAAAAATTGCAATTTTTGTAATCATATTTTGTGAAAACCATATGATGCGTAAAAACAATTTAGCCCATGTTGATCCACAAGGCATGCTATGAAATAAACGAAACCATGCAAGTGTGTGTAATTGAAAACTAACACTAAGGTTGGTAGAAAACACATTCATGACAAATACACTTACTACCTAACGCACACATTTCGGAGCAAATTGTAACTTTTGAAATATTGCACGTAGGAATGAAAAATTTCACTGTGGTATAGCTGAGAGTCTATGATGAAAAAGACTATGATTGATGTTTACATTTCATGTTTAGTATTCAAGATGACGACGAAAGAAAAACAAGTGCACGAGTGAATTTTGTACGGGCGTACTACAAATCCTGACTTGTCAATACGGGACCTTGCAAAAACATTGGATTTGCCTAAATCCACTGTTCACGATGTGCTCAAATCATTTTCGGAACGTTTGACGGTGGAAACCAAGAAGTGACAAAAACATTGGACGCGCTGATCCTGTCATGGACCGAAAGGTGAAAAGGATATTAACGAAAAACCCAAACCTCTCCATTCGAACGGTGGCTCTTAGAATAGGGATGTCGCCTGGTTTTGTCCAAACATCAAAACAACGTTCGGGACTTAAATCGTATAAAGTAAAAACAATTCCAAATCGCAACGACAAACAGAACTTGGCAGCAAAATCACGGGCTCGACGTTTGTACTGCAAATATTTGACGAAGTTTTCATGCGTTGTTATGGACGATGAAACTTATGTCCTGGAGGATTTCAAGCAGCTTCCAGTGCTGGCTTTTTATTCTGCTATGGCCAGAAATGCTACAGCTGAGCATTTCAGAACGAGGAAGGCATCGAAATTTCCCAAAAAATACCTTGTGTGGCAAGCAATATGCACGTGTGGCAAAAAGAGTTAATCTTTCGTCACTACAGGCACAATCAACAAGGAGATCTATCAAAAGGAGTGTCTACAGAAGCGATTGCTACCCTTCATCAAAAGTCACAAGGAAAAACCTTTGTTCTGGCCCGATTTGGCATCATGCCACTGTGCTAAAACTGTGATGGAGTGGTACCAAGCAAATCAAGTGAACATTGTAGCAGAGCTACGACCAATCGGGAGATATTGGGCTCTGATGAAGCGGAAACTTTCTGGAAAGAAGCAAGGAATCAAAGACATCAAACACTTCCAGCAAATTTGGACAAAGATGGCTTCTACGATTTCTGAAGAGTCTAATGGATGGAGTTAAGCGCAAAGTTCGAAAATTTTATGCAAATATCGAATAACTATGTTTTGTCTTCAAGAATTGTTAAAACACATCCCATGAATCTGAAATAAACAACTCCGACGGAAATATAATGCGAAATTTATTTTTTATCCATGTTTTGAGGTGTCCGGATTATTGCGGATACAGACTCTACAATAGATGATCTATTAATTTTACAAGAACATTCTAGGCTATAGGTAAATATGTGCAAGCAAAGCAGTCAATCGATAAGTAGTTTGTGGTTACGATTTGAGTTCATGGTGATCCAAGTACTCAAGTAAAACTTTTCTAATTGTTCCTGAATGACTAAATATTCCGAATTTTCATGTTATTACCATGCCCCCTGGTGATCGGTGTACCAGTCAGAAGTCATTTTTTTAACAGTCTAGCTGAACCCGGTGCGTACGCTTGCAACTAAATGAAGGAAAATTTAATATAACTGGCACGTTTACGATTTTTTTTTCGGAATTTTTTTTTCTTGAATAAGCAGGGCTTCAAACTTCTATCAAAACATGCTTCTTACCCGAGAAATACACGTTTTGTGTTTAAGTAACCTGTATAATTCTCATTTTTGGTAGAATTTTTTGTTTCATTTGTATGGGAGCCCTCCCTTCCAGAGAAGGGCGGTTTCTCAAACCACCATACAATCATTGCCTTGAAAACCCCCCACATGCCAAATTTGGTTCCATTTGCTTGATTAGTTCTCGAACCATCACACTGGGCTCTTTGATTATAATAAAAATTTGAGTTCCATTTGTTCGTACCCCGCCCCCCCCCCCCCTTTCAGAAAGGGGAGGGGTCTTGAAACACCATAGAAACATTCTTGCCTTCAAAACCCCCCACATGCCAAATTTGATTCAATTTGCTTGATTAGTTCTCGAGTTATGAAGAAATTTGAGTCTCATTTGTATGAGAGTCCCCCTTCCTGAGAGAGAAGGGGTCTCAAACAATCATAAGAACCTTCCACAGCTTCCAAAACCCCTTCATATAAATTTTCACGTTGGTCGGTTCAGAACTTTCCGAGTCTATAAGGGTCTGACAGACAGACAGACAGACAGAAATTCATTTTTATGCATATAGAAATCTAACCTCCAAAAAGCCCCATGTGCTAAAAGTGGTTTCATTTACTTGATTAGTTCTCGAGTTATGCAGAAATTTGCTTTTTATTTGTATGCGAGCCCCCCCCCCCCTTCAAAATGGGGTGGGGTATTAAACTGCCGTAGAAACATTTCTTGCCTCCAAAAACCTCAACATGCCAAATTTGGCTTCATTTGCTTCATTGGCTCTCGAGTTATGCTAAAAATGATATTTCATTTTTATGGGAGTCTTCCTTTCTAGAAGGCGGAGGGGTCTCAAACCACCTTAGAAACATTTCATGCCTTCTAAAACCTCCACCTGTCAAATGTGGTTCCATATACTTGATTAGTTCTCGAGCTATGCAGAAATTTTTGTTGCATTTGCATGGAAACCCCCCTCCCGCCCTTGCCGTCTCGAATGAACTAAAACGTCTACAGCAGACGTACAGTTTAAAGAGACGTTAATATAATGAATCCCCCTCCCGCCCCCTTCTAGATGGTGGAGGAGTCTCAAACTTCCATTGAAACATTTCACTCCTCCAAAAACCTCCACATACCAAATTAGGTTCCATATGCTTGATTAGTTCCCGAGTTATGTACAAATTTGTGTTTAATTAGTATGAGAGACCCCCTCTTACAGGGGGCGGAGCGATCTCGAGTTACCTTAGAAACATTTCTTGCCTTCAAAAGCCTCTACCTGCCAAATTGTGTTCTATTTACTTGATTAGTTCTCGCGGTATGCTGAAACTTCTGTTTCATTTGTATGGGAGCCTCCCTTTTTAGAGAGGGAAGGGGTCTCAAACTACCAAAGAAACATTTCTTGCCTCCAAAAACTTCCGCATGCTAAATTTGGGTTCCTTTGCTTGATCAGTTCTTGAGATATGCAGAAATGTATGCTTCATTTGTATGGGAGCCCCCCTTTCCAGAGAAGAGAGGGGTCTCAAACCGTTATAAGAACCTTTCCCGGCCCCAAAAACTTCTCCATACAAAATTTCTTGCTGATCTGTTCAGTAGTATTCGAGCCGATGAGGTTCAGACAGACAGAAATCCATTTTTATTTATATAGATTTCCTTTATTTGTACAGGCTCAATCGAATCAACTTTACAGAGCCAAAATTTATTTTGCAAAATTCATTAATGATCTTTAAAATAAAGCTGGAAATGGAAGAACGGATTACTGACGACCGTCTCGAGGTTAGCGAGAATAACAATTTAATGGATGTGAAGAAGGGGTTGGAGTTTATATTATCATTTATAAAACACATGTATTCTTAATTCTTATTGTCTACTTCTAACTGAACTTTTTTCTTATATTTGAACAAGTTCAAAGAAAAGTAACACAAATACAAAAACAGAAAACTAAAACTAAATCTAAACATATAGGTTAAACAATCGAGGGCTAATGTTAGTCAAAAAACATAAATGAGTTTCATAAACTCCAGATCACGTACAGCCAAAATATCTCGTAAAAAATACAATAAGTTGTCTACTTCGAGCCCCAAGGGAATCACTAAGCTCAGATCTGGCTCCACGATGCTCAGCACAAGACCAAGTTATGAGACCTTTTACACATTCACAGAGATTGCTGTCGCTCAGCCCAACACGGTATAAATGAGCGTTCAAAGAATAATGATTGGACATGAGGCGAGACATCACACGAATGAAGTCTTGACACACATCCATCCCCCCAAACCAAGATTTCTTCGACACCTTTGGGAAGATAGAATATTGTCATCGCCCCAAATCTCCTTTACTCCATTTATGCTGCAAGCCAGTCAACGAGAGACTGTTGACGAAAAAAATCATTGAAGACGATTTGTCGGTCATAAATATCACCTTCCATAGCGCTCACCTTTGCAAGCGAGTCCGCTATCTCATTGCGGACATTGAACAATGAGGTGGAACCCATACAAAGGTGATGATAAAATAACGCAGAGATAAAGCACTTAGAAGCTAATTTATTTTCAAGGAGCGAATAGTCTCTATAGAATTGAGACTATCCGTAAAAATGAACTACTGATCTGATATTAGTAAGGCAACAATTTCTAGCGTAAAGTGTATTGCCACTAATTCAGCGACATATATGGAACAGGAAGCTAGAAGTTTACGATTGGTACTATAAAATTCATTGGATATACCAAAGCCAGCGGACTCCTCTATGAAAGACTTGTCAGTGAAGACCGTTTTAGTGGAATCAACTTGCCCAAACTTTGCAGCAAATATCACCGAAGCAATCATAGGACGATGATGCTCTGGGAGACAATGAAGCCCCTGCTTTTTCATCCTCAAAAATACTCCTTCTCCACGCGACTCCTCACGATCAAGAATATTAATATTGAAATCATGAGACGGAAGATCGATTTCGGAAGAGAGCCATGTTTCGCAAAGAAGGAATGCATCACAACCGGTATTGTGAGTTAAAAATTTGAATGATTCCAATTTAAGAATAAGACTTCGACAATCCCACTGCAGAACAATGATCAAATCCCCGACCTCTTTTGGAAAATTATCCATCGAAGGAAATAATTGCTGCAAGGAGGGGCCACTTGATTGTCAATTGCTTTAAAAAGCCTTCACTGTGGGAAGCATTGCCATAACAATGCTTTTGAGAGGGTCAGAAATTTCGCGGTACTTGAAGATACCTTCAACAATGGCATCAAATGAGAACAGCCCAGTCGAAGAAGGGACTTCTGTTCTTAAAATCGGGGCATCAGGGGTTTTGTATGTCCCCAAAAGAGATGGAAAGTCCTGGGTGTAGTTAGTACTACGGAAACCAGGAGAAATGGTTTATTCCTTCTTTTTTTTCACCATTCCATTACATGGGCAGGCTGATTTCGGGCTTTTGTTCAACAACTTTCCGTCTTCGCTTCCTTTAAGCGCCTTCCGCAAAACTGAACGATGTTCCCTCTTCAGCCAAATCAAAGTCTCGTCATCTGACAGAGAAGCAAAGGGATTTGTATTGACATTGGGTGATGGTGAGGCTTTTTTCACCATTTTCGCGAAAGATTGCCTGGAAGGCTGTTTAAGCAAGCGTTCTAATTTTTCCCCGCATTGTTTTTACGTCGGTCACGACGAGAGTGCATGAGGAGGAGTTCCCTTATAGAAAGCGCATTTTGGTGTGCTGTCTGCGCAGGCGCCATCCTCATGTTTCTCCCCGCAATTTGAGCAACGTGCCTTATTGCAGCAATGGGAGGTCGTATGTCCCATCTGCTTGCATTTTTGGCAGAGGTACGAACAACCGCACAGGAAGTCGAAGTTTTCCCAACTCGACGTATTGAGGGAGGGCTGAGCCAGAGAAGGTCACACGGAACGATTCTGACGGCGTAAACTTCTTTTCACCCTCATTGATCAATACTGTGCCTTAAATCGACCAACCGCCTGCTTCAGCAGGATCTCAGGGGTCAAACTCGCTTCGGTGACCACCCCTTCAATCTCAATACCCCGAGCTGGGATGTACACTCTATATTTTAGTGTCAAGAGCTGAGAGACAGCAATCTCATTGGCCTGTTTAAGGTTGGACACAATGGCCCGATTGGGTCTCACTTTGATTATTTCGGACACGGCCGAGAATCGTTTCGTCAGATTATTAGTGATCTGATATACATTGAAAGGTTTCGTTTTGGGCTGAAAATAGAAAACCCATGGACCAGCTGAATCCGCTGGATAGGGACGTGATCGGGTGACTTTAGGAGACACCTCAATATTTGGTGTCATGGATGAATCATTCTCCGACAAATCATCCATGATTCACCCGTACGAGCCTTAAAAGCTCAACCACCAAGATAATCACAAAAAAAAAATTACACACAAAATCTGCTTAAGCTAATACCAACACGCAAAATGAAATTACAATCTATTCAGGGGAGACAGAGAAAAACAAAACACTTATCTTATACGCCGCATTTCACGCCAACTCATCCATTGTTTGTCAGAACCAATGAAACTTTGTGGGTGTGTAGACTTTGCCTTTTCAAGCAACTTTGTTTACTTTGTTTCTTCAAAATTTATCTAGACTACCATTTGAAAAGGGCTTAAGTTTCTTGATCGATTTTTTTTTAAATCAACATAACTCAAAGAGGAAAAGACTAACAAAAAAGTGATGTATGGATGACTTTTATAAAATTGTCTTAACATTCATGGAAAAAATGTCAAAATGCTAAAACCGATTCTTACACGCAAAAAAAAAAATCTTTAAATTTGAAGCCAATTTGAAAAAATGGCTGCCTTAGATTTGGACGAATTTTTTTTTTAATGAATGCAATTTAATTGTCTAAAAGTTCACCATGAATTGCAAGATTGGCACTTTTAAGGAAAAAAGTTTTTTCTAACAAAAGCTTTTTCATGTCCTATTTTTACCGTGTATCACGCAAACTCGTCAAGTTACGGTATTCAACACCCCTATAGAATCCAATAAAATTTAGCAGTCATAAAGAATTGAATGTATTGAACATCTTTGAAAAAACAATAAAAAAAAAAAAAAACATTCAATTTCCGTTAACATCAGTAAAACAGAACCAAAGGGTACGTTTATAAAAGTAAAAGTAATTCATAACTGCTTGTTCGAATATTCCTATTTTTAGGGGCGATTCAAATATGGCTTCATATATCTTTGCGGGGGAGGTGGGCCGAAGGAAGGTCAAATTTTTTTTTTCAAAACGTGTAAAAGGTATAGGAAAAATTGTAAAAATAGCGGACGTCATATTTGAATCGTTTTTAAACGGATATGCATCAAGTCTTATCAAATTAGAAAATTCTTATTTGATAAGACTTGATGCATATCCATTTAAAGACGATTCAAATATGACGTTATATGAGTTTTCGAAATACTGTTTATGTTAATGAAAACTCATAGGTTTTTGCTTGGTAAGGGTTTTATTTTATTAATGCATTTATATGTACATTTTCACGTATCAGTAATTAAGATTGCTTCATATATTCAATTTATAAATCTTTCTCATACAAAGTAAATTTTATTGGATAATCCTTCGGCCACCTTTAAGTGAAATTTGATTTTCTAAAACAAAGCAATGCAATTTCTACTTACCACGTATTGTCTTTACGTGGGGCTATATAACTCCTCAAGTTCTTCTGACATTTTTGCATACTGTTCAGCTGATATGAAGCAGAAATTCAGTTTTGTAATACTTTTATTTTTCTGTTCAACTGCCCAGTCATATAGTTTCCGAGGAGTTTTGATTGTGTTTCCATAATCTTGAGCAAAACTTGCTCTCTTTGCCATTCGCTTGAGAGTAGCACCAATACCATCACATGGACCTTTCCCTTGAAACGTTGCAAAGAAGTGCCATTCTGCTTCCAATCCATACTTGGACTTGAAATAGCACAAGCTGGCAAGGTTTTTTTTTTTGACTTAGGACTAAAGGGTGTATTCGATAAAAATGGCACACAAATCAAAATTAAACTGATTATCGGATTTTCTTGAAATTTTCAGGGAATGAAGAACTACTAATGAGTTTTGATGTACAACATTTGTTTTATTCAATTTCGTCTCCCATTCCGAATGCCCGCACCTTCCTTTTCACTCCACCCATCAAATTTTGTACAACCGATTTTCCCAGTGTTTTTGTTGTTTTTACCCAAATTTTCTTCAATTCTAGCTCTGTTTTTATAGTTTTGGGATGTTTTCATAATTGCCCAGAATTTTTCAATTGGACAAAGTTCCGGTGAATTTGGTGGGTTCATATCCTTTAGCACAAAATTGACTCCGTTGGCTCGGTACCACTCTAATACGTTTCGAGCGTAGTGGCAGGATGCTAGATCAGGCCAAAACGTCTGTGTTTTCGATACTGGGGTACACATTCAAATTGCGAAAATGTAGAGCGTCACGAAAAACGGTCAGGTTTTGAACGTTGATTACTACGAAATTTCACGATCGATTTCCAAAATATTTGCAGCATTAGGTTAAGACATTTTCTGCGCTTTGATTGCAATATTTAAATTTATTGATTTTTAACATCCAACTAATAAAATTAACGGAAATATGTGGTGATGTCTTATAATGTCGATTTTTCAAAGTAAATTTACCAAATACACAGTACTTTCCTAGCCCAAACATCATATTTAAGTAACGAACGTCTCCTAGGGAGCCATGAATGTTATATAAGGGGTACACCTTCGCATTTTAATTTAGTTTTTCGGTGGTCGTGGAGCTGTGCAGAGTAAGATCTGCAGTTGGATCGTAGCCGGCAGCAGCACTGGCGAGCAGTCGTTGCCCAGAGAGACGTTGGTGCAGTTGGCTATTGATGCTCCCGTCAACCTCGCTGCGAGAAACATGGCTGCTGAAGCCTACGAGTTGGCGGGAAATGCCGCCCGTGACATCAACGAGACAAAAATTATCCCACGTCACCTGCAGATGGTCGCTCCACCATCTCGGAAGGCAAACAGTTCCAGTAGCAAAGTTCGGGAAAAGAAAGCGTTTCGCACCACATCTACCAGGTGCTGAAGCATTTTAACCCGATACTGTCGTTTCCTCCAAAGCAATAAGCATTATGAACAGCTTCGTCTATGATATTTCCGAGTGGATTGAAAGCGTAGCTTCCCGACTGACTTTAATCAATTGGCGGATGGCCCTGACGTCTCTGGAAAGTGTATGGGAATTAGATTGCTGCGCAGTCTTACGTCACCATTGCGCACAACCCCATTGGGCTGTACCTTGTAGTTTTGTTCTTCTAATGGGCCGCTGCTCCATCGGACAAGACAATAATTTTTGAGCATTATATTGAATTTTGTTTCATGAAATCTAGCTATTTTGATACAAGCAACTGAACTGCTATTGAGTCATAAGTCAATACTTCAGATATTATGATAAAGCTTTTGTTTTGCGAGAAATTGGCAATTATTGCTGAGTACGTCAATAGTTTTGCGGTCGACAATCATTTCAAAAATGTATTAGGGCCGGTACATAAACTACGTAGACTTATTTTTGAAAATCTCAGACCCCCCCCCCCCCCTCGTAGACTTTTCTCCATACAATTTTTTGAAATTTTGTATGGAGCGTAGACTTTGGTCAACCCCCCAAAAAAGTCTACGTGATTTATGAATAGCCCCTTACCGAGCTTTCAACTAACAAAAATGGATTTTTGATATATGAACAAAATGTTGACTGATTAAAACCAAAATATGTGCGAATAAACGCAGCAACAACAAAAACAAAAACAACTGAGGTCCGTTGATGTTTGCGTGAAATCTACATCATAGAATCCCAGAACAATCCCGGTACAGTTTGAAAGAAACTAGAGATTCCATTTCCCGGCGGTTTTCGGGCTCCCGAGATTCGGGAAATTTAAGCTCTATTTCCCGGGAAATCCCGGGAAAATTATTAAATTTTTTACACAATGTTAGGAATCGTTAATTGCGTTTTATATAAGCATTGGTCGTATGAAATAAGCAATAACAAATGAAAAAAAAAAACGTTTGATGCGTACATTATTATTAAAATTACGATTTCCTCTTAAAACATGATTTCAAAAATAATAGTACAATAATACTTTCATCAGAAATGGACGAACGGTTCTTGGTGCAAAAATTGCCGAAAATCGTAGAAAACTCGCTCGCTGTCGGTAATGGTCGGTTTGATGGATTTCAAGTTTTTGCAGATTGTTCGTCAACTTTCCGGTTAGTTCGTACAGCATGGATTCCTTATGGATAATTTCTCGGAATGTTCTTAAATAGCACTCTCCAGTTCCTGCTGGAGAGTATGTTCATCCGGGCGCAGCGATGAACTACTTGAGTTTGGTGACACGCATGTTTCATGATTTACCATTTCTAGTTCAGAAATTTCATTATCTACGACCTGGAGCACGTTAACATTTTGCAAGTTGAGCCCATTAGGCTTAGAGGCGTTTAATAGCCCTGAAATGGAAACGGATAGCTTCTATCACTTGATGGGCCGCTGTTGTGCGTACCACGCAGCGATACGGTGCAAAACAACGTATCACTTGCCAATTGCAATTAAAATTTGTCGATATTTGTCGTTATTACCAACACTGCACTTTTTTCTTCAAGAGGGAAAAACTCGAACCACAACTGCAATTATTTATTAAACCGAGAAAAAAAATCGACTATCATAGAAATGAGCTTCGAAAAACCTCCAAATGTACGGAGCGTAGAAGACACGATGTTCACCGTTTGACTTAAAGTAAATGATTGAGTTGTTTTTAATTTAGTTTTTTTGTTTGTTTTTTAATTCCATGCTAAAGGGCGATACGGTCAAAATTTGGTCAATATCAACTTGACGTATTTCTTTCAATTTTGCATTTAAAAAACCTGAACACCCCTCATTTTGAAGGTGTGTGTGTGTAGAATGTTGCTCCTATTTTGATTTTGGAATTCACTCTTCAGTTGTCAAAATGCCGTCCAAGCAAGAAGAGCAGCGGATCAAAATTTTGCTCGCGCATCGCGAAAATCCGAGCTACTCGCACGCAAAGTTGGCAAAATCGCTAAAAGTTGCCAAATCAACCGTTACAAATGTAATTAAAGTGTTTGGGGAACGTTTGTCGACAGCCAGGAAGTCTGGATCGGGGGGAAATCGAAAACCGGAAGCCGCTGAGACGACAAAGAGAGTTGCCGGTAGTTTCAAGCGAAACCCTAACCTATCTCTCCGAGATGCCGCAAATAAGCTGGGTGTATCGTCTACAACCGTGCATCGAGCCAAAAAACGAGCCGGACTATCGACTTACAAGAAGGTAGTGACTCCAAATCGCGATGATAAACAAAATACGACGGCCAAAGCGCGATCCCGGAGGCTGTACACGACGATGCTGACGAAGTTTGACTGCGTGGTAATGGACGACGAAACCTACGTCAAAGCCGACTACAAGCAGCTTCCGGGACAGGAGTTTTATACGGCAAAAGGAAGGGGAAAGGTAGCAGATATTTTCAAGCACACGAAACTGTCAAAGTTCGCAAAGAAATATCTGGTTTGGCAAGCCATCTGTACCTGTGGCTTGAAAAGCAGCATTTTCATAGCTTCCGGGACTGTCAACCAAGAAATTTACGTGAAAGAGTGTTTGAATAAACGTCTGCTGCCTTTCCTGAAGAAACACGGTTGTTCCGTACTGTTTTGGCCGGATTTGGCATCTTGCCATTACGGTAAAAAGGCCATGGAGTGGTACGCCGCCAACAACGTGCAGGTGGTTCCCAAGGACAAGAACCCTCCCAACACGCCAGAGCTCCGCCCAATTGAGAAATACTGGGCTATTGTCAAGCGGAACCTAAGAAAGACCAAAAAAACTGCTAAGGACGAGCAGCAGTTCAAGGCAAACTGGCTTTCTGCGGCGAAGAAGGTGGACAAGGTGGCTGTACAAAATCTGATGGCAGGGGTCAAGCGTAAGGCCCGGCAATTCGGATTTGGAAAAGCGGAAGCCTAACTGAATATTTTTCCTGAATTTTATACTAATTGAACTTGAAAAAGAAATTTAATTTGATTTTTTAGATAAACGATTTCACCGATTTACACGCGTTTTCCCTTGACCAAATTTTGACCGTATCACCCTTTATGAGAAAAAAAAAGTGTAGCAAGTTTGTTTTTCATACAGTCCTTATGTAAGATCCTCTTCACCCCTCAGTTAAATACCGGGATTATTCTTGAAAATTCCAAGATGAAAAAAAATCAGCGTTCCGAATCAGGGATCATTGTTTTAAAAAACCATTATCGGGGAAGGCTTTCAGTTACCTATGTACATGTGCTCATTTCGGTACACGTTTGCTTCAGTTCCTACGTAATTGTGTTACTTCGTACTTTTAAGCTAAAAGGAAACGTTGCACTCGCCCGACCCATCAAGGCATTCTTTAAAGGATTCCTTAAGAAAGGCAACCGCGTGAAAAAGCATCGGAAGTCAACGAAAGAAGAAACATGGCGCAAAACAATATCCGGATGAGCGAGATTTTAATACTGTTACTGTGGTTAGAGTTAGACGGGGTAAACATTCGACTGAATGCATAATGTTGGGAATCATTAAAAAAATGTATATAAGTTTAAGTGTTTTCTTGGGACAAAGTGATCGGAATCTTGAACAAGAACTAGACTAGTTACTAATTACTAATTACGAATATCAGTTGGAAATAAGTAAACACTCACATTTGCTTCAAAAATATTGTGCATCAATATTCATCTGGTTTTAGAGTTTGAGATTGGAAGTCCGAATGATGTGACACTAATACAGGCAGAAAAAGACTGTTAACACATTTGATTGATATGTATTTATCACAAAAATGTAGTGGCAAACGATCAACATAACTAAATCATGTTTAAGTTTTAGTTGTTTTAAATTTTAGAAAGGCATTCTTTAACCCCACCTTACCCTAAACTCTGACCGAGCATCGACGGTGGTGATGACATCCTTTTCACAGCCAGCGCTAATAACATAAGAGCAGTAAATAGTAGGTAGGAGATGTCATCCCATCCCATTCGCTTGCGGAACTCCTTCGACAAATTGGTGGAGCGAGCGGTTTACTACGGCAGTTCTTGATGTTGTTGTTTTGTGGGAAGGAAAAGTTTTTCGGTCCGGATTACAGGTGCTTGCCAAATTATGGGAATCAAAGTCGGGAACTGTGAAATGGAAATGTTTGTCTCCGGTGGCTGGAGGGCTGCTTGCCGAGAGGTGGTTGGGGGTGTTCTGAAGGGATAATAGCTTCATATTTATATCTTTTTATGGGTAGGTTTTGTAAATTGGTGTCGTAACAGCATCTTGTGAAATATTGATGAAATAAATCTGGGTGGTTGTAGAAAGTTTTCTCGTTTGATCCGGGCTAATTTTAAGCAATGAATTTTTAACGCTACT
Organism: Aedes koreicus; assembly: GCA_024533555.2. NCBI lineage: Eukaryota > Metazoa > Arthropoda > Insecta > Diptera > Culicidae > Aedes > Aedes koreicus. The sequence goes on from JAHHFK020004985.1 coordinate 373,299, forward strand.
TCAAAGATAATGAGGATTAGCTTATTGAGGCCAAATAGCAAACAACCATTAAAATTCTTATTCGATATTCTCCAATTTGCATAAAAGCATAAAAGGTTGTTTTTGATTGAGAGTCAATCCTTGTTGAGCTTCTTATGCAATATTATTAGTTGGAAATCGTGGAACAATCTGAGTTGATGAGGTGAAATCAAAACATTTGACAAAAAAAAAATGTTTAAACTGAAATTTTTGTTTTAATAAATCACATATTGCTCCTTTTTAAACACACTAAACATAATTTTTCGTTAATTCGTTTGCGCTCGTTTCGTGCATATTGTTTTCGTACACAATACACATGATTTAAAGATTGTAAGAAACATTCGTATTGCTAGTCATCTCGCTAAATTCCATCAACTTGTTCATATAATATACGAAATAACTGTTTCTCCTATATTGTATCTGCGCACGTTGTTGTTTTTGCTGAGGAGGAAGAACAAGCGTCACACGCTTTGAGCCAAAAACTGTGAATTCATTTGCATTAATCACGCTACATCTCACAAGTCACCATGGCCAAGTGAGATCAACCACGGATTCGGAAACAGCTCCTCTCAATTAGACAGCATCTATTCCCATTTTTTGTTGTTTTTGGGTGTATTATCACTGCGACCATTGTTTTGATCTATTGTGATACACAACTCATTTTTCTATACCATTTCAAGATGATAAGCTAAAGGGTGAACACGAAATTATTGCGACACCGAAAATGTCATGCCAATTTTCTTATAATGTTTAGAATCAAACCAAAATTTTAGGGTAGTTTTATACATATATTTACTTCAAAAATCAAAAAAAAAATTAATCGATGGAGCCTTGAGTGTAAAATTAAACGCATTTTCGCTTGATACCCTCCATCAAAGTCTTTACAGTGTCATCCGGTACCAGTTTCTCAGTTTTTTTTTTCTATTTTCTTAACATGTCCTTCTCGTCTTTGACTGTCTTCTTGCTCTTCCGAAGTTCCCGCTTCATCATTGCCCAGTACTGCTCCACCGGGCGCAGCTCCGGACAGTTTGGCGGATTCATGTCCTTTGGAACAAAATGGACAGAATTGGCCTCATACCACTCCAGGACACTTTTAGAATAGTGGCATGATGCCAAATCTGGCCAAAATAGCGGAGTTTCATCGTGCTGCTACAAGAACGGCAAACGGCGCTTCTCGAGGCACTCAGATTTGTAGATCTCGCCATTTACTGTCCCCTTTGTCACGAAAGGCTCACTCCTCAGTCCGCAAGAGCAGATGGCCGGCCAAATGAGATATTTGGAGGCGAACTTTGACATTTTCTTCTTCTTAAATTTGTCGTCCACACACAACTTGCTCTTGCCGGTGAAAAACTCCAACCCCGGAATTTGCTTAAAATCGGCTTTTATATACGTTTCGTCGTCCATCACACAGCAGCCATATTTTGTCAGCATTTTCTCGTAGAGCTTCCGTGAACGAGTTTTAGCCGTCGATTGTTGCCGCTCATCGCGGTTTGGGAAGTTCTGTACCTTGTATGTATGTAGTCCAGCTCTCTTCTTTGCATTCTGGACGTAGCTCTGCGACATGCCGATCTTTTTAGCCAAATCACGGCTTGAGACGTTGGGATTTGCTTTAATCATCCGCATCACCTTTCCCTCCGTCTTTTTGTTCTCCGGTCCCGGTTTTCTTCCAGCTCCTTTGCCGTGGTCCAACGTCAACCGCTCCTGGAACCGCTTCAACACTCTGGAGATTCCAGGTGTTTGGAAAGAATTTGTTCTCTCGACTCGCGTTGGTTCACCTCCATTTTCGTTGAATCGAAAAACACGACTTCGAGTTTGACAGCATGTAAACAATACACATCAATGAGAAAGTGTGCAAAATTTGGTTGATTTTTACCCAATGGTAAAAAAGTTATGCCCTGTTGAATGTGTCGCAATAATTTCGTGTTCACCCTTTACTATGAGAAGTAAGAATCATCGCATGATTTATGATATTATCATAGTAAGGAAAAATGTGTCGTACAAAGCGCACTACCTTACGAGGGCATAGATACCATATTTCAAAGGGATGTAAAAGCCTCTTATCGAAAAAAACAGTGCGGTCTGGTTCTATCACATTGAATTAACGAATAAAGTTGAATTGCGTTTCCATCCAGTCGTTATTGACTGTAAGTAATGGGTTAATTTGAATGTCATTTAAAATACTTAAATGTCCTCTGATGTTCCCATCAAGAGATGAATTAGTCCGTTTGGGACGAAGCACACTTTTTTCGGCTTCCAATTGAATGAACTTGTGCAACGGAAGAAGATTTAGAATTACATCTAATGCTTTCGTTGGTGTGCTACGCATCGCACCAGTTGTGGACAAATTACCGATTCTTTGAAGTTTTTCTAGCTTCCTAATGGCACATTTTTCTTTAGTTTTTGGCCACCATACTAAGGAAGCATATGTAATTCTGGGTCTTACAATTGCCTTGTTTATCCTGTGGATCATTGCTGGTCGCAATCCCCATTTATTACCAAAAGTTCTTTTACTTATATACGGTGCATTTGTTGTTTTATCTATGATCGATATTAAGTGTGAATTCCAATTTAGTTTGCAATCCAAAATAACACCCAAATACTTAACCTCAGATGCAAGCGTCATTAAAGTTCCTTTAATGTGGAGGCCATGTATTATGAATATTCTTCTTTTGGTAAATGGAACTAGGTATGTTTTCTGGGGGTTTATTGCCAAACCTTCATTCTTGCACCATTTAATCGCATAATTTAAAGCATATTGCATTCTTTCAGTAATAACACTATCGTATTTTCCTCTAACTATAATAACAATGTCATCAGCAAACCCTATAACTTCAAATCCTTGTGATTCTGGATTTGTCAGTAGGTCATCTAGCACTAATGACCAGAGAAGAGGCGATAGAACGCCTCCTTGTGGACATCCTTTTACTACTTTCACAGATATAGACGCCTTACCAAGCTCCGCAGATACATCACGCTGCGATAGCATTTTATTAATCCATTTTACGATACATATGACAAAACCATGTTTAAAAATTGTTCTCGTCATAGATTTGTGCAACGCGTTGTCAAATTCTCCTTCGATATCAAGAAAAGTTGCAAGCAAAATCTCTTTTGCTTCATATGTTTTTTTCTATTTTAGAAACAAGTGTATGTAGTGCTGTTACAGTTGATTTCCCACTTTGATATTGACGATAGGCTTATTGGTTGGCGGAATGATTTAGGAGACGTCTTATCATTTTTTGTTAGCCTTCGGAATAAAAACAACACGCACTTGACGCCATGATGTTGGAATATAGCCAAGTATTAAACTTGCTTTTAACATATTCGTAAGACATGATGGTAATAATCCATTACTTTTTTGTAAGCAGGCTGGATGTATTCCATCTTTACCAGGTGATTTGAATGGATCAAATGAATGAATTGCCCAGTCTACTTTCGGTCTAGAAAATATTTTATCAGCTGTGTTTATTGAATTATTGAAAGATGTTGGAAAGCTTTCGAGGTGACTTCCCATGCTAATTTCATTCATCTGATGTATTTCTTCATGACTAGAGCATTGTGATTTGTTTCTATCATTGTTTCCGATTACTACTGAACAATGAAAATGTGTTTCAAAGTTTCAAATCCCTTAGAAGTAAGGCAGTCATTTTCTTTTTTAACAGTGCCTAAGCCATTAGCATGATCTCTCGAGAGGACTTTTTGCAGTCTTGCAACCACAGGAGTGTTTTCAATGTTTTCACATGTACGCCTCCAGTCCAAACGTTTAGATTTTCGTAATTCCTTGTTGTATTCTGTTAGAGCAACTCTATTTTGATCCCATTTCATGGTTCTCTTTGCTCTATTAAGTAATTTTCTAGTCTTTTTCCTTAGCATTTCTAAGCGTTTATTCCACCAAGATACATCTCTACTAGTATCTCTACTGAAAAGCCTGTAAAATCGACTGTGATAGGTTCACGGAAGCTTCCTCGAGTTCCTGAACTGTATTAAAATTCCCCTCAGGAAGTTGATATATACTCTCAAGATTTCTGTAATATAGATCCCAGTTTGTTTTTTTAGGATTACGATAAACATCTGTTGAAAGTTTGGCTGCTTGATATTGAAACAATATGTTTCGGTGGTCAAACAATGAAGTTTGATTTGATACACGCCAGTTGTTAATAGTTTCTGATATATTAGCACTACAGAGAGTCAGATCTAAGACTTCCTCTCTAACTGAATTTACAATGGTTGGTTCACATCCTTTGTTACAAATATCTATATTCTATGAGGCATTCGCCTCTATTACTAACATCAGTATTGTTCCATACTGTGTGATGAGCATTAGCATCACATCCAATAATAAAGGGTTTATTTTTCTTTTTGCAAAAAGCCACAAAATCTACAACATCAGGTGGAGGAATTTTTTCCATATCACCCGGGAAATAGGCGGATGCAACATACATTTCTGCTATTCCACGAGAGGTAGGGAGATTACGACAATAGCTTTTCTTATAAATTCAGTTATTGGTAAAAATTTCGTTTTACTACTGACGAGAATAGCTGTTCGAGGGACAACCTGCTTCTCATCATATATTAGCTTGTGAGACGATTTTGGTATTCCCAATACCCAACGTCCAGTTTGCTTTGAGTGAACTTTTTGTAAAGGACAGCCGTTGCTCCTTTCGCATGATGTAAATTTATTTGAATGCAATTCAATGCATTCTATTCCCATATCAGAAATGTTAAAAAAAAATCTCCTCCAATGATTTGATCTCCACCCATGGTTTTTTTTAAATATAAATTTAAGTCGACAAAGCAGTTCTGTCAAACATCCATGAATACGATTAGCACCTGAAAACAAATCTTCTTTTTTTTTCAACAAAACTGTCGTTGTTCTTTGTCATGTTTTCGTACAATACACGAATTTTAATGCAATTCAAATATTACATAGAGGGTTACTCCAAAAGTCGAAGTGACGTTTGTCGCTTGTGAAGTGAGAAAAGTCACCTGCAGTGACGTGATTCTCCATTAAATTTACCCAGCAGAGGCACGTCACTGAAGGTGACTTTTCTCACTTCACCAAGTGACAAACGTCACTTCGACCCTCGGAATAACCCTCAAATGCTTCATTTTTTTGACAGCGCATGTGAAATTGAGACGAAGACAGCGTCATAAATAGTCCAAATCGATTTAGTTGCAGAAACCAACGAATTGATTGGTAAGTTAATCAATCGATGTCATAGTATGAACTAAATTTTAATTTCAATGCACGAAACTCGTACATAACTTATGCGTTTAAAAAATGAACTGATTTTAGCGGTTTTTCATATAATTATCCTGTCACCTGGTGGTGCATCCAACTATGCATCGCCAATCGTGGCAACCATGCTGTGTACAAAATGAAGGTTATTTCGAGAGTCGAAGTGACGTTTTTCACTTGGTGATGTGAGAAAAGTCAACTGAAGTGACATGACTCTTCTGGATAAATCAAATGGAGAGTCATGTCACTGCAGGTGACTTTTCTCACTTCACCAAGTGACAAATGTGACTTCGACTCTCGCAATAACCCTGCATAACTCAACTGATTCCGAATTTCTTTAGTGAGTTCGTCCAAATTTTTTCGGCTCAAGATGACGCAGTTTATTGCATTACAAACTCAATACGTTGGTTCCAAGTTCATATGAAAATTAAACCTAACGGAAAGCATCCTTAAAAATTCGACATTTTGATGTTTTATAAAATGTACATGAAAATTCAAATAAAATGCATCCAATTTAAAAAGTCACCTCAACTACATTGCAAAATTATCCACAAATTCATTCATTTTGATAATCAACGTCAAAGGTTTGAAAATTCTTCGTTTAGAATGCAATAAAGAAACTCAACATACATTCCGAATCATTTTCTTACGAGTTAACAACGTCAACAAGAGGAACATTTCCTGGTGAAAAGCTTCCAAATTGACCATCTCTCAAGTATGCGAAAAAATACCATTTCCTCAAAAACATCTGATTTCCTGAAGCCATTAACCCACCAATTCCCAGATGGTAAATTGCGAAAAAAAAAAACTGAAAACTTGGTGCAGGTCTTCTCAGCTGTGAACGCACGCTTGGCTGAGTTTCTCATTCTTGTACAATCTTCATCTCCAGACGCTGCTCGTCACCCAGATTCTCGATTCCATTCTACGAATCCTGAGGAAAGCCCCACCGAAGCGTACCGAATTTAATGAGACGAATGTGTGTGTTCGAGCAGACTCACTAACTTGAAGGAACTCATTTTCAACTTTTTTATAACAATACTTAAGTATTGAAAAAGGTGAAAATGTGAAAATCGAAAGGCGAATATTGCTTTTGAAAACAAAAAAATCTGTGATCACCCAATTGCTATTCGACGGAGTAAAAAGGAGTAGCGTAATTTTCAGCAGCTATCAAATATTATCTATGGAAATGTTTTTTGACTTGAATGCTCTCGATGTAACTCAGATCAGCAGTCCAACACATTTCTTTTTTTCTATTCACTAAAAGATACTGCTCCAATCTAATTTTAGTTTAACAATCACTTGAATAATTTAGGGTTCATGTTCAGAATACCAAAAACTAGTGAAAAATTTCTGTAAACTTTGTTTACCTACTGTAAGTAACTTTGATCTCACTCAACAATACAAAGCGAAACATTTAACTTTTTCAATATCGCAGTCAAACTTTCATGCCCAAACACTATCGAAGGCCTTTTCTATGTCTAGAAGAGTAAGTCCAGTAGAGGAGCTTTCAGATTTGTTTGAATGAATTAAATTTGTAGCTCTTTAGAGTTGACGAGTAGTTGAATGCCCACGGTGAAATCCAAACGGCTTCTCAGCAAACATTGATGGAAAGTATAATCCTATTCAGATTAATCTATTAAAAAAGTTGACTAATTAAAGAAAGCAAACTATTTGATCTGTTGCTAAAAACTATAGGAAGCTTTTGATCCAACTTGAAAATTTTATAAACTGTTTCGTTTATCTGGAGACTAACTACTCTCTGGGAATATTTGAGAGAGGATGTTATTTTTAAATTTTATCGACATTTGGTGCTTGACATTTTGATTTTTTTTTTTTAATTATAGTTCTTATTTCCGAATCAGTTTCTCAAGAGTATGCAAAAATATTTTTCTGAAAACATATATTCAGATATTCCCCGGCAACCTGACTCTCAAAAAGACAAGTAAGACTCAAACTGAAATTACCGGAACTCTCTTACTGCTAAGCAAATTTTTGAAAGAACTAAGTGGGGTGAAAAGTAACCTCTTCGACCGCCAAATTGCGATGCTACTGCAAAAAAGGTTTAAGTGCCTTGTAGTCCGTTCATATTTTGGCATACACGCCAAATTTTAGTGCGATACTGCCCTTAGTTTTGTTTTGAAAGCTGATTGTTATTGACGTGTTTGGCATCATGTTGAATATGGATAAAAACGATCTTCTTTCTCTCATAAAACAATATTTTTTGAGAGGCAAAACTTGGTAACAATTTGACAGCTCCAGAGCAATGTCAATGTACCCCGATAATCTTGGCTCACTGGTTCTGTCAAATCGAACGAATACTAGAACAAGTTATCAATTGAACGTATTTACATCGACTGTTATTTTCAAAGCTGTGGAGCTCATATTCGTACTTGATGAATATAATGCTGACGATATGTTTTAATTTTTCCTAAATGTTAAATGGTGGACATGTTCACCCTTCTTACAAAGAATATACCGAAGCATAAACAAACTCGAGACTTAGACTACTAGCAAAAGATTTAATCATTTAAAAACAGAAATTATAAAAACACTCCGACAAGCCTACACACTTAGATTTTTTTTACAGAAATCTGTAAAATTTTACCAAATTCTCAACAGCTGAACGTTCCCTAATCCGAGTTAATGGATTTCGGTGAAATTTGACAGTAATTTGAAATCTTTTACCAAAATCCGTTATATTGGATTACCAAACCTTCAGCTGGTGAGAATACGGTAAAATTTTACAGATTTCTTTACAACATCTTAGTGTGTACTTTACTTTTAAATGGCTATACTTCTCAATGTGTGACGCTCTGAAACCTTCAGCACAGTGAAAAACCCCCGAAGCATAGAAAAAAAAATCGCTTTGTACCCTTAACACTGAGAAAAAAGATAAGTACACGTGAAGATTTTAAAGTTTCATTTAACAGGAATTTCACTTTTAATTGAGCACAAACATCATAAGTTTGATTTGACTACCCATGGTGGTTAAAACGAACTAAAATTTTGAGTAAATGTTTCGGGAATTAAACAGTTAAGTTCAACTGACATCCCTTTGAATTTACTATCATGTTGATTGTTTCATTATGACAGCTACGAGAACAAACAGATATGTTGGTTGATTCTACCTTACGGATTGTTTCAAACAAATTTTAGTATGATTTAAACTGAAATACCGTTTGAACCAAACAAACAAAAACGGAAACAACAACTAACATTTCCGTTGACAATCACCTTCATTTCTTCTGTAATTTAAATTATCTAAATAAAATGCTTACAAACATTAGAAAAGTGCATATTTACATTTATAGACTTCTCTCAGTCCAAGAGAGATCTAAGATCTACAAATATTATTGCGAGCCTTTCTACTATTATCAGGTTTTTTTTAAAGTAAAATGTTAAATTTTCTCCTATTGTTGACTGACAGCGCCAGAGCATGCAGCGGGAAAAGATGACGGAAAATTAAATAACCAATTAATAGTTTTAAACTAAATTTTCAGTTGTTTTTTAACCGCCACTCTGGAAGAATGGATCCAAAATTTTAATTTGATCCCCTGAGTCAACGAAACCTGTGCTTTGGTTATAATAAGGTGGAAACATCAAACATATTAGTTTAAACAACCATAATCTGTGTTGTATTGTAACGGGAGTTTGCTCATTTACACATCCGGTCCACTTCCTACCTGGTGGTCAGTCACCCACCGATTACCTGTCGATCTGCCACCGATTACCAAGTCTCCCCCGGTTGGTACCAAATCAATGAGCGTAGGAATCAATAGAATCAATATCAGTTACTAATGCCAATCGAAGGGGCCGCCCAACTTGTGTTATCTCTATTTGCAGGATATCCACAGAAAAGAGGGCATGACGGATGCTTTTGGCGGGTAGTGCTAGTTACATACTTTCAGCGTATCGTTAACCAAATCGAACCCTGCTGCTGACCTTTTTCCAACTATCCACCATCCCAGTGATTTCTCGTGGAAGTGCAGAGGATTTCTCGGCTTCCTTCAAAGCGACTATCACGTCAACACGTTCCTTCCCATCCACCCCTACTTGATCAGCATTCGGACACGGTCAGCGGCGGAATTGCTTCAAAATGGGTCACCAGTTTTTACACATTGAGGATGTATGTTAGTCCCAAACATCATCTGTTGGTTCTTTGTGTAAATACAGCTGATCTGGCAATAACGGAGTAGCATCCGTGAGCGGTCAATAATGCTCATGCTCACCATAATTTGTGTTGTTTTGTGGTAATATCTTTAGGTTGGAACGACCAACCTACCTGTTTGTTTCGAAACAAAATCGTTGCTTTAAAACAACTAGTTTTTTTAGTTTGGATGTGAACAAACAAGTTTGTTGTTTCAAACGGGACTGTTTGTTTTTTTTCGTGTAGCAATGGTAGCATTAGAGCTTGCTCTCGTTTCTCTTTCAAGCACACATGATGGATTGAACTTCGTCAAGTTATGCTTAGTGCTGAGAGAAGTGCAGCTGATACATTTAATAAAAATGATCTCCTCTTCTGCGTTCTTTATCTCCCGTTTCTCTCTCTATCTCTTCTCTCTCTGTTTCACTTTCCCTCATTCGCACACGGCGAGACAATTTAACACAATTTTGAATCGTTTTTGACTCACTTTCGTGGAGTCACTCATATATGAGTAAATGTGACTGGGATTGACAAGTCGACATATCTAAAAAAAAAAAAGGCAGAAAACCCGGTTCTTCCAACCCGAAACTGGAGCAGAAAGTGGTATCTCTAATCATGAAGAACAAATCAATGTCAATACGTGATTTGGCCAAAAAAGCAGGAACGAGTGTCGGAATGATCCAGCGTATCAAGAGGCGAAACCACCTGAAGACCTACAAGAAGCAGAAAATCTCGAAACAAAGTGCAGAACAGAAGAAGCGAGCAGCAACAAGGGCCCGGAAATTGTATTCGCGTCTTTTGCAGCGTCCGGATGCATGCGTTTTCATGGACGATGAGACCTATGTAAAGGAGGACTCAAAAACCCTTCCAGGTCCACAACACTTTACTGCCGTCGTTGGGGAGGATGTGAGCGATGCGGACAGATCGATTCAAGTGGAGAAATTCGGTCGAAAGGTACTGGTACGGCAAGCAATATGTTCCTGTGGTTCGAAGTCAACCATTTTTTACACTACCGGAACTATAAATGCGGAAATCTATCGATCTGAGTGTCTCCAGAAGAGATTGTTGCCTTTATATAAGAAGTATAGTACACCTCTACTGTTTTGGCCGGATTTAGCGTCGGCTCACTATGCCAAAACCACTCTCAATTGGCTTGCGGAAAAGGGTATAGATTTCGTTGAGAAAAATATCAATCCACCAAATTGCCCTCAGCTTCGACCCATCGAACGTTACTGGGCAATCGTGAAGAGGGTCTTCAAGAAGACTGGCAAGGCAGCTGGCAACATGCAGGAGTTCAAAAAAAAATTGGGCTCAAGCGTCCAAAAAATGCAATGCAACACTTGTCCGGAACTTGATGAAGAGCATTCGATCCAAAGATCGAAAATTCGCGAAGGAATAACTTAAATTTCCTCCGGTCTTCATTTTGTTCAAGTTTAACCTCGTACAATAAAGGATCATTTTTTTGTATGAATAAAATATCGGTTTTCAACAAAATTTTAAAGAAAGTTTGTGGATAGCTTATTTTCGATACACTCCTTATTATTTGTAGATGGGTTAGCGAAACTAAGCTTATCTGTCAAGAAGCTCGAGGGTTTGGCAAAACGGCGAAGAAAACAAAAGAAAAGTTGGATAAGTATTATAGGGCTCCGTCAGATTACACCGTTAAATATTGGATTCGAGAGTTTCGTGGTGGCCGCAACTCCACTACCGATCAAGTCCGCAGCGGCAGGCCCTCCGATGCGGTTACAGAGGACAATGTCAAAAAATTCATGAAATGGTGTTGGCTGACCGGAAAGTGAATGTGCGTGAGCAAGGAGCCCAAGTAACAATTTTAGTTTTATTCCAGCCGTATAACACTTCTCCCGGCTTTGTTGATAAAACTACAATCAAAATTGTTTTGTCTACCAACACCTCCTTTATGCTTCTTTAAAGCCGTAATTTGTACAACATGGCCCACTCTATAGACGGTTGTGAAAACAAGTTAATAAATCCTCTACAAGAACATAAAGATTTTGAAAATGTTCTAGTGAAAGATGTTATGACCACTTCAGAACCTTCATAAAACCTTTTGGCTGCCATTGAAACCAGCATGTGGCTAAATGGCCATAGATGTCAAACTTCACTGTGAAATCGAGATTGGTTTTTGTTGTTCTGCTTTGTTCGATTCTCTGCTCTTTTGATTAATTTAGCAGTAAAAAAAAGGTCCAGTGTTGCGTTAAATTGTGTTTGATATCAAAATATCCAAAACAAATTGTGTTTTCTGCAGCGTATTATGATCCAAATTATACGCGTATTTATTTTTATGGTGAATATTGTCACGATAAGAGCCGAAAATTAATGCGCCTCGGAAATTATGCGAATTTACAACAACATAAATCAAATTTAAAAAAAATACATTCGATAAATGAATCATGAATTTCCCGAAAAGTGCTTGGAATTGGATGAGATTATCAAAAAGAATGCCGAAATAAGTCTCCAATCTACAGTTTATTTGCATACCATTGAAAATATCATGCATTTATTTTTCCACATTTCAATTATTTCTTATATTTCAAAATGGCGATTGAAAAATAGTCACAGTTTTGCCATAAAGCCTATTTTTCTTCGCAATGACTATTATAAACTTTTTGGTCTTATTATGACTTCCTTCAATGCCAATTTGCAGTTTAATACATTTACTGGAGGCAAAATGGTTTAAAAATGTTTTTTCTGCTGACCATAATAAGATAATATCAATGAGTCCTAAAACGGCATTTCAAAACAGCATTTTACGAGTTCATGAAGTCGAAATAAAACCTTTGATAGGAGGAAAAGGTATTTGAGAAACAAGGTTTTAAGATCGTTGTAAACAAGCTCTGTAGGTTCTCATAAACCTGACTAAAATATGAAACCGATTGGCACCTCTTGGTGCCATAATAAAACCAAATTGATTTCAGGTGGCTTCCATGAAACTTTAATAAAACTTAGTAAAGCAAGATGGTGTTAGCAATGTTACTTGGGAGATGCCACAAAGATTAGTACTGAGCGCACACACCATATTTTGGGCGAGATTCAGCATATGAAAAAGTTATCCTGCAGCTGAGTGCCGCGCACACTCACTCCTGACCAAAAACACGAACGCGAGAGCACTTCGAAACAGTGTTTAGCATTGCTGAAATCGGAAGAATTTTTGGCCTCAATTGATAACTGTTGATGAAACCTGGATCCACTATTACACAGCAGCGAACAGAATGAGTGCCTGGTAATGGACTGAAGTCGACACGAGTCGGAAAGATTTTAGCGAAGGCTTTGTGGGATTGCCATGGCAAACTCTTTGTGGACTACCTCGAGAAGAATAAAACCATCAGCAGCGAGTATAACTGTGCATTATTGGAGCAATTGAAGGCCGAAATCGCGACAAAACGGCCTCACATGAAGAGAAAAACAATTTTGTTTTTGCAAGACAATGCGCCGGTGCACAAGAGCATCGCAATTATGGCTTAAATCAAGGACTAACGGTTCCAATTGCTTCCGCATCCACCGTATTCACCCGATTTGACTCCCTCGGACTATTATCTGTTCCCAAACCTCAAAAGATAGCTCATCAATAAAAAAATCAGCTCCCGCGAGGAAATCATCATCGACGCCGCGGAGGAGTATTTAGCAGACCTTCCGGAAAATTGCTTTTCGGACGGGATCAAGGTTACTTTTCACCCCGTCTAGTATCTCGTATTTGTGGATAAATTTCTATCACCTTCCTTAGAACTTTTGAGGCTTTTTCAAAATTTTGAGGGGTCTAATTTCGAAACATAATTTTTAACATATTTGTTTTAAGGCAAAAAAAAAAAACGTTTCCTAAATTATTGTTGTGAGTTCCGCGAGAAAACTTTCAAAACAAGATCACGTATTCTTTGACATTTTCGGATGAATCATCAATTAGAACTGAATCGAAATTGACCTCGCATTTTAGTTCTGAGGCAGCTCTTGCTCTGACTATAGAATTAGTCAGAGATTCAAGCGATTAATTAAATCCTGTCTACATTAAATTTCGGACACTAAGATAATGTCAGCAAAAAAAAAATGAGACATAATTCTACAAAACTGATTGTTTATTTCAGTATAATGGTTATATTTACAGTTGAAACAGTTGATAAAGTTGGTAATCCTTCTTCCTGTGGTACAGGTGTAGATCCCGTACTGTATCCGCAGATACGCTAGCGGTGGCGGTTCAACGTCTTCTCTTGAAATCGTCGATTTTCATTTGCTTTGTTCCTCTCTTCGAGGAGTTTTCGCTTAACTAGAGCCCAGTACTTCTCTATTGGGCGAAGTTCTGGACAGTTTGGTGGATTGGCTGTTTTTAGCACGTATTTGACCTTTTGTATCTTAACCATTCCACGACGGATTTAGCATTATGACTAGAGGCCAAATCATGCCAAAACAGAGCTGGATAGCCGTCTTTCTCGTGCACATCCTTGTTGACAGTGCCGATAGAGACGAAACTTTTGTATTTTCGACCTCAACTACATATGGTCTGCCTAACCAAATACTTCTTGGGGAATTAAGGCATTTTCTTAGTCCGGAAATACTTGGCAACGGCATTTCTTTTCTTCGCGGTATAAAATCAGACCTGGAAGTTGAAAGTCTTCGAGCACACTTGTTTCGTCGTCTATTATGGTACAAGAAAATGTTGCCAAAACTCGGTGTAATGCTCCTTAGCATGACTCACTGCAGTGAAATTTTGCTTGTCATCACGGTTGGGCACCTTTTTCACTTTGAATGCTTTCATTCTTCGCCTTTGCGTTACTTTTTGTACACATAGTTTTGATTTTCCAATTTTTCAAGCCACATTTCGCTCAGAAAGGTTGGGATTTTTCTCAATAATGGCTATCTCCTTCTTGTCCATTTGGCAGGCACTTCTTTTTCGGTTTGTTCCGTTTCCAACCTCCCGATCCACAGTCAATCGCTGGTCAAACAATCTGCAACAATAAACACGACTTTTTGGTAGTTTGAATTTCTTGGCAAAATCGCGTACCGAGAAAGTCGGATTTTGAGGCCGTTTGTACAAAATCATATTATTCATAGGCGTTAGTTAATGTCAATCATGAAACGAGTTTCACACTTTGATTTAATCCAAGTTTGTTGAAAATGCATATGAAGCTGACATTTGGTTCGCGGCAGTTTACTCAAAATAAACATCCAAAAGAACTATCAAAATAAACATGTTTTCATCTGGTTCTAGAGAACATCAATCAAACTACCATTTTGTCCAATTAGATGCCCACACTACACTTATTAATTAAATCTCATAGAGAGGCCTGTTCCTCCAGACCACTCCTAACGATCCCAATAATTCCCGGAACTCATTAAAATCCATCGTAAATTAGCAAACAACGATTCTACGAATCCGTTATAGAACAACCCACCATTTGGCCCCAAAAACAATCAATTCCTTCCGATGTCAGATCTCACCGACTTACAGATAAGGGAAAATCCCAATTTAAAACTAATTTAAATTCGCAACCGACATCGTCCCCACACGCTTTTCAACTGTGTCCTCTACAGCCAGCCCGGTAAATCCTGCCCAAATTGCAAAGGATAAATCGTTCCCCAACCCAGAGCAGCTCTCGAGAATCTCCGAAACCAAAAACCAACATCAAAGCATTTTACAACTACTAAACGGCTTCTTTTCGAGCACACGCCAGCGCAGGGCAGTAAAGGGGGAAAAAAGGTCAAACTCCGGGTTGAATGTAGCTCAGTGCTCAATCTTACGAGCCTTCGGGGTAGATTAAACACCCTCACTTCACGTGGTGCTTCCTCGGGCGAATGGTGGGGAGGGGGAGTCTGTTTTCGCAAGTGACCCATGTCAATACTCGGATAACCGACGAGGCAAAGGCTGCGGCGGTGACATTCAGAAAATCTATATCCACCCTGGGGGCTGGGACTAGATGGAATCTCGGGTTGGCGGTGGATTCGCAACACTATGCTGCCAGATGGGAAGTGCCAATTTTCCGCCGGCACTACCCTTTGGACGGCCCAGGGACGAGTAACAAACAACGAAATCTCACGACACGACGCAGGGAGTATGCTTTTCGCCTTTTCGCCCGCATAAAAGGCAATCTTTTTAAACATTTTTATCGCACCGACATCCCGACAGGCGAGAGGACGATTCCGACGAGCCTGAGATTATGTTCACCGGTGAAAGTTGAATCTAAGAATGTCCCATAAAGCGTATTATACAACGACTTGTACTTGTACGGGATGGCAAATTTTGGGGGGCTTTCCAACCTGGCCGAACTGGGGACTGGCGAAGGTGTTAAGGGGAGGAAAGGTAAAATTTACGTTGAATCTAGGAAGGTTTCCATTCGTTGAGGGGCTTAAGGCAAGGTTTTCAAGGGGTTGGATGTGGCATATGGTTTGACATTGTTTCAAGAGAGTTTACTAGATAATTTCCTTTTAGTGAAATATGTTACGTTTTTCTCGATTGGATTACTCGTTTTTCTAGATAAGATTACTCGTAATTGAGAACGAGAATGGTCATGTAGAACGTGAGAATCTAACACCACTATTCAATTATTGCATTAACTTAAATCACTTCTGACAGCAAAACCAAGTAATTTCAAAGAATCAATTCTAATCATAAACATATCATAGAGACTTCAAAGGAATCCCGTCATTGATCGCCCATTGTAAATAAACTCAATTAGCTACATTTATCATCATTCATTTGGTTAACGTTCTTAACCAGTTTCTCCAGGGAACAAAATAGAAGTTTTTGAACTTTTGAACTTCTGAAAACTGAAATTACCTAATCGAAGCACTCGACACATGTTGACAACTGTCGATTATGAACGAGACTTACTATGAACGTCAACTGTGAAGCACTTAGAGGGATTGCATGCTGAATAAATTTCTAGGTTTTCGAGCAACTGTTTTGATGTGGTCCCCTTACGAAGTTGTACATTTCAATTTCGGCAAATTTGATAAAGATAAAACTGAGCCCCTGAAACAGATTCAAAGTATCACTTGATTTCGTCGTTGTTAAAGTTCTTAACAGAATAATGGTATCAACAAGTAAGGACTGCGACGAAGTAAACTTGGAAAATTCAAAACACAACAGATATGGAACCGTTGAATCCAATAATCCTCGTTTATTGTGTTCACGAAGCAATGTTGTCAAAAAGCTTTCTGACGTGTGACGAGCATTCTTAGAGGTTTTGTTTAACAGTGGCAATGAATCAAGAAGAGAGCCGCAAAATCATCGTCGCCAAGTGGATGAAAACCTGAGCCACCCACTTCATTTCGACGCATAGGCCTTAAATATGCCGAGGGGAACCATCAACGGCGATTTAAAACGGTACAAGGAAGGACCGAAAGTTTGTTTCCCTAGGACCTCAGATTCAGATTGATTGGACAAACAGTTTCCTCCACAATTCTCCGAAATTGACTTTTGTCAGTGAGAGATGTTGCAAAAAAAAAAAAATGCGAAACCAATAAAGCAATGATTCAAAGCTTCAAGAAACAAAGTGGAATGAAAACGCACTAGTAGCAGAAGGCAGCAAAAACATCAGAAAAGAAGAATGACTCGATCAAGACTTATGCTTGATGATGAGAGATACGTTAAAGCGAATCTTGCAACACTTCCTGCACCTGGAAAGCGGTTCTCTTCCAAAATCCAAGCCTACTGTTAGCCTTGAAAATGTTGGAGGAAAGCATCTTGTTTGGCAGGCAGTCTGCCAATGCGGAAGTCGGAGTTCTTCTTTCGTGACGCGAGGAACAATCAATCAGGATGTGTACATCAATGAATGTTAAAAAAACGTTTACTTGTGTTCACTCTAAGGCACACCGAAAGCACATTATTTTGGCCAGATTTCACGATGAGTCACTACGCTAAAGGTCATACGCTGGCATTGAAAGCCTGTCCACGTTAAATTTCGGACACTTTTATTTCAGTGTGGATTTTGAATTATTTCACGGATCGCTGAAACGTTTCACTTATATGACAGCTGAAACTCTCCACTTTATTTCTTGGTAAAACATGTTTACATTCTTGTCACAAGCAGTAAAATGGCGTCGAATCAAGTGGAAGTGCGGAAACGCATTTTGTACGAACGGCAGCTAAATCCGAGTATATCGGTACGCGATCTTGCCAGGAAACTTGGGCTTCAAATGGAGAGTTGACAACTTCGAAGGAGGGTGCGACCGACCTCTCGTCCTCACAAGTTCCTACCTCACGTCCCACGAGTCATGTGAACACAAAAGACTGCCAGCTGAAACATGGAGACGCTGGTTAGTGTACTCTGGGCAATGTTGTCAATGTGACAATAGCGAAGTGAGGGGGTGCGACTGAAGATCGTGTACCTTTAAATCATATTGTTTGTTTTCCATTCTCATTTTATTGATTATTTCAGAAAGCTTTGGAATCATCTTTGCATTCCAAATCCATGTAAGAGCCTGGAGCAACATGACAGACATGAAAGGCTCAATTTGTTTTTCAGCATTTCAGCATAACATTTAATTTAAAATTGCACTTCTGAACTTCAATTACTATATTCATAAAAGACTGGCATGTGCTTATAAGCAATGAAAGGTTATATTAAAATATTGTGTTTAGTGACATTATGGCAAGATAAACCATTTATTTCAGAAATCTTCAAACCGAACTCTTCGATCACGCCAATCTTTGAAATGTTACTAGAACAGTATAAAACAAATAATACAACATGTCTTATAAAATAATGATCTATTCTGTTTTCAGCTCTTCCAGGACTAGTAGGATATCAATTTTGATTTATTTTCCAGTAACAATAAAGGGTGTATTCGATAAAAATGGCACACACATATATACTCATCAAAATTAAACTCAAAATTTTCTTGAAATTTTCAGGGAATGAAGAACTACTAATGAGTTTTGATTTACAACATTTGTTTTATTCAATTTCGTCTCCCATCCCGAATGCCCGCACCTTCCTTTTCACTCCACCCATCAAATTTTGTACAACCGATTTTCCCAGTGTTTTTGTTGTTTTTACCCAAATTTTCTTCAATTCTAGCTCTGTTTTTTATAGTTTTGGGATGTTTGCGAAGTTCCGTTTTCATAATTGCCCAGAATTTTTCAATTGGACGAAGTTCCGGTGAATTTGGTGGGTTCATATCCTTTGGCACAAAATTGACTCCGTTGGCTCGGTACCACTCCAATACGTTTCGAGCGTAGTGGTAGGATGCTAGATCAGGCCAAAACAGAGTTGATCCTTTGTGTTTCTTAATGAATGGCAAGAGACGCTTCTTAAGGCACTCTTTCGTGTAAATCGCACCGTTTATTGTTCCGGAAGTGATGAAGGGAGCACTTATTTCACCACATCCGCAAATCGCCTGCCAGATTATAAACTTCTTTGCAAATTTCGATAGTTTCTTCTTTCGAACATCCTCCGGAACATCGAACTTCCACTTGGCAACGAAATATTCTTGCCCAGGAAGTTGACGGAAGTCGGCCTTGACGTATGTTTCGTCATCCATCACGATGCAACCGGATTTGGTGAGCAGCTTCGTGTAAAGTTTCCGGGCGCGGGTTTTCGCAGTGATGTTTTGTTTTTCATTCCGGTTTGGGGCTTTTTGCACTTTGTTGACATGTAACCCAGCACGCTTCATGGTTTTCTGCACAAAACCGACTGACACCTTAGACTTTTTAGCGGCATCTCGAATTGACATGTTTGGACGGTTCTTGGATTGTTGTACGATTTTCCTGACCACTTTTACGACCACTCCCTTCCTTCCTTTGGACACTCAGACGCTCCTTGAAGGTTCTTATTACACGAGACACAGTTGTATTTGCAATTCCAAGCCTTTTAGCAATCCACCGGTGGGACGCCCATGGATTTTGATTGTGAGTGCACAAAATTTTCTCACGGGCAATTTATTGTTTCGACGACATGATTGGAACTACAGAATGTATAACTATGAAACTTGGCAGATGTAAATAATACACTATGGATAAGATCTACTCAAATTTCTAGGTTTTTACTCATACGATTCAAAAGTTACAGAAGATTTTCTGTGTGCCATTTTTATCGAATACTCCCTTTGTATTAGCATTTTTGTCTATAATGATATCTTAATTTTTCGTGTGCAAAAAAGAACTTAATATTAAATAAAATATAACTGGGAAAGGGAGGGACCATCACGGCAACCAAGTAAAATGATTTGGATAGGGAGCATGGGACTGCCTCCTCCCTATTGTTAACATTTCGCGGAACGATGGCGGGCTCTTCGACCCCATCTATTGGGTTTATTCTGTCAATCGAGGGCTCGATTCTAGTGTTGTGAGTGTGAACTTGCTTTTGGAAGGAGATTCTCTTCCCTATATTCGCGGGTTTCGCGTAGGTGTCTCTGCTTACAGGCCCGCTCAAACGTTTTTGGCCCTTCATACAGGAGCTTGATGATAACAAACAATAATAGAATCCTGATCAAATTGTTTCTCAGATTATTCCACTGCTATGGAAAGTTTCCTTGCTACAATAGATGGTAGTATTATATCATCATCATATCATCAAAAAAACATTATTTATAAAAAAATCCGAAAATTTCCTGGACTTATTTTCTTAGTTATACGCACTAAGAAAGCTAGGATGGACTGTATTTCCTTTACCATTTTATAAGGCTCGATGTATGCTTATCAATATTCAAACATTAAAATAGCGTCGGGAATTTGCTATGGCGTCATTTATAACTAATAAAGTCTCACACAGAATTGATTCAATGGAAATTCTATCAAAATTAAACTTTTACACACCAACAAGGCATTTAAGACAGTTATTTGTAACAAATAGTAATCGCACGAGCTATGCAAAATATGGACCAATTAATCAAATGATGGCTTATTACAATAACCATTGCGATAATATAGATTTTACGATGTCGAAAGAAAAATTTAAAAAATACTTCCACTCGTGCTAGGTTAAAGTTAAGTAAAGAACTTATTTTAATTAAAATTGTTTACAACTGATTGACGACGAGAAATAAATAAATAAATTTATACCAAGAGGCCAAAACGAAATTCTATCCGATTTTTAACAAAGCAAAACCAATTCCTGGAACTCAGAAGTACCATTCTTACATTCCAGTTTCAAACAACCAAACTGCAGCTAAGATATTTTCTAATTCTAATGATGAATCCAAAATATTTAATGTATTCAAATGATCTGAAATGTAATAAATTTTATGATGATAAAAAAAACAACATTGTATGAAATACTGCCTTTTCTCTCCCTAAACAAAACTATCCGAAACACACACATATCCAAAAGCATCAAATTGATGTTTTTCCATCGCGTCCAAACAGAAACGGGTAAGTCTGACTGAGAAAAAATTGCCTGTTTTTCAATAATCTATTATGAAAAAAAAAAAAATTATCGTGGACATCGCGACTTACAATCAAAAAGGGCCAAAAAAGTTGCAAAAACATAAATTTTTGTTTTTAAAATTCGCAATAACTTGAGAACGTTTAGGCTAACGAAAAAAGTTTTGTTTTTGCTTTTAAATCGAAAATAATGCACAAAGTCTATATTTGGTATGATTAAATAAAAAAATTATAATCTCTAACAATTTCAATAAATTGATATATATTTAAAAACAAAACATAAAAAAATTAAAGTAATGACCATCTGAAACTCTTCACAAGGTTCGAAGTGGGGGTGATTTTTAAGCATGAATTTACGATATTTTTAGTTTCGGTGTACCTTGTTCTTAAAGAACGCTTTATTACCTAAATCTTTTTTTAAGACGACATTTTGATCATATTTATGAAAAAAAAAAAATAAAAATAAAAAAATCATATTTATGAAAAATCATGAAGATAGAGCTGCTGCACGGCATGCTTTCGAGTAAAATCGTAATTGGCCCCTACTACAGGTTCCCCCGGGGTCGTTCCGGTGGTCCATGGAGTGGCCAATGTAGTGTATAAAAATCATATTTATGAAAAATCATGAAGATAGAGCCGCTGCACGGCATGCTTTCGAGTAAAATTGTTATTGGCCCCTGCTACAGGTTCTCCCGAGGGCCGTTCCAGCGATCCAGGGAATGGCTAATGCAGCCAATAGCCTTCTCAAGTGTATAAAAATCATATTTATGAAAAATCATGAAGATAGAGCTGCTGCACGGCATGCTTTCGAGTAAAATCGTAATTGGCCCCTACTACAGGTTCCCCCTGGGTCATTCCGGTGGTTCCGGGAGAGGCCAATGTAGCCAATGTCCTTCTCAAGTGTATAAAAATCATACTTATGAAAAATCATGAAGATAGAGCTGCTGCACGGCATGCTTTCGAGTAAAATCGTAATTGGCCCCTACTACAGGTTCCCTCGGGGTCATTCCGGTGGTTCCGGGAGGGGCCAATGTAGCCAATGTCCTTCTCAAGTGTGGAAAAATCATATTTATGAAAAATCATGAAGATAGAGCTGCTGCACGGCATGCTTTCGAGTAAAATCGTAATTGGCCCCTACTACAAGTTCCCCCGGGGACGTTCCGGTGGTTCCGGGAGGGGCCAATATTGCCAAAGATCCACTTTTCGTTTATAATAAGCTTTGTGGTAAAAAACAAGAAAAAAAAGCTGTGACATAGCATGTTTTGAGTAAAATAAAGAACTGACCGCATCCAGGACCCTTCATCAGAACCTGTTTCACGGAAATGGCCATATCTCGGTCAATTTAAGGCCGATTCCTGTGATCAACCTTTCATTCTCTTGGGAAATGTTTCATTTTTTTGTGTGTTTACTGAAAAAAAATGTTTGACAACGTCATCTTGTACGAAAATTCATCGCAAAGTCAACATGTAAAATAGCCCTTCCGGAAACCCGGAACAACTCCGGTATTCGGTGACCATGGCCAGTTTTGTTACCGAAACATAAAATTGCATTGAATTCCCCGTCTAATTCTTCTTGGACAATTGAAATCGGATAATGTTTCATGAAGTTAGAGCACTGCAAAGTTGATCAAAAATTTGCCTGTCCCGATCATTTTGTCTATCCCCTGTATATCAAGGCGAACTCCAAACAAATCCCCGGCCTCGAGTTTTTTGTCGGTACGTCCCGCATGGAGGTTCCGGAAAAGTTCCGGAAGAGAAAGATGGACAAATTCGCGAAGAAGTATCTGTTATGGCAGGCGATCTGCGAGTGCGGACGGTACAGCAAGCCGTTCTTTACAACCGGCACCATAAACGGGCAGATTTATCGAGAGGAATGCTTGCAGAAGCGCTTGCTGCCCTTCCTCCGCTCTCGCCGTGGTCCCACGCTGTTCTGGCCGGATCTCGCTTCGTGCCATTACGCCAAGCCTGTAATGGATTGGTACGAAGCGAAGGGCGTTAATGTGGTCCCAAAGGAGGCGAACTCGCCAAATACACCAGAACTTCGTTCGATCGAAAAGTTTTGGACGTTAATGAAGAAGAAGTGGAAGAAAAGCGGACAAATATTCAAAACCGATGAAGCTTTGAAGAAAACCTGGGCGAAATTGTGTAAGGAAGATGGACAAAGCCTCGCCCAAGATCTCATGAGCAGTGTTAAGAAAAATGTACGAGCATTCAGCTTGGAGGATGAAATTCAATAAATAAATTATTCCAAAACATAGCTAATATATATTTATTTAATCCCTGAAAATTTGAGAAGTATCCGATTTAAAATGAATTTTTTGTGATCATTTTTGTTTGTCTCATTTTCTCCGAGTTCAGTCTTTAGTTCGACAAAGTTGTAGTGTATGTGTGTCTAGTAGTATGAAAGTTTGTAAACTTCATTCAGACATGCCAGCTTCGGTTCGCGCATCAATCAACTTTAGTAGGCTGTGAGCTGTTCAGTTCCTCAATTTACACAGCAACCAACGAAAAATTGAAAACGAATGGCTCAACATTTCACTGACAAAAATGTTTAATTTAACTAACGACAACAGCGACACTTTCAAAAACGTTAATCTGCGCATTTACATTCAATTGCAAATTATGAAAATCGCCCTAATGTAATAAAACTTTACAGCTCTGTTCTGTTAATTGTGCAACGTTCAAACTAATCAAAAGGAATTGCCATGTGATTTCCACCACATTGCTCCTAATCCCGACCACCACTAAATCTCATCCCTCCCTCTCCCTCTCTCCCACGCTCTCTCACAATCAGCAAAACCAGCTTGTTGCGGCCAAGACGCAAACCACATTTCGCATGCTGATTGTGGCCTTTTCTTCTCCGATTTCACCTCCACCTCCGCTTTTCCTGTTAACCGTTGCCGCTGCGGTTTCCCATTCACCTGCCGGCTCACCACCGGAAAATCAAAATTTTTCACCGAATCCCGCACCATGCGCTCAACTCCGGCATATTATAAGTTACTACAAATGCTGCTTCCATTATTTTTTTTTCTTCCGAAAAAAGAAAGCAGCAGCAGGAGGACTTACCCAGTGGAATTTTCTCCGTCTGCGGCGACGTTTGAGCGTTGGCTGTTCTACGGGTAGTCACGAGCACCAGTACCAGCAACAGAAGCGATGCCATTGGGCTCTGCCAACGCCTTCGCCACCATCGACCGAAATGATGGTGGCTCTGGCAGTGGCACGGTTGAAGATCTCTGCCCGTCTTTGTTGTCGACGTCGTCGTCGTGATTAATTCCATAATTGTCGGGATGTTTTTTTCTTCTTCACTCTCTCTTCGCTTGAGAACACCTCTCTTGGGGTGAGGGATGGGGGGGGGAGAGGCTGGAAATGTCGCTGATGGGTGGAAATTTCACGCGAGAGATTTACTTGTGTTATGGTTGGCAATTTTCCTCACGATTTATGATAATATTTTAAGACGTTATTTTCTTTTCAGGGATGCTTAAGAGTCTGTCGACAAAAATCACTCTTTTACCCGGGACAAAGTGGGGGTAATTTTTCTTTCAGATGCTTACACTGTGTGATGTGGTATTTGCGGTTGATATTTTATACGAAAAATCACTCGAATCAATCTTCTTTTAAATTGGGGAAAAACACGGACACAATTGACGATCACTTATTCCCTAGATATAGCACTAACACGTTAAACGACAAAATTTTACCAGGACGAAGAAAGCACATACACATTAGATTAGACGTTGATGGGGCAAGGGGTGTAGGATTCCCTTTACGAGTATCTATTTACGACCATTACTCATTTCGTTGACTTGATTTTCTGTTATCAGCTGCACACGAGCGAGGTATGCGTTCGAACCAGTGCTGTTGCTTCTGTTTATCCACACCAATGCCACCCACCCAACTGTGGGTGGAAAAAATCTGGAATCAGTTCTGACTTTTATTCTTTTATCAGCGCAATAAATTGCGCCATTTTCACGATAAATTGCCTCTGAGATGACATATTGTGTTAAATATCAATAACATTCGGGATCACAATCCAGCTGACACTCTCACATCAAACCCGCAGCTGTCGAATTCTTGCTTATCTCTCTTCATTCGCTTCGATGTCAAACGGAAGCCGTATCGAATTGACTTGCACCAAAAACCAATCTACCGCTGCCAAACGAGCAAGACGAAAACACTTCTTCTCTTCACACCGAGCGCACTTCGCACACACGCGGGTTCTCCTCTTCTGCAGCTGAGACCACTTCCACCGCGCCCCAACCAAATCCGTGGTTTCTTCGAACGAACGAACGACCGACCGACGAATCAAACCCGAGAACCTTTCACTCGAAATGTCACCGCGGAGCAGCCTGACAATAAATCAAACTCTGCGTCAGCTCTTTGACTCAATCGAATTGGATTTTAAATTTTAATTCGATGCCATCACTCGCGGCACCAGCCAGGACCTGCCATCCCGAACGCCTTGCATCACTTCACAGCACATCACATCGATACCGCACCGATTCCATTCAACGACGATTCCAGGCTACAACTTTTGCCAAATCAACTTTTCAAAGTTTAATTTCCCATCAGCAGTTCGCTGGCTGCTGCTTCTCCTGCTTTAGGGGCTGATGGGGATCAAATCCGCCGCATCCGGAACGAAAACAACCGATCTCTTTATCATCGTCGTCGGCCAAACAACCGCAAGCAAAACTTTTGCCACTGCCACTGCTGTTTGTCGTCCTGCTGACCTACCGAAATGTCCTTTTCCGTCGATAAATTCTTCTCCTGTCGCACACACGAACGAAACGCACGACCCAAGGGCGCACTGGGCCAGGCCAAAACCAACTATACTAGGAAAACTGTATGTATGTCCAGAAAGCACTCGATTCACCTTGGAGTCAAGTCAAGTCACGCGGCCGTCACCGATGACGTCTGGTCTAGTACTAAAATCTGCATCCCTACCAGGTCGCGGAGACTCCACCGAGACGGCGGCAGCATCCAGCGCCCAGCTGGCAACAACAACACTGCCCTGCCGAAATCCCTTTTTCTCTCGTGAGAAACCAGGATCTGAGGGATGCTGTGTGTAGAGATTCTCCCCGAGTGCATCCTTTTCGCTCATTTATTTTCGCCTTATCTGCTCCAAAACATGCACCCACTCTTCGCTGGGGGATCCACCACCCCACCCAATCCGGAAATGAATGATGTGCCGTTTAGTTCTGATGTCTGCAAATTATGGCCTGCCAGCCGAGCAGTTAGCGTTCTCTCATTTTCTCTTCTCTGCAGCCAGCTGACGCCGAATGCTGTCAGATGGAGTCAGTCAGTGAACAACCACACCTGACGACATTCACACAGCCACCCCCCGATGGATGAGGGCAAATTCAATCGAATTCAATATAATCATATGGTGGGGGGCAAGGAGCGGAGGAAGGTAAAAGCGAAATATGATTATGTTCTCGCAAATGCATTCAACCCCTTTTCTCAGCTCAGAGACAACCCCCGACTTACGATCTGGCACCTGTCTTATTTTCTTATCGACGATGGTCGACGGTAGGTAACTACAGTATTCCACCGATTCGTGCGTTGTTCGGCCGCATGAATGAAAGGCATCTCCCTAAATGGGTGGAATACTGTATGTATATGTAGTGACAAGGAAAGCTGAAGCTCGCCGAACCGGCCAAGAATGTCAGCGGAAAAGCAAGATGTAATTCGATATTGACTTACTGCGTGCGTGAGTAGCAGCTACATGTAGATAGAACAGGTGTCTGGTGGTGGTGGATGGAAAATGGAGTGGATGATTTGAATGGAAAATTATGAGCTTTGCTGATCGCATTTGGTGGACGAATATGGCTGGTTAGCTGACTTGGTAGGTAGGAGATGATTGATGCGGGTTGAAGGATATCTGTGGAGAAATCTTGCCCCACTGATTGCCGGTATTAGATCAATTTGAATTGGACTTAATTGAAAGCTGCGAAAGGTTGATGAACTTGCCAGAACTGACAGGAAATCCTTGCATCTATTCATCTTCGTTGAAATGTATTTGAACCAAATCAAATTTTATTTGATTTAATTTTGACACAGGACAAGGCTTTTGTGAATATATAGTGTTGGAATGCAAATAAATGACAAATATTGGATCAATATGATGAAGCTTATAACATTGTAATTTATGGGAAACTTAAAATTTCAATATTTTGAAATGGCAAATATTGTTTCTTCCGTAATATTTTGGATTTTTTTCTCATTTTTCGTAGTTTTCATCGCCAAACAAATTTTCATTGATTGGAAGTGAACCGGGAGTCACTGTGCGAAGAGCGGTTCCAGCGATCCTGATGTTTCGTAGTGTGTGTTAACGCTTGTTTCGGTTATGCGGTGAGAACATTGGAAGCCAAAGCAATTGCGAGGAGACCAAACATGGTGGCGTACAGTTGGAACCTAAAGATATTTGTCGGAAAGCGATTTTTGACATTCTTGAGAAGATGCTCGCTACGGCCTTCGGAACATTTCAGCGGCAGTGGCATAGGTGTAGCCGTTGCGCCCCCTCCCTTCTTTTTATTTTATTTTTAGAAATTTAAAGTTTGTTTCAATTTTTATATGATTTATTTTTTATGTTTGTCAGGGCAATCTGACATTGTAAATGGCAATCTGACGCAGTAGAAAGGCCAAATTACGCAAGGTGGCCTCGATTTTGTGACAAATTGTAACAAAAAAGCGCAGAAAAGTGACATCCATAAGATTTTTGTTTTAATAGTAAATACAATTTTTTTATACAATCTTTTCCTCTTAATCAAGAGCCTCCCCACCTACAGATCTAACGTAGCGTATTAAAAAATATATATCTCTTTACCTGTAATGTTTAAATTACAGGTTAACTACTAAACAAGCATTGATTGTTTTTTCTCCGCTAGATGAAATTTGAAAAAGCTATGATTCAATTGCAATTCAATTTTCAATTCTTGGCATTGTAAAAACTGAATATTTTAACCAATGTTAAAGCTTTCGGAAGCCAAAAAATACTTACTAGATTAGGAAACATCATTCATAGTAAGAAAGTGTATCTACGGAATATGTTTATTTGAACTCTTCATGATATGGGCCAAGCCAATCAATGCTACCCCGCTGATTAATGTTACTTCATTTTACGATACTGTAGTTTCGTATTATTGAGAATATAGTCTAAGCATATCTTGAAATTTGATTCAGTATTTTAAATTATTGTCTCCGGAACCAAGAAATTTTGATGGAGCACATGCTACGATATTATCCGGGCGAGACGAGACGACGCTTATCCGATTTTCAGACGATAAGCGTTTCTCCACGCTTCCAGAAATACAGCAAGTTAATCAGAGGGAGAAGTTGCAGTTGTCTTTTCCTATTCAAAGATTTTATTCGTTTCTATGAGCCTGAGCAAGATATTGAGCATGATTGACCACCCGATGTTGCTACTCCGTTACTGCCAGATCAGCTATTATTACACAGAGAACCAATAGATGATGCTTGGGACTAGCATACATCCTCAATGTGTAAACACTGGTGATCCCAAACTAAGGCAATACCAACGCCGTCCTTGCCCGAATGCAGGTCAAATAAGGAAAGGGTAGGAATGTGCTGACGTGGTACTCGTTTTATTGGATGTCTCGGCCCTTCCACGAGAAATCACTAGGATGTTGGATAACAGGATTGAGTGGCAGCAGGGTTTTCAGGAAATCCGGCAGCAGGGGTTCAGGAAATCCGCTTTGAACCGATTTAAACCAACAGTAAGTGGTATTTGAGCCACTCATAAAGTGTGACGGTAGTTTACCGTTAAGAAAACAAGGTTAATTTTATTAACGCTTGAGAGCCAATTTGGATAGATTTATACCAACAGCTGTTGGAGCCACTCACAATATGGGATAGTGGATATGGCGGCACGGCGAGCATGGTTAACCAGTATTATGGACCGCAAAACAAAATGGGGTCCTTACCGCCGGCCCATCACCCGGCAAACTACCTCATCTTACCAGTAAGCATTTTTGTTTTTTTTTTCTGTGCTCACTAGATCACTCCCATCGCCGAATTATAGATAACCGAAACCAATCGAAACGCGCCCTGTCCGATGGCAAAATAGTGCTTTATGAAGCATCGACACAACCTTTAACAGCTGATGCTCGAAGCAAAATCTTTCAATTTTCATAACTGTTTCCTACAAACTATTTCACTACTGTTACTAATATCTGTATCAATCAAATAGAATCTTCTAGAGAACAATTCATGCTTTTCTATTTGAAATTGCAATTGAGGGATTTGGTAAAAATAAGAGTGAGTAGATGCATTTCGTACCTTATGGCAACTTTATGCTTCTGATGTCCAGGCTCATCGGTTTAGCACCAACCGGGAGCGACTTGATCCTATACCCAATGATTTCATTATCTTTAATCCGCTCAACCAACCGCAATGTTTTGTGATATATTAGACGGATTGTTATAATTTCAGATAACTCAATGCAGACATCTTCCAAATTTGGCAGATCGACAGGCAATCGGTGGACACCCACGAATTTTGAGAGATACAAATATAATTCGTTCAAACAAAGCTGCAGGCTGGTCCACTGGAGTTGCTCTTCTAGACATAGGTAAAGCATTGTTTGGCATGAAGGTTTGATTGTGAAACTGAAGAAGTTCAATTTTCCGCATTACATCATGAAATTAGTTCAGAACTACTTAACTGATAGAACTTTGCAAGTAAATTATCAGAATTCTAAATCTGATCATTTACCTGTTAGAGCTGGTGTTTCTCAGAGTAGCATTTTTGGGCCAATACTTTATAACATTTTCACTTCAGATCTCCCTGACCTCAGGGCTGCCAACAATCTTGCTTTGCTGATGACACAGGCATTTCCGCTAAACGAAAAAGTCTTCGTATTATATCCAGGAGGCTACAAAAAAGCTTGGACATATTTCCAGATTATTTTCAAAAACCGAAAATTTCTCCTAATGCTTCCAAAACTCAACTTATAATATTCCCACACAAGCCTAGAGCTGCATTTTTGAAACCAAGTAATAGTCATATGGCCACTATGAACGAAGTTCCAATTTCTTGGTCAAATCAAGTTAAATATCTTGGACTGATACTTGATCAAAAATTAACTTTTAATGATCACATTGAGGGCATTCAAGCCAAATATAATAAATATATAAAATGTTTATATCCTCTTATAAACAGAAAATCCCAACTTTGTTTGAAGAACAAACTTCTAATATTCAAACAAATATTTAGACCGGCCATGCTTTATGCTGTGCCACTATGGTCTAGTTGTGCTACTAGGAAAAAAGCACTTCAAAGTATTCAGAACCAAGTTTTGAAAATGATTTTGAAACTGCCACCTTTGTTCAGTACAACTGAATCACATAGAATTTTAAACGTTGAGACTCTAGAAGAAATATCCAACAAAATAATTAATAATTTATGACAAAAATAAGAACTAGTTTTCAGAAATCAACTGTTATTCTTACCCGCAGGCAAAAATAATATAAACGCAATTAGATATAAATCATAGCCTAAAAGGTGAAATGTCAATAACTTAGCAGGAGCACCTAGGATAATATATGAATGTAAAATAATGTAAAATTCACTGCTGTAAGAACACTCGCAGGAACCAAGAAGAAAGCCACTAGTTGCTCTGCTGGTTCCAATTGGATGCGATTCGATTTTGAAACACAGTTCAAGTCGAAGGGTTTTGAAATCCTTTTTTCCAGAACAAGCCTGGAATTGTGTAATTGCCTGAATCGGACGGCTGTTGTAAAATACTTTTGGTGAGAGTAGAGACGAAAATCCACCCACCTTTCAGGCGTAAGGAGTGTATCGAATATAAGCTATCCACATACATTTGCGTTGTACGCATGTATTTGTGATGGTTTTTTATGCTCTGAACACTGCATGCTGTGCGTTTGACTGTCAGCTTTCTTTTGTTTACTTGTTTGTGCGGTTCAAATTCTGTGTTTTCAAAATGTCGCATATTGAAAAGGAAGTGAAAATTAAGGTTCTGGACACATGGCTAAGTGAGAAGGGTATTACTATGCGAAAATGGGCGAAGCAGTTTGGAATTCATCATGCGAGTGTTAAAACCATCATGAATAAGTTTGGGGAACACTATTCTTTGGATGAGCTACCAGGAAGAGGCAGAAAACCCAGTTCTTCCAACCCGAAACTGGAGCAGAAAGTGGTATCTCTAATCATGAAGAACAAATCAATGCCAATACGTGATTTGGCCAAAACAGCAGGAACGAGTGTCGGAATGATCCAGCGTATCAAGAGTCGAAACCACCTGAAGACCTACAAGAAGCAGAAAGTCTCGAAACAAAGTGCAGAACAGAAGAAGCGAGCAGCAACAAGGGCCCGGAAATTGTATTCGCGTCTTTTGCAGCATCCGGATGCATGCGTTTTGATGGACGATGAGACCTATGTAAAGGAGGACTCAAAAACCTTTCCAGGTCCACAATACTTTACTGCCGTCGTTGGGGAGGATGTGAGCGATGCGGACAGGTCGATTCAAGTGGAGAAATTCGGTCGAAAGGTATTGGTATGGCAAGCAATATGTTTTGGTATGGCAAGCAATTAATTTTCATAGATATAATACTAGAAACGCGGATGAAATAAGAACACCGAATTTCTTGACATGTGCTTCACAAAACTCATTATATTTTAAAGGAATAAATGTTTTCAATTCGATGCCATGACACATTAAACGTGCACCAACACTTTCAGAATTTAAAAGACTATGTATTTCACACGTTAAAACTGTATTCTGAGCAGCAAGCGAAATTTTTTTTTTTCAAATATTTATGAAGATTGTACCTGACGATGTTTTACTATTATAAAACGGATTATTTTGTGTGGACCATTTCTTGTACATTTATGTTGCTTTTTTTTATAAAAATGAAGAATGTTTCTGACGAAGTTCTTTACAAACGGATTAAAATGAGTTGGCTATTTTATTTTTTACATTTTATTTTTTCACGTTTACAATACTACAATACTCACTATTTTGTTCGTCACAGTGATGATGATGGAAATTTGTATAATGTTGTGTTAGTTAAAAAAAATAAATAAAGAAAGAAGTCTACAATTGTTTGAGCCTCGCGCGCGGTATACAGATATGATGGACTTCTTTTTGAATTCGTTAAAAAAAATTGGCCTTTGATGCTTTAGATGGTACTATGAAATAGTAGCGAGTTGTCTGGCTGAATGTCGGGGAATTTTTCGTCAATTCTTTTGTGGTTGAAAGTAAAAGTTTGACTAATGCCGGTCCAGGATTTTTTCGGTTTGGAAACATTCTTGACATCCCTGGTGAGATATTCTTGGCCAGCCCTAAACTAAGCTGGCGGCCCCATTAGTGTTGGAACTGCATTGGCTCTGTAACGGGCAGGATCGAATATTGGCTTCTCTTTTGATAATGTCCTTTTACTGGATTCTGTGATCTGAATTGCAACAGAATGTCCTGATCGCTGGGAATACTTGCGAATTTTTGTGGTTAACATCAAAGCTTTTCACGATGATGTCGCTGTGAAGCAAATGGATACTTTTGAAGAAATTTATATCTGTAGATGAAATCAGTTCGTTTTTTTTGCATAACTGGTTTGAATTGTTACCAAATTAATTATCTTAGAGATAAAATCGTCTAGCTCAAACCTTTGTAGGGGTAAGGGCGGGACCATCATCATCATCATCATCATCTCTCTCTCTCTCTCTCTCTCTCTCTCTCTCTCTCTCTCTCTCTCTCTCTCTCTCTCTCTCTCTCTCTCTCTCTCTCTCTCTCTCTCTCTCTCTATCTCTCTCTGTCTATCTCTCTCTTTTTGGAATAATAAAAACATCTGTGTTTCGGTTACGGATTGACGTAAAAATAAGTTTAGTACATCAAAACAAAGGTAATTCACTGTTCTTTAAGGAAAATATATCAATACAAATCATTTCTCTTCGTTTCTAATGAAAATTTACACTTTCTTCTTTATTCCTCCCATCAAACGCTGCACACTTCCGGAGTCAACTTCTTTGTTGACTCCATTTGTTGCACATTTGTTCCACATTTTGGTCATCTGAGTCACGTCCCGAGCCGTTTTTCCACTTTTCTTATGCTTCCGCTTCATTAATGCCCAAAATCTCTCGATGGGCCGGAACTGCGGGCAGTTGGGTGGATTTATGTTTCTATCGATGAAATCTACGTTATTATCGTGGTACCACTGGATGACTTCCTGGCTGTAGTGACAACTCGCCAAATCTGGCCAAAACTTCTCCGGACCTTTATGGGCTTTAATGAAAGGTAGTACGCGCTTTTTGAGGCATTCTTCCTTGTATAGCTTCAAGTCCATTCGTCACGCACACTTTGGTCTTTGCTCCGCAGCTGCATACTCAACACACATCGGTGTTGAATTAGAGCTTGTTCAAGCAAATCTGGAGAAGCTATTCAGCTGTTTCTTCTAGAATAGCTGAAAAGCTTCTCCAAATTTGTTTGAACAAGCTCTAATTCAACACCGATGTTTGTTGGATATCCCTTGCCAAATCATCAGTGTTGTGGCAAATTTGTCCATAAAAGCAAACTTCAACTTCGCAGGAACATCTCCTCGTGCCGTCGCAATGTAGAATTTTCGGTCAGGAAACTGTCCGAAATCCATTTTGACGTAGGTTTCATCGTCGATGAGCAGGCATCCTTGGTACTTCGTCAAAACCTGTTGGTACAATTTCCGAGCTCGAGTTTTGGTGCCGAAACTTTGCTTCAACGTTTTGTTTGGTTGCTTGCTGGCTCGATAAGAACAATAGCCTGCTCGCAAACGAATTCTTCGAAGGGTACTGCGAGCAGCAGCGTATTTCTGTGCGATTTCATTATCTGATAGTCCAGGGTTTGCTCTGACGGTTCTCAACACCTTCTGGTTCAGCTTGCGGTCATATGTTCCACAACGACGCTTACCTTGAGGCACTCGTTCCACGCTCTTTTGCTCCCTGAAACGTTTGAGCACATCATACACGGTTGATTTGTCGATTTTCAACGTTTTTGCGATTTTTATTGCGGACCACGTTGGATTATCAACGTGGGCGTGCAAAATTTTTTCTCTCCTCTCGACTTCCATCTGGAATAACTTTTGACTTACTGCACGAAACACCGTGGAATTTATAGGAATATACGCCTAAATAAACAAACCGCTGTAAAAAAATTTTTGCAGCGGTCACTTTCCGTGCCGCTGCAACACAATAAGTGATTCCGCATTCTTACTGGACAAAGCATTAGTCTGCCTGGGGCGTCCAGTGATACATTTTATCGGATTGCTTTTGTACCTTTGGAACTTGTGCACAGAGTGAGGATTCAAACCACAATGAATACACTTCTGCACAGCTAGTGAGCAAGAATCCTCCGTGTGTTTTTCACCACACTTGCTTCAACGGAACCTATTGCTGCCACGATTTTCCGAGTGCCTCAACCTTTTGCAGTTGATATAATTATATACCATCTGTAAATACATGCCTGTCGGCATGCCTCAACACAACCAAGCGGATTAAACTAAGCATACCTACATAGGTTTAACATATTGACCCATTGTCTTTATACGCAGTAAGTTTGGTACAGTTGCGATTTCTAATTCATTCAAAATGAAGCCGATTGAGTTGCGCGCAGGTGTAATTGAACTTTTTCGAAAAGGAAAAACTGTTTCAGTGATTGCAAACACCCTGAATATGGCAAAATCTACATTGAGTGACGCAATGAAACGATACCAACTGCTTGGAACGCTAGATGACCGCGAAATGAGGGGGAAAAAGCGCATCGTTCGGACTCCACAAATGCACGAGATTATCCGGCGGCGAATCAAGCGAAATTCTTCTATTTCCATCCGAAAGTTGGCGAAATCACTGAAAATTTCAAAATCTTCCGTTTGAGCCATAGTTTTCGAGGATTTGAAGCTTCAATCATATGAACTATGCAAGAATCACTACTTGAAAGACATCATGGAGGCGAACCGGTTGAGAAAATCTAAGGGTGAACCGCTTATCCAGGGGCCGCTATCGGTCAGTGCTGTTCACCGATGAAAACGTTTTCACAATCGAGCAGCATCACAATCGCCAGTTGCTTCCTGCTGCTTCCAAAAATCGTTGACGTAAGCTTCTGTCGTGGTTTGGGCTGGAATAACTCATTCCAGCAAAACCCCTGTGAACTTTAGCGACAAGGGGTGAAAGTGAATCAAGCGATATATCAGAAGCTACTTACTGACACAGTAGCTTCTTGGGCATGGCAGCATTTCGGCAATACTGGGCGCAGGATCATGGAGCAAAAAAGACAATTAGTCTTTGCGAACGCATTTTCCTAAGCTCTTTAACGAAAGATGAATGGCCTTCTAACTCGCCGGATTTGAATCCCATGGACTATTCGGTATGGTCCATCTTGGAGTCAAGAGCCTGCAGTACACCACAAAAATCACTAGAACATCTAAAATTGTCTCTTTTAAAGGTTTGGGAACAAATATCTGTCGAAGAACTCGCGGCCATCGTGGATAACTTCCCGAAACGTTTGAAGGCGTCCATCTCAGCACGAGGTGGCCATTTTGAAATAAACAAATAAAACTTGTAATTTGCAAACAATTTTTTAATCCAACAATAAAAGCTAGTTTTAACACCATTTTGTTGTACGGATAATAATCGGACACCCTGTACAAGCGCATCGGAAAAAAATCCATCAAATTTGATATAGTTTGGGAGAATATAAATAACCAAGTAACTTCTGGGGGGGCCAAGGAGGCCAGACCCCCCCAGGATTCTGTAGCCCCCCCCCCCAGGATTTATCCCTAATATATTTCTAATTTGAAAGGAAACACTATTCACAATCTCTACGGAAGTTGTTTTTGTACTTTGCTCCCTTCAGATATAGTTTGAACGAGTAACGATTTCTGAAGGAGTAAAGTGCACCGGTTTACTGTTAACCGGTTTACCGGTTTCTTGCTTGCTTGCTTTTACCGTACTTTCGCATTTTTGAGTGAACGGAAATATAAAGAAGCATAAACGACAGACATTTTTTATTTTTCAATTCGTGCCTTTTGCCGCCAGTATCGTTGCGTGAGCGAGTTTTTTGTGAGTAATTAAAACAGTGTTGAAATTAACAAAATTATGTCCGCTTTTCTGAAGCGTGGTGGAAGCAGTATTAAGGAAGGTCAAGAATTTGATTCTGGTAAGAAAATTTTGATTAGTGCATTTTCTTAACCAAAGCGCAGTCGCGCTAGGCATCAAATTGCATGAAATCGTTTTGTTTTACCTTTTCCAAAGATGCTGACCCTAATACTAAGAGCCCATCTGCAAAGAAGTGCTAACGCAGCACTGTCAACTATGTACATTTCCAATAATCGTATAGCCAAATAAACTACATATTTGTTTTCTATTACCACAGCACCTGTTGATGATCCAATGACCTTCGACAAAGAAACCTCCCAACCATCGTCGTCCAAAGGTAAGTGATTTTAAAAAAAAACCAAGTTTTGACGAAACATTGAATTGGAAATAAATTCATAGACTTTTAATTTATCTTTCGCATGAGAGCACAGGTGATTCACAACCTTTCGATCCGTTTTATGTTCAGAATATGGTGCCTAACATAGTACTAATTTGTCGACTTCTAAAAAAGTAAATTATCGTCTCCCTACGTATCGCATTTTGGGCATTTTTGATTCACTTTGTCAGGGGCGTTTCCTAAAACCAAACTCTTCGAATACAACTGCATCTTAGGTTCGAATTTCGGACAATTTGATTGACACCCCCATGCCGAAGTGGAAGGGTGTGGGGGCGACCCCGGCGGAGTGGTTAACATCCGTACCTCTCACGCCAAAGTCACGAGTTCGAATCTCACCCCCGGACAAGTTACGAAAATACCCAACAGAGGTATTTGAGTGACTACGACGGGAGATGAACCAGCCCGAAGCTGAAAATCTCGATAATCCAGACAAAAAAATTAGGATAGGGTCATTGACACCAGTTGCTGGGAGAACCTCCTATCGTACACATCGCAAAAATCGGTCGACTTCGATGGGCTGGGCATGTCGTAAGAATGTCGGACGACAGCCCTGTGAAAATGGTTCTCGAAAACGAACCGACAGGTACAAGAAGAAGAGGCGCGCAACGAGCAAGGTGGATCGATCAAGTAGAAGGCGACCTGCGGACCCTCCGCAGACAGCGAGGCTGGCGAGGAACAGCCATGGACCGATTACAATGGAAACAACTTCTGTGTACAGCAGAGGCCACGCCGGCCTTAGTCTGATTGGTAAGGTAAGTAAGGGTCATTCACATTCGGTTTTCGATTTTCCAGCTCGGTTATTTTTTACCAAGTTATCAACAGCAGATCTGGGCTCGGTACGCTCAGTAATCTAGTTACTGTACTGTGGTAAGTTAGTCTTCGGACCTCAGCAATCAAACGTCAGAAATTACTGAGATACGGTACACAATCAATAACTGAGTGCACTGAGTGGGTCAGTAATTGTGAGCACGGTAATTAATTATCGAACTCGGTGATTTAAAACGACTTTGTTGATGTAATTTTGGTTAGGTACAGAAATAAACAAAATTGAACCTATTTTAGTACTTATACTAAGTGGTTTGAAAGCGTAT
The DNA here is from genome assembly GCA_024533555.2 of Aedes koreicus. Taxonomy (NCBI): domain Eukaryota; kingdom Metazoa; phylum Arthropoda; class Insecta; order Diptera; family Culicidae; genus Aedes; species Aedes koreicus. The sequence goes on from JAHHFK020004985.1 coordinate 410,618, forward strand.
ACTCTCTTCCCCTCACTTTTCACTTCCAGCAATGTACTTATAGGATGTAAATTTGGTATATCGAGAAAACCATAGTTAACGACAATTAGATCCATGAGAATTTCGATATATCAACATTACATCCACTTCGCTCGAGAGCGACTGTTAAAAGTTTATTTTTTATTTTTTTTTCGTGGTTTTTAATAACAAACGACATGATAAGCTTATCTTAGCTAGCCCATAAATGGTTAAATGTAGTTTATAGCTCAATAATTTATTGAGTTAGGATGATAAACATACTTAATCGCCGCATAGTATAACTAGGCATTATCTAGACATGAGCGTAGCCAGGATTTGAATTAGGGAGGCGGAGGGCATACGTTTTTATCACGGTATGGCAACCGGAAGCCTCCATCTTGAATTTCAAAATTGTGTTGGGCATCGATTCCCGGTCTATAGACATTATCTTAATTCCAAACTATTGCATATCGGTATTTAGTTTTACACTACTAAAGCATTTCCGGAATTCACTTCCCAGAGGCCATTTTCAAGAGGTCGTTTTTCAAAGGCCATTTTCCAAAGGCCAGTTCCCGGAATGAGTAATTTTCTAAAACGGATCTCTGTCCTCGTCTTTTTCGGAAAATGTATGCTTTCTTGAAACCATTTTCCAGGGGCCTTTGAAGTTGAAACATATGATTTGAAACACTTTTCTATGCACATGTTTTAATTTTATCATTGAAGAAGGTTTAACAATACCAAGTTTTGTTTAAAGGTATTTTCGAATTCAAAATATTACTTTCTCTTAAAAAAAAAACTTTAGTAGAGTATGCATTTGCCAGATTGATTAGAAGTTTCGAAGCTAACATTTGCCCTTAGGCAAAATATGGAGATAGAAGTTTATTCATCAACGATAATATTTTCGAAAATGTAGTAGTAAGGTAAATTTCTGAAATTATAATATTTGTTGAGGTTGACTTCAGTACCACTAGTTGTGGGCATAAACTGCATAATGGGCCTGAATGTCATCCCCAAGAGGTATTTGTAATTATTGAACTATTCACAACACAGTATTGATGAAATTCATATAGTAATTTCAGATTTGGAGGAGACTTCAGTACTGTCAACATAGACGGTATTCTGAATATCGCTTCCGGGAATTGCTCGAAATTATTTTATTATAGTCTACTTAGACATCTTTAGTTAGAAATTGATTCAAAGTTGTTAGATGCAATATTGTAGGGATGGGTACAACGACATACATCTTTTATACAATATGAAGACAGAATACCTACACGGATACAAATGTTGTCCATTTAAATTAAGAATATCGATGTTCAACTTGAAACATAAAAATTATTTTACGTAAATAGAAAGCATGTTTTGAGCGAAAATCACAATTTTTGAATCAAATTCAAAGCATGTTAATTTCAACAATACATTCATCGGGTTTCACACATTATACAATACATCACGTATTCTCCCTAAAACTCCAATATCCCACCTCAGGTTAAGTTTACCCGTACAGGGCATTCCGCTAGTAGATGGTTGACATCTTATTCCACTCCTCATCCTTGGCAGTAGGCCTTCACTTCCGCTAAGCCGGGGTCCGTATCCAGCGAGTTGTGTATGCCCTATCATTAGCCGTTTCAAAATCTTCTGATCTCGAAGATTGGGCACATCCTCCCACTCTTGTGAACTATTCTTGATACAGCGTAGGACAAGAGGTCCGTTACCCAGCGGGTAACATCACTGTAGGATATGGGAAGCAAGACGATTCTGATTTGCTAGTTTATCAGCAGTCCCATTACCAGATATACCCACGTGGCCAGGTACTCATACACTCATTTGACAATTTGTATGACTGCAAGAGCGCATAGGTTTCAGTTGAGAAGATACCACAGAAACCAAATAAAAGGCCGCAGTGGCTTATAGCCTGTATTTTGACGCTCGAATGTGGAAGCAACTTTCTCGTACGCAGCCTTAGCCACCTTAGGGTTTGCCTATGCTCCACACAAATGCTTGATACTCCAATCCACTTCAGGACATGAGATTCATGCACATTTCCACAACCTGTTGCACACAACCACTTTATAGCTCCATAGGTAGGTCTGTTTCCTCTAAAACCTCGTGGCATTGATAGCAAGATCTTCAGTAACTACGATCACCAGAAAAAAAAACCCTTATCATTCTCTACCAATAGGGAAGCTATTGATGATGTCCTAAAGGCTCCGCTTCAAATCCTACAGGTTTCATTGTACTGTGGTTCTAGGATTTCACGCTCGATAGCTTCAATCCATAAGGGTACGATTGTTGCCTAAGCAATGTTGGTCAAGGTACAGCGTGAAGCTTCAGAGAAGTGGCCGTTTAGGGCCCGGAGAACGTTGACGTTACACTTCACTGACTTGGCGTATTTCACTAACCGCTGATTGTCAAAAGATGACCCAGTAGTTAGACATAGAGGGTGCGTAATGCACACTAGCCCCCTCCCTGAAGTAATACCGGAAGGTGGTTCTGGGGAGGGCTGTGGCTCCAAGCACGGGTGGGTTTAGTGGGTCGAGGAGTTGGCGCTCTCATCCATCTCGCAGATTTTCCATCTCACCTAAAAATAAGGTATCAAAGACATGTTGGTTCAGGGGGTTGGTCGAGACTTCATTCGTGTGATGCCTCGCCTGATGACCAATCATTATTCTTTGAACACTCATTTATTCCGTGTTTGGGCTGGGAAACAGCAATCTCTGTTATTGTGGAAAAAGGTTACGTAATTTGGTATTGTGCTGAGCATCGTGGAATCAGATCAGAGCATTTTGATTCCTTTCAGGCTCAACGTAGACATCGCAACGAACCGATTCGAGATATTTTGGAATTTTTGATCTGGAATTCAGGAAACTATTATATGTCTTCTTGGCAAACATTAGTCTAAGATTGTTGTTTGATTAACTCATATGTTTAGGTTAGGCTGTGTGCGAGTGTGTTTCTTTTTTATATGTTGGTTCAATTCACAAATTGTAATTTGATATTCTTGTAATTTGACTTTTATTTTGTTAACTGCTTCCCAAATTACCAAAAAAAATAAAAACTTGGCTCTGTTAAGTTGATTCAATTGAGCCTGAGAAAAGAAATAAACTTAAAAAAAAAACACGAATAGTCTTCCGAATATGCATTATGTTTAAAGATTTCCCTGTAGCTATTAATTGGCACACATATTTTTTTTTTTAAATCATTCATTTGTACAGGCTCAATCCAATCAACATAACAGAGCCAAGTTTTCATAATTATATTCATCAGTTATCTTAAAACTAAAGAAAGGAGGATAGAACCGATTACTCGTGGCCGTCTCGGTGTTAAAAGGAATAACAATATAGAGGATGGTAAGGTGGGCGGGAATTTGAAGTATACCCAACAAACATCGGTGTCGAATAACCGCTTGTTCAAACAAATTTGGAGAAGTTATTCAGCTTTCTAGAAGGAAAAGTTGAACAACTTCTCCAAATTTGTTTGAACAAGTGGTTATTCGACACCGATGTTTGTTGGGTAGTTTACATAACACATTTATTTTAAATTCGGAATTGACTAAAAACTTATAACTACTTTTGGTTTTCTTTTGACATGAACATTTTTGAGAAAGACAAACAACAGCCACAAACATATTAAAAACTAACACTAAAAATACAGGTTAAACTAACTACAATCTACCGCTAATGTTAGTCAAAACCACATAAAACAGATCACGTATAGCGTACTTCTAGCCCAAAAGGATTCATAAAGCTCCGATCTGACTCCACGATACTCAGCACATGACCAAATAATGTGATCTGCGTCCTGGTAACCTTTTCCACATTCACAGAGATCGCTGTCGCTCAGCCCAACTCGGTATGAATGAGTGTTCAAAGAATTGTGATTGGACATGAAGCGAGACATCACACGAATGAAGTCTCGACCGATCCATCCCCCCAAACCAAGATTTCTTCGACCCCTTTGGGATGATATAATATTGCCGTCGCCGCAAATCTCCTTTACTGCCAGCTTACGAGTGACTGTTGACGAAAAATAGGAATAAATTCATAAAAGGCGATTTGTCGATCGTAAATATCGCCTTCCATAGCGCCCACCTTTGCAAGCGAGTCCGCTCTCTCATTGCCCACAATCGAACAATGAGAAGGGCTCCATACAAAGGTGATGATAAAATAAAGCGGAGATAAAGCACTTAGAAGCTCCTGTATTTTCATGAAAAAATACGAGGAGTGCTTCGCCGCCTCAAGGAACTAGTTGCCTCTATAGAACTGAGACCATCCGTAAAAATGAAACACTGATCCGGTGTAAGTGCGGCAAAAATTTCTAGCGTCAAGTTTATTTTCGCTAATTCAACAACATATGCGGAACAAGGAGCTTTAAATTTACGATTGGCGCTATAAATTTCATTGAATTTACCAAAGCCGGCGGACTCCTGGTACACATATTGTTGATCCGAAAATAACAAAAATAGTACATTAAATCATCAAATACAAGGTCTTCTGTACTACAAAATATTCCCTTGTTATCAAAGTTACCCCGTTTTACGGTTCTTATTTTCTCTTATAAACTTTCCTCATATACCGATGTACCCACCATGTTTTTCCGAAGAGAATATCTTCACATTGAAGTTAATCAAAAAACGAAGAGAAAAAGAAAGAAGCTCAACTACCTCTGCTGCTACTGTTTTACAGGATGAAATGACATCGCTGCTTGTGGTGACTATCTAAGGTTTCGCTCGGTGGCGGTAGTTGATGTTCTGAAGTTATCAGCAAAGTCGAACCAGAAGACGACGACGACGACGACTACGCAGCGAGCACTGAAACATTGGCTGCCGAGTGGCTGCTGAGTCACAATGACTTCATCATCCTTGAGGAGGAAAAGCGCTCGCGTTATCGTCTGCACCTTCTCGAGGCCCAGGTTTCCATTTTTTTTTCTCTTGCTCCACATTCACACTCCATCACACTGTCGTTTATGATACTTTATTCGAATAATCATGAATATTATAATTTACTTCTTCCTTCCCGAGCCGGTGCTGCTGTTGCTACCGTTGTGCGATAGTTGCTGATGCTCTTGAGCCAAGCTACATATTGGAGCGGTGTGTATTTTTTTTTCCCCTGTAGCTCAGCTGGCTTTTAGCACGACCACCACCTTAGGACGACGCTACGAGGACAGCTGCGGTGCAATTTTTATCGTCACGGAAGCCGTGAGACAATTGGCAACGTTGGACAAGGGGCAACGGAAGGAAGGAAGGCATCAACGAGAGACAGCGGCGCCAGCGGAGGACGGAAAAGAGATACTACTTTGCATATGGGAAGCATTTCCATCATTGGTAATTTACTGGTTGCGCAGAGCAACCGGAAAGAAGCACACTGATGAAGAGCGATCAATCTATCGCCAAGCAGTTTGCCTTCGAACGGACCGGGAAAATGGAATTATTGGACCGGAAGGAAAACGAGATTTTTGCAATGGTAATTAGTCAATCATGGGAAATTACATCCGTTGTACATTGGTTTGCGAGGTGAACTAAGGATGGGGTGAGATGGATACCGTCAGAAAATAACGGTTGCTTTGGAGAACCGCCGTAAGTGGAAGTGAGGTTTAGTTCTTGTTTCAATGATAATGGTTGATAACGGTTAAAACAAGACATTCTGTTCCGCCGTTACCTTGGTGAAAGATTTTGTGCTTAATCGGATACCTTTCAAAAAAGCACTCCGTTCAATATCAATTGCTTCTATTCTATTGCTTTCACCACCTGCCGTACTCTAACGGAACTATCAATACCTTCTTTTAATACAGTCGGGTACCGATCTTTTCGGTTTCGTTCTTTACAGTCTCAATTTCTACGGGTTCGTTCTTTTCTGGCAAATCGTTAAGATCGATACCCGCAGCTTACACAGATAAAAAGAAACAATGATTTTTCTGCGTTATGTAAAGCACATAAAGGGAATGCTAGATTTGGCAGAAAATAATGGGTTATTTCATGTAAATTTAAACCCAATAACGCCTGAATCAAGCCTGTTGTATGAAAGATTGCTAACAATTTCTTTGTGTACGCCTCCTTTGACTTGAAATTGAACGAGGGGAAAATTTACGCGCCTGTTAAAATTCATTATTTTTTTTTCTGTGTATGGGATTTTACGAATTGGGGGAAATGAAGTCTATCTCAGTTTTTTCAAGTGATAAACATCTACAGTCTTCAGCACAATTGTTGTACGAGGTTGGACCAACAAATTTGTGTCATTGGATTTCGGTTTAATGTGGAATTCCAACGCTAGAGGCGCTTTACTTTCGAGTTACTAAATATGAGTGCTGTGACGCGTTGGGATAAGGGGTAATTGGTTTCATCCTAGGATATCTCGAGAGCCTCACCAGTTAGGACATATCAGTCTTCAGTAAACTTGCCCTAGTGGCCAAGTCTTTCCTAGAGGTGTTCACATAAGTTCGGAATTCGGTCACTACACGGCGTTAGTGTGCATATAATCTTCCAATTTGTGATTGCTATATCTCGAGAGCCTTATTAGTTAGGACAATGCTTTCTTTAGCAAACTTGTGCTAGTGGCCAAGCCCTTCCGATAGTGGGGAAATTTGTCCGGAATTCTCTCACTACGCGGCGCTAGTGTGCATATAGGCTTTCCGTTTTATTATGCTATATCTAGACCGGCTTATCAGTTGCTTTCATCCACAAACTTGTGCTAGTGACCAAGCCCTTCATGGTGGTAAACAAATCAGTTCGGAATTCATTCACTACCTGTCGCTAGTGTGCATATGAGCCTCCAATTAAAGTATGCTATCCCAAGTAACAATTTTAGTTTTATTCCAGCCGTATAGCATTCCTCCCGGCTTTGTTGATAAAACTACATTCAAAACTGTTTTGTCTACCAACACCTCCTTTATGCTTCTTTAAAGCCGAAATTTGTACAAAATGGCCCACTATAGACGGTTGTGAAAACAAGATAATAAAACCTTTTTAAGAACATAAAGATTTTGAAAATGTTCTAGTGAAAGATGTTATGACCACTTGAGAACCTTCATAAAACCTTTTGGCTGCCATGAAACCAGAATGCGGCCAAATGGCCACAGCTGTCAAACTTCACTGTGAAATCGTGGTAGTTTTTTGTTGTTCTGCTTTGTTCGATTCTCTGCTCTTTTGATTAATTTAGCAGTAAAAAAAAAGGTCTAATGTTGCGGGGAAATCTGTTTGATAGCAAAATATCCAAAACAAATTGTGTTTTCTACAGCGTATTATGCTCCAAATTATATGCGCATTTATTTTTATGGTGGATATTGGCGCGTTAAGAGCCGAAAATTAATGCGCGTCGGAAATTATGCGAATTAACAACAATATAAATCAAATTAAAACAAATACATTCGATACATAAATCATAAACATGAAAGTTTGATGCATTTATTTTTCCACACATAAATTATTTCTTATATTTCAATATGGCGATTGGAAAAAAATCACAGTTTTGCCATAAAGCCAATTTTTCGTCGCAATGACTATTATAAAACTATTTGGTCTTTTGGTGACTTTCTTCAATGCCAATTTGCCATTTAATGCATTTACTGGAGGCAAAATGGTTTTAAAATGCTTTTTCAACTGACCATAATAAGATAATATCATTGAGTCCTAAAACGGCATTTCAAAACAGCAATTGACGAGTTCATAAAGTCGAAATAAAATCTTTGATAGGAGTAAAAGGAATTTGAGAATCAAGGTTTTTAGATGTTTGTAAGCAAGCTGTGTAGGTTCTCATAAACCTGACTAAAATATGAAACCTATTGGCACCTCTTGGTGCCATAATAAAACCAAATTGATAGTGGCTTTCATAAAACTTTAATAAAACTTAATAAAGCAGGATGGTGTTAGCAATGTTACTTGGGATATCTAGATACCGTTACTAGTTAGGGCTTTGCTTTCTTCTGCTAACTTGTGCTAGTGGCTCAATTCTTGATTGATCCACCTTGCTCGTTGCGCTCCTCTTCTTATTGTGCCTATCGATTCGATTTCGATAATCATTTTAACAGGGCTAACGTCCAACATTCTTACGACATGCCCAGCTCACCGTAGTCGGCCGATTTTAGCGGTGTGAACGACGGGAGGTTCTCCCAGCAACCGATGCAATTCGTAGTCCGTCTTACATTTGCAGTCCACCGTCGATCGTACGCAATCAGTCCTCAAGTAAGTAGTCTATGTATACTAGTTGCCTATATACTGTGAAAATTTGACAGCTCCATCAGTTTATTTACGGCAGCTATGGCGAGAGCACGTATATTAAAATAGATGGTAAAATAAAGAAGTTTGATATTCCTAGTACATTTTATTTTATCGACCGTCTGTATGTATTTTCTGAAACGGAATCTGAACTTAGCCGAAAAGCTACAAATTATCGATTATAACGGGTGTCCACTAAATAATGAGAACGAAAAGAATGGGTCAGGAAAAAAATACCAGTGAAGTTTTGTTCAAACTGATTTATTTTATTAAAAGGGTCAACTTAAATCTTCAAACTAAGTTTAGTGAATATTGTCATATGGTCCGTGGTCCGCCGTGCGGCGCAGCTTAGTCGTTATGCTGGAACATGACCGTTGGACGGCAGCCACATCGATTTTTCGGATGCAGCTTTTGATCCTGTTGGTAAGTTCTTGGCCTTCCAATTATCCTTGTATACCATGGAGCTCAAAAGACCGAAGAAATCCTCGATAGGACGGCACTGTGGCAAATTTGTCGGATTCCGGTCTTTTGGGACATATGGTATATTTTGGCTCTCCAAAAACGTTAGCGTTTTTTTTGCGTAGTGCGATGATGCCTTGTCCGGCCAAAACACGTATTTGCCATCCGAGTGATGTTGTTTAAGAAATGGGATGAGTATTTTCTGCAAACACTCTCTTTGGTACACCTCCTGGTTGATGGCCAAACCGCTTGGTTTGAACCACGGCTTCGAAATACCCTTATCGGATATTACGATGTATAACATAACCTTCGATTCAAATTTGTGCTTGAACTTATACATTACTTTTGGAGGAGTAGTAGATTTGTCCTTAGTGTAGAATCGGTCGTTTCCCGGTATCTGAGACTTCGAAAGAGGAAAGTAGCTTTCGTCGTCCAGAACGAAAGATTTTCCGTCGTAATTCCGAGTCATCCAGCGGCATTGGGATTTCACGGTTTGAATCTGCTCATCTGTGTACTCTGGGGATCTGGTTTTCTTTCTACACACTATTCCTTCTTTCTTTAGCGTCTTGCAGATGAGTGACTTCGAACAATGGAACTTTCGGGCTGCTACCCGTTGACTTACAGAATCCTTGTTGTTGAACATGCTGCACAGCGAGCGGAGCGTTTTTTCATTCATTATTTTCGCTGGACGGCCGCAACCTTTCTTCCGGGTTACTCTCATGCATGCCAGGATACGGTATACGGTGGATACCGGAACTTTTTCACGACAAAAATGGTCCACCGTGTATTTTTTTCCACGATCTTCGTTCGCTTGAAAGAATTGTACAACGCGCGCGCGCAGCTCTTCCTGTTTCGACGGCATGCTGAACACGACTGAACATGTTAGAGTGAAATAAGAGTGTATGAACATTTTCTGGAGAGTGCAACGATTCATTCATCTAAAGTGACATTTCTATGCGGCCGTTTTTGTTCTGATGGAAAAGTATTGAAATCATTCTCATTTTTTAGTGGACACCCGTTATTGAAGAGAAGGGATTGTCGCAAGGAGAAGTTGCTCGAAAATATAACAAAACCGAAGCGTGCATCCGGTATGTCGTCAACCAAAAGTCTAAACTTACAGAACTTGCGTCCACCGCTTCTACGATTAGAATTTTTTTTTGTTAGCTACGAGATCCAGTTTTCCTGGATATGGAAGCAGCACTTAAAGCGTGGATTGAAGATACTACCAACAAAAGGGTTTCCAATTGACTTCAACACTATTCTTGAGAAGGCATTAGCGTTCTACGCATTTCATAATCTTAAATCAAAAGTGTCAGAGGTGGAAGGCATACAGTTCAATGCCACAAAAGGATGGTTGAATAGGTTTAAGAAACAATTTGGAATCCACAAAGTACGTCTACACAGAAATGGCATCAGCTGATACTGAATCTGCCAGGTTTCCGTACCTGTTTGAAAAATAAATAGAAAGTGGGCAGTTTTGTCTCGACCAAGTTTTTAACTGCGATGAGACCAAACAATGCCAGGATTCAAAGGAGATAAAAAAAGGATTTTCCATCCTGTTTTGTCCTAACGCAGCAGGATCCTTAATGACAAAAACAATATCGCGAATCCGAGAGCAATCAAATTGCAGAAAGACAAGCTCCCTTCGTACATCGTTCTTCGTACTGTAGATCTCACCGTTCACTGCCATCTCCAACAAAAAGAAAAAGGGACGTGACGTTCCCTTTTTACTGATTTTGAGCCACAGCAACTCTTTCTTTGGGAACTTCTTGTGTGCTGTGTACTTCACATTGCTACTCATTTCTTATGTCAGCGAGGTGAAGTAGCCTTTGCCTTTCCAGTCGTTGCCGTCCAACGTGAAGTACGTCTCGTCGTCCATAACGACGCCTTCAGCCGTTGTTTCTGGGTTTCCGCTAGGTTCTCGGATACGGCTGGCTGACTGAACTGACGGTTCCACATGTAGATATTCATTTCGGCCAAATACTTCTTGACCGTTTGGCCGGTCGCCTCCCGACCCAACGCACGGAAAAAAGTGGCCACCTAGCCTTCCGTCTTCCGTTTGAGCTTCAGTTGCATCCTTCGGCCGCCTAAAACGGCCGGACGGCCGGAACCAGGCTTCCGCTCGATGGACTCTCCCTTCTCCAGAAGTGCCAGAATCTTGTTGATGTTTCCGCGATCGTATACGGCGGACACGAAGTGGGCCACGATGGCCGACTTTTAAAGGCTAGGATGGAGCAGGCGGTACAAACAAAACATAGTTTGAAGCTGTTTCACAGTTCTCACCATAGCTGCCGTAACAAACTGATGGAGCTGTCAAATTTTCACAGTACATAGGCAACTAGAATATATTGACAACTGACCGTTAGACCGAGCACCGCATGGCACCGAGAGTAATCGAATGAAAAATCGGGACATTTAGTCCCTAGTTTTTTAATGCACTCGTTATGGGCTGTGAAATTTGATAATGTTGAAATTGAAGTGAAGAAGCGTAAGTTTTTTCTGTTTTGCTGCAACAGAAAATTTCTAGCAGTAGCAGGGATCAAACTTCTACTTCGATCTTTGATTGCATTACTATGTGTGATCATATTGCATTGCATTAAAGGGTGTCCACGATGAAATTGCCACACTATGAAATTGATCGAACTTTTCAACCGTTGGGTAGAATTTAATGAAAATTTTGGTGGATTTAGTTCATAGTGCATTATTTACATCCTGCAAGTTTTAAAGTCCTGTGATCAAAACTCGCGGAAATGGAGTCGAAAGAACAGCTCGTGCGTGAAAAAATATTGCGCATTCATCACGAGAACAAGGATCCCTCGCATCGTTCCATCGCTAAAACGTTGGGAATCGCGAATTCCACGGTGTCGCGAGTGATTAAGCGGTTCGAGGAACGGTTGACCACCGATCGGAAGCCCAGAAGTGACGGAAAAAGTATTCCGTACAACACCAAAAATCACAACCGCGTAGTTGGGGCCTTCAACCGAAATCCGAACGCCTTCGTTCGGGATGTGGCTAAGAAGCTGCACCTAAGCCGAAGTTTTGTCCAGAAGGCCAAAACTAAGGCTGGGCTTCGAACGTACAAGGTACAAAAGGCCCCTAATCGCGACGAGAAGCAAAACCCATGCCAGGAAGTTGTACCTCAACATGCTGACGAAAGTTGAATGCTGCATCATGGACGACGAAACATATGTGAAGGCCGACTTCAAACAGATCCCCGGCAACCTGTTTTTCACGGCCAAGGATAAGTTCAGCGTTCTGGAGCATGTCCGCACTCAGAAGATGTCCAAATTTGCGAAGAAATTCCTGGTTTGGCAAGCCATCTGCACGTGCGGGAAGCGGAGTGCACCTTTCGTGACCCAGGACACGATGAACGGACAGGTGTACATAAAAGAGTGCCTTCAGAAGCGGCTGCTTCCTCTCCTGAAAGCCCACAACGTCCCAACAATCTTCTGGCCAGATTTGGCCTCATGCCACTACTCCAAGGACGTGCTGAAGTGGTATGCGGACAATAAGGTCAATTTCGTGCCGAAAATGTTCAACCCTCCCAACACTCCGGAGCTCCGCCCCATCGAGAAGTACTGGGCGATTATGAAGCAGCACCTTCTTAAACGACCTAAGGTAGTGAAGACAGTCGAGGAACTGAAGAAAGTATGGGTTTACATGCAAAAAACGGTTGATTCACAGGTTGTGCAGAATCTTATGGCTGGGGTTAAGGCCAAGGTGCGGGCATTTGCGAATGGACTGTAAATAAAATACGAGTAAAATGGTAAAATGAAGTTTAACAGTTATTTCTCAATCCCTGAAAATTTGATGGCAATCGGATGAAAACTCGAATTTTGCGAATCAATTTTGTGTGTGGCAATTTCAACGTGGACACCCTTTAATGTGTGTAATATAGAATAATACAATCCTTCCCCACAATGCAGACTAACAGGATAAGGTCATTTCCTGCCGGAAGAATTTACAATCAGGAAGTGAAAATGTAAATTTTAGGCTCATAGTCGGCTTGTGAGTTTTAAAAATCATTTAATTAGTTGTGTATCTGAACACAATATTACGTTTTTTCTTATTTGTTATTATTCAATATCAATCCTTGCATACATCCGGAATCATATATATACCAAAAGGTTAGTTTAAAATTTCAAAAATTGGTATGTTTTAAATGGTTTTCTTTTTTTGTTCGTTTTAAATAAAAAGCTTTGAAAAACAAAAGTCTGCTTGATAGTAGTGTCTCTAGAGAAAACGAAGAAAAATAGGGAACATTATTTTTGTTAAAATTCAGGATGATTTTAAAATGTTTTTGAGTCGTTTATTATCGCCGATGGAAAAAAGCTCAACAAAAAATTGAGAGGTTCAACAGGGAAAATGTCGACTGGTTGGAAGAGTACTTGATATTTGACCAATCAAAAGTGTCTGGCACTAGAAGCACGAAAGTCGGCAGACCCCTAAAGAGTTTTGACGAGCTTTGTGACAGAAGTGAGCGACTTAAAGCTATAGAGCTGTGCAAATGAGCCTAAGAGCTGATGGAGAGGTTGAAGCTGCCGATTAAATTGAAAATCGGCCTAGTGGTTCAAAAATTACAGTTCTCCGAAAAATAAATATTTTCTAAGATTTCTTTTTTGGACCACCCCATTTCAAAATGAGTCACCCTAATGACAAAATGAAAAACTCGGGTCATACGTTTTCCAAAAAGGAAAAATACTACCAAATATTGCAAAGTTCTAAGACCCACTTCATCTTTTTGATATGGAATTGCTGAATTATAATATAAAATTTTACGAGTGTTCCGAAACTTCAAAAAGACCATGCAATAGTCACTCTGAACCATATATTGTTCTCCAAATCGCTTTACTTCTAAAATTTAATGTACAAATGATTTTGAGAAAAAATCGTTGTGCTTAAGGAAGGTTCAAATGAATTAACCATTTTATTGGATGTTCCGGATATTCCAGCGATCATCATCTAGTGGCCATATCTCGATAGTCAGTCATTCAGTCAGTCAGTCAGTCAGTCAGTCAGTCAGTCAGTCAGTCAGTCAGTCAGTCAGTCAGTCAGTCAGTCAGTCAGTCAGTCAGTCAGTCAGTCAGTCAGTCAGTCAGTCAGTCAGTCAGTCAGTCAGTCAGTCAGTCAGTCAGTCGGTCAGTCAGTCAGGTACTATTTCCTTCTTCCTCCAGTGCTTCAAAACGTTGGCTGTCACTTTGTTAACGGGATCGATGGTTAGCTTTATCGTTGAACACTGCTTTCACTATTCATAGTGATATGGTGATTTCAGCCGGGAAGCAGATGAAAACTTTAACAGGATGCGGTCCTGACAGTATTCCTTCAATTGTCCTTAAGCGTTGCCTAAACACGCTTGCTGCGCCCCTGGCTACGGTGTTTAATTTGTCTGTACCTTCCGGCGAGTTTCCTGAATGCTGGAAAGAGTCATTTGTATTCCCAATACACAAGAAGGGATGCAAACGGTCCGTCGCCAACTATCGTGGGATTGCTGTACTAAGCTCTGTATCCAAGCTATTTGAACTAATTGTTCTCCAAAGGCTGGTCAATGACTATTCACAGACTATTTCTCCAGACCAACACGGTTTTGTGCCCAAGCGCTCGACGGCGACCATTTACATTTACATCGTTCGTCATCCGCGAAATGGAACGCGGTCATCAAGTAGACACCATATACACAGATCTCTCTGCGGCCTTCGATAATATGAACCATCAGATTGCAATTTCCAAATATGAGAAAATGGAGGCTCACGATCGATTGTTGAACTGGCTCCGTTCATACCTGACTGGTAGAACTATGTCCGTGAAGATTGCCGATTACGCCTCATCTAGCTTTCCGGTAACATCCGGCGTTCCTCAAGGTAGCCACCTTGGCCCTTTTCTTTTCCTGCTATATATGAACGACGTGAACTTGGTCCTCAAATGCCTGAAATTATCCTACGCGGATGACCTGCAGCTGTACTATGTTATAAAATGTCCGGAAGACGCCCACTTTCTTCAGCAGGAACTGGTGCCGAATCAACACTGGTGCCGAATCAACAGAATGTCCTTAAATGTATCCAAATGCTCAACTATCTCCTTCGGCCGAAAACGTGCGATGTATCTCCACGACTGCATCCTTCGAGGTACGCGCTTGAAACGAGAAACAACGGTCAAGGATCTGGGAGTAATGCTCGACTCCAAACTATCGTTCAAGGTTCACATTTCGTATATTGTTTCCAAGGCCTCTTCGCAGCTAGGATTTATGTCCCGCTTCGCAAAAAACTTCAAGAACGTTTACTGTCTGAAGGCATTATACTGCTCTTTCTTGGAATACTGTGCCATCGTTTGGTCCCCTTTCTACCAAAACGCAGTCCAGAGGATCGAAGCTGTTCAGCCAAGGTTTATACGCTTTGCTTTGCGACATCTTCGCTGGCAAGACCCTCGCAGATTGCCAAGTTATGAAAGTCGGCGCAAGCTCATCAACTTGGAACTGTTGGAAGGTAGGCGTATGGTAGCCAAAGCGCGTTTCATTGGTGATTTGCTTCAAGGAAATGTTGATTGTACCGCTCTACTGGATCTCTTGACCATCAACACTCAACGACGAAATCTCCGTTTACAACAGTTCTTCGTGTTCCGGCACTCAAGGACCAACTACGGCAAACACGAACCTGTGCAAAGCATGTGCCGCGTTTTCAACAGTTGCTATAATGTGGTTGATTTAAATGTATCCCGTGAGGTTAATAAGCGTTGTTTCCGTATATGTCTTTATTAAGTTTTGTTTAATTTTCGTATGTTATTTAATTTTTTAAAGGGTCATTGGGATGAACATTTTTATCTGTTGACGGAAATAAAATAATAATAATAATAATAATAATGCAAATCGTACGAAAGCTTCTTCCTCGGGATTCTCTTTACCAAATATAGGTTCAGCTTCACCACATTCGTTGTACTTGAAGGTTTGCACCCTTTTCTTTCCCTTTGAGCAATATCGCATACAAAATTTGAATGGCATAATACCATGTAGAATGAGAGGTCCGTTTTCTAGCCAGCGATTGCAAGTGACTGTGCACGCTACCATCTTTATATTTGTCTGTCCCATTGTATTTTTGGCTCACCTTTGGTGCTGCCCTACACACTCCCAAACACGAAAACACGGCCCCGCTAAAAAAAAAATACACACAGGCGGACGGCACCAATAGAGCAGGAGTAAGCTTGGTTGCCCCTTTAAAATGCAACGAAGCATCATTTTCCAAAATGAAAATTTAGTGTTTTTTTTTTCGATCAAAACAGGAATACAGAATCTTTATGAAAATTTGTAGTTTAATAAATAAAAACTGGTTTGTGATTTTAAATCTAATTTTTCTTAAGAAGTGGAAAGATTACATTACATTTTTGACATTCAGATTCCACGAAGCAAAATCTATAAAATTCGACAAGTTTTTCAGATGATATTGAAACACTGCCGACTTACGTTAAAAGATCCTGTTTATAATGATCTATCATAAATTCAAAATAAAGAAAAACTATTGAGCATTCCCCAAAATTTTCAACAAATATTCTAATAATCTGAACTCGAAAGTTTTCAAAGTTCCAGAAAATTTAAAATTTTGAGCAATTAGAGGTACTCCTAATCCATGTCCGATTGAGGTTGGATGTTTGCAAAGGATTATATTTTGCGATAAAAAAATACTTGAGACTAGAAAATGAGAAGAAAGATTAGTAATTTCCATTTAATTCCAACGGTCTTTATTGCTTATCTTGACAGATACGCGGATTTCGTCTACAATGTGCAGACTTCTTCAGTGTCGTGTCTATGTATAAGTCGTGTATTACATTAAGAAGTCTGCACATTGTAGACGAAATATGCGTATCTGTCAAGATAAGCAATAAAGGTAGTTGGAATTAAATAGAAATGACTAATCATTCTTCTCATTTTCTAGTTTCTAGGTATTCCACTAAAAAAGCTCACACTCCCCAGAATATTTGAGAATAATGTCGTTTTTTGAAATTCATGGGATTTTTTTTCCCGCATACATTCCATTGGCACTCAACTATATACTAGCCAATATACATATCAAATAAGAAGCATTCAACTTAGCACCAGGAGGCAAATGAAGGACAAAAGTTAAAAAAAAACTTGTATCATGAAATAAGTCATGAAATGAAATAAACCAGTGTATTAAGCCTTTACGCATTTTTTTATTGAAAAGTTAACATAAAGATTTGCATATTAAAGCAGAACTATTGAGCCTTGAAGTAAAACTCCATGATAGAAAAAAAAGTCCAAAGCAAGGCACGCAAATAAAACACGTCCTTTAATTGCACAATGAATCCCCACCAGACATAACTTTTATCATCTAAATTTCAATTACGATCTGTCCCAGCTGCAATAAACAGGACCAAATTACAACATTACCACTATCAACCCCTTTCTGGGCCCGATTAGTCAGCACCAATCAGTTTAAACCATTTATGACATTGATAATTAACTTCCAGCAAATGCAATCTGAGTGGTGCGGGTCTCCCCCCTTTGGAAAGCACATTTTCATTGTTTCAATCGTGTCATCAGTTCATAAAAATCGAGCAAACGTGCCAAAACCGTTTGCCCTTCTCCGTGTCAACTCCTCCCGGCCCTGTTCGACTGCCAGCCTGCAAATGTCCCTCGCCAGCAATTCTTAGAAGACCTGCCTTCCAGGCCCCATAAGCCCATTCCCTTGCCGTGGAGAGCTGGGAAAACTGCCGAAAGTTCTCGCACTTTCTCCAACGGGTTGCCCCCCAGAAGCGGAAAGCATCGCCACTGTATGTTACATTCATTATCGCTATAATTACATTTAATTTAATGAAATGCCATGAAGCAATTTCTACCCTGACTCGGTTGTCATTTTCGCCTCCCACCCGGGCGAAGGGAGTGTTCCGACCGCCTTCCGGATCGCTTCTTTCGGGGCAAACTTTTCAGACATCCCTTTTGCTCGCTGCGATGGGGGCGTTCGAATGTATTTTTCGACGAGCCAATCCAAAGGGGTGGGTGGCATAAGAATAGACTAAGCTGGCTCATCATGGTGAAAAAATGGCAGTGAGATACGGAATTTCCACCCGGTGAACTTTTTCGTTCGAGTAAAATCCTTACCTGTGTCGACTTTGGAAAGGGGGAAAAAGGGGAGCTGGAAAGGATACGGGCATCTTCTTTAACAAATTATCAAATCCCATCGGTGGTGGTGCGATGGTGGTGGTGATGGTGCAAAATAGAGATCGGGAAAGGTCGCATTAGGTCTTAGTCTATGACTGGGAGTAGAAGTCTAGAATTGCCTTCCGGAAAATGGATGAAACGCTCGAAGGTGGAAGCAGGTAAGATGGAAAAAACTCAGTATTTATTCGTACTAAGCTTCCAGTTCTATGCTGAAGGATTCGAGAAAGGGTGAAGCACCCGTTCGTTATGGGAAAATACGGTTGTAGCCCGGTAGAAGAAGTACCAGCCAGCATCGTAGCATATTGTTGAACAGCTTTATTCTTCTAATTATGCTATAAATTTAGAAGCCTTTCTTACATGGGCCAGGGAAATTTTTAGCATAACTGCATGAATTAATCGTTCATTTCTTGTTGGTAGGGTTTTTCGTTTACCGAGGGATGGATGATCAAGGAAGTTGAAGCAAATTCCTTTAGGCATCGGAGCGTGCTAATGAAAACATTGAGAAAGGTCTTTGTTGTGCTTAATCATTGTTGTACCTTGAATGCTTTGAATTTTAAATTAAACTGAAGAACATCCAAAGTCAAAGGTTTGTTTGGCTTAGAGAACATCAAAAATTTTCACATCACACTTGGAAGAAAGCTTATGCATTGAACCTTCCAATTTCAAGAACGGATAATAAACCTATTAGATACTCAAAGCTTACATCCAGCACACGTGTCGTACTGTTCAACCCTCTCTGGGACTATCAAGTAATAGCACCCAACCCCACGTTTCGTCAGAATCACCATCATCATCATCATCATCATCATCATCATCACTACCCTGTTCCTCTCAGATGTACACACCTCCACGCCACTCGTCATTGTTCGGAGAATTGGTATTCAACCAGCGTAGTTGTACATACTTTAAAGAAAATCGCTTATTCCCGCTCGGAATTTTCACTTGGTCCTGGTCTAACGCCGCCAACCAGGTACCAGCCAACTTCCTTCCATAACGAGTCAAGAGCTTCGCCAATCCTTTCGAGAGGAAATTGAGAAGAACAGAACAGGAAGAACACGACAACGACAACGACAACGACAACGACGACGACGACGAGACGAAGACTTCCGCCGGTGACAACGAGCTACACGCGGTGAAAATGGAATCGCAACAAAACCGAGTTCCATTCCAGCGGGAAAGTAGCACAGCAGGTAGCAGCACAGCAGCTCACGGTTCACAACACCAGAAGTGGTGAATTTATCAATATGAAATTATTTAAGAATTGTCCGTTGACGGTGTCGGTTGAATGGTTGCCTTACACTTTCTTTAGGTTGAAGGAAATTTCTTTTCTTTTTTTCTTCTAGCGCTTTGTACTTGTCACATTCTCATTTCCTCCGGACGGAACGAAGCTTAACTTCCGTTCTTTTCTTTGCTTGGAGGATGAGTTTTTATGTGACGATCATGATTGGAGCTCAGATTCGATGAATATGAATCTGATGTGCAATAAATGGATGGTTGGTATTGGAATTAGTTGAGAATGAAATGATGATATTGATGCGCTGTCGTGTTTTTTCTCAAAAAATATGCTGCTAATTAACTATCATACTAAGGAATATTTGAAACGAATTCCCTGTAGATTCCTGGAGAAGAGAATTTCAAACAATTACAATTAAAGTTCAACATGATTATGACAACATGCCATACTTTTGCAGTGGAGAATGTTCAAATTGAGATTGCCCAGATTTCAGACGTTCTTGGTACAGCAAATTTGAAGCTATTACAAATATCTTAAAATGGATTCAAGACGATTAGCATAGAGAATAAGTTAGATAATTTCGTTTTTACAGATGATTTAAGGAGATTTTGAACAAGAGTATGCTTAGGGAATCTTATTAGTTTTAATTCCAGAACAATTGTTACCAGGCCTAAACTCAATCGTAAATTGTACACTGTTGGTTTAGAAAAGTCAAGGATGCTAACTGGAAATCTAAATTTGGAGGTTTTAACGAAAATTTAGTAAATTTTGAGTATTATTAGGTTGGTTTTTTTGGGGGGGATTTTTAAGTTTTTTTGGTTTGGAATTTTTTTTTTTTTTTTTTTTTTTTTTGGGGGGGGAAAAAAGAAAAAAAAAAAGGAGAAAAAGAAACAAATGCCAGTTTTTGTTTGGGTGGGGGCGAAAAAAAAAAAAAAAAATTTTTTTATTTTGTGCTTTTTTTTTTTTTTTTTATTTATCATAAATAAATAATTAATTTTTTTTTTTTTATATTTTTATTTAATTTTTGCTGGGTGGAAGATAAATTAGAAAAATATTTTTTTTTTTTTTTTGGGGAGGTAGCTCATCAAATCTTCCGGTCCGCCTCTAAGCATATTGCTATGAGGTACCAGGTGGGTCTCCACCGATTGCCTGTCGATCTGCCAAATTTGGAAGACGTCTGCATTGAGTTATCTCAAATTATAATAATCCGTCCACTATATCACAAAAAAATTGCGATTGGTTGAGCGGATTGGAGATAATGAAACCATTGGGTATAGGACCAAGTCTCCCCCGGGTGGTGCTAAATCGATGAGCTTGTATTCTGTAAATTTTAAATTTCAGTGAGCGAGATAAGGCGCTATAACCTTGGCAAACTACTGCCAGACTTTTGGTTCAAATGCCAAAAGTCCACCCACAGGCAAAAGGAGCATAAACTAATCTTTCTAGCATCTATGCTCCCAACGATAAAATACAAATTATCACATTATTTAACTCTATATGGAGGCGTTTGGTACGGGAGGTCCACGCTTTCTTCCTTCCCTTGATTCGAAGTAGTAGAGCGATTTCAGACACTCTATCTGGAATCGCTCTATTTCTTGGAATCCTCTCTGCGGCACACACTACGCAGTTGGCCTGGCCGATGACAAGAAAAATGATGCATTCCAGAAGACGTCATTTTCCAGGATGCTTTCAAGAATTGGCTGCGTTAGTGTGAGATTAGATTAGATTAGATTTAGAAGCATTTTTATGAAATTCTCCTTGAACAAACAACGTTGCAGAAAAAAGTGTTTTGGTTCGGGTTTCCCCAAAAAAATTATGGGCGGTGGTGGAAGGGAGCAAATTTTTGCAAAAAAAAAAAAAAAAATATAGTGTTGTTTGTGGGGGTTTTTTCTGTGGTTGTGGTTGTTGTTGGGTGGTCTTGTGGTTTTTTTTTCTTTTTTTTGTTGGGGGGGGGGTGGTTTTTTTTTCTTTTGGGGGGGGGGTTGGGGGGAAAATTTAGTCTTTTTCTTGTTTCAATTAAAAAACAAAAAACAAAACCATAAAAAAAAAATTTACTTTATAAGAGGAAAAAAAAAATATTTATTATATTTAAAAATTTAATTTAGAATAAATATTTTTGGGAGGGGGGGGGGGCGATAACCGATCGCTCGCTGTACTCGATGTTGACTGATTACGTTTTGGTGATAATTTGTTGATATCCTCTGGTAGTGGTATGAGTGGTAGCAAAGTAACCTTCCAATAGATGAGCGACCGTATCGTACTTGCCCGTCTCCGACACTGCTCTTCAATTTAAATAGTCCGACAACGTTTAATGGTTTAATCCGTATCCATCTCGCTACGCGTAGACACCAGTAAACCCCCCGACATGCGTGGAATCCATTGATGGTGGTCTCAAATGACCTTTGTTGTTTCATCAGAAAATATCTCGTGATCCCTCGCATATAGGAAGTTACTTTCTTCAGCAAAGTTGTTCAATAGATTAAGGCCTTTAAGATCGTAAACTAAAATAATTGGAATTATCTCACTACGTGGCGCTAGTATGCATGAAAACTTACTTTATAAGCTGAATCTCGAGATCCTTGACTCCCAAAATTGAGTGTACACATAAGTCTTTGATTTTTTTTCGGATATTTTTTGTTTCAATGTGAGTATAGTTAAACGTAATAAATCCTTTGAGTAATTGATTACATCAACTTTATGATAACAAAAAAAAATTACAAATAGTCATAATTAGGGTTCAGTTTTAAACAAAATTATAAAATAACAAAGATTTTTGCGACACAAAATTGAGCGTACACAAATAAAATACTTTAACAAATTTATCAAGCTTTTATGAATAAATCGTGTACTGGGTTAAGTACTTCGTTAAGTACTTGGTGTGACCTCCTTGTGCATCAATCACAGCTTTCAGTCGGCGGGGCATCGATTCCACCAACTTTTTTGTGACCGTTGATGGAATTTTGTTCCATTCTTCCGTTCTCTTCAACTTTAAGTCGTTTTTGTTCGTTGGATGACATTTCTTGACCCGTACCTTAAGTTCAGACCACAAATGATCGATCGGGTTAAGATCCGGTGACTGGCTTTCTCAAGTCTATAAAAATCATAATTATGAAAAATCATGCAGATAGAGCTGCCGCACGGCATGTTTTGGAGTAAAATCGTAAATGGCCTCTACTACAGATTTTCCCGGGGACGTTACGGTGGTTCCGAGAGTGGCCAATGTATCCAATGGCCTTCTGAAGGTAATCAATATCATATTTATGAAAAATCATGAAGATAGAACTGCCGCACGGCATTCTTTGGGATAAATGCCTAACTGGTCCCTACTACAGGTTCCCCCGGGGACGTTCCGGTGGTTCTGGGATTGGCCAATATGGTCAAGGATCCACTTTTAGTTTAAAATAAGGTTTGTAATGAAAAAACAAGAAGAAAGAGCTGTCACATGGAATGTTTTGAGTAAAATAAAGAGTTAACCGCATACCGGACCCTTCATCAGAACCTGTTTCACGGAAATGGCCATAAATGGTCAATTTAAAACCGATTCCTGTAATCAAAATTTCAATCGCCTGAGAACATTTTTGTCTTTACGCGTGTTTAGTGAAAAAAATTGTTTGACTCCGCCATCTTGTTATGGAAGTTCTTCCCCCGCAAAGACAAAGCCACTTGTAGATCACCTGACCAACGAAAAAGAGAATCAAATCGACCATGTTCTAATCGACGGGAAATTCTTCTCCGATATCATCGACGTTCGCACTTACCGCAGCGCGAATATAGACTCGGACCACTACCTAGTTGCAGTATGTATGCGCTCAAAACTCGCGTCGATTTCGGACGTCACGACCTAACATTGAGCTACTACGGGAAACCGAAGTTGCCCAGAAATACGCGCAACAGTTAGAAGCAGCCCTACCAACGGAAGAGCAGCTTGGCGCAGCTACTCTTGAGCATGGCTGGAGAAATATTCGAACCGCCATTGGTAGCACTGCATTAGTGACACTAGGTACTTCTGCACCGAATCGAATAAATGACTAGTTTGATTGCGAATGCAAGCAGTTAGTAGAGGAGAAGAATGCAGCACGGGCGAGAATGCTGCAACACCGTACGAGAGCGAATGTGGAACGGTATAGACAGGCACGAAACAGACAAAATTCTATTCTTCGAAGGAAAAAGCGCCAGAAGGAAGATCGAGACCGCGAAGAAATTGAAGCACTGTACCGTGCTAACGACACACGCAAATTCTATGAGAAGTTGAACAGCTCGCGCAAATGCTACGTGCCACAAGCTGATACGTGAAGAGACCTGGATGGCAACCTTGTCTCAGGAGAGTGTGAGGTGGTTGAAAGGTGGAAGCAGTACTTCGACGAGCACCTGAACGGTAATGTTACAGTGAACGAAAGTGGCACGGCAATAAATCTAGCAACACGCGCAGAAGATGACAGGACCCCGACCCCAACCCATCAGGAAGTTGAGGAGGAAATTGGTCTGTTGAAAAACAACAAAGCCGCTGGTGTTGACCAACTCCCAAGCGAGCTATTAAAATACGTACTGGCCAGAGCGCTGCACAGGGTAATTACCAAGATTTGGGAGGCGTAATGTTTACCGGAGGATTGGATGGAAGGAATAGTGTGTCCCGTCTATAAAAAGGGCGACAAGCTGGATTGCTGCAATAATCGTGCGATCACGCTACTGAGCGCCGCCTACAAGTTGCTCTCCCAAATGTTATGCCGCCGCCTGTCACCAATTGCAAAGGAGTTCGTGAGGCAATACCAAGCGGGATTCATGGGTGCCCGCGCTACTACGGACCAGATTTTCGCGATTCGGCAAGGACTGCAGAAATGACGCGACTACAACGTGCCCACACATCATCTTTTCATCGACTTCAAATCAGCGTATGAAACAATCGATCGAGACCAGCCATGGCAAATCATGCACGAATATGGATTTCCGGGAAAACTGACGCGGTCGATCGAAGCAACGATGGATCGAGTGATGTGTGTCGTCCGAGTATCAGGGACGCTCTCGAGCCCCTTCGAATCTCGGAGAGGGTTACGGCAAGGTGATGGATTGTCGTGTTTGTTGTTTAACATTACATTGGAGGGTGTGATTCGAAGAGCTGGGATAGACACGAGTGGCACGATCTTTCAGGAAGTCTGTCCAACTATTAGGCTTCGCTGACGACGTTGATATCGTAGCACGTAACTTTGAGACGATGACGGAAACGTACATCAGACTTAAGGCTGAAGCTGGTAGGATTGGGCTTGTGATTGATGCGTTGAAAATAAAATACATGAAGAAAATGTTGGCCTCCTAGCACAAGTTCAGATCGACGGTGATGAAATCGAGATAGTAAACGAATTCGTGTATCTGGGCTCATTGGTGACCGCCGATAACGACACCAGCAGAGAAATACAAAGGCGCATTAAAGCTGGCAATCGTGCCTACTTTGGACTCCTATCGAACAAAGTTCGCCGAACCACAAAGTTGACCATCTACAAGACATTAATTAGACCAGTAGTTCTCTACGGCCACGAAACATGGACATTGCTAGTGGAGGACCAACGCGCCCTTGGAGTCTTTGAACGAAAGGTGCTGCGTCCCATCTACGGTGGAGTGCAGATGGAAGACGGAACGTGGAGGAGGCGAATGAACCACGAATTGCACCAGTTGCTGGGAGAACCTCCCATCGTACACATCTCAAATATCGGGCGACTACGATGGGCTGGGCATGTCGTAAAAATGTCGGACGACAGCCCTGTGAAAATGGTTCTCGAAAACGAACCGACAGGTACAAGAAGAAGAGGCGCGCAACGAGCAAGGTGGATCGATCAAGTAGAAGGCGACCTGCGGACCCTCCGCAGACAACGACAACGAAAGTGCACTGAAGAACTTCCATAAAGTTCTCTGAAGAACCTCCTTGAAGTTCTCTGAAGAACTTCCATGAAGTTCTCTGGAGAACTTCCCAAAGTTCTTTGCAGAACTTCCCTGAAGTTTTTTGCAGAACTTCCATGAAGTTCTCTGAAGAACTTTTCTGAGGTTCTCTGCAGAACTTCACTGAAGTTCTCTGAAGAACTTTCAAAAAGTTCTCTGAAGAACTTCAATGAAGTTCTCTGAAGGACTTACCGAAGTTTTGTGAAGAACTTCTCTGAAGGATTAACCCGAAGTTGTCAGAAAAACGTACAAAAAAAACCATATTGGGGTAATCAGCCTCTTATGTGCACTTGCGATAAACATATATTACATAGTTCATAGGCAGACCAGCGCCACGCAGTGAAATAGTTCTGAACTTTGAGGTCGACCGTCTGGGAGACCATAAATACTCGAGTAAATTTCCTGAAAACAATGAGTTCATATATGATCTAGATATCACAATACAGATATTACAAAAAGTTCACTCGAACACTAGCGCCACATAGTGGAAGAATTCTGATCTAATGTATACACCATTCGAAAAGTCAATAATCCAGATTATACAGTAAATTTACATGCATCCTAGCGCCACGGAGTGAGACAATTCTGAACTGTTAAGTCGAGCATTTGGCAGCTCATAATTTTACAACTAACTTTCATGAAAACAGTAAAGTTATTGACTAAATCTAGATCTCAAAATACAGGTAATACGCAATGATCACATGTACACTAGTGCCACGTAACGAACGAGTTCTGAATGAATGTAAACACCATCCAAAAGGCCTTAATCAACCAAAAATCTTTTTCGAAGACGCCAACTTGCTAAATTCATCTGAAACGTTGAGGTTTTCATCTTCAGGATGGCAGCACGCAGTGGGATTTACCTTCTCACTACCTATAGTTGGTGCTAGCGGGCGCATGTTAGACGAGATTTTGTCATCGTTCTGGCAGCCTCGTTCGTTCGGCTGGCGAGACAGCATACCCGACCATGCCATCAGAATCCTTTATATATATGTATATCAGAATCATTGACATGTATATATATGTATATAATCTACCAAATATAACATCAGTTGTGTAGTCTGATTTGTAACAGACGGTTGTAGGAAATTACAACGTAGGATCGATTGGAGTCAAGCGCCATCAATTATATTACCCCAACGGATTGTGGAATGTCTCCGAAATTATATTCCGGATTCAATCTAAATTGTGGCCAAAGAAATATGAAATTTCTGATCCAATTTAATTTAGAACACCAAAATCGGTTGAAATATTGCCAAGTTTAAAGAGCTTCATAAGGAAATAAATGTTGTAACAAAAACTATGTTAGTACCGATCGGGATCAATTTCAGAAGATGCTTGAAATGCCTCTTCTGAGAAATACGCCTTACTTTGTAGCGTCACAGATATACAAACACAGACATTTTACGTACTCGTTGAACTGAGTCCAACAGTACATGACACTTGGCCAAGTGATCGTTATACGCTTCTCTGTCAGAAGGGTAACTATATTCGATGAAACAAAATATCTTCTTAGTGCAACAATAATTCCTATTCTTTGATTCATTACAGAGCCAATTACTTCTAGGCATGGAAAATCCTGAATGCGCTCTCGACCACCTTCTGATTTTATGGCTTTTCAAATCCACTCATCCAGAGAGAGAGAGAGAGAGAGAGAGTGGCTCTTCGTTTGCCTCGAAACCCCGCACTGGCAGAAGACAAACAGGTTTAGAATATAAATAAGAGGAGAAACAAAATCCATTAGGTGCGCAGGAAATGGACTATGATGGGCTGGTTGCACTGTGAAAACGTGGAAAGTTTTCCTCCCGGCCATGGCTGAACGGAAAACCACAAAAGGAAAAATATTAGCATGAGCGGTGGTGGGCCTAGACCTGAGCAAGGCTCCGAAGGCCAAGGGTTAAGAAAGTTCCCGCCTGAATGGAAAACTTTTGGAAATAAATTAAAATGTTGCTCGTTATTAACAGATTTACGGCCTAATCCGAGGGTGCTGAGAGTTTTCCTGTTTGTTCCGGGATTGTTTCAGACTGGGTGAGAATCATGTGTTGAATATGGAAATCAGCGGAAATTGTCGGTTTTGGTACAACGCGAGCAGCAGAGCTGAAAAGGTATCAGTATCGCATACAGGCATAAATAAGGATTCAGCTATAATGTAACAGCAGACAGCCAAACCATTTTGTAGCGAATTCCAAGAACATCTCATTACTTTAGAAGAAAATCTCATTTCCTTTGTCCACCTGACAGGCAAGCTTGAACGCAGATTCCACGTTACCCATGCAAATCGTACCTCGCAGCTGTTCTGATTGATGAGTTTTCACAAACAAGAAAATATGTTCCTTCAACCTGTGAGAATCCGTTGACGTTTGTCTCTCTATGCTGCTCCTTGGTTCCACGTGCGACGAATGTCATCAGAGCAGGAACATTTGCAATTCAACGACGACGACGACAAACGACGACAGCCATCGCTTGGCAGCGTCAACCGTAGAACAACGGGAAATTAAACTGCTCGGTGAAGGCTAACGAAAAGAAAAACAAATTGCTGTCCTTTCCTTTAGCTAAACATTCACCCAAGTTTCGCAACAATCGGTATACCCCGCGGGACGAACACGATGAAAACGATGACGACGCGTCCGTTTAATGATTTCTTAAGTCTTTTACATTTCCGGATTGTTTTTTTTCGTAGCTAGAACGCGTTGGTCGTCTTTGGAGGAAGACGTTAGGTTCAAAGAAATACCATGATGGAGGTGGTCTGGTTCGATTGCCAGGTTAGTCTTGAAATGTTTAAAGTTATGTACATAATCTACCGAAACGTTGGTTAGGGAGATAGTTGTTTTTATGCAAAAAAAAATGGCACATGAATCGAAGGCATTCAAAGTAACGATTGTGGGTGTTCTGTTAAGAAGATGAACGGCTTTGATCTAAGCTTTAAAAATAATCATTCAACTCTCAGTAATGCCGCTATGAAGAGAAACATATTAACTTTTTGGACGGGGAACAACCAGCAATTTAAAACAACAAACGACGGTTGTACGATTCGATCGTTAAACTCTGGATAGACAACGATTTGTAAACCGTACGAAGTTATCCACCCAAAAGCCGCCATGATGTTCCTGGCAGGAGCGTTAGCCAAGCCCATCTTCCCGCAAAGTAAACGCGGAAGGGCGAGGTCGGGAGAGAAGAGGACGCAATTCCTATTTTTACAAATTGCAATTCAATTCGGTAGGTAGCGCCAGAGCGGATGTGTACCGAATCCAAACCGGAATCGATTACAATTTTGGGCACGGTTAGAGCCTGGAGGTGAAATAAAGGGAAAATGGGCTAAATGTGGGCAAAACATGTTTTACGTTAAGGATTCATGTGTCGTTTCGGGGTGTGTGAAAGAGAGTCTAGTGTGTGTGTGTTTTTTCCTACATGCCTACTTCGTTTATGTTTTTTCTTTTTTAGAGATGATTTCGAGTGTTAGCACAGAACGAAATTTAGAGAATGGGCCGATATTGGAATGAAAATGGATTCCTGCCTTTTCTTTGGAAGGTTGATGAGTTCAAAATTTGTTTGGTGAAAAATACAATGGTCATGCGTAGCGTTAGAACGGAGTACTTAGTGGAAGTTGCATACTGGAAATTTTTATGTGACTTGATTTATCACTCTTATTCCGATTGTCTATAGGAAGCTTTTCGGGAATGACAAGCTGCCCAATTAGAGGGCAGAGTAGATTAACATGATAGCATCCATTGCCGGACACGCCCATCTTTACAGTAACGAGGAAAATTGATGATTGTATGACATCTACTTAACGAGATGCCAGCGACTTACGAAATCCGTAATAGAAGAAAAATGGCTGGTTGATTAGGAAGGGCATGGTTTTGGATTGCCGGTGTGGCGACCCGAACCGGTTTTATTTTATGCCATCATGGAACGCACAGTGGGAAAAAATAATACGTGAATCGCGAAAGAATTCGCTAATTCAGCTCCAAGTAGCACAAGGTTAGTAAATAAAAGCATTATTTATGTGAAAATTCCTATGAATTCGAATGGAATGGGTCTCAATTGCCGTTAAATTCAGTGGACGGAGATTTTGGGCTTATTTTGCTGAAATTCCCCGTATTTTTTAATATGGCTGAATAATCTATGATCGAAGGGGTCTGCGGTAGTCAAAACAGGCCTATTCTTGTGTAGAATTTCCCTAGAAATCGAATGAAGGTAGTTGCAGCCACCGCAAGAGTTGGAAAACAGAGATATTGGGCTTATTTTGCCCCAATTTCCCGTATTTTAGAATATTGCTGATTAATATATGCTTGACGGGGTCTGTGGTAGTCCGAATAAGCCTATTTTTATGAACAATTTCCCTAGATATCGAAAGGAAGTGGTTGCAGCCACCACACGAGTCTGGTAACGGAGATATTTTTGATTTTACGGAGATATTTCTGATTTGATCGCCCAATCCTACGCAACACTTCTTATTAATATGACTGACATATTTTTTCCGCTATCGCACGCACACGAATGAAACAAATCTGTCAAATTTTCTGTGTTTTTCGATTCAAAATTTTTTCAAACCAGGAAGTTACGGAAATTTACTTGAAGATCTGGAAGAAACAGCATGTTTTGGATTTTGTTCGGCAGAATCTTAAGGTGGAAGAAGATGTTGTTGAAAGGAGTGTGGACACTTGGATACACACATTCCAAAATTATTGGAGGAATGTTCGAAGTAAGAATAGATTCTTCTAACAAAAGGCGGATTGACTCGACTTGCGGTTCCAGGTAAGTGAAGTTTTTTTTTTTTTAAATTCTTTGCCGTACTACTGCCAATTAAGTAAACATGAAACACATTCCAAAACAAATTGTTATTATTGCTGTTAATCTGTATCTGCAACGCGGAGTCGAGGGAACGACTGGTTCGACGAGGAGTGCAGGGAGGTTTTGGAGGAGAAGAACGCAGCGCGGGCAATAATGCTACAGCACGGGACCCGGCAGAACGAGGAGCAGAACCCCCCGGCAGAAGAAGCTGAGTGCAAGGCGATGGAGCAGCTGTACCGTTCCCAAAAAACACGGAAATTCTATCAGAAGCTCAACACGTCCCGAAAAGGCTTTGTGCCGCGAGCCGAAAATTGTAGGGATAAAGATGGGGGCATTCTGACAGACGGCCGTGAGGTGATCGAAAGGTGGAACCAGCACTACAACGAACACCTGAATGGCGAAGAGGACGCGGGCGTTGAAGTCCAAATCGGTGGAAGAAATGACTACGTCAGCTCAGCAGAGGATGGGAACGAACCAGCTCCCACGCTGAGGGAAGTTAAGGATGCTATCCAACAACTCAAGAATAACAAAGCAGCTGGCAAAGATGGCATCGGAGCTGAACTCATCAAGATGGGCCCGGAAAGGCTGGCCATCTATCTGCATCGGCTGATAGTCCGAATCTGGGAAACAGAACAGCTACCGGAGGAGTGGAAGCAAGGGGTTATATGCCCTATCTACAAGAAAGGCGACAAGCTGGAGTGTGAGAACTACCGAGCGATCACAGTCCTAAACGCTGCCTACAAAGTGCTATCCCAGGTCATCTTCCGCCGGCTTTCACCAAAAGTAAATGAGTTCGTGGGAAGTTATCAGGCTGGTTTCATTGACGGGCGCTCGACGACGGACCAGATCTTTACTGTACGGCAAATCCTCCAAAAATGCCGCGAATACCAGGTCCCGACGCATCATCTGTTCATCAATTTCAAGGCGGCGTACGAAAGTATCGACCGCATAGAGCTATGGAAGATTATGGACCAGAACGGCTTTCCCGGGAAGCTCACTAGACTGATTAAAGCTACGATGGACGGTGTGCGAAACTGCGTGAAGATTTCGGGCGAACATTCCAGCTCGTTTGAATCACGCCGGGGACTACGTCAAGGTGATGGACTTTCGTGCCTGTTGTTTAACATTGCGCTAGAAGGTGTCATGCGAAGAGCCGGGCTCAATAGCCGGGGTACGATTTTCAGTCGATCCGGTCAGTTCGTTTGTTTTGCGGATGACATGAACATTGTCGGCAGAAAATTTGAAACGGTGGCAGAAATGTACACTCGCCTAAAACGCGAAGCTGCAAAAGTCGAACTGGAGGTGAATGAGTCGAAAACAAAGTACATGCTAGCAGGAGGTATCGAGCGCGACAGGGACCGCCTAGGCAGCAGTGTTACGATAGACGGGGATACATTCGAGGTGGTGGAAGAATTCATCTACCTTGGATCCTTGCTTACGGCTGACAACAACAACAGCCGTGAAATCCGAAGACGCATCATCAGTGGAAGTCGTGCCTACTACAGGCTCCAGAAGAACTTGCGGTCAAGAAAGATTCACCCCCGCACTAAATGTACCATGTACAAAACGCTGATAAGACCGGTTGTTCTCTACAGGCACGAGACGTGGACGATGCTCAAGGAGGACCTGCAAGCACTTGGTGTTTTCGAACACCGGGTGCTTAGGACCATCTTTGGCGGCGTACAGGAGGATGGAGTGTGGCGGCGAAGATGGAACCACGAGCTCGCTGAACTCTACGGCGAACCCAGCATTCAGAAGGTCGCAAAGGCTGGAAGGATACGGTGGGCACTGCATGTTGCGAGAATGCCGGACAACAACCCTGCAAAAATGGTGTTCGCCTCGAATCCGGCCGGTACAAGAAGGCGTGGGGCACAGCGAGCACGATGGGCGGACCAAGTGCAACAGGATCTGGCGAGTGTGGGTCGTCAACGAGGTTGGAGAGAGGCAGCCATAGACCGAGTATATTGGCGAAATGTTGTAGATGAAGTCATATCGTAAATACGATGTATGGCTATTTAAATAAATAAATAATACTTCCACATACCATATTTTTTTATTCAATTTACCAAACGTTCAATCAATTCCGGTAGATGCTCATATTTATGCAGACATGGAGGGAGCTGCCGTACAAACGAAAACTCACAACGGTATTGTTGCTCAATGTCAGTGTACAACTGTTTGATTTTATTGTTGTCCAACTTTTTAGATGAAAGTGCCAGACTGCTGATGAGCCGAATGTTACTTATCAAATCCACGTCAACCCCAATAATATTAGCAAACTGGAACGTGCTCGCTGTGCCCCACGCCTTCTTGTACCGGCCGAATTCGAGGCGAACACCATTTTTGCAGGGTTGTTGTCCGGCATTCTCGCAACATGCCCTGCCCACCGTATCCTTCCAGCCTTCGCGACCTTCTGAATGCTGGGTTCGCCGTAGAGTTCAGCGAGCTCGTGGTTCTATCTTCGCCGCCACACTCCATCCTCCTGTACGCCGCCAAAGATGGTCCTAAGCACCCGGCGTTCGAAAACACCAAGTGCTTGCAGGTCCTCCTCGAGCATCGTCCACGTCTCGTGTGGAAGTATTATGTGAGCAACTAAGTTCTCGCTGTTTTTTGGTGAAAAAGGAACTTTATTTTAAAACAAAGGTTACAAACGAATTATTCAAAGTATTGCCCATCACTACTAGCTACGACTTTTTCCCATCTTTCTGGTAGAAGGTGAATACCATTTCGATAGAACTGTTCGTTTTTTGATGCTATCCGAGAATCAAGCCATTTTGAGATGTCATCATATGAGTGGAATTGCTGACCAGTGAGACCATGTGCCATCGAACGGAACAAGTAATAATCGGACGGTGCAATATCAGGAGAATATGGCGGGTGGGGTAGGACTTCCCATTTGAGCGTTTCCAAGTAGGTTTTCACGGGTTTCAACAGCTCATAATAAATAACACCAACTTGGTCCCACCAAATACACAACATAACCTTCGCAGCGTGAATATTCGGCCTAGGCGACGATGTTGAAGCATGCCCGGGCAGTCCCCATGAATGTTTCCATTTTGGGTTACTGTAATGAATCCATTTTTCGTCACCCGTCACAATGCGATGTAGAAAACTCTTCCTTTTTGGGCGCTGGAGCAGTTGTTCACAGACGAAAAAACGACGCTCAACATCTCTTGGCTTCAAATCGTAAGGAACCCAAGTTCCTTGCTTTTCAATCATTCCCAACGCATGCAATCGCTTAGAAACGGCTTGGTGGGAAACTCCTAATCCTGAACCAAGCTCATCTTGTGTTTGACACGGATCCTCATCGAGCAATGCCTCCAATTCAGAGTCTTCGAAGTTTTTTGGCCTTCCTTCACGCGGACGATCATCAACACTGAAATCACCGTTTTTGAAGCGACGAAACCAATCACGACACGTTGTTTCACTCAGAGCAGCATCACCGTAAACTTTTTGGAGCTCTCAATGTGCTTCAGCCGCCGTTTTCTTCGAATGAAAGAAGAAAATCAACACTTCCCGCAAATGACGATTATTTGGCACGAAATCAGACATCTTCAAACAACCAAAATATGTAAACTAAACCAAAATCACTGATTTGGCAAAGCGGTTTGTTTACCATATGTCTGAGCTTGGTTTATGACGCTTGAGATGTACAACATTCGACCAGCACTTACTACTGGCGCCATCTATTGGTTAACAGCGGGAGCTTAGTGGCGCACCTAATATATAATGCTAATAAAT
Organism: Aedes koreicus; assembly: GCA_024533555.2. NCBI lineage: Eukaryota > Metazoa > Arthropoda > Insecta > Diptera > Culicidae > Aedes > Aedes koreicus. The sequence continues at coordinate 444,146 of JAHHFK020004985.1, forward strand.
GTTTAGATATTTCTAGCCACTTACGATGAACTTCGTCGACGAGCAGGCTGGAAAAACAAGTCACAAGCAACACAAGTTCTCCCGATTGCACCTTGCACGGAAAATTTCTACGGAGGATAGCCTTATTGAAATGATGAGAGAAGCTTTGACTTGGTCTGATCTCAAGATGGCGTATCTATCGGTCAAATCAAGCGGCAAAAAATCATTCTGGAACCCAGAGTTCGAATCGCAGATGCTACAGTTCTGTGTATCTGACGAACAGGAACACGAAAACATTTCCCAATCTAGCGAAAACGATGACGAATATAGTGATGATGAGCGACAACTTTGAGTGAAGATGAATTATCTGAATGGTAATGGATATTATACTTTTTTGTGGTGGTCCGAAAGGGCCCAGTTAACTTGTTTTATTCCAAAGACATCTGAAAAGCGTATGGATAAATGGGCAATATACCGAAAATATGGGGAAGTGGGGTAAAATCAGCAATATTTTGGTTTTCCGAACCGTGCGGTGGTTGAAACCACTTCCATTTGATTTTTAGGGAAATTCTACATATGATCCGACCTATTTTGACTACCACAGACCCCTTCGAGCATAGATTATTGAGCAATATTCAAAAATATGGGAAATTGAGGCAAAATAAGCCCAATATCTCTGTTTTTCGACCCTTGCAGTGGCCACTTCTCTTCAATTTGTAGGTAAATTGTACATAAGAATAGGCTTATTTTGACTACCATAGACCCCTCCGACATAGATTAATAAGCAATATTCGAAAAATGGTGGAACTGGGGTAAAATCAACCCAATATCTCTTTTATTTGACCCGTGAGGTGGCTGCAACTACTTTCATTCAATTTCAAGGGAAATTTGACATAAGAATAGGCCTATTTTTGACTACCGCAGACCCCTCCAAGCATAGATAACTGGGCATTATTCAAAAATACGGGGGAAGTGGGGTAATATAAGGCAAATATCTCTGTTTCCTGACCCGTGCGCTGGCTGAAACTACCTTCATTCAATTTCTAGAGAAATTTTACGTAAGAATAGGCCTATTTTGACTACCGCAGACCCATCCAAGCATAGATAACTGGGAATTATTCCTGGGGGGGGGGGGGGGAGAATACGGGGGATTTGGGGTAAAACAAGCCCAAAATCTCCGTCCACTGAATTATGCGGCAAGTGAGACCCCTTCCATTCGATTATCCAGGAATTTTCACATGAAAAATGCTATTGTTCACTAGCCTTGTGCAACATGGAGCTGATTTATCGAAATCTTTCGCGATTCATGTACCTTTTTTACCCACTGTGGAACGCCACAATGGCCCCTAATTTTACACGCCTCTGTGTGATTTGTCACCTAGAGTTGTAATCAAGGAAGTGTTCTCTACTTGCCTTGATTAAAACATTGTAAGATCACAAACACACCAGCTGCCTTAAACAGCTGAGTAGGTTTGTTGACAAAATAATAAACAGTTTCGCGCATGAAACGCGTTTCGACTTTGTATTGCATAACACTTATGTTATGCTTTTTTTCCCCTCTGTTCGGGACATAAACCACTGCGACCAGTGATTTGATCTACTGTGGTATATCCCGTATCCTTTGTTTAGTGCATGTCGAGTTACTTCATCACTATTGAGAAATGATGAAGTATTCGGTGTTGTTACAGTCGTCATTTTTTTTTGTTGACAATGAATTGACATTTATTGAAAGTTTCCGCTATTTAAACCCTTTGAAGAGTGAGAGCACTCATGAAAGGCACGCCCCTTTATCATTCACAATCAAATTCATCGCAAAAAAAAACAAACTATGACTCTGATACTGACCATGCATCAGAACCTTAGTCATAACGAATTCAAACTATAGAACATCAAAAAGAAAATGAGATTTCACATACATGAAGACTCACCATGTTTTCCTTATTCCAACCTCATCCTTGGTGGCACAACCCGAGTTTTGTTACTTTTCATAAGAAACAAAATGTCATAAGGACTAAGATATGTTCATTTGACTACAAAGACAAATAGATTCCCTAGTTTGAGTTAATTCAGGCAAGGGTTCGGTGGTAGATCTGATACCCCGTAACGCACCATGAAAAGGTGATCCACTAGCGTAACAAGCCTTTTTTTGACGTAGGACTACGTCTTTGTTTTCAATATAGGGGTACACATGGCGAGTACGAAAATTTGGAGCGTCACGAAATATGCTTAGGTTTTGAAAGTTAATAACTAAGTCATTTCATGACCGATTTTCAAAATTTTTGCACCAATAGATTGCAAATCTTTCTACTCATCAATTTCATCATTTAAAACTATTAATTTTAAATAAAAAACTATTCTTATAAATATAAAAATGAATTTTTATCGAACTGATCCTTATAGACATAGAAACTACTTAACCGACTGGCGTGAAAATTTGTATGCAGGGGCTTTTGGGACCGGGCAAGCTTCTTATGATGGTTTAAGACCCCTCTCCCCCCCCCTCCTCTTATGGAATGGGGGGCTCTCATACAAATGAAACACAAATTTCGGCATAATTCAAGAACTAATCAAGCAAATGGAACCAAATTTGGCATGTGCAAGTTTTTGAAGGCAAGCAAGGTTTCTATGGAAATTGGAGACCCCTCCCACCTTTAGAAAGGGGGGGGGGCTCCCATACAAATGAAACAGGAACTTCTAATAACTCAAGAACTAATCAAGTAAATGGAACCAAATTTGACATGTGGAAGTACTTGAAGGCAAGAAATGTTTCTATGGTAGATTGAGACCCCTCCCACCTCTAGAAGAGGGAGTGGGCTCCCATACAAATGAAACAGGAACTTTTGATAACTCGAGAACTAATCAAGTAAATGGAATAAAATTTGACATGTGGAAGTTTTTGAAGACAAGAAATGATTATTTGGTAGTTCGAGACCCCTCCCACTTCCCAAATGGGGGGCTCCCATACAAATGAAACTGGATTTTTTGCATAACTCGAGAACTAACTAAGCAAATGGACCCAAATTTGGTATGCCGAAGTTTTAGAAGGCAAAAAATGTTTCTACTGTGGTTCGAGACCCCCCCCCCCCCCCCCCTCTGGAAGGGGGGATGCTTTCACACAAACGAAACTCAAAATTCAACCAAACATGAGAGTATATCACATTTATTATTCGATACATTATAAATGTTACATAATATGATTCAGATTTGCAAATCACTAAGGGTCATTTGATGTGTGCTTATTTGCAATCACAGTCCACTGTTTGATGGCATGCGATAGTTTCTGTTTGATGGCATGTGAAGTGTAAAGTTCGTTGGTAATATTATCTTCGAATTCCAATCAGTGTTTAAAAGTGTTTCTTGCATTCTAGTGCGATGGATAGAGTCCATACCATTCGATAAGAAACAAATTATTTTGAGGAACTGTAAGTAAAATGTCGCAGCATATGGCTGCAAACTATACACATGAGTTGCTCAAGCTTTAAGCTTCAGCTTCATGACGAAGTGAGGTGGCTGCACTAGCTGTTCCCCTGACCCCAAAACGGCCTCTTTCAAGGCCTCCAAAATAACTGGAAAAGAGGGTTGTTCAAAATGGGCGGTTGCGAAAATATCGTACGTCGAAGCCATGGTATTTTCGACATTTGCACATTTTGCAGTGTTGTACACACATAGGCCTAGAAGAAATCGTATGCAATTGGTGGTGGATGAAGCCAGTCTTTTGGGTACAAATGTCCTAAATGTCTACCCGCATAAACAATTACCATAAGAAACACCCCACCACCAATTCGGGTTATCATCCCAACTGTGACCGGTGCGGTTAAACCAAAAACTAACTCTATAACCAGTGGGTCCCGAAAAAAAATATTTTTTTTTGGGGGGGGGGGGGGCAGTGCTGTAAAAAGTCATTTCGTACAATTGGATAAATTTACCGATAACTTGGTTCAACAGCTGAGTTTATGAATATTGTGTATGATAAAATTGTAGCTCTTGACAAATTCTACAACTTTGTCTTACAGTGCATTGCCCTAACTGGTATATAGAAAGTGTTATATTCACTGTCATATTCAAATGATATTCAATGATGAATATCATTTGAATATTCAGATATTACGCTCTCACGTCTTAGGTTTCAAAGTTAGAACAATACATTGTGAACCAAATATATGAAGAGATTCAAACACAACCATTTCTTCATACATGATATTGTGGAAATCAGCTTCTGGAACGAGTTGTTGGCAAATTTAGCGCATTGGGTTGAAATGACTATTTACAGCACTGGTCAGTACTAGCACATCGATCCCAAGCTCGATCCCAAGCTCGATCCCAAGCTTAATAATTTGCAATTAAAAATAAACCCACAAAAACACACCCAAAAATTTTTTGTTAAAAACACAGCAAAAAAAGAAAAAAAGGCGGAAATATGTATTGGGGGGGGGGGGGCAAGGGGTGTTTCGGGGGAGGGGGGGTTCTACAAAAGTTTAATTTTTTTTAAATTCTTTAATTATTTTTTGTTTGTTTTATATCTTTTGTATTTTTTTTTTTTTTTTTTTTTTGTTTTTTGTGGTGTATTTTGTTTTGTTTTTTTTTTTAGGAAATCTTATAATTTTTAAGGGGGGGGGGGGGGGGGGTGTTTTTTTTTTTTTTTTTTTTTTTTTGTTTTTTTTGTGTGTGTTCACTGGGGTGGGTTTAGTTTTTTTTTTGGTGTTTACGCCAGGCATGCCATATAATTTTTCAAAATGTCTGTAAGCAACATTGAAAAATTGTCTGTATTGAGGATTTTGTCAAAAATTTGCGTGAAGAATATGGGTGGGAGGAGAGATTCATTTGAGAGCAAGGTGATGAACCGCTATTTTTCAAAAATATGGTTAACTCGCTTTCTCTAATATATTAGTTTTGAAAGCCATATTTATTTACTTTTTCTATTTTGCAACTGTCACTAACTATCTGGAGAATCTCTAATTTTTTAAGGAGTCTTGGCCTTTTTAAATTTACACATACCCTTGAGTTCTCTTTTATTTTGTAGCACTGCATAAAAAATGGACTGATTTTAACGATTTTACATGCAATTACCCTGCCACCAGGGGGTGAATCTTCCTGTGTATCGCAATCATAGCAACCCAGTTGTGTACAGAAAAAAATTGACAGCGTTATCAATCACCCAAATGGAGCGGCTAAAAGTGATGCATAAAAGTAATTTTTTGGCAAAAAACGGCGTCGTGTTCTTCATGGATGACGAGACCTAGTTGACGCTAGACGGCAACGACTGACAGGAGATCGGAAAATCTTACTAAAGAGGTGAGCGTTGGCATCAAATATATCTTCCATTCTAAGTTCCCGAAGAAGGCCTTTCTATGGCTGACGACCAGCGAGAAGGAAATGTCCAAGTCGCTTCTGTTTCCACCGTGGCTTGCGGTGAACGAGGAGATATACAGTTCAAAGTGCCTGCTGGAATTTTCCTCTTTCGTTTGAAAGTTTCAAACAAAGGAGAATGTGGTCTTTTGGGCAGACCTGCCCCCCTCTGCCCATTAAATCAAGAGACTACTGGAGGAGATGGACCGGCTGTAGATAAACGTTGTATTGAAGACCAGCAACAGACCGATAGAAAATGTTTGGTCGAACCTCAAATCGAACCTCAAATCGAGAATCTACTCCAATAATGTCGTGGTCAAACGGAGAAACCAAGACCAAGAAAGAGCTGCCGAAATCCACCTTTTTATCGGACATGGCTAAGGTTTTGTTCAACTGCTGTACGGTCGCTCGGCAAAGCGTCGAAGCAGTTTTGTAGAAAGCTCAATAAACATAACATTTAAGAAAAACTTTCTTCCATTCAATTATATTTGTAGCTAACTTAGTCAATTTTTTTTAATGCATACGGTATATGACATTTTCAAAAGGAATATGATCCGTTAAACTCAAGTATTGAAGTGCTGTTTAGTTTTAATTCTCAGAACGGTGCGGAAGACTGCTTAAAAAAAAATTGAATATTTAGACCAATCGATGCTTAAGTTAAGCTTATTTACAAGACCTTCTGTAACTTTGTTTCGTGTTTAATTTTCTTTTTGAAACTAATAAAATTATTCGACATTTTCCAAGGATTGACCTTAAATAAGAAAATATTTTTCGCAATCCTTTGCTTTTAAGTAATATATAAAATAATTTTATTTAGGTATAAGAATTAAAAAATCCCCAAAACTGCAGGGCAATTTTGTCAACAGGTGTCGATAGGCACCTAAAAAATCCTGTTTCATAGGAAACAGTTAAAAATCCTGATTCATAGGAAAAAAGTCGTTGAATATCAGCAAAGGCTCGACAGTATCACTTCAAAAAATTGCTTCCATGCTTATAAAAATTCAACTTTTTTTTAAACTAAAATCTACTTTTTTTTTTCAATATTTTTGAACTTCTGATAGATTCCGCAGGTTTTTAAAATTTCGAACAGAAGTATTTTTCAATTACTCGATTTTTTAAGCAAGCAAAAACTCATAAAGATTTCTTTGAGAATAATATTGGATCGACTTCATTCCAAACAAAATCTTCACTTCTTGAATATTTGATAAATTTTCTGAATTTCTATGGGATATTCCTATACTTGGGCTAATATTATTGGAAGTTTTTTTTGTATTAAATAAACTTGTTTCGTTGTTTATACATCTCGAATAAAGTCTTAAGGAGTTTTGAAGAAGAATTGCAGCTGTATTGATACTTCTGCAAATTTTAATTTTTTCTATGTTTGATGCGTTATTTTGTAAAAGCATTGAATTCCTCCCTGAACGTTAAATGAACCTCAAACAAAACCTGGATATTTAAGAAAATCAATTCCAACGCAATTAAAAATAATTACAATAATGACAGCTTATATAAAGTACAGAGTATTTTAATTGCATTCAACCTATTTTTATTTTCAATTATTTTATTATTGTTTCATTTTCTGTTCAGTCCACACAGCAAAAAAATTGCTATACACGTCAACGTAATTGATGCTTACGTATTAAAAACTGATGTAATCAAGAAAATACGATGCAGAATAACATCTTCTTGATGTGATATTACATCGGGCTTCAAATTACATCAGAACAAAATTATTAGTTGCATGAATGTATTAATCACACATCAAAAACATAAATATTACACAAAAACCAATGCACATAAAGGATTCCGCAAAAAATGTTGAATACTACACGATTTTGATGCTTTACCGCATTTAGTTGTTATGTTAAATTAAATCTCACAACACTGCCAGATTTGTTCTTATTTTTTTTCATCTCCGGCAACACTTATTTCTTCTCAAAACAAAGTCAGCCGTCACGGTCATGATACCGTTGCATCCGAAAGCTTAACCAGTATAAATGATTTGATCAAGTTTGACATCTGCCTGTATTCAATTAAACGCTCTATGAAGGACCAAAAACGGATAGGCGGACGCGTAGCAGAGGCACCTACGCGTAATCCGCAGAGTTAGAAGAATCTCCTTCCAGTAATACAATCCCACAGCCCTGTGTCAAACAAGCCATGATACGTGGGGACTTCTCAATAAGTGGGGAGAAGAGCCCACCTTCAGTTCACGAAATGTTAATGACAGGGAGTTGGCAATCTCTTCGTCCAAATAATTTCAATTCGGTGCCCTGATGGTCCCATCCCTATTCATTGCATTTAATTTAGTAATTGTCATGTAGTAATATAAAGTGATTTTTTTGACGTTAACTACGTCTTACGGCAAGGGTAGCACCAATTGGAAATCAAAAAATAATCGACCGTCACGAAATATTGTTACAAATTAAACGCTTATAACTTCATAAATGCTCGATAGATTTCCAAGATGATCAATTCAACGATCAAACATTATTCGTAAACAATTTAAAATTATTGAAAATAACGAAAATTGAAGGTGATGTCTTATTATTTTGTTTTGCAGGCTAAGTTTACTAAATTCACAATACTTTCCTATCACAGATTTCAAATGTAAGCATGACAGGTCTCATATGCAACAGTGAACGATATAAAAAGGCTACACCGTCGCAAATTTGCTTATCCGTGTTGAAGTACTGAAGCTGTGCGGAGTTCTGAGCCAGTATTGATTGGCAGCTGGCGGTGGCATGTACCCTGGAGGGGGCACTGACGACCGACCAATTAGTCAGGTAGCTGATTGCTCTGCAGTATGTTGCTAGCAAGCCGTTGGCTAGGCAACCGTTGCTAGGCAGCCATTAATTATGCAGTGGTGTGCTAGGCAGTCAGTTGCCAGCCGGTGGGTGCAACCACGAGAAAGCGAAATAAGGTGCTTGTGTGTGTGATCTTGTTGGTTGTCATCTTTGGAAAGGCGCAACAAACAACGGCTGAAATAACCTGCTTCTTCAAAAGACCAAGAAGGTTTTAATTCAAATGCGTACAGTTTTAAATCCTTCTTTTTCAAGACAACTAATTCCATTCTGAGAGAGTTTGTTTGATTGGAATTTATTTAACATTACTTTCCATGTTCTTGCTAATTGGCAGCCAGCGCTGGCTAAAACAATTTTATTTTTCTCTTCGTTGCATACCTTGAGCATTGTGTACAATTTACAAATCTAACAATTGCATTGGCTACCGTCACGAAAAATTGAAACACTGGACGTTAATAACTCGATCGTTTCTTGCTTGATTTATTTTTGCGATTTTTGCTCTTTTCAACTGGAGGTTCTTACGACTGCCATTTTATTTACTCAAGTATTTAGAATTTCACAAACAAAAGATTAAAATGTTTTGCGTACATATTGATCCATTGATGTACGAATTTTTTTTTAAGAATGTTGCGTTCCGGCAAGTATCAAGAAACTCTCTATCACCGACAACGTTTTGATTCTCGAACATGATATTCCGAAGTATCATTCTCTGTACATTTCAATTAGTACTGTTATGAATAGTTATTTTAATGTTGTTGCGTCAAGCAATAGACCCTTTATATTGGTAAGGCAGCACAAGTGTCATGAGTTGACAGACGTAGGATGTCAAAAGGAGAGTTGATTGGCAAACGTTCATCAGAGTTGAATAGTGCGAATTTTTAGGAATTAGTGTTGAATTTTAAACTTACACTTATTTCTTATTGTTATAATTTTCTACTTAAAGTGACTAGAAAATAAGAAGAATGATTAGTAATTTCCATTTAATTCCAACTACCTTTATTGCTTATCTTGACAGATACGCGTATTTCGTCTACAATGTGCAGACTTCTTCAGTGTCGTGTACTAATACTCGACTAGTCGAGTATTAGTACACGACACTGAAGATTCTTCTTATTTTCTAGTTACAGGTATTCCACTAAACAGCTCACACTCTCCATACTTTACACGGTGTTCAATAAGTTCGGATACACTTTCAAAATTTGTTAAAAAAATGAAAACATGTTTTTTTATTTTTTAGATTTATGTTATTGAAAGCTATGTTTACAAGGAACGTTTACAACATTTCTCTTGGAATGACCCCCCCTTTGTACTCCTTAACGAGCTTCAAACGTTTCTCGAACGCGTCGCAGGCGGCACGCACGGACTGCATGGGCATTTCGTCCCAGATTTTGAGAATTACCGTCTTGAAATGATCCAAAGTGCTGACCTTGTATTCGTTCAGCTTCGCCATCATATAGGACCAAACAAAAAAGTCGAGAGGATTCAAGTCCGGGGAGCTGGGAGGCCACAAAGTTTTGTCCAGAAAGTCGGTTAAATTGTCCCGACACCAGGCTTGAACCACATTTGCCGTATGGGCTGGTGCACCGTCCTGCTGGAACACGTAGTGCTCATCGCCGTAGAGGCTTCGGAGACTGGGAGCAACAACCTTTTCCAAAACCTCAGTTTTGTAGTACGCCGCGTTGATTTTGACGTTTTTTTCAATAAACACCAAGGGTAGCTTACCACGTTTGCATACTGCCCCCCAAACCATCACCGACGCGGCACTTTGGAACCGAGGGATGTTTATATTGGATTCAGGAATGCTGTCCCTCGATGGCGCCCACACCCGGTCATTTTGCACATTGTGCGGCTGCTGCAGCACGAACAGTTTCTCGTCCGAAAAAACAAACTCCTGACCAGCGTGCGGAGAGAGGATCCTCTTAGCTCGATCCAACCGCTTTTTGCTGGTAGCCTCCGAAACGCCATGGACCTTACGTTTTTTGTAAGGCCTGAAACCAAGGTCCTTGGTGAGTATGGTGTGAGCGGTTCCAATGGAAACGTTGAGATCTGCAGCCGTTTTCCGGATTGAGCGGTTCTTTTTGCGCCGAATTCGCTCCCTCACGATCTTGATGACCCGTGGCGTCCTCGCTGAACGCGGCCGACCGGATCTCGCACGGTCATTGGTCGAGGACGTCTCCCGGTATCGCCTGATGGTCGTGTAGACAAAGTTCCGCTTGACCCCATGCGATTTCAGCAGCCGGAATATATCGCCGGGTCGCTCACCGTTCAAAAAACTCTTAATTACGAAGTCCCGATACTCTTTCATCGCGCGTAACAAACAAACAACAACTAACAGAATGTCAACACCGCGCACATTCGGTAGCGTATGAATGAAGCTAAAGCTGACACCAATACCAATGCAGAATATGTACATGGCGCATACCTACGCAATGATGAAAACTTGTATTCGAACTTATTGAACACCGTGTAAGTGGTAAACTAAATACTTATTAATCGAAATTGCTTAAAAATAAAACTTTGCCATTATCTTAACAGGAACATACATGAAAACATAGATATAACGTGGGACAAACAATACGTGAATTATATACATATGCAGATTGAACTTAGAACTGTAAGTTAGGACGAAACACACCGTAAAAGAAAATTGAAATAATCTTAAAAATAATTACAGTTATCCTACAGCAAAATCAACTTTGTCTAAGTGCGCTGCTATCGAGTCAATTGAAGACCAATTTGTAAGGTTATGTTCCTTTAATGTAATTAATTGATTTAATGGGAAAATATATTTCAGTCAAGTTGCTTGTAAAATCCCAACTACGAGAAGTTTTTCACAATAGTGTTAACGATTCGCATTGGATAGATTTTTACTGCTAGGAAGAAATAAGTTTTGAGAAACTGTGAAAGTGAGTATAAGTATAAAGCCAAAGAGTTTTGAACCGTATGCGTAAATTTCGGAAGCGCGTTTGGATCAAACAAACGGAAAATCCTCCCAAACGACCATGTACCGATACCGAACGAGCTCGTGGTTATCGGGCGAAACTGAAAGCAGCCAGATGTAATGCGTTGCCCACTTGTGATTGAGACGCTGGAGAAGGGCCTTCAATTCGAAGCTGTGTCATAATTTCAGCTTTTCTAAAGAGTGTACAATAGAATTTTATAATTTCCATAGAATGTACTAACATACCTACTTACTTACTTATGCTAACCCAACGTCCCATTAGAACATTACCTGCGTTGCAACACAGTTTGAAATAAACATATAATTTTCTGCGTTATCTTCTGCATATAAAGGGAATGCTAAGTTTGACACAAATTCATGGAATATTTCATTTTACTGTGAACCTGATATTGCTCGGGCCTGTTGTATGAAAGATTGCAGACAATTCCTTTGTTTACACATGTTTTGGCTTGCAATTTAACAAGGGGAAATTTTATGCGTCTGTTAAAATTCACAATTTTTGTGTGAAATTTCCGCTACAAAACTAACAAAACTAATAAAACGGTTTAGCGTAGTCTAGGTCAACCGGTCGTGTGTTGAACACAACCCGACTGATTTTTTTTTTAATCATTATCATTATTATTGTTTTCTGTATATAACAGGATTTGTTATCAAGATGTTCGCAGTTATAATAAAATAAACTATTGGAATGATATTCAAAGAGCATTTTTTTGTTATTCTTTTAGTTATTTTTGCTGTTTATTCAGCCTCATCGATAACATATCCAGTAATCAAACAATAATAACCCAATGTTAAAATTTGATATCAATTTGGACCTAGAATCCACTATTACACAGCAGCGAACAGAATGAGTGCCCGGCAATGGACTGAAGCCGGCACGAGTGCTCCGAAGCGGCCTAGAGAGACTCAATGGGTCGGAAAGATTTTGGCGTCGGTTTTCTGGGATTGTCATGGCATACTTTTCGTGAATTACCTCAAACATAATAAAACCATCAACAGCGAGTATAACTGTGCATTATTGGAGCGATTGAAGGCCTAAATCGCTGCAAAACGGCTTCATATGAGGAGAAAAACAATTTTGTTTTTGCAAGACAATGCTCCGGTGCACAAGAGAATCACAACCACGTCTAAAATCGAAGACTTACGGCTCCAATTGCTTCCGCATCCACCGTATTCACCCGATTTGGCTCCCTCGGACTGTTATCTGTTCCCAAACCCCAAAAGATGGCTCATCAATAAAAAATTCAGCTCACGCGAAGAAATCATCATCGACGCCGTGGAGGAATATTTTGCAGACCTTCCGGAAAATTACTTTTCGGACGGGATCAAGAAGTTGGAAATTCGCTGGAATAAGTGTATCGAGCTTACAGAGGACTACATTGAAAAAAATAAATAAAAAAAACATTAAAAAATATATTTTGCATTCTCAAGGAGGTTACTTTTTACCCCTCCTAGTATTTGTATCGAATCGGGTCCCAGAGATTCAACGCTTGGCGAAAGATTGGCAATGGATGCAAGTACCTATCGATCTAAACCCTGTTGTCCGTATGTCCCGAGGAATGCTTACTAGCCAGATCCTTCACGACAACCTGTGGCATTTCTCACATCCCCCGTAGAGTGTTGGCCAAAGTGTGCTGTTACGATACCCACTAAGTCAAAATTGGAGGAGAAAAACGTTGGTTTTCTCCATTTGTCACAAGAAAACACAACCATCTTCAGTGAGTTCTCTGAGTTGGCTAAACTTACTCGATTCATCGAATACTGTTTCCGATTTTGAAATAACAGCAAATTCCTAATGGAAGTCCACTTGTACAGCCAAAATGATTCGGAGAAGCCTATCAGAATCGCACCGAAATCTCGACTCAAGAATTTGAACATCTTCATGGATAAAGTTAGCCTCCTCCGGATTGACGGACGGCTGAAGAACTTAAATACACCGTTCGACACTTGTCATCCAAATCTGCTTCCAGCTAGCCATAACCTTACCTGGTTGATTGCCAGGTCGATTCATCTGCAGACACTCCATGGTTGACCTTCGCTGCTACTCCCTACAATTCGTCAACGATTTTGGCCACTCCGGGGTAGATACTTGGCTCGTAAGGTCGTACGCCAATATGTCACATGTTTCCGGTGCAATTCTACACCGGCCCTCCAGATCATGGCACCTCTTCCATCAGTGTGCCTCAGGCCAGCCCGAGCCTTCACATACTCTGGGATGGATTTTGGCCATCTTTTTTCCGCTCGAACCGTCGTCGAGGGCGGACGTGTTTCAAGTACGGTCCGTAATTAAATTTGTATATATACTTTTTTACCTCTTGACAACGTGGTCAAGAGGTAAAAAAGTATGGTTTTTGCCGGCTTTTTGTGTCGCGTCGAACATCAACTACTAATCATAATGCCGTGCGGTGTCAAATCGTGTACCACAAAGGACGACCACCTTCTTTGGAAGTGCGAATTCTGCAGCAGAACATACCATGCTGCCTGTATTGGAGTGCAACGGACCCGGGAGCGATTTATTACTCAATATGTGGTTCCCATGTGTACCGACTGTCAGGAAATTCTACGCAAGGAAACCGATGTGCGTTTAATGCTGCATCATCAAGAAGAACTTCTGAAAGCCATCCGCTCCCAGAATGACTCAAATCAGCACATTGCTGCTGACCTGAAAAAGTTCTCCGCTGTGTCAATATTATTTGACAACCTTGACCACTTTTTCAATGAAGTAAAGGAAACGCTGACTAAGGTCAACAAAAGCCATGAAGTCGTAAGCACCTCAATCGACCACCATATGAAGTCGTGTGACTCACGTATGGCTTTAACATTAACCGGCATCGATAATTCAAATTCGATTATGTCACAAAGAATTAACAGTATCCTAGACGAACGGCTCACTAGCCTACAAAACGACATGGCACTTTTAACGAAAAGCGCCGAATCATTAACTACATCACTGACTCACTTCAGTCAAGAGTCAGAACTTCATGAAATCCTCGATGAAGTTAAATTTGTGGCTGCGGCTATTACAGCCCCTAAGTCAAATTCATCTCTTGTCACCGCACCCCAACAGAAAACTTTGGAGGAGGAATTAACAGAAAGTCTTCTAATCGAAAACAATACCGCATCTGAACAGTCACATCATCAACAGCAGCAGCAGCAGCAGCAACAGCAAGAGCAACAGCAACAGCAACAACAACAACAACAACAGCTCATACAGACCACTACGAGTGACGTCATCGCTGACCTGTTTGCTGAACGTCGAGCCAAATTGTCTAAACTACGTGCCGAAGCTTCACCAAAAAATGACCCTCCTGTCTCTGGATGGCGTACTTTAGGGAATAAACGGTGCTGGAGGAAGGACTGGTCAGGATACGACATGAAGCTTAACAATCGGCAGCTTCAAGAAAAAGCTGCTGATAAGGCCAGAGAAAGGAGGAAAATAAGAAAACGACAACTCAAAAGAAGAAAACAACAACTCTTCCCCATCATCAGTCATCAACCCGTAGGAAATGCTCAAAACAACACTCTACAAGAAGGCAATCGAACTTTGGGTACAGACAAAGAGCTACTGGCCTCAGCTAAAGCTCAATTTGCCGGTCCACCTTCTACCACCGACCACCCAATTGCAGCACTCTCGGCTTCAAAGTTTAGCTTCATACAGGGTGAAACAATAAACCCATACCAACCAGAAAATCAGAGCCAGCATTCACCAAATATCGGGCAAATAGTGGCTGAAAGTACTGCACTACTACTGCCTTCTAACAACCAACAACAGCAACAACAACAACAACCACAGCCAGCAAACCAACAACAGCAACACCAAGAACCACAGCCAGCAAACCAACGACAGCAACAACAACAACCACAGCCAGCGAACCAACAACATCCAGCAAATCAGCAACAACAGCAACAACAAAATCAAGATATCGAACTGCAGCAAAGCCAAAACATGCTGCCTCCAATTAGGAACACAGACAGGCAATTTGAACTTGACCCGATGCGGCCGCCATACTGAACAATCGGCGGAAGGGGACGGACGTTTTTTGCGGGCCAGACTACGCGACCCAAGAATAATGAAAATCGTCCGCCTATACCTTGCCTATATGAAGGACCAGCCTAGTACAGTCTGCGTAGAAGGAATGACGTCAACAAGCATCAAAATACTGCTTGCATCCGAAGGCCTTCCAACGGCCCCAGACCATCTGCAACGCATCTTCGCAGAAGTTCATCAGGAGTATGGAATGAATGCAACTGAAGCAGCAGCCGATCTGGAAACTTATCAGCGATTCCTGTCCAGCGAACGGACGCACCGCCTGCAGCAACTGCGCGAGAGCACAACCAAATTTCACTCCTCTTCACATTTTCGGAAGTAATGACCCCTTCTTTGGAAGCAGATATGAATGAAGAGGTATATAGTGATAATAATAATATTTTTTCAACCGACGCACTTTCAACAATTTCTTCATGTAAACAAAATGCGACTGAAATTCTGATTTACTGTCAAAATTTTAATCGCATGAAAAGCCCAGCCAAAATGAAGGAAATTTATAATAATTTATTAAGTTCGTCCTTTTCGGTTATTCTGGCAACTGAAACTAGCTGGGACGAAAGCGTGCGTAGTGAAGAAATATTTGGAAGTGTGTTTAATGTATTTAGAAACGATAGGAACCTTCATGAGTCTGAGAAGAAATCAGGTGGTGGAGTCCTCATAGCTGTTTCTGCCAATTTTAATTCAGAAATTATTACAACTACAAAATTTAATGAATTTGAGCATGTATGGGTGAAATCTTTCATAGCAGGTGAAACACACATGTTAGCCTCTGTGTATTTTCCACCACTTAATGCTAATAAAATTACATATGAAAAGTTTTTCAAATGCGCAGAAAAAATATTATCTGAACTCCCTCCTGAAGTAAAAGTTCACATCTATGGGGACTTTAATCAAAACAACGCCGACTTCATTTTAGACTCTGAAAATGAAAACATCCTTCTCCCAGTCGTTGGAGATAATATCACTTTACATTTCATGTTTGATGAAATTGCTAAATTAGGTCTGAATCAAATTAACCATGTAAAAAACCAAGGAAATTGCTATCTAGACCTCCTTTTAACGAATATTCATGAAGATTTCTGTGTGATTGAATGATTGAACCCATTATGGAAAAACGACCCAACGACTACGAATATGAAGAAGTTTTTGAATACAAGTTCGCGAACTATGAGAATATAAAAAACAAATTAAACTGTATCAACTGGCAACAAATTTTTAGGGACGAAGGAAATGTCGAATCATCTGTTGGCGTCTTCTACGAAATCCTATCCAACATCATCTCACAAGAGATTCCATTAAAGAAAAAACGACGTCACGGAAACACTAAACATCCAGTCTGGTTTAACAGAGAAATCAAAAGTATAAAGAATCGCAAACAAAAAGCCCACAAAATTTACAAAAAACACAAAAGCAGTGAACATTTAGCAACTTACTTGGAAATATGCGATCAATTGAACTTGGCAATCAGTCATGCATTTGAAGTATTTAATGCAAAAACTGAGCTTGAAATTAAGTCCTGTCCAAAGAACTTCTTTAATTACGTCAAAACAAAATTAAAATCAGACAATTTTCCATCAACAATGCATCTTGACGAACAGGTTGGCGATAACTCGGAAAAAATCTGCAAACTTTTTTCAAATTTTTTTCAAGAAATCTACACGACTTATTCGGAAGAAGATCGCGACCGCATTTGCATTTTATGCAGAATATCCAAGGAATATTGGTGTCAAACAACTTCAGGTTCAGGATATTTTGCAGGGTTTAAAAAATTTAGACCCCTCAAAAGGCCCTGGACCTGATGGAATTCCTCCAGTATTTATGAAGAATCTTGCGAAGGAATTTACATCTCCTTTGTTTTGGCTTTTCAATATGTCACTGGAATCAGGAATTTTCCCAACAATATGGAAAAATTCATTCTTAGTGCCTATTTTCAAATCTGGCCGAAAATCTGACATACGTAATTATCGTGGAATCGCTATTATCTCTTGCATTCCCAAACTTTTCGAGGCAATTGTCAATAAAACATTATTTCTTCAAATCAAAAATCGAATAACAGACAAACAACACGGTTTTTTCAAAGGCCGCTCAACATCCACGAACTTACTGGAATTTGTAAATTATTCACTGAATGCAATGGATAATGGGAACCATGTTGAAGCTCTTTACACAGACTTTAGCAAGGCATTCGATCGTGTTGACATACCGATGTTACTTTTCAAACTGCAAAAAAATTGGAATTGAGTCTGGACTCTTGAAGTGGCTTGAATCATATTTACCCGAGCAGAACACAAAAGCATATGAATACCTAATTTTGATCTTGATAACTGGCCTTGGTATTAAAGAGCTCAGATTAAGAGGTAAAATACCTAAGCAAAATACCTAAGAATTGCAAGCAAAATGTCTCTAGAATAACTAAACTGGATATTCCGGATACCTGGGTAAGTATCTGGTCATCTTAGAGGTATTATTTTGGTATTGTCTTACCTCAATTCGGTATTCGCATGACATTGTGGGAACAATTTGATGGTATTATCCTCAGGTATTTTACCTCTAAATCTGAGCTCATAAATACCAAGGCCAGTTATCAAGTTATTCGCTTCTGCTCGGGTAACTAACCGGCAACAAATAATAAAGTTCAATGAAAAGAAATCAAATCCCATTCAAGTTACCTCAGGAGTCCCCTAAGGCTCCCATTTAGGACCACTTCTTTTTATTTTATACGTCAACGACATTTCCTTCGTCCTCAAAAATCTGAAAGTGCTAATTTATGCCGACGACATGAAGCTGTACTTGGAAATCAAAACTAAAGAAGACATCAATATATTCCAGTATGAAATTCATACATTCTACATCTGGTGTAAGAAAAGCTTATTGGAACTGAATGTAAAAAAATGCAATTTAATATCTTTTAGCAGAAAATTAACAACAACCAACATTGTAATTGCATTAGGAAATCAGAATGTAGAAAAGTGTGAAAAAGTGAGGGATTTAGGAATTATCTTAGACTCTAAACTTAATTTTATAGACCACTACAACACTATCATACACAAGGCAAATAGCATGTTAGGGTTTATTAAACGCTTCTGCTACAACTTTCAAGACCCGTACACTATTAAAACTCTATATATTGCCTATGTGAGGTCTATACTGGAATATTGCAGCATTGTGTGGTCTCCTCGTCCAGGTATACATGAAGAAAGAATAGAATCAGTACAAAAGCAATTTCTATTATATGCTCTTCGTAAGCTAGGCTGGGCCTCATATCGTCTTCCATCATATGAAGCTCGCTGCATGTTGATTGACATCCAAACATTGAAAGAACGACGAGAATATGCGATGGTTTCATTTGTAAACGATATCGTTTCGCAGCGTGTTGAATCAGCCGAACTACTTTCTAAATTAAATTTTTATGCACCAAGTAGACGACTTCGAAATCGTAATTTATTTGCTCTAAACCATCATCGCACGGAATATGCTAAAAATGGACCAATAAATAGCATGATGGATTCCTATAATCAACACTGTGAAGCCATTGACTTTACAATGTCTCGGTATAAATTGAAACAGTATTTTAAGTCCCTATAGTTAAGGATACAAAACTAATTAATTTTTATATTTATATATAGTTAGAAAAAAGCTAATTGTATATGTACTAGTCTACAAATGGTTGACGAAATAAATAAATAGATTACTGTGGGCCGTTCTTCGTCCGTCCACTGATTGTCGGTTTGTCGGTTAAAATTTACGTCGCGTTATTTCTTTGTATGATGGTGGAGGCCGTGCACCTCAAATTCTCCCCGCCCGGTGGATCCCCCCGGGTAAAAACGGCGGGCAAATTTTTGGGGGGCCTTGGGGGGGGGGGTTTTGTGGTGTGGGGGGGGGGGGGGCGGCCGTGTGGGGGGGGGGGGGCGGCGGGGGGGGCGGGCAAAGAAGTGTGCGCCCGCAACAAAACAAGCGGGGGGGGGGGGGGGGGTGCGGTGAAGGGGCCGCCTTTTCTTTTTTTTTTACCCCGGCTCCCGCTTTTTGGGGGGGATGGGGGACCGGAGTGAAATCCTTTAAGTATCACTTTCGTCGGATATTTTGCTTACAATTCTTAGGTATTTTGCTTAGGTATTTTACCTCTTAATCTGAGCTCTTTAATACCAAGGCCAGTTATCAAGATCAAAATTAGGTATTCATATGCTTTTGTGTTCTGCTCGGGATGCAACGCTCGGTCCAGAATCTGTAGCATTGCTGGTCGCGGGAGTACACAAGCCAATTGCATCAACGTAGCAAACAATCTAAGGAAGGATTTGAAATTAGAAGGTTACCCTTTACTCGATTTCAATAAAGTTCATTAGATTTCAGACTACCGTACTCTAACGGAGCTGCAATCAATTTTTTCGTTTAATAAATGTGTACTCCTCCGTTCTACGTCAACAAGCTTCCGTTTCTTGATAAAGTGTTTCCCTCAGAAATCCCCGAAAATCAACTTTTTTTCTAACAAAACAACAAAAAGCTACTTCACCATTGGATTGTCGAGAATTTGAAATTTCGAGAAATTTGTTTTGAGAGACGAAAATGTTTTATTTTGCTTGGTCTACTAGATCGTTTTGCAAAAGACGAGCCTCCGAAAGAAATAACATTTCACCACACGATCCGGGTTCCGTTTTTCTCTCTATCAAATAGAAAGCCGTGGTGGCAGAGGGATAAACGCCACTACCACGCCAACCGAGGATGACGATGACGACGCCGACGACTACACAGCGTACATGTAAATTTATTGATCCAATTTTTAATTTGCAATAAAAATAAATTTCTTTACATCCGAATCGAACGCTGCCTGGCGCCACGTCACCGCTCTCCAAAACGTCCCATCTGCCAGGCCCGGCCAAATGGATCAGAATTTTCATACACATAACTTTGGACAACACAAGTCCATAGAAAAGTGAATGCGGAAGCGCCGAACAGCAACAACAAAAAAAATCCTCAATTTGACCGAGTTTCGGAATGTGTTTACACCGAACCACTAGGAGCTCCGATGTTCCACTGGCGTTGTGGCCTCGCAAAATGGCGCATTGCAAGGAGCAAGAGGCGAGAAATTTTATGTTTATTGACTTCTTCCATCATTCGAAATGTTGGACCCGGTGTACACTTTGGCAGACCGAGAGTCGTCAGGCTGGGATGAAATTGTGGGTGGAGATGCGGACGAATGTTATGCATTTTGATGGAGAACGGGTCAAACGAAGACGATGATGATGATGAAAAAAACGAAGGCAATTACAAATTTCAGCCGACTGGGGTTCAACATTTCCGGAGGGAGTTCACATTTTTTTTTCAGTTAAAACTTCTGAGAAAAAGTTAATGGCGGCCTCGATTTAGTTTATGGCTTTCGAACAGATTTACACTCCAGTCAAAGCGAAACAAGTTCCCCATTCCCATTGGTCACCGATGGGATACAGGATGAAGAAGAGGCTGACGCTGGTCAAGATTACGGAACCAACAGCGCCGTTGATTCCGAGTTATGGCAACAAGTCCTTCCATACAACGAACGATTGGGGGAAATTAACGTTCCGCTCGTTTTGGCCCACAGGACTATTTCCGGGAGCGGTTTCACACTCTTCTCGAGTCATTTTTTGCTTTGTGTTTCGTATATTGTTTTGACAGTTGCGATTAAAATGGAGAAAATTAACTGTTGAACGAGGGTAGTTCATAAAAAAGGAGCAATTTATCGACTAATCGGGACAGCGACAGTAGCTTTTTGCTGATTTCTACTATTTTTTTTATGTTTTCAAGAGCAGTGAACCAGGAGGAAGTTAATCTTTGAGTAAAGTGATATAACTCAACGTCGCCATCGAAAAGACCATCCCAATATCTAGAAGGGCAGTTTTATAATAAGCTCCTATAACTTGTACCACAAAAGTAATTGGACAGTAAATGTGTTTTAAAAGATGCACTTATCACTTCCGAACATTTCAATTGATAGCCCTGAAATATCAATAAAGCTAATTTTGTTCCATCATGAAGTCTATTGTGAATGAAAATTGTACAATAGAAAATGAGGATTGTTGACTTTCAATAAGAAAATCAATATTTTCTCAGACAATTCCAAAGCAAAACCATTCATTTAACTGTTTTTTTTAAAGCCCGATTCAAAGTAAATTTGGACGCATTCAAGTGATCATAACTCAAGAATTAAAAAGTAAACACGGTTGATCAAAACGTCAAGCAAAAGGATATTTATTTCAACTTTCAAACGATACATTAAAAAATATTACATTTCACCGTTTCGAACGAACTGTCGCATTTTATTAGTGATGGATGCCATCATGATCTGCACAGTCCCTGGTGACACTGTACCGGTGAACTTATCCCACTTCAAACTCATTTGTTGTGCGTTTGTCACTTCTTTACCACATCCTCGAAGTTTTCGCTTGACAATTGCCCAATATTTTTCGATCGGTCTGAACTCAGGGCAATTCGGAAGATTAATCTCTTTGGCGACGAAATTAAAATTGTTTGCCATTGTACTACCTCCTTAGAGTAGTGGCAGCTAGGTAGATCCGGCCAAACATAACGTTGGTCTTGTGTTGCTGAATGAAGAGTAGAATCCGCTTTTTCAGACACTCTTTAATGTAAACCTTCGACATCAATGTGTGATATCAATGATGAAAAGCTTGGTTTTAAGGTCACAACAGCGGATTCCTTGCCAAATCATTAGTTTCCGAGCAAACTTATCAGCAAAAACGTATTTATACCTGGAAAGGATATCCCCACGACCAGTTGCCAGGAAAAATTTCGTCCGGGGCTTTGTTTATAATTCATTTTGACATATGTTTCGTCATCCATTAACATACAGCCATCAAATTTCGTCAAAACTCGTTCGTATGGTAATCGTGCTCGCTTTTTGGCCACTTAAATGACTGACTGACTGACTGACTGACTGACTGACTGACTGACTGACTGACTGACTGACTGACTGACTGACTGACTGACTGACTGACTGACTGACTGACCGACTGACTGACTGACTGACTAAAGAGAAAAAAAACTATGAACACCAATGGATTGGAGAAGGTCCATTTCATGAAAACCAAGCCCAAAGTTTTAACGGCAGCTTCAAAAGCCATCTTTTCAGAACAGGAATACAAAATGATCATGAAATTTTTGGTCTTTTTTGGCTATGCTGTTTCAATTAAGACAGCATAGCCGAAACAAGACCTGTTGCGGTGGACGAGACAGCAGGTAAATTTCGGGACTCTTTTTTTAGAGTATTTACCTACATTATTAGTCCTTATGTTAACCTGTTTGTTCACGTACTGTCCCTCTATCCGCAAGCAATTTAATGTTTTCTGTGGTATAAGTGCTCGTAAGTTTATTTCAATTATATGTTTATGTGAATGAGCTACTTAGAAATAATAACAATTCAATATAATTCACAGTCACCGTTAGTTAAAGTACTTTATGTTTTAATAATTAATTTATCGCCAACAATGCTCCAACTTCCAACCTATGTTTATTTGTTTTCCTTTTTATCACTGTCACCTTCTTTGACCAACGATTTGAACGGTAGGTACGCCTCGACGACAACCAGGATAGTGGTAGTGTGCACAGTGGATTTGCTCGCGCACATTCCCCGATCCGTATTGCTGCTGATCATCCTCATCTATACCTCCCTTAGCCACGTCAAGTACAGCTATCCTGGTGACCGGTCTTAGGAATATCCCATTTACTGTCTGTACTTCAACTCTTCTGATCCTGCCATCCTTTCCAGGAATCTCCTTCACCACCTTTCCACGTGTCCAGCTGTTTCGCGCACCTTCATCTACTATGACTACCAAATCTCCAACTTTCACTGGCTTGGTGTCGCCGAACCACTTAGTGCGTCGACAAATCGTAAGCAGATATTCCTTGATCCACTTTGTCCGAAATTCATCGAGTAAACTCTGTATCTGATCCCAGTTAGCTCTGAGCGTTCGCCCACTACCTTCCTTCGGTAATTGCTGCGGCTGAAGTACACCACTTGAGCTCAGCATCAGGAAGTGGTTGGGCGTAAAAGCTTCATTGTCTTCCGTTCCCAGAGGAACAAATGTCAACGGCCTGGAATTAATGATTCCTTCGACCTCGGTCAAGAGCGTCTGGAAGGTTTCTTCATTTGGCGTTCTGCTAACCGACAATGTTTCCAAAGACAGCTTCACCATCCGCACCAGTCGTTCCCACACGCCACCCATATGAGGCGCAGCAGGAGGGTTGAAACGCCACTGAGTATCACGGTTGGTGAACGTTCCAGCCAAAATACGATTCGTCGCCGATATTTCTGATCGCAGCTCCCTGCTTGCTCCCACAAAATTCGTACCCTGATCACTATAGATCTCTTTCGGGACACCTCTTCGGACTATAAACCACCTGATTGCCATCTTGCATGATTCGCTGGATAAGCTGCTAGCTACCTCTAGATGCACGGCTCGTATAGTTAGGCAGGTGATGAGTACTACCAATCGTTTCACGCTACTTCGTCTAATGCGTATTAGGAAAGGCCCGCAATAATCGATGCCCATAAAGGTGAATGGTCGAACGTACGGTGTCACTCTAGCGGCTGGAAGGGGTGCCATTCGAGGAGCTTTGGGAAGAGCACGATAGACGACGCACCATGAACACCGTTTTGCTACCATCCGAACAACAGTCTTTATATTGGAAATATGGTAGGCCTGTCGAAATTCGTTTGTAACTGTTTCCCCATATCCGTGTGCGTATCGCTGGTGAAAATATTCAATAAGCAACTCGGTAAAACGGTGCTTTCTCGGAAGAACTACAGGAAACTTTGATCCAGAGGTAACAAAAATAGCAGATCCAATTCGTCCATCAATCCGAAGAACCCCATTATCATCGAGAAACACCGTTAGCTTCCGTAGAGGGCTGCCTTTTGCCAACCGCTTAGTTTGATCCAGTGGCAGATGTCGGTTTTTGCGAATGGTCAACACCTCCTCATGATATACTTAAGCCTGCACTAACCTCCAAAGCATAACTTCCACATTCAGTAGTTCCTTCTGCGAGAGCACTACCATATCAGGAGGCTCTGAGCCATTTTTTACGGAACATCGAGCGATAAATCGAAGAACGTAGGCTACCGTTCGAAGTAACCGTGGATATTTGGAAAACAGAAAGTAATTAATCAGAGGTGCTGGTTCTGTACAATGATGAGCGTGAACGGATCGCATTTCATCCAAAGTATCCGGTGGTGAGAACTCTTGGATCGGCCACTTAGATTCGTCTTCATAAAGGAATTGCGGTCCAACAAACCATCTACTGTCAGCTTGGAAGTTAGGTCCTTTACCCCATTTTGTAGCTTCATCCGCTACGTTTAAACGCGTAGGAACCCATCTCCATTCATCCAGGCATGTTTCACTCAATCCTGTATGCCACAAACTGCCGGTATTTTCGCTGGTCTGACCGAATCCAGGACTGCACAGTTTTGGAGTCGCCCCAGATAATACGACGGCTGATTGGCAATGAATGGTTCGTTTGGACAAATTTCATTAGTCGGACACCGATAACGGCGGCCTGTAACTCTAGTCGAGGAATTGACATTGGTTTTAGTGGAGCCACCTTTGTTTTGGCGGAGACTAATAAGAAAGTACGCTGCACATGCGTATGCAGCCTCACTAGCGTCAACAAAGACATAAAGTTCTAAGTTGTCAAACTGCGAGGATCATATCCAGGAAAATAGCAGAATGCTCACCTGATGAAGGTTACGGAGCACCTCCACCCATCGTCACCAACGATCGGTTAGTTCTTCAGGTATTTGATCGTCTCAATCGACACCAGCTCTCCAAATATCCTGGATCAAGCACTTGTCGTCTACGACAAACGCTGCCACTAGCCCAAGGGGGTCAAAGATACTCATCACGACTCTTAATACTTGTCGTTTCGTTGGAATGGTTACTTCCGTAAGTAGGTGGACCACATCGTCTCGAAACTTGAAGGCAAAGGTAAATTCGTCACTCTCCGGCAGCCAGGTCATCCCCAGGACTCGTTCTGAATCGGTCGACATTTCCGCTGTGAAACATTTCGAGGCTTTAGAACTTTGTTCCCCGATCCGTCGAAGGACTTGTTTGGAATTCGAGAGCCAATTTCTAATTTCGAATCCCGCACTCGCATGAAACTCCTTCACCTCGAGTGCTATGCGAACTGCTTCTTCTACTGTATCTGAACTGTTTGCGTAGTCATCCACGTAAGTATTTTTCACTATAGCCGCTGCTGCATCCGGATATGTCTCTTTCCAATCTTCCGCGTTCCTACTCTTCACATATTGTGCAGAGCATGGCGAACATGTTGATGCAAATGTTGCAACATCCATCACGTATTCCTGCACTGGATCACCTGGATTATCCCGCCATAGGAAGCGCTGCGCTTGCCGGTCTTCTAGTTGTATCATGAGCTGGTGGAACATTTCTTTTATATCACCCGTAATGGCAATTTTTCGTTGACTCATGGCCCAAGGTCTGGGCCTTTTAGCAGCATGGAATTCAGCGATACTCCACCGGTTTTTGCCGTAGCATCCCACACAACTCGCACTTTGCCCGGTTTGTTACAATTCTGCACCACTCCTAATGGCAAATACCAGACCTTTTTGGGGTCACTGGTGCGTGATTCTTCCTTGGTTAACTTGTGAGCGTAATCTTTCACTTGATAATCGAGGATCTGCTGTCTGAGTGCTGAGTAGGCTTTGCTTGAAAGTAGTTGATTTTTGGTTTAACTGTCATGCTGAAATTTTTGTTTAAAATTTTCGCTCAAGACCGTTGAAAACTAGAACTTTTCTTAAAGTAGGTGTGGTTAATGTCATTTTGTTCGTGGACAATGCATTTGCCAATCACGCCACCAAAACCGATCGTGGAGCGAAGCTGCTTACTTAACTGCGTCCGGGTGCTTCCTGACGCTAGGAAAGGAATTCAACGAGTTCATGTTTAGTCACGCAGTTGTGAGAAAACTGGCTCTGTGGTAATTTACAATTGCGTGTGATCCTAATGTGTCCAGAACTGGAAGGTTTAATGAAGCGGCTGATAGAACTGTTCGACAGTGGGTTGTGAGTTCAGCCCGATGGCTCTACTTGGAAAAGTGTGGTTGAGAGAATACTTCAATTGATCTGAAAAGCAATCAAATAATATCGAGTTGATGTGATGTTTATTCCTAAAAGAATCTCCAGCTGTGGTCATCAAGATACCTGTTTGTTCTTCTCTTATTTTAAAAGTTTTAACAATTCAATTCTTTAGAGACGTGACCATATAACGTGTATTCAATCTGTATCATAACATAGCTCGAAAGGGTATTTTGAATGTATGGTTAGCATCATCCACATATGTGGAGCGTTTTTAATCATACAGGTTTACATTGTATTTAGATCATGCGGGGTTCTGAGACATTTCATACGTTGATGATGTTGTATGAAGGGATCCGTCATTATGACATTTATTTCTAGCAAGTTTACTATTGGTTCGAATTTGTCCGAAGCGGTTCAAAGCGGCAACTAAGCGTTTTTTTAAGAAAATGATTGTTTTTCCAGTAACATGAACCAATTAAAAAACCTTCCTGTTGTATTAAATCATTTCAGAGCATTTATATTTGAAAAGATATGAAGGTTGTTTACTTCTTTTTTTAGAAAAGGATCATATACGACAAATTATGCTGTGTAGCATGAGGTATTCTTTTTAACCACTCACACTTGCGAGTGGCCCCAGCAGCATCTTTACTGTTGGTTTAAATCGGTCGTCAAACAAGATGTTTCAACGTATTCCTGTATTACATTGAAATAAACCACCCACACTTGTGAGTGACTCCTGCGGCATTCTTGCTGTTGGTTTGAATCGGTCCTCAAACTAGATGTTTTAACAAATTTCTGTATTCTGCTGAAATAAACCACTCACACTTGTGAGTGGAACCAACAGCATCCCTACTCAAACTTGATGTTTTTTAATATATTTTTGTATTCTGTTGAAATAAACCACGCACACTTGTGAGTAGCCCCAATAGCATCCTTGCCCCAGCAGCATCCTTGCTGTTGGTTTGGTGTACAGAGAATAAATCAGGAACATAAATAAATATCTTATTCGCTACCGACGTCATTTGAATTCAGCATACCGTGTACCAAAACGAGTCCCGCTGCAAACCCAACCATTTTATCCAACATCCCAGTGATTTCTCGTGGAGGTACAAAGGTAATCTCGGCTTCCAATAAAGCGAGTATCACGTCAACATAATCCTACCCATTCCCTACTTGACCTGCATTCGGGCAAAGCCGGCGCCGGTATTGCCTTAGTTTGGGATCACCAGGTTTTACACATTGAGGATGTATGCTAGTTCCAAGCATCATCTGTTGGTTCTCTGGGTAATATCAGCTGATCTGGCAATAACGGATTAGCAACTTCGGGCAATGATCATGCTCATGCTCATGCTCATAGTCGAGACAAGACCATCAATTCCATCAACCCAGTCTAAAAATTACTATTTTCATGAGTGTTCGTTGAATAAAAACCGGTTTTACTCTTCAATCGTTCGTGTTAATTCATTCCGTATCGAGCGCTGAGCCGGACTAGACGTGCCGTGTCTCATCAGAACTCTCGTTTCCAAGTGGTTGTGTCTTGCTTTTTCTCCCGCGTGGTTAGCGACCAATAAAACGCAGTGTTACAGCTGATAGCGTTCGAGTCCCCCGGAAGCTGCTTGCGTAATCCGAGCATTACCGCAACGCAGTGAAAATAGTGCATAGTGCAATAAATTACCGAAATCAACCCAGCAGCATCATAGCAGCAGGCACCCGTGCTACGTGCTGCTATTCGGCCGATCAGTGAACGTTGTTTACAACGCCGGCTAAGTATAATTGAATAGCCCAGTGAACAGCTATTGTTGGGTTATTTTGCCTCGCAGCAGCGTGTGCGTCTGTTTCTCTCCCCGTAGAGGGGAGAAACGAATCAAGTTAAATAGGGTGGTTGGCCCGATTGTCACCACTAGCAATAAGTTTTTTTTTCTTATTTTTTTTTCTTATTTTTTTTTCTTATTTTTTTTCTTTTTCTGCATGGTATTTGCAACATTTCATTTAAATAGCATTTAATTAAATTGATTGGTGAAGGGTTTTTTTTTTCTTTTTTGGTTTTCTTTTTGTTTTGTGATTGTGTTTTGTGCATAATTATGACCTCTCCTGAGGTCAAAGTAACACGTATCAAGCACTACCACCCGTTCTCAAAGGGACCATGGGTTGTCTTTTTTCGGCCCAAAGATAAACCGTTGAAAACTCTCGACATTTCGAGAGAATTGCTGCGTAAATATCCGGGTGTCGCGATTCACAAAGAGAGAATTAATAGGCTGCGTGTAGAAGCGCCGAATTTTGAAATAGCTAACAAGATTGCTGACCACGAAGTATTCAATATTGAATACTGTGTATATGTCCCTTCGCGAGATGTGGAGATCGATGGCGTCGTCTCCGATGCGAGTCTGACGGTCGAGGACTTGAAACGAGCTTCTGGTTGTTTTAAGAACTCTAAAGTCGCTCGTGAGCTTGTAACTATACTGGATGTAAAGCAACTACATTCAGCATCGTTGCAACACGAAAAGAAAGTTTATCAACTTTCCGACTCGTATCGGGTGACATTCGCGGGTTCTGTTCTCCCGAACTATGTAAAATTGGATGGAGCTTTTTTTCCGGTGCGCCTTTATATACCGAGGGTATATAATTGTACCAACTGTAAGCGGCTGGGGCATTCGGCCAGTCATTGCAGCAACAAATTTCGTTGCGGCAAGTGTGGTGAAAACCACACTGAGGATTCTTGCACACAAGCTGTGCAAAAATGTGTTTATTGTGGTGAGAATCCTCACTCATTGCAGGAGTGCCCAAGGTACAAAAGGCAATCTGTTGATGTGCAGCGTTCCATCACTGGACGCTCCAGGCAGACTTATGCTGAAATGCTTAAATCTGCAACAGCCGTTCTTGACGAAAACCAATTTTCGATTTTATCAGCTGAAGAATCGGACTCTGACTCATCTGATGGAGGTGATTCTACGGTGGTACACGCACCCGGATCTTCAAAAAGAAAACGTTCCTCTCCGAAAGTGCGCCGTAAGATAACAAAAGTCACCTCCAAAAGATTGCAAAATAATCAGGCTAATGGGGCAGAAATTCAAAAACCGAAGAATCCTATTGCACCAACTCCTGGATGCAGTAAGGACTTCCCACCATTGCCAAAAATGAAAAATAAGAATAAAAATGCTACTCCTCAAACTTTTCAAAACGAACCCAAGTCCGATCGAGGATTGATAGCTTTTTCGGACATTGTGGCATTCATTTTAGACATGTTCAATATTCAAGACCCTCTTAGAAGCTTAGTTTCTGCCTTGCTTCCGACCTTAGAATCATACCTTAAGCAATTGACTGTTTCATGGCCCCTCCTAGCATCGATCATATCTTTCGATGGATAATTCATCGAATCAGGTCGGAGATATGATCACTGTATTACAGTGGAACTGCCGTAGTCTGGTGCCTAAACTAGACTCGTTCAAGTTTTTAGTTCACAATTCCGATTGTGATATATTTGCTCTTTGTGAAACATGGCTTTCTTCAGAAAATGAACTCAATTTCCACGATTTTAACATTATACGCCTGGATAGAGATGATTCTTATGGAGGAGTGCTTTTAGGGATCAAAAAGTGCTACCCTTTCTACAAAATTTCTCTACCAGCTCTTTCAGGCGTTGAAATCGTCGCTTGTCAAGTAACTGCAAAGAATAAAGACCTTTGCATAGCTTCAGTTTACGTTCCTCCCAGAACTTCCATTAGCCGTAGTCAACTCTGGAATTTAGTTTCTATTTTACCGTCCCCAGTATTGATTCTGGGTGACATGAATTCTCATGGTATTGGGTGGGGGGACCTATACGATGACAATAGAGCGGCTATTTTTTATGATTTATGTGACGATTTCAATTTGTCAATTTTGAACACTGGTGAAGCGACACGCATACCTAAACCTCCTGCTCAAGAAAGCAGACTCGACCTATCTTTCTGTTCAAGATCGCTTTCATTAGACTGTCTGTGGAAAGTTCTCAATGATCCCCATGGTAGCGATCACCTTTACCAATCATTATTTCAATTAAGTGTGGCCCTCAACCTTCAGAACCATCTCGAGTTCCATTTGACCTCACAAGGAACATCGATTGGCAAAAATATGCAACGGCGGTAACAATCGGTACTGAATCCGTCGATACACTTCCACCGTTAGAAGAATATCGATTCCTTGCCGATCTGATCTACAAAAGTTCATTGGAAGCACAAAAAAGAAAAGTTCCAAGTGCACCCTTCAAAAGGAGACCAGCCACACCTGGCTGGGACGATGAATGCACAAAATTATATTTACAAAAATCTGACGCTTTCAAAGCTTTTCGTAGACACATGACTTCCACTTACTTCGAGGAATATTCAAAGCTTGAAACACAGCTCAAACAACTTCTCAAAGCAAAAAAACGCGGTTATTGGCGAAATTTTGTGGAGGGACTCTCACGAGAAACCTCAATGACCACCTTGTGGAGGGTGGCTCGCAACATGCGTAACCGCTCCTCTTCCAATGAGAGAGATGAATACTACAACCAATGGATATTCGATTTCGTGAAACACAATCTGTCCGGATTCTGTTACAGCGAAACATAGTTTTCTAGAAACGCCTCCAAACGATGGCTCTCTAGACATAGCGTTCACAATGCTGGGATTCTTTATGGCTCTTCTTCCAACAAAAATTTCTTCACCTGGATGCGATATAATAAAATTCCTTCTGAAAAATCTCCCATATATCGCAAAAAGACGCTTGCTCCCTTTAACTCCTTGCTACAAAACAACATCGTACCGCCTGAGTGGAGACAGGTCAAAGTGATAGCTATTCAAAAGCCTGGCAAACCAGCGTCTGACCATAACTCATACCGTCCGATTGCTATGCTTTCGTGCATTAGAAAATTGTTGGAGAAAATGATCCTTCGAAGGCTCGACCACTGGGTTGAATCGAATAACTTGCTATCAAATACACAGTTTGGGTTCCGTAAGAGCAAAGGAACAAATGATTGTCTAGCGCTGCTTTCCTCAGATATTCAACTGGCCTTTACGCGCAAGGAGCAGCTGGCTTCAGTATTCCTGGACATCAAGGGGGCTTTTGATTCAGTTTCCATTGAAATCCTGTCAGATAATCTGCAGAGATGTGGACTTCCCGGAATTTTAAATAATTTTTTGCGCAATTTGTTGTCAGAAAAGAAAATGGTCTTCTCACTTGGAGAACTGACAACTTCCAGAACTAGTTACATGGGCCTGCCCCAAGGCTCATGCCTAAGTCCCCTTCTTTATAATTTTTACGTCAAAGACATTGACAATTGTTTGGCAGAACAATGCACGCTAAGACAACTTGCAGACGACAGCGTGGTCTCCTTAAGAGGCTCACATGCCGTTAAATTGCAAGGACCATTGCAAAATTCCCTAGATAACCTATCTTCTTGGGCTAGGAGTCTAGGGATCGAATTCTCACCGCAGAAAACTGAACTGGTAGTGTTTACTCGAAAGCGGTATCCAGCCCAATTGCAGCTTAATCTTTTGGGCAGAAACATTATCCAATCGTTATCCTTCAAATACCTTGGGGTCTGGTTTGATTCAAAGTGCACTTGGAATGCCCATATTACGTATTTGAAGCAAAAATGCCAAAAAAGGATCAACTTTCTTCGTTCAATTTGTGGCACATCATGGGGTGCTCATCCGGGAGACCTCATTACCCTTTATAAAACAACCATTCTCTCTGTTCTTGAGTACGGCTCTTTTTGCTTTCTCTCGGCAAGAAAAAGTCACCTTCTAAAATTGGAACGAATTCAATATCGTTGTCTGCGTATTGCTCTTGGCTGTATGCACTCAACGCATAACATGAGTCTCGAAGTTCTGGCAGGTGTAAAACCCCTCCAGAATCGGTTCTGGGAACTCTCGCTCAGAATATTAATCAAATGTGGAGTGAAAAACGCATTTGTAATAGAAAATTTTGAAGAAATGTTAGGGCTGAACACACAATCTCGATTTATGAGAAGTTACCACCGATACATATCGTCGGATATGTGCCTTCCGTGCTATACTCCAGACCGTGCTCACTTCACCTTTGGCAGTTCCTCAATCCATTATGATCTTTCCATGAAACAAGCATCTCATGGGATTCCGGATCAACTTCGTTCTATTATTATCCCGCGTATTTTTACTGAAAAGTACCAACACGTCAATTCTGAAAAAAGGTTTTTCACTGATGGGTCTCGCCTCAATGGATCCACTGGCTTCGGTGTCTTCAATGAAAACTCTAGCGCCTTCCACAAACTTCAGGAACCTTGTTCTGTTTATGTTGCTGAGCTGGCAGCAATCAACTTCGCATTGGGGATGATTTCCAACATGCCCGCAGACCATTACTTCATCTTCTCGGACAGCCTCAGTTCGATTGAGGCTCTTCGGTCGATGAAACCCTAGTAGACACTCATCTTATTTCCTTTCAAAAATAAGGGAACAGATGAGTGTGCTGGTCGAAAGATCATATATGATCACCTTTGTATGGGTCCCTTCACATTGCTCAATCCCAGGCAATGAGAAAGCGGACTCGCTCGCAAAGGTGGGCGCCCAGGAAGGCGATTTGTACGATAGACAAATTTCACACGATGAATTTTACCATTTAGTACGTCAGAGTACCCTTTCGAGTTGGCAAACCGATTGGGACACCGGAAATCTAGAACGGCTGTTACATTCCATTATTTATATTATTTTATCGAGGGCGTGGTTTAAGGACCTGCACGTTAGCCATGATTTCATCCGTGTGATGAGTAGACTTATGTCCAACCACTACCAGTTAGATGCACACCTCTATCGCATCAACCTCGTGGACAGCAATCTTTGCCGGTGTGGAAACGGTTATGATGACATCGATCACGCAGTCTGGCAATGCACGGATTATGACGCCGCCAGAACACGACTTTTGAATACCCTAGAGGCCCAAGAAAGACAACCCTATGTTCCTATGAGAGATGTGTTGGGATCTCGCGATCTGTGTTATATGCAAACGATTTATGTGTTTCTTCAAATGTCTAGTATAAGAGTTTAATCTGCTTGTGTTTTTTTTTTTCTCTATTTATTAGTTTGTGTTTGTTTTGTTCCGACATCTGAGGGATCTCATCGTCGCCCAATGGTAACCACAACCGGCCGAACACCAAAAGGGAGCCCTGACCATTCCGCACATCGTTAAAGTGCTGGCGACAACTATTCGATGAGACCACAGCATCCTATTTCCATGTTCCTCTGTCCAATCCATCCCCAAAAATTGTCACCCCTTTTAACCTCGGGTAAACCGCGAGTAAACGGCCCAAGTCATACTAACGCTAGTATTAAGTCATTCATTATATCATAAAACAATGAATTATCGGCTCCGTAAAGCTAACGCAATTGAGCCTGCCAAATAAATGAACTAGATAAAAAAAAAAAAAATAATGTACATTAATTTTTTTTTAATTTTGGAATTTGTTGGGTTTGGGGGGGGGTTGGGGGGTTTTTGGGTTATCGCGGGATTTTTTGTTATTGGGAGTTTCATCCCTGGGGTGGTGTTCTTCCCACTTTAGTGTCTTTTTTTTTTTTTTTTTGTTTTTGGTGTGTTTAATTGGGGGGGGTGAGGTGGGGGTGGTAGGGAGGGAGGTGAGTGGGTGGGGCCCACTACTACGGGGTGGTCGCTAATAATAAAATAAAAATAATATAAAAAAAAAAAAATAACAAAAAATAAAGACCATATTAGCAGTGAACCCTAAAGTTTAGTCCAGACGCTGATGCGGCAGAGGTTTGACATCAACAAGCTAGTCAAAACATCTTGTCGACGTTCGTCCACTTCTCTTCTTATTCCTTGATATATACGATGACGATTTTGTTAATATTTACTGATTTGTCAACATATCACCACCGGACACAAGTTCACAGATAATTTTGAGGTTATGTTGCATTTGTGAAATTTTAGATTCCAGTTCTCCGTGAAACGCGACACTAGTCTGCATAAATTCCACTTGATACAGATATCATAAACGCAACGACGCATCAACAGATCGTCGGATACCGAAGAATACGAAATAAAACAGGAATTTTAGGGAAACTTTCCCCGGAATGAAACGCACTTCATATGTCCCCTTTTGTCCCCTTTAGGAGAAAAACTCGTTTTAAAATTGATAGTTCTGCATTTTTTCTGCATAATTTTCAATTAGCAGCATAAACAATTATCATCAAAGTACCTAAAAACGTGGATTTTTATGAAAATATTTATATTTTTATGTTAACCCATCTCCATTTATTTATTAAAATTTATATCACACACAAACAGACATAGCACATTGAACATTTTGCACTTAAAAGCATCGTTACTTAAAATAAAAACTAGCGCCATCTGTTGAGCACACTGTGATGGATGATTAAGGTGAACAGATGGCGGTAGTGTGCAAACGTCAAACATAAGAAAATCGACTGTGCGCGCTACCTGTTGCAGTAATACCAACTTTTTCAAGTCCTACCTTAAGGAAAGTTAGAAAAACTGTTATAAAACGATACGTAGATGATATTGAAGTTAAGTTTAGCAAAGTTTCATTAAAATAAAATATTTACAATTCTGTAGAAGCAAAAAATCCTCTAAATCATAAGATTAAGAAATTATTATTTTTTATTATGAACATAAAAGGACCAATCTAGTCACTACCCAAACCAAAAGATAGATCTTATTTTTTAAATTAAATCTTCCGACGATATCATGTGTCTAAAGATAATGATTTTCGAGTCATCGATTTTAGTTGCAAAATTTGTCCATTCGTACCATAGTGCCATCTGGAAAAATAGCAAGTCGAGAAAAACGCTGTTGAAAATTTAATTTTCTGTATGATGTTATGGATGGAACAACCTTGTTTTGATATTTTCTTAGCAAAACATGGTGATGAACAATATATTCCAATGTATAACCCTTTTTGAATGTAAACTCATATGGGGCAGTTATGTTTTTATGGGCAGTATAGTTGTCCCTCAAAATCAAATCTGATTTATCATTAATTACTTTTATGAAGACTCACGTGCTAGTGTTTAATTGTTCAATTCCAACGGGTTGCTCCATACCTGAAAAAAGAGAATAAAAACACATTGATGAATACATTATTTTTCCCTCGAATGTGTTTCTTCAACCCTCCTCAACATACTTAGGCATCAATTCTCTTTCAACAACCACACCAACCTTAAATCCTCAAGTATGCAACAAACACACACACAAAAAAACAAAGTACAAAGAACACCCATTCTCATTGCCCTAGTTGCAATCGATCCAATTGATCCCGCTGCAGCGCCCTTTGATCCCGCTGATCCCGAGCTCAATTATTCATAATCGTAATCATCACCCGAGTGAGCAGCAACCGAGTCGAACAAAGACAAACTACGGTGAACTCCGCATCAGGTGTAGTGCTCCATCAGAGCCGAGGGGGGGGGGGGGGGGGCCCAGTGCAGCTCATAACAAATTCCTTCTGCCGTCGCGTCAACGTCGTACAAGTAATCGCCACAATGTTGCCCCCTTCCATTCCAGAGTGGAACGACTAAAAAGCGAATAAGGAAGAGTGTGGCATTCTTTTCCCATCCTACCAGCTAACCACGGTCATCAATCATGTACCCCGAGCTGACCCATCCCACCCCAATCGACATTCAATTGCACAACCACCCATCGTTGAATTGCACGGAAGAAAACAAGAACCCATTCGAACGTGCAGTAAATTACGCGTCTTGAGCTCATCAAGTTCATCGCTTTTTCGTGGTCTCCCGCGGGAGATCTGTTAAGGATTTTACGCTTCTTGCTGATGGTCGTCGTGTCGGCGGAGATGAGACGTCGAGGGAAAATTATCACCTCCAAGCAAATCTAGGTAACAACACTGTTGTAGCGCGCGCGCGAGTGCTCCAAGAGAATTATGATGATTATTGCGATTGTTGTTGCAACCCTTTGTGTGGTTATTGCATTTCCCTTGTGGGTCAGGAAAAACGGCAACCTTAACAACATTGTTAACACCTGATTGTTGGGTTTGGAAGAGTAAGTTGTCTGACGGATTGACTCACTCACTACTACCTGTTCGCCGGACGGTTGGTACAAAGTTGTCGGGTGCTTAAGCTTCACATCTGATTACGGGTTCGGGGAAAGATCCGTTCCGGGCTATTGCAAGCATGAATTTATGTATGAACTTAATCAATGTTACTTTGCGTCCCGGAGTTGTGATGAGAGCGACCGACGGACCGACCGAATGACGATGACGATGAGGTTGATTTGGGTCGACTCCAAATTGAATTGTTTGCGAAATTCCTACTCACAGATGCCGATTTGGCCGCAGTAGCACAGTGAGCGATTGAGCAAGTCAGATTCCGAGAAGGATGAGATTTTCTCCAAAGAGAAGGTCGGTGCGATGCTTCATCACAACTGGCAACCGAGCAAACGAAGCATGTAGCGCTTATCACTTAACCAGGAGAGGAATTGAATTAATCACGGCTTGTCTCTGCTTGTTTCCCTTCCGTCGAATGAGCACTGGTAGGAAGAAATCCATTGTAAGTTTCGATGCCTGGTGATTGGTGGAGTGAGTGGTTGCAAGTTTGCCAAAATGACAGAAGCAGTAAGATTTCTTGACGAAAAGGTTAGCACTAATTTAAATCACACCGATTGTTGAAAACAAAAATTAACGCCTATGTGATATAAAAGTACTGTTTAAACTTTCCATCAGAACAAAACGCATTGAATCACGTCAGTTCGGTGCGCCCGTAAAAAAAACCTCTCTCTCTCTCTCTTATTTGAAACGGTTCCAGGAGGCCCATTAAACAGACCGTAAACAATTTGACCAGTTAGATAGTGATCAGTTTTACTGCAATTCCTCATACTCTCGTTGTTTGGAATGGCCGAAAACCCATCTGAGCGTAAAGTCCGTTCTCTCCCCACCACCAATGAAGGAAAAACAGAGGTCAAAAAGATTGCCTTTTAACGACGGAAAGAACTGCAGTGCATTCCGCTCCGGAAGAAAACAAAAAACTGCAGACCCGAAATAAAATTAATTGCAAATTTTCATTTATGCTCCGCGGTTGTTAAAAGGAACCCCTTTTTTGCCCGACTGCTGCTACCAAAGCCGAAATTCCTTCACGTCCGATTTGACTTCATTAGAAGCTCCACAACTTGCCTCGCGGTTGATTGTCCCGTGATAAATTGGCCAAGAATCTGGTTCTTGATTTATCGCGGCTGCTTGGAAAATGCAAATAGTGAGCCCGCTTCGTTGCTCGAATAACTGGTTCTCGCGCACCCCTCAGAGGGGTCGAGAATTCAATTATTCCGGCTAGATAGGTAACACCTGTAGCACCTGAGCGCACCCCGCGTTCTGTTGGCAGTCGCTTGCAAAAGGTTGTTCAGATCCAGTTGCTTAGATTACACCGAGCTGACAGTAGTTCCTATTCGGTGTTGTTGTTAGACATAAATCCAAGATTTCTGAATGCAAAATCGGTGGGAACAGCTTGAATATGCAGCCACAACAAACCAATCGGAATGAGAGCAGAGTGCCGCGCAAGAAAGCTTCGTTGGTGTGAACTTTGAAAAGCCATTAAAGAAGCAGAACTTTACGCTTCAAGAAAACTGTTTGCCATCGTTTTTGTTAAGAGATTTTTTTTTGCTTCACCGTAGTTCTGTTTTTTTTTTTGCAGATTTTCGCTAGCCACTGGACGACAACGATGATGGCGCTCGGTGGCCGGCGCGCTTCAAGCCGAGAGGGTATTTAAAATCGTAAATCTTACCGGTTCAGAAAGGAACCCCGAATGGCGTTGGAAATTCCAACGCACCACAGAGGAAACGAAAACATATTTAGTCCAATTTACGCTAGAATGGTTCCTTGTGGTTCTTGCTCCGAGGTGGCAGGCAGGGGTGTAATTCGTTATCACCGACAAACAAATGTAATTAATGTAGTGCTTTTTCAAAATTGTTGCAGTCTGCGTGGTTTGCGTGGAAGAGCAACAATTCTAATTTGAAGTTTGGGAAAGTTTTCCAATAACATTGCTGGGTAAAAGTACTACAACCCCCCTAGACGAAGCGTAAACAAAAACTCCAAGGAAAGTTTTACAAAAAGTCGACGCAAAAGCTGCACGGGTGTTTTTAGCAAGCGGAATAAAACCAGCAGTGACGTATCAGGGAGAGAATTTGTGGTGATAATTTTCATGAAGTAGCTGATGGAATCAACTACTGGTCGCCGAAATGGTTCATATGTATACCCATTTAGATGTTTTGATGGCTGGGATCTCACAATCCATGGGCGTTTCGTGCGGGAAATTTGAATCAAATTTATTCTGAAGTCTGAAAAATAATTTGGGATGGACTTGATCCTCCCCGACTGAAGTTGCAATAGTAAAATGTTTTAATTTTTCATGTTCCAAAGTAACAATTTTGCTTGTGACATATTGATTGTTTAGTTTTAAAGGGCAACTAACCATTATTATAATCATCAAAATCAACGAGGAGTTTCCCGTTCAATATGGACGCAATGATCGTGAAAATGAATGATTGTTTTCTATTCACCAACCGGATTATTCAGATCCTCAAAATTGCAGCGGGCAAGCTATTTAACACTGTATTTGGAGCAAATGCCAATATTTTTTGTACTAAACTAACTAAGTTGTTTCCTTTATATTTTACACCTATTTCAATTTCAACTATAAGCTCATATTTAGTGTTTTTTACTCGATTCGACTGAAGATATTCATTGCAGTCTACCTTTCTTATGCTAAAACTGAGTACAAGCAAGCATTCCCTTTCCTCATTTGGTATGAAACTTATATTAATTATATTTCTTGTGTAGGTACCATTACTTCACATCTTCTAGACAGCTTTGTGGATTCAAATTATAAGAGTTTTGAATTAACGTTAAAATTACCTGCTTTTAATCGTCAAGCTTTCAGCTACGTTCAGTTTAGTGGAAACAGTGATAATACTGTAAAATTTTAATATCCGATACCGTATTTAATTAAGCTGAGTAAAAGGAGCAGAAGTTGTGCTAAATGAAACAGAAGCCACCATCTTGAAATCCAAAATGGCGTCAGACATCGATTTCCAGCCAATATAAGCTGTTAACGATCCAAAAGTATCGTTATTGCAGGGTATTTGACAGTATTTCTCACTTTTTCCGAAACAGAAGCCGCCATCTTGGATTCAAAAATGGCGTCGGGCATCGATATATAGCCTCCTCAATTGGCCATTTCTGCTCCCAAAATATCCATTTTGCAGAGTATTTGACAGTACTTCTCACTTCTTTCGCAACAGAAGGCGCCATATTGTGTTCCTAAATGGTGTCAAATATCGACTTACAGCCTTCATACGCCGTTCCCAATGCAAAAGTATTCATATTGCAGGGTATTTGACAGTAGATACCAGTTTTCTGACACATAAGCCGCCATTTTGGATTCCAGAATGGTGTCCAACATCAATTTACAATGTTAAGATACCGTTCTTCATCCAAAAGCAACGATATTGCAGGCAGTTTGACAGTATTTCCCACTATTTACGAAAATGTAGTCGCCATTTTGGATTCCCAAATGACATCGGACATCGATTTCCGGCAGCAAGACGCCGTCTTCGTTCCAAACATATATTCGTATTGTATGGTACTTGACAGTATTTCCAATTTTTCCGATATCAGGAGCTACCATCTTGGATTCCAAAATGGCGTCAGATAAAGATGTCCTTCCATTGTACACCGTAAACAATCCAAAAATGTCGATATTGCAGGCTATTTGACAGTATTTCTCACTTATCCGGAACAGAAGCCGCCATCTTGGATTCAAAGATGGCATCGGGCATGGATTTTCAACCTTGATATGCCGTCCCAGATCCAAAAGTATCCATAATGCAAGGTGTTTGACAGTATTTTCTAGTTTTTCTGAAACATTAGCCGCCATTTTGGATTCCAAAATGATGTCAAAAATCGATTTACTGCCATTATATTTTAACGATCCAAAAATATCAATATTGCTGGGTATTTGACAGTATTTCTCACTTCTCCAGATCAGAAGCCGTCATCTTGGGTTCATAAACGGCATCGGGCATCGATTTCCTTTTGGCCGTTCCTGACCAAAAATATCCATATTGCAGGGGATTTCACAGTATTTCTCACTTTTAACACAACAGAAGTCGCCATTTTGGATTCAAAAATGGCATCGGGCATCCATTTTCAGCCTTAATGTGCCGTTCCAGATCAAAAAGTATCCAGGGGTATTTGACAGTATTTCTCAGTTTTTCTGAAACATTAGCCACCATTTTGTATTCTAAAATGATGTCAAACATCGATTTACAGCCATTATATTTTAACGATCTAAAAATATCAATATTGCTGGGTATTTTAAAATATCAATATTGCTGGGTATCCAAAACTATTATTATTGCTGGGTAAAATATCAATATTGCCGGGCATTGGAATCCAAAATGGCGTCAGAAATCGATATCCAGTCTATATACGTCGTGTCCTATTCACAAGTATCCATATTGCAGAATATTTGACAGTATTTCCCAGTTTTATTTTTCTGAACATAAGACTTACAGTCTTAAGACGCCGTTCTTGATCGAATAGTAACGATATTGCTAGCGGTTCAACACTATTTCCCACTATTTACGAAACTGAAGTCGCCATCTTGGATTCCTAAATGGCATCGGATATCGATTTCCGGCATCGAGAAGCCGTCTGTGGTCCAAAAATATATTCATATTACACTTTGATTGTTTTTTTTCACGTCGGCCTATTCCCTCACATGGTGACAATCACCGACGACAGGAAGACGACTGCACCACCTGGACCCTACCTAACGACTCATGAATATAAGCCAGGACCAACGGCTTTACTTCCCTTCCGAAGGAAGACGTGACCAGATTTTTTCCCCCCCAAAAAACCACCGGTGGTGGGTGGAAATGAACCCAGACCCAGTGGGGGGGCAAAGAGCAGGCACACCTCACCACACCCCACCGCCGCGCACATTGATTGTTGTTTGTTGTATTCCCTCAATGCGCGGAGTGACGATCTTCGACAAAATTGATCAGAAGTAGATAGTTTCCCATCAACATGAGGAGTGGAGGAGTGGACAGTAATTTATTGCTAGAACTAAGAGAAACGAAGACAAAGTATTGATAGTTCCGTTTAGCGTAACGGCAGGCCTTGAAAATTGAAAGATACAAGTTGAACACGAGTGGAGAGCATATGAAGGTAAATTTGCATCTGGGGTAGCTTGGTAAAAGATTATGCGCCCGATCGCATACTACCTTCATATGCCCTCCGCTCGTTTTCAACTTGTATCTTTCAATTTTCAAAGCCTGCCGTTACGCTAAACGGAACTATCAATACCTTGTCTTTATTTATCTTAGTTCTAGCATTAAATTACTGTCCACTCCTAGAGCCTTTCATGTTGATGGGAAATTATCTGCTTCTGATAAATTTCGTCATATTCATACTGCAG
This sequence comes from Aedes koreicus, assembly GCA_024533555.2. NCBI lineage: Eukaryota > Metazoa > Arthropoda > Insecta > Diptera > Culicidae > Aedes > Aedes koreicus. Next base: position 485,808 of record JAHHFK020004985.1, read on the forward strand.
GGTATGTGACGGAATTTCTCGTTTGATCGATATCACAATCCACCATCTTGGATTCCGAAATGGTATCAAACATCGATTTACAGTCTTTATCCGTTAATGATCCTAAAATATTTTTTTTGGGGTTTTTTTGATTTTTTTTTTTTTTTTTTGGGAAAGCAAAATTTTTTTTTTTTTTTTATTTCCCCCCCCCCGATCCAAAAACATGCACTATTTTTTGTCTTTTTTTGTTTTTTTTTTTTTTTTAGGAACGGCAGGCTTCCTTGTTTTGTGGGGGGGTGGTACACATCCTTTCTCTATTTTTTCTCTGCGTTTTTTCTTGAAAAAATACTATTTTTTGCTCTGTTTCTCTATTTCTATTTTTTTTCTTCAACAAGAAACAGCGTTTTTGGCTCAATCAGACATTGATTTTCCGCCTTTATGCGCCGTTCGCGATTCAAAACTATCCATTTTGCAGGGTTTTTGACAGTTATTCCCAGTTTTTCTATAACCGGAAGCTACCATCTTGGATTTAAAAATGGCGTCAGACAAGTTCTCAAAGACAAGTTCTTAGAACAAGCGGCACCCAGCTTACTGGTGGAAAGAGTAACTCAGCCAACTCGACGCTAGCTGTTTCAGAGCGAAAAGACATGCCCAGAGAGCTAAAACTACAGCAGACAGAGAGGAGCGTAGGATGGTGTTCCGAGCGGCCCGGGCCGAGTTAAAACAGGCGATAAGACAGAGTAGGATGAACTGCTACTAGGAGCTGTGGCACTGATCCCAACCCCTGGATGAAACCAACCCCATAATGATGGTGAAGATCAAAGGCCCAACGATGACTGTAGAGCTTTGCCTAGAAAAACTGAATGTTATCGTAGAGGGACGTTTCCCAACGAACGATCCTTCGACGTGGCCACGTAAACCGTACGGCGAGGAAGAAAGAAGTGTCGCTGAGTCTCGAACGAAGAGCTCGAAGCAGTGACGAGAGGGGTTAAGGTGAAGAAAGCACCCGGTCCGGATGGAATCCCAAACGTGGCTCTGAAAGCGACGATTCAGACGTTTCCGGACATGTTCAGAGATGTGCTGCAGAAATGCCAAGAAGACGGTCACTTCCCGGAAGGTTTAAAATACAGAAGCTAGTGTTCCTGCCGAAGCCAGGAAAGCCTTCGGGAGATCCAACATCGTATAGGTCAGTATGCCTGCTGGATACGGTCGGGAAACTCCTGGAGCAGATCATCCTCAACAGGCTGACGAAATTTACGCAAAGCGAGCACGTGATATCGAGGATGCAACTCGGTTTCCGGAAAGGGAAGTCTACGGTGGATGCCATTTGCCAGCTGGGAGGCTATTGCCGAGTCAGTACACAGAATGAGGGTCCCTGATTACCTGTGCAGAATTCTGAAGTGTAAAATTTGTGAATGCACGATGAAAGGAAATGCGGCAAGTTTATGTCGACCAAATTTTGATCGAAACACCCTTTAGGGGGGAAAAGGGGGGGGGGGGGGGGGGGGGGGGGCTGGGGGGTATGGGGGGGGGGGGGGGGGGGGGGGGCACGGTAGGGGGGTGTTGGGGGGGGTGCTTTTTTTTAGCCTCTGCTTTGTGTATTAAGTGGGAGGTGGGGGTGCGTTGGGGTGTGGTTGGTTGGATTTTTTTTTTACTTATATTTGTTATAGGTTTGTGTATATTTTATTATTTTTTTTTTTTTTTTTGTTTATTTTGCATTAAATCAGACAATGTTCTGGTTTGATTTTACTTCTCAAACACCAAGAAAAGCTACTTTCATTGATGCGTTTCATACAAATATAGTAATTTTAAAAACGAATTTTCAAAAATAAATAAATTAGTGGTGGGTTATATCAGGGACATAATCGCAAGGTTCACGTAGGACCGCGTTGGTTTATAGTAGCAATCCTCAGAGTACAGCGATATGTGGAAATTCAATCTGACGGAGTGGCACGGGTTCTGCAGAATACGAAAGTTTTATTTTTGATTTTTGAAACATAATTAACATAAACCATTTATTTCATCTCCATTGCAATACTTAACAATCGAAACATTTCAGAAAACAGGAAACATGCTCGTTTGGCTCAGATTTTAACAGTTCTCGCTGCTCGATTGGCTCAAGATGGCCGCTTCCGCATATCTCTGTAGTCTGAGGATTACTAGTTGATAGTAATAATGGCATCATCTAATTTATACGTATCATTACACATATGGTTGGTTAAAATAGTTCCATAATTTTGCTTTGGACCCGCCCCTTCTTATGAATACTGCACTTTCGTGATCCTCATCTTTCTGGGCAATGCTATTCAACGCAAGTAAATAGCACGCGAGACGAACCGATATGATTTCAAAAGGGACGAATAGCAAGTTTTCAGTGGCCCGACATTTTATCATTGCCTTGGGTAGACATCGAAAGCGGTAATTGTCCAATTAGCCGGTCTTGCAAGACTCTGTCTCCCATACCACAAAGCCCTGTCCGAATCACCAGCTGAGAGCTCGTGTCGAAAACTGAAATTATTTCGGTTCATCTCGCGTGCTATATACTAGCGTTTATAGCGTAGCCTTGAATGAAGAAAGGCACGAAAATACAGTACGAAGTAAAATTCTAAAGAGGGGAGTCAGTATAAAATCAGACGCCGGCAACAAAGCAAAATAATTTTGCAGCTGATGGGTGTGGCTATTTCTGTATTCATCATAGAATGAAACTAAATGAAATAAAGAGAAGAAGACAACTTGTACCATTTGTTACCCGTTTTTGAGGACCCGGAAAGGGAAAAACATATTTTCAACCTGTTCATATGGAGATTTGTATGGGAGCAAAAGTAGGTCATTTTTCAATAAAAAAATTGAACTTCTTATACTAATAACACTTAATTGTTATTTCAAAGAAAAAAATTTGTAGGTTCTTCTGATCAAATGGTGTACAAATGAAGTCATTATGTTCAGTTTAACGAGAGTTATTAGCGTTCAAAAACCTTTCGCTTTGAAAATTTTGAAATGGCACCCGGTATAGAAAAGAGAAACGTAGGCCTGCGTTAAAAAAAATAATTACCTAACTTGATACAAATTTACCCAAAAAATGTTTGTACCGAATACATAATTTCATCACATAAAATTTGTCTATCAACATTTCGCCATCAACCCCTCAAAACGCCCCCGGTCGCCATTCATCCACGTGTTCAGTCGCATAACCCACCGCTCACTCCGAATGCGGATGAATAAAAGGAACAAGTTATAAATATAAATAAAACTAGAATTTTAATGCCATTCGCTTGTTTCGCAAAAACACAGAGTTTGCTTATGCTTTTGATTCTTGTATTGCTCTTTGGCTCCCGTTGTCCGGCACCGTCTTCAGACCATTCCGCCTTTGTTCCCGATGTTATTGTTTCGGAAAGTGTTTCCTTTCTCCCTGCCTCTTTTATGGAGATAGGAGGACCTACGCGCCATGGCGCGTTAAATTTATGGAGAATTTATTCCAGGGTAATAATTCTAACACCATCGCCATCGACACTTCGGAGAGTTGCCGGATCTTCTCCGAGGTCAAAGGGCCTGTTATCTGACACGGCCAGCAATAGCTAATCGCCTTTTTTTCTCATTAGATCGATTTTCTTCGCCATAGGCTGTGGAAAGGATAACGAGGTCGATCGAGGCTAATAAAGGCTCCCAGCAGCAAGTTATCTCACAGGCAGAATCAGTGTTCGACCAATAGTCTACACGTTTTATGCATCAAGATAAGCACCGTGAATCAATGTAATGGATACGGACGACGGCGGCTCCGACGGGTTGTGCGATGCACATGCACATGCAGCAGGAGAAACATGCTTCGGTTTTGTTGTGAGGAATGGCGGCCACAGTGCAAATAGCACACACGCTGTTGAAGCGATAATGACCCGGGATAAGTTACACAGAGTAAATGGTGCGCGGTGTTCCATGCTCAGTGATGGCACTTAGCATCGAGGTTCCCAAAGGACCGAGGCATCGAGCATGGGTCTACTTTTTGCTCGCCGCTCCCTCGCCGATCTGCGAATATTACTCTTGTTTATTTATCATTACGCTTTAACAAGCTTAATGAGCAGCACGAATGTGCAGAGGGCAGAATACATTGAAGTGCGCTCACATATGATGGGGGGACCGGCCAGTTCTGACTGTCTTGCACTGAACTTAATTAGCTTTTAATTTTCTGAAGTCATTAGAAGCCGGTAGACCAGTTGCATGACGGTATCGATTTCAAGACAATTGAGCTTTGGCACAGAACGATGCTAATGCATATGTTTGCTGATGCTAATAGGTTGTGTCAAGAATGACTAGTGTTGAAACGAAGCCTCAATGTGATACGTTTGTGGACATTGTTGCAAATAACCTTTTATTCAAATATTTCCTGTCGGAATTATGATTTCAAACGCTGTTTTCGATTCACTCTCGGGAAACACAGAACAGCACACGATTTTGTCCTCCATGAATGTTTCCTTAATTCGGGTAATTTATCTACCGCTTCTCCACACCCTGAGCCGATCACACCTTGGAACGATCTGCAAAATTTGTCACTGTCCCGAAATTTACGACTCACCATCAATTTTCGCACATAATTAACCAAAGCCAAACGAGACCGGGCCCAAATAAATATATTCTTACGTTCCAGTTTCTCAGCTGGAGGATTCGATATCTTCTACAGCACAAGAATCGCAGCCTGGATAAAAATCAGCCGGGCGCACGCCTTACCCAAGAGCATAACTCTCCCAAAAAAAAAAATCGGAATCACCATTTTGGCAAGTAATTTATCGCCCGCTCACAGCAGCATCTCTCTGGTAGGCATCCCACATCATAAATAAGCATGGAATCGATCGATTGCGGTGGTTGAACTTGAACTTGAAAGCCTGAGGTGACCAGATTCCAATTTCCTTTGGCAAATCAAAAGCAAAAATATGCTAGCCACCCTATTCAAAACCAAACCGAAAACGCAATCCCCCATTCCTCCCACGCTTCCCAGGCCAATCGATTCCAAATAGTTGCTTGATGGCAGTTGGAAGATGATCGAACCGAAAAACATGCACTCAATAAAACTAAATCAAATTTACATCTAATCCAATTCAAAACGAAAAAGCAAAAACTGGTCCGGCTGGGATATCATCGAGTCGGTTGGCACTGCTGATTGGCGAAGGGGGCGTTAATACCAAGCTCACGGCAATCGAATCAGAGAATGTGTTTGTGTGTGTGTGTGATGAGTCCATCAAATCGCATAAGATATGGAGATTTAAATGATTGTTATGAGCGGATTATTAGTGGACATGGAGCGCGATGTGATAATATTTCATCAGTTTGGGATGGCATCGAAAGCGATTCCCCGGTTGTCGGAGTCATCGTATGAAGGGTGTCAGACGCTTTTGGCTAGTGATATTAGGAATGAACGAGATAACCGGTTCCAGAAAACATGTTCATTGTTATCGTTTTCACGTTTGAGGTATTGAGGACCCAAGGGAGACTTCTAGATTGTATCGGTGGATCTATCTTTCAGGCAATCTTAGGAGAAAGCCGAACTACTTTTGATGTGGATTTATGAAACAGTTAGGATGGAGGTAAAATCAGCGTTATTAGATTTGAAAACGGGGCATAGACTCAGATTTTTTTTTGCATTCTATAAAACACAGTTTTTTTTTTCGAATTTTCAAAATTAAAGACGATGTCGCAAAATTCAAAATGTCGTAATATAGGATAACGGGATGTAATGTTACCCTAGCTCCTTCATTCGCCCTATGTACTGAATATGTCATTAATTCTGCGATAATCAACAAAATTATGTTGCTATCAGGATGATCGATTTATTTTAAAGCAATCAAGACACTATTAATCAATTTATAGTTGTTCACTTCCGCGTAATAAACGATTTCTTTATCTTTTGAGACACCATGGTTTGACTGGTTAAGCTGAACAGATTATCTACACGATCTTCGAATGAATCTAAATTTGGCTCAATTAAACCGATAAACACAGCCAAGATGTACAGAAAATAGTCACACGTTCTAAACTAACTGTTCACATAGGTAAAATAACAATGATTTAACTAGAAAACCGTAGACCCTATGTTAGAAACATATTTTATTCTATGTTCCCAACTATGGCCTGTTGTATAAAAAGAGTAATAAAAATGTTGTTAAGGGTAAAATTTCAATAAAAATGTCTTAGTTTCGGTTGAATGTTTTTCAAATGGCTCATCTAAACACAAACCAAAGGAACAAGATCTGTGTTGAGTGAATCATAATGTTTTGTTTTTGTGAATGGCCAATAAATCATACGTGAAAATCACTCACGTCTTTTTAAGCAGTTTTATAATAGTTTATTTTTGAGAAATTTGTTTTTGGGCAACGTCTTAAATCAGAAAATCAGAAAAAAAAAACCGTACGTAGTCAACATTTAATAACAAATCTATCGAAATGAACGAAGTTGCATCCATAAATAGACCAAATTTGGTGCTTACAGACCGACATTACATCCATATTCCTCGAAAGTTTCGGACTTTATAAAATGAGTTGTGTAACATTTCATGAGACATGTTGGCTCATTAAACATTAAACATTAGAATAACTAGTAAAATATTTCTTGCTGCTCAAATGTTTTATGAGTTATAACAAATAATGTAATCGGTAGTTGCATGTTAGGCTGAATCAAGGGACACATACCCTATAGATATCAGCCAAATTCCTAGAACTTTTTTTTTTCTAATTTAAATACTTTCAATTCACTAACATGCCACGTAAATCATTGAAATTATCATATCCTGAAATGTTCGGGACATGAAAACAATATACTCTCATCCCTTCTTTCTTTCATGCAAGATCTAACAGGTCTTTCAGATTTCAAAACATTAAATCTGCCAGAATGTGGTGAGAATGATTTATTTCAGTATTGCTTGAAATCTGTTGGGACATGAAACCAATGATGGGAGATTTATTTATTTTTAAATTATAAATTACTAGCTGAACCCAGTGCGAGCTTTTAAATAAAAATTTAATAGAACTGGCGCGTTTATGGTTGTTTTCCGGAATGAGTTTTGTTAAAATGTTTTCGTTTGCTAATGTGTGTAATTTCTGCAAAAAAATATAGGTGTGTGTTTTTAACTTAACCCTCAGGTCGGTGGTTTCTACCATGGTTCTTCTTTCTGTGTAGAAGCATTTCATTAACAAAAATTTATCTTGAAACTATGCCGTATCCTGTCAGTGTGTACGTAATTTACTCTTGCATGACATTAGATTAACTTCTTGTTCATAATTTGGTACTGAGAGTAGCTAAAGCATCCCCCTTTCTTGACTAAGAAGGGGTTCAAACTTCTATCAGAACATGCTTCTTACCCGAGAAATACACATTTTGTTTTAGTTGCCTGGAAATTTGGTTGAAATTTGTGCTTGATTTGTACAAGAGCCCCCCCCCAGACCAGAGGAAGGGGGGGGGGGGTCTCAAACCACCATAGAAACATTTCTTGCCTTCAAAAACCCCCTCTCGAGTTATGCAGAAATTAAAGTTTCATTTGTATGAAAGCCCCCCCTTCCAAAGAAGGGAGGGGTCTTGAACCATCATAAGAACATTCCCCGGCCCCAAAAATCCTTGCAAAAAAATTTCATAGCAGTAGGGATAATTTTTATGTTTGGTTGAATTTGTGTTTCATTTTTATAAGAGCCCCTCTTCCAGAAGGGGGAGGGGTCTCGAACTACCATAGAAACATTTCTTGCCTTCAAAAACTCCCACATGCTAAATTTGGTTCCATTTGCTTGATTAGTTCTCGAATTATGCAGAAATTTTTGTTTCATTTGTTTGGCAGCCCCTCCTTCCAGATAGATCCTGAGCAATTCCTTCAATTTTAAAAATTTTCCATTTGTTAACTTTTTATTTCATTCACCGCCTAGAAAAGATCTTGACGGCATTGGAAAGTTCGTTCTATCCCGCGCTTCGTTATTTTGAAAGTTTTGTTCTAGTTCTGTCTTTCGAAGTTGGCTTTTTTCTCAAAATCGATTTACTCTTGATGTACAGTGAATGTGAGCTTGTTTTTTTTAAAAAAAGAAGTGAGGTTTCAAGTTGAAAAAAGAGGGAAATCAATCAGTTATTTTTGGGTAATTAACAAGCCAATATACGTTTCATTTCCGCGTGGTCACGCAAACCAGCAGTTCGAGTGTTACCATCTTTACCGGCTGTACACGAAGACGAACAAATTCACCCATACACTCACGCAGCGCTATTTTGTTACATTGCATTGAAGGGTGTTATTTGAAAATCGGGGATAGACACGAGTGGCACGATTGTCATGAAGTCTATCCAACTTTTTAGCATCGCCGACCTTGTCACAAGGGCGGAAACATACATCAGACTTAAGGCTGAAGCTAGTAGGATTGGGCTTGTGAGAGAATGTTACCCTCCCACCACGAGTTCAGATCGACGGTGATGAAATCGAGATGGTAGACGAATTCGAGTATCTGAGCTCATTGGTGACCGCTGATAATGAAACCAGCAGGGAGATACAAAGGCGCATTATGGCTGGCAATCGTGCCTACTTTAGACTCCGAAAGACGCTAAGATCGAACAATGTTCGCTGAGCTACAAAGTTGACCATCAACAAGACATTGATTAGACCGGTAGTCCTCTACGGCCACGAAACATGAACGTTGCTTGAGAAGGACCAACGCGCTGTCTTTAAACGGAAAGTGTCTCTGAACGGAAGGTGTTCATACGATATACGGCGGAGTGCAGATGGAAGACGGAAAGTGGAGAAGGCGAAAGAACCACGAATTGCATCAGTTGCTGCAAGGACCACCTATCGTACACACCGCTAAAATCGGTCGGCTGCGGTGGGCTGGGCATGTCGTACGAATGTCGGACCGCAGCCCAGCTAAAATAAATCGATAGGCACAAGAAGAAGAGTCGCGTGGATCGAGCAAGGTGGATCGATCAGGTAGAAGGTGACCTGTGGACCTTTCGTAGACTGCAAGGCTGGCGCTCCTCGCATACGTTGCGTCAGCAGCAACAGCAGGTCAGTATTATTAGTTAAGTTTTTTATACTCCCCCCCTCCCCCCCCCCCCTTCTCTCTCTCTCTCTCTCTCTCTTTCTCTCTCATCCCAAAAATTGTTTTTTTAATTCCTGGGATGTACTCTCCTTATGTATTATGTTTGTGTGTTATATGAATCAGCCTTTGCAGGTAAGCGATGAACGTTCTCTCGAGAGTTCTCATGAGATTGCTGTCTCCCAGCCAGAGCTGGTAAATCTCACGGCCATCATCTGACAATGAAAAAACAGGCCATCTCACTGTCACGAGAAGAAATGAACTATCATGCGACTTCTTGTCACTCTCCCACCATCATAATGTCATGAGATTTTGTCTTATGAGATTTTGTTTTACAAATTACTAACTAGTCTACTTGAAATTAACCAAGCAATAACATGTAATCGACCGAGTGAACGTTTTATTTCAAGTTTTGTAATGAAACTTACAATTATATCAATAAATGTGATTGTAATAGCGATGACCAAAGCACTGTCACGTTCTGGCATGACGAAAAATTCGATGAGATTAAGAAGAAAATCTCCATCATCGTGTTCTCCTCCGATGAGATGTTCAGACGTAGTTTGGTAAAAATCGTAGGTCATTTTTCATTGAAAATGACATTTGCCAACCCTGCTCCCAGCATTTCACACTGAAATATCGAGTGCATATTAGCCTGGGACACGGACATATGAAAGAAACAAAAAATCCGCTCCCCTTTGATTTTTGGGAGCCTTCAGGGTCCTATAATAACTGTGCAAAATTTCAGCTCGATCGGTAAAACTATATTTTAGCGCTCGCGGTTTTAATTTTCCATAGGATTTTCTATGGGGAAACTTACTTTTTCAAAGAAAAATCTGGTGAGGTGACCCGTTGTCCTCTAAAAATAATGCAATCCAATCAATCTCTGGAAAATCTTTCAAGGAAACTTTTCTTCAAATACCGCAAAGCAATTCGACGCTTGTGGAAAAAGTTATTTAGCTAATACTGATTGCTATCCAAACAAACGGCTCATTGGATTGTTTTTTCTAACAACACTGCCGCCTGCAGCATGACCTGGAGCATGCTGCTGTTTGCGCAAAGCAACCACGTGGTATGGGGTGTTCTCTCAGCATGGAGGAAAGCCGATATCATGCGCATAGAAAAGTTTGACAGTTGACACCGTTTGAACAAAATTACACAAGTTCGTATTGTAAACTGTTGTTTGAAGAATATGGAACAGTTATTATAGGACCACAGTTTGCAAAACACTAAACACTAAATTTTCCTGTGTCTGTGTAAGAATAGTATTACAGACATATTTACTGCGAAAAAAGTTCATTTGGGAGATAACGAAAATTTACCTAAATTTTTGATAATGATGTTGTATTTAAAAAATTTACCATGTAAAAATATCTAAAAAAATCTATGTACTTTTCAGGCTATTTTGTCCAGTTGAAATACGATTCTCGCAAACACTGTAAGAATATTTCGGTTACCCTTTCACTAGCTGCCGTAGAAAATTGTATTGGCATTCTCATTTAAACCAAAACACATTAACAGAAGCTGATATCGCAGGTTCTCGTGTTTCCACACGCATGAGGGAAATTGATGAAATTGGACAAAAAAGGACAAATCAAGGGTAAAATGACGAAACGGGATCAACCTATAAAATTTCAAACAAAAGCGTACAATTAGCAGCAATATTACTTATGTACAACCCAATATAAAGAAGATCTATAAATAACTCATTTAAAACATATAGCCTCTGCATATGCTTTAGTATCATACCGAAATGGAATTACTTCTGCAAACCCTTTCTTCGAGGCCATTTCAGTGGCAATACGTGCAAACAAAGTCGTTTAAACTCATCCAAAACTAGCTAACTTGATTTGATGTGGGAAAACCCGAAACACATTTAAACATCCTAATTCAGCCAGCATGTTCCCCAATGAAAGCAGTTATCGACAGTCCCGGTTGTTTTAAGCAGTAATTTCGGACGCTCAAAGCTCCAGAAACTCACTCATCACAAACAAAAGGCGAATGACAGCAAACTCAATGAGCCCAATCCAACGGAATGGCAGCAAGGCAGACAGACAAGCATCATTGCTGCTGCTGCTGCTGCCGACATTGACTCCGGTCGGTGGTTCAAGCAAACTCGCAAGCCCAATATAGATATGCAAATTTCCAGAATTTAAATTTTCGAATTTTAAATTCCAGTTATATAACTTGCTTGTCGGTTTCGGTGGAAGAAGACAGCGCGTTGTAAACATATCAACATATCAAACCTGAACCTGAACGATGCTGTCGACGACGATGACAACGATGGTTTACGATTTTAAGAACCTTCCGAGAGTGACTAGGTGATCCTCACGCAGGATGACAGATGACTTGTTTCCGAGCTTGATGACTTATTTCCAGATTACTCTTTATTCCTCATCAAACGACAACGACGACGACGTTGACAGCCTCTCGTCGACGTCACTTTGTGTATGCATAATATCGATGATTAATCTTCGGGGCGAGCTTGCAAGGAAGCACAAATTTCGCGTATGTGATAGCAACCGATTTAATTGAATTTGCAAACAGTGAATATTTTTCCCATCCACATCCCGAACTCCAGCTTGGAAGATTGGAAAGATTCAATTTCATCGTTCGCAAAGATACGCTGTTGATGTATCTACAAAGTATCAACTCACGCGCTCTTGGGGGAAATGAGACTGACTGGTACCGGGCGGCGTCTTAAAATTTAATGTACTCCTTTTGGCGCGCACCGGTGCTAAACAACTCGCCAGTCAAAGTCGCAAACGAGTCTCCGGTAACGACGACACGAATCTCCAGTGCAACGAAACTCTATTAACATTCCTTACCTTTTATATCTCGCGTAGAAGATCTCCGGTTTTCCTCCTGCCTTGCGCTGCGACTTGGAACCCCGGTCTCTCTTTCTCGTTCGCACTCACTTCCTCTTCCTCCTGCGTTTCACTCGCGAAAAGATGGTGATGCAGTTGCTGGAAGCTTGCTAAGCTTGCATCATCCTCTGGCACTGACACTGACTGTACTGACGACACTGGTGATGGCACTGCTCGGGATGCTGATGCTGCTGCTGGGATCGGTTCGCGGTGGTCGGGTTCAAGGTGTGCTTGTATTCCATTATGTTACAATTAGTCGTCACCTGAAAAAGGCAATGCAGGCAGCGCGAAAGAGAGGCGAAGGTTAATGCAAGCGAAATGGAAATCGGAAAATGCGAGGTGCAAGAAATGCACCCGGCTGGTGATGCTGCCATACAACAACGACGCGCGGGCGAGGGGGAGTTCAAGTTTCACTATCGGGTTCGCGGGATCATCGCCAGGCCCAAGATGTCCCTGCGAGTTTTGTAAAACATATTGGGTGGGACGAGGGGAAGGGAAGGGGGAATGGAATAAATGTATTATTTAAGCATAAATTTATCGATTCACCGAACAAGGTGTTTTTTTCCCGGCACCTCGCTGGGATCCGTCTACTTCTGGTGTTGCTGCTGCCGGTGGAACTATGACTAGAATAATTCTTCGTAAAGTATTTTACTGGGATATATTGAGTTCTAGGTTGAGTAATGGAACCATAGCAGAAGCTAGGACGTTTATGGGGGTTGGAAAGAAAGCTTGGTGAACCTAAAGGTGAAGGTACATTCAAGCCGTAAATGGCAGCAAGTATGGCGCCTAACGGACTCGATTTCTTTTTCCCCCTAGCTTACCATGCATTTGTTATATTCTAAAAAATGCGAACATAAAAAAATTTGCAAACCAAATGTATCACATAAACCAAAGATTAATTTTGTGCACAGTTTTCTCTTGAATGTACCCAAAATTACTTTAACTTTCGCGACCAACATTTCAAATGATTTGTTTTCAATAACTCAATGTGTGTTACCAATGAACGGTAGTCCATTAATCTTCACACACGAGATTTTCTTTCACTGTGTCGTTTATCAAGAAAGCAAACAAGGAAAAGTCATGAAAACGTTTGAAATTACACTTCTATTTAAAAAATTTCGCGTATGTCAACATTTGCAACGGTAACTATGCATGGTGTGTCGGTATGCCTTTATTTCCTATGACTGTGCTGCCAACATTATTTTTAACGATGTCTAATGAATCGCCAAAATATTTTGTTATTTTTCATCGAAGCTATTCAGTTAACCGAGATTAGTTTTAAAAAAAAACTTTTTAATCCAATGAATGTAGACGAAAACATTTGTTAATCTGAAGCAAAATAAGAATATGACCTTAGCAAAAATTTAAACGTTCTGTTAATCTTTCCTGAAATTTGGATCTTGTTTTAAAATTATGTATAACAATTAACAATAAAGTTCCAGTAAGAAAAGTGCAATTAGAAGTGAATTTGTGTTTACTTTGATAGTACTTAAAGTTTTCCAATACAAGTCACATTTAAATTTTGATGGTTAGAGATGCCCACAGATTTTCAATCGGATTCAAAATCAGGGGATTGCGGAGGCCATTCGAGCGTTTTGATTCGGTTTAACTTGAAGGACACAGTAGTATTCTTTGCGATGTGCTTTGAATCGCTGTTCTGTTGAAAGACGTAGTTGGTTTTCAGGTCAGTTTTCAACAAAGACACCTCCAAATTTCCGCAGAGCAAATCTATGTATATATCCACAGTCGTGATCCCTTTGATATGTGACAAACTTTCTACTCCAGACCATGCGAACGCTCCTCAGCCCTTGATATTCCCACCTTCATGTAGCATTGTCTTCTAGCTGTATCCCGAGTGCCAGTTTTGTCCGAACTATTCAAACTTACTCCAGTTAAAACCCGTTTTGAAAAGTCTACTGACACTCCAGCATATTTTTTGGCAAACTCCAGCCGCTTCTTCTGGTTCCGTTTGCTAATGAAAAGTCACGACCAAACCGGAAGACCCTATTAATTTCCTGAAATCATAACCACGATAGTCACTCAGAGAATCCGAGAACGAGAACTCACCAATACCTAAACCTCTACTCAAGAGAATGTATCCTCATCGGTAGTCCCATCACCTGCCACTAGACGTCGCCCCGAACTGGAAGGACGCTCTCCTACTCAACATTAACACTCATATGAGAGGACGGGACATGCATTCTAAAACGGAGAGCGCGAAATGATGTCAAACATTTCAATTAATTATCCTATCGAAGTTTGGTAGCATTAACAGTTATTAACTAAAAGCTTTGATTTGGGGTAAACTACAACGTAACATTTATTGATTCATTTCCTTCGACCTTTTCTCCTACATGTGTGCGTTTTCTACTCCCTATCTGATTCTCATGTGCTCAAGTGCTCTGTCCTGTTTCTTTACGTCACGTCGAATTGGCAACTCAGCTCCAATCGAGTCTGCGCTCCTGGTACAACGTTTCTTGATTTACTTCCTTAACTTATGCGCGCATAATTTGGCGGGATTCCGACCACGAATCCGGATAGTGACACGGCAGTCGGAAAATTATTAGCGCATGGCTCTTCAGTTCAAACTGGTAGAAAAAATCACTCCGTGGCGCCCTCGCCGGACGCCACACTTCAATCAAAAAATGGTTCGACTCACCAGATGATGTAGAGAGGGTTGTTCACCTACGTGCGTCGATAATCGCTGTCGATGACCTATCGATGCACAGTGGGAAAAATGGGACCCAAAATCACAACTAATTAAAGGCCGCTGGATGTAAAAAAATGCGAGGAATCGAATGGTGATGGTTTCATCGCCACTCCGGGAAGAGGTTCATTTTGCCCGATTTTCCCCTAATGCCGGAAAAAAAATTGAACAATCACACATTTATCATATTAGCTCTGATAATATTGCATCCATTTGTGCTGTACTGTTGTGGAAATGTCTGGAGAATCTAATGGAGGTAATATTGTCTTGTAAAAACGTCAGGAACTGTCCATTTTGCCTAATATTCCCCACATGCTGAAAGTACTAGATATGCCATGTGGTTTTGGAAATTTGGGCGAATTAGAATCTATAAAAATGCAATACACTATTGTGGAACTGTCCGGGGAACTGAATGGAGAGTATGTCGTCTTGTGTAAACATCAGTTATTGTACATTTTACCCGCTTTTCCCTACATACTGGAAGAATCAATAGATAAAATGCGATTTTTTGAATAGCTGCCCATTAGAATCAAATCAAATGCACTACAATATTATGAAAATGTCTGGAAAATCGAATGAAGTGGATGTAGGCTTATGCAGACTTCGGGAAATGGCTCGTTTTGCACGATTTTCCCTTAATTTTGAAAAAATAATTGAAAAATCCTACATTTATCATATTTTCACTAATAATATTGAACCCATTTGGGATCTACTATTGAGGAAATGTCTGGAGAATCCAATGAAGGCAATATCGTCTTGATTGGGAAACTAGGAGAATTTAAAATTAACACTTCATATGATCACTTTAACAAAAATCATATGAAGTGATCATATGAAGTAATAGTTCTACTAATACGCTCAACAAGTTTTTTTTAAATAGTGTTTTTTAAAAAAGTGAAAGTGAAATATCGTCTAGTAAAAACCTCACGAACTGTCCATTTTGCCCGATATTCCTTATATATTGAAAATACTAGATATGTCATGTGGTTTTTGAAATTTCCGCAAATTAGAATGTATAAAAATGCAATGCACTATTGTGAAACTGTCTGGGGAATTGAATGGAGGGGATTTCGACTTGTGTAGACGTCAGTTATTGTCCATTTTACCCGCTTTTCCCTGCATATTGGAAGAATCAGTATATATAATGCGGTTTTTGAAATTGCCGTGCGCTACAATAAAAATTATTATATGCGATATTTATGACCGACAAATCGCCTTCAACGAATTTTTTGCTATTTTTCGTCAGATATCACTCGATAGCTGGCAGTATAAATGGAGTAAAGGAGATTTGGGGGATGGCTAACTCCATATCGGAGGGTGGAAGAGGTTGGGAGGGATGGGGGGGAGAGTTTTGTGGGGTGCGTGATAATTATTTTTCATGTGGGACAAAAAAAAACACCTTTAAGTGATCGACAGGGTACCCGGGTACCCACCAAATTCAAATGATTATAACTCTGGCAATTATTGACCGATTTTAATTCTTTTGGCACCGTTAGATTCAAAAACTCATTCGCTTTAGGGACATTATCAGCAATGACCATTTGAATTCATCTGGTTCCCGTAAATCCGGGTTTCCGGGGCAGTGGTCCGGTACGGAGACACTATTTGGAAACATCTATTGAATTTCCGGGAATGGATGTCAAAATCTTTGGAATAATTCCTAGAAACTATTTCTATTCCATTGTGGGCCATATGCCGACTTGTTCCTGCAACGGCCATTCTGTAACAGGTTCCCGTGGGGCCTAGAGTGGCCATGAACATAATTAGAAGGAAACCCTGGCAATATGGGTATCAAAATTCATGAAATTTCTCCAGTAGGATATTTCTCAACGTTTTTGTGGCCATCTGATGATTTGTCCTTGGACCTGTCTTTCCGGAACAGGTTCCCGTGGGGCCTCGAGTGGCCATGAACATTTTCAGAAGAAAACCCTGGCAATATGGGTATCAAAATTCATGAAATTTCTCCAGTAGGATATTTCTCAACGTTTTGTGGCCATCTGATGATTTGTCCTCGGACCTGTCATTCCGGAACAGGTTCCCGTGGGGCCTCGAGTGGCCATGAACATATTTAGAAGAAAACCCTGGCAATATGGGTATCAAAATTCATGAAATTTCTCCAGTAGGCTATTTCTCAACGTTTTGTGGCCATCTGATAATTTGTCCTCGGAACGGTCATCTCGGAACAGGTTCCTGTGAGGCCTCGAGTGGCCATGAACAAAACTAGCCACAAAACGTTGAGAAATATCCTACTGGAAGATATTTCATGAATTTTGATACCCATATTGCCAGGGTTTTCTACTGAAAATGTTCATGGCCACTCGAGGCCCCACGGGAACCTGTTCCGGAAAGACAGGTCCAGAGGACAAATCATCAAATGGCCACAAAACGTTGAGAAATATCCTACTGGAGAAATTTCATGAATTTTGATACCCATATTGCCAGGGTTTCCTTCTAAATATGTTCATGGCCACTCTAGGCCCCACGGGAACCTGTTACAGAATGGCCGTTCCAGGAACAAGTCGGCATATGGCCCACAATGGAATAGAAATAGTTTCTAGGAATTATTCCAAAGATTTTGACATCCATTCCTGGAAATTCAATAGATGTTCCCAAATAGTGTCTCCGTACCGGACCACAGCCCCGGAAACCCGGATTTACAGGAACCAGATGAATTCAAATGGTCATTGCTGATAATGTCCCTAAAGCGAATGAGTTTTTGAATCTAACGGTGCCAAAATAATTAAAATCGGTCAATAATTGCCAGAGTTATAATCATTTGAATTTGGTGGGTACCCGGGTACCCTGTCGATCACTTAAGGGGTAAAAAAAAATCGAAGTCCCCCCTTCGGCCCCCCTTGCTACTATACGAAATGTTTTTATGCAAAAAGTTGCCTTCCAGCTTTTATTAAGATGTCACTGAATTTCAGCTTCCTGTTTTAAAATAAACTATGAAATTTCGTAATGTAAAACATGAAAAGGTACCCGGGTACCCTGTCGATCACATAAGGGTTGAACGCTCATTTGTTCCGTGTGGGGGGGAACAGCAATCTTGGGAATGGGGAGGGTCGGGGGGGGGCAGTTTTTTTGGTTTTGGGGGGGGGGGGGGGGTGGCTGGGTTTGGTTCGGGGGGGGGGGGGGGAGGTTGGGGGGGTTTGGGCGGGGGGGGTTTGGGTTTGTAATTTTTTTTTTTGTGTTTTTTATAACTTTGGTTGTGGTTTTATTTTTTTTTGTTTTGTTGTTTTTTTGTGTTTGGGGGGTGTGTGTGTGGGTGTGGGTGTGTGGGGGTGGGGGGGTGTGGTGGGGGGGGGGGGGTGTTTTTTTTTTTTTTTGTTTAATTTTTTGACTTGTTGTTGTTTTTTCTTTTTTGGGGTAATCGGTTCCACCCCCTGTTAACCTTAGTTCTAAGATAACTGATGTATATAAACATGAAAAATTGACTCTGTAAAGTTGATTCGATTGAGCCTGTACAAATAAATGAATTCATAAAAAAAAATCGCTGAGTCCTCAAATTGTAGTATTTGTAACCTATCGATCCAAGCCTAAAAAATTACACATCATGTTCTACATCAAAAGAAACAAATATTGTTTCTTCATTTGATACTCAAAATCATCCTCACCTAGATGAAATTGATTACTGGTATTGACAACAGCACAGGCGATAATGAACAACCATCGATGAATGAACAAAACCAAATAAAGACTTCGAAACTCAGCGGTTGCTCTGGTCAAGAGAATACTGTCATTTCAAACTTCAAATTCTCGAAGACAGTTGTTCTGTCCGTTAGGGTTGTCTTCATTTTCAGCTCAGTTCAGCATTGCGGCTGGGGGATTTTTGACTGTGTAAGACTTTAACCCGGAACGTAGCCTTTGACTTTTGAACTTTTGGATTCCTATTTTTCGAGGAAAATTCGGTTCGAAGAGAGAGGTTCGGGTTCCTTTGCTATTCACCTTCCTGTCCATGGCGCGAACCGCACGTACAATATTTTTTTCACTTCTTGATATTCTTTTGAACGTCCTGAGAACCCAAATAACAGATTCAATTTTAAGGTACACTTGCAGAAGTTTTCAAGACTCATTTGAAAAAACCAAGCAAAAAACTATATATTCTACATAACATCGATAATGCAACCAAAAAAAAACAATCATAAGTTCAAAAGTAGGTTTATCGGTACATACTTGTAATGACCTTCAAGACATGCTTAAAACAATGATAAAACTACCACAAGTTTTGATAGTTTAAGGAGACTTCCAGCCCGTCACATATATGTCCATTTTTGGATTCGTTCTGCTGAATGGGGACTTTTTTTTGTTTATAGTTGAGTGGAAGCTATTAAAGAAAAAATATCGATGTACATATGATGTTTATTTTCCAAAGTGTACACGTATGTAAATCAATTGTAAAATTGACCATAAATGCATAAATCTTTCGCCTGCAATTGATAAGTTTTTCAAGCGACGTTAATTGGTGTTTTATAACATAAAAGTTCGAAAATTTTAATGCGCCACGGGATTATTGCTAGAACATTGATTTATTCAAAAAATACATTAAAAATCAACAAAAAGCTGAAAAATTGTTGGATCTTGAAAAAATTGTGTCTACAATCCATTTTAAGTTTCCAAATGTATTTTAAACAACAGCAATTGTTCGTAGCATTGGAAAAACGAGAGTTATTTTGCATTCAAATGGCTACCATTCCGAAGGAATGCTACGCTCGCTATTTTTTCAATGGTTTTCTGAAACTACCATAAAGCGTAAATAATACTAATATCTCTTGCACAAGACTAACAAGATTTTTTGAGGAGCGCGGTAAGTTCATCAGTTTATTTGTGCTATTCTTGAAAAAGATGAGTTACGCTTGAATAAAACTTGTTTGAATTGCTCAAGGTGAACAAGTCTTTCGTAAGATAGCCATAAAATCAGTGTGGAGAAGACACATAATAAAAAAGCAAATGTGAACGTTCAAATCAAAAGTGAATATGCATAATTGTTGTTCTTAGTCATAATTCCAGCTTATAATTTATTGTTTTTACTCATTAGCGTAAGTCGATCAGAACAAAAAAAAACTATAACTTGAATATTATACCAATGGTTTTGGGAAGAAGAACAATTAATAATATTGCGTTGACGGCTGAAACATCAGTTGAGCGAAGAATGATGTTCCTCTTGATCTTTACGCTGAACCTAACGTCGGAAGAAGTGTGCTGTGTAGTGAATCACTGAGCGATTCCAGCGCACTAAAGATTGGACTCGGACAAAATGCGACATTTTGTTTTGGGTGTAACTTTTTATCGCGATCTGTCGAGTAGTTTTCAAGATGTATTCGAAACAAGAAAAGCTACACCAGCAAATCTTGGCCGCGGTGATCGATAATCCTGATCAGTCGCACAGATGGATCGGCAAAAGGCTTGGAATCCACCATTCCACCGTGTCCCGCGTTGTGAAGATGTTCCAGGAGACGAAGACCATCAAGCGGCGCGCTGGAAGCGGCCGAAAACCGAAAACGGAATACCAAGAGAAGGCAGTACTTTATGAATAACCCGAACCTTTCCACCCGAGACGTGGCCAAAAAGGTCAATTCGTCGAAGTGGTTTGTCCAGCAGACCATGAAGCGGGCTGGACTACGTGTTTTTAAGGTCAGGAAGGCGCCAAACCGGACTGACAAGCAAAACACGGTGGCCAAATTAAGTGCGCGGAAGCTGTACCGTGAGTGGCTGGTCAAGCCAGGCTGTCTCGTCATGGACGACGAGACATATATCAAGGTGGACACCAAACAAATCCCCGGCCTCGAGTTTTTTGTCGGTACGTCCCGCATGGAGGTTCCGGAAAAGTTCCGGAAGAGAAAAATGGACAAATTCGCGAAGAAGTACCTGTTGTGGCAGGCGATCTGCGAGTGCGGACGGTACAGCAAGCCGTTCGTTACAACCGGAACCATAAACGGGCAGATTTATCGAGAGGAATGCTTGCAGAAGCGCTTACTGCCCTTCGTCCGCTCTCACCGGGGTCCCACGCTGTTCTGGCCGGATCTCGCTTCGTGCCATTACGCCAAGCCTGTAATGGATTGGTACGAAGCAAAGGGCGTTAATGAGGTCCCGAAGGAGGCGAACCCGCCAAATACACCAGAACTTCGTCCGATCGAAAAGTTTTGGGCGATAATGAAGAAGAAGTTGAAGAAAAGCGGAAAAACATTCAAAACCGATGAAGCTTTGAAGAAAAACTGGGAGGAATTGTGTAAGGAAGATGGACAAAGCCTCGCCCAAGATCTCATAGCTTATATATAGTTACTTAATCCCTGAAAATTTGAGAAGTATCCGATTTAAAATGAATTTTTGGTGATCATTTTTGTGTGTCTTTATATCAAGGCACAAACTCTTTTGCTCACGCAACACCTCTTCTTGCAACGATTCATAGATTAGATTTGAAGCCTAGAATTAGTTGTTGAATCATAGACTATTCTAATATAAAAATTATTGTTTTCAGACATGTCAATCAATAGATAAGAAAACCTGAAATAAAAACATGCCCATGCCCAACTCCACTTCTGATCCGAGATCGCAAAACTACAAGAAAACATATCTCAAGCCACTATCGTCACTTCCGCCATCACCACCGTCCTCGAGCGTCGCCCGGGAGAACCCCGGCCAGGAAAGCGACGTTCAATTTACAATTTAAAGTTTTTCACTTGCGCGTTCCGGGATCGAACCCTGTATGTGCTGTTGCTTGGCATCAGGCATCAGCCAACCGAAGGAGAAAAATAGCATAACGAGTGTTGTTTCCTTGTTACTCTTCTTACTCTCCGTCGATTCCGAACCACTTCAGAAGGGCAATGGATATAACTGAATGGTAAGAAAGAAATAATAAAAATAGTGGAGAGCTGGGAAAGGATCTGCCCGATGCAGCCGGGGCTGGAGGAAACCGCGCAATCCTATAAGAAAAAGAGCCTCAGCAGCACAGCCGGAGATCAGCGAAGAAAAATCAGCATATTTATTTTATGCCATTTTTAGTTCTCGCACTCGGTCGGATGCTCGCTCCAGAAATCGATCGGTGGAAATTGATAGCCTTTGTGTGTTGCTGCTGCTAAGTTGCGGGGCGCTGGGGTGGAGAGGGCAGTTAATGCACCCAACCAGCTGAGCGGGAGAAAAACTGACCACGGACCACGGACTTTGTCTGCAGGAAGCGATGCGAACTGTTTCGAACAAATAAAAAATGGAAACAGATTCTTGGCTGGATCGCTGTAAATGGGAGTTGTTGGGAGCAAGTTCTTCAGTGGTCGCTGCCCCATGGAACGCTGCTAGGTGCCACAAATCTTGTTAGAAATTGACGCTTCGGCTCCACCAGATATGCGGGTCAAACGAGTTCGATAATCCTAGATTTTCTTGTGACTGTTGAAATCGTTAAGAGCTACCCATCTCAGTGGATGACTAACTTTTGGAATAGCGAATTTACTCACCGCTTTGCGGGCTTTGACAAGTGCCCTCTTGACATTCCCCCCGAAATACTCACCTTATTAAACATGCAAAATCACCATGCTCTCCAAAGCCACTTGAAAAATCCATACCTCTTGAGAATCAAAAAGCCGATGAGATCAGGGAAAAAAAAACCTTCGATGATTAACACCCACCACCGCTGGATCCACTCGTTCCTATCTCACGGCAGAGGAGTGACGACTTTCCTATCCAGCCACACTAAACTCTAAAACAATGTTTGGCTTGTAATTGAAATCGAATACCAGCACGAATGCATTGTAACTTCAAACATTCGTTGTAAATCGTGCCTTTCGGGGCGTCAAGTTGACAAGCCGTTCGCCGACGGTGCCCGCGTCGGGTGGTCTCTACATGAATCCGCAAACTCATTCCAATCACATCGGCTCGTAAAGAGTGCCGGTCGGTCGATCGGTCAGTCGGTTCGAATTGTGTGCCGTGTGTGATTTGACGAAAATGTGCCATGAATTCATAAGCATCAATCGAAACCTGAATCGTAAATAAACTCCAAATCCACACCTCGTTTTCGAGCTCGAACAAGTGCATGCTCTCATCTGCGCTTTGGGACTCGAAGCAAGTGTGGGATGATGAGTTTAAATCGAGTGGATTTTGACACCGATTTCTCACCGGGCTCAGTGGTAGGAGAGGGCCGACTTCCGTCTCCAAAGAAAGAAGTCACAAAACTGTGTGTATCTTCGGTCTGCCAGACGCATCAACAACATTATACCCGAAGGAGCTAATTCGACTAATAGCTCAAGTCCGCATCGACGACCTGACGCTTCCTCCGTGTTGCGAACTTCATTCACCAGCATCGATGGGAGAGACACATTATGCAAATGGCGGCACGTTATTCAAATTCAAATAATCCTCTTGTCGCAGCTTTTGTGATTCAATTATAACCTCAACGGCAGTGGAGACCCGGGGCTTGTTCGCGGATCCGTTTTATGACCTGTCTGCCAACTCAAACAAGCGCAGTTCAGTGCAGCAGTGTGTTGGTGGGATGCCCTTTTGCCTGCTGGGAACGTGTCGCTTTCAATTAGAAGTGCCCCTTTCGTCGTCACCGGACCTTCGGCCGGTTGTTGGCGGCGTCTCTTTGCAGCGAGAAAATTGTAGCGACTCTCGAAATTGAGTACGCCAAGAGGCTGCAGCAAAAGCCCCCCTTCCCGTCAATTGGTTAAGTTGAAATGTTATAATTTGAGTAGCAGTCGAGGGCAGTAGCAGTCTTTCATCGAAGGCTCCTTTGATGGATTTATGCGTGGCTCGGTGCAGGTTATGAAACCCGCTGCTAAATCCATTGCGACGACATTTCGTCAATGGGAATATTGAAAGGGTCATTCAAAGGTTTTGGGGGGAGGTAAGAAGTCAACGGGAAAAAAAAAGATTGAAAGGTTATTTTCAGCTTCCCCCTTAGTGCGATCGAATGGACAGAAACGTTTGCATAATTATTCCTTTGTTGATTTGAAAAGGTATTATTGAGAAACGTGACCCCTAGGGTTTCATTTATTTTGCTGAATAGGTTTTGAAGTGAGACATGAGTTTCACTTTTGAAGCTTCTGGGACAATTTAATAGAATGAATTTATTTCTCAAGGAAAAGCTGGCCGATTTAATTTTAGTGTTATGGATAAATATTACGTAATTGGAGAGTTACAAAAGCTATCCAGTGGATAAACCGCACTATAAAGATTGTACTCGAAAAAATTCAACAGACAAAAATGATCACCAACCATTTATTTTGTGTCGGATATTTTTGAAACTCTCAGGGAATAAATAAACACACATTAGCTACATATGTTTTTGCAAAGTTAGCTTATTCAACCTCCTCTCCTAGGCTGAATTCCCGCGCCTTGGATTTAACGCTACCCATCAAATCCTGTGCAAAACTTGCGCCATCTTTCTTGCACACTTTCATCCACACTTTCTTCAAACCCTTGTCCTTTTTCCCTGTTTTCCGGAACTTACCCTTCATAATCGGTAAAGTTTTTTCCCATATGGCAAAGTTCTGGCCTGGCACGCTGCCAGATCCGGAAAAAATAGAGTGTCACCTCCGTGGGACCGGTGGAAGGGCAGCAGGCGCTTCTGAAGGCATTCTTTTTTGTATAGTTCGCCGTTGATGATGCTGGTCGTCATGTATGGCAACTTCTTCTTCTTCTCCTCTTGGTGTTTACGTACGGATTGCTGAATTTTCCACACCCACAGATCACCTGTCACACTTACTACCTCTTTACAAATTGGTCGACCTTCTTCTTCCGGAACATCCAGACGGGACTTGCCGACGAAAAACTCCAGACCGGGGTTCTGCTTGGCATCCGCTTTGTTGTAAGTCTCATCGTCCATTACGATGCATTTTGGCTGCACCAACTACTCGCGGTTCAGCTTCCTGGCTCGGGATTTGGCTACCGTATTCTGTTTATCGATTCGATTAGGCGCCTTCCTTTCATTGAAGACATGAAGTCCGGCCCGCTTTATTGTCTGCTAGACGTACCAGATGGAAGAATTGACCTTCTTGGAGACGTCCCGAATCGAATGGTTCGGATTGCGCTTGAAATAATCCCTCACCTTCCTTGCGTTCGCGGGTCGGTCTCCTTCACTTTTCTTCCGCTACCGCCCGCTGGATCGTGTGGGTCTCTTTGAACGAACGGTCGAATTGTCGATTCCCAACTGTTTCGCGATCCACTTGTGGGACTGGCCTGGATTTTCCACGACCGCACCCATATATTTTTGTCGAAGCACTGCTTCCTTGGAAACCATCTCGATAATCGCTTGACAGATTGCGACGAAATTTTACATGTAAACATTACACTCTTAACTAATTTTAACTAAAATTTCATGAACTTTTCCTCATGCAATAAAAAGTTATACACAAAAGAAAGTGTTGCACTTTTTACGTGTACAATCTTTAGCCACTTTGAACATTAAGGATGCTGTTGGGAACAATCATATAATGTGATGGTGGATGTTCATTGGAAAACAAGGTACTTAGGCAACAGTTATAAGCCGATTTGGACCGATTTATACCAATGGTATGGATGCTGTTGGGGTCACTCACAAAGTGTGTTGGTGATTTTTCACCTTATCACTATTGCTTGAGAGCCAATTTGGATTGATTTATGTGAACATTAAGGATGCTTTCACGGATAGTCTCAGTTCTATAGAGGCTATTCGCTCTTTGAGGCCGGTAAAGCACTCCTCGTATTTTCTCATGAAAATACAGGAGCTTCTTTTTTTGTTTTGTTTTGGACTTCGCCTGCTTCGTTTGATTTGGTTGGTGTTAGCTCGTTCGACTTTTCAAAATGATTCTAAAAAGTTTCCGAGTTTTCCGAGTCAAAAGGTGCCAGTTTATCTGATCTATTCCTCCCAATCTTGTTGGTGCTGGGCGTATATTAAGATGAGCGGCTGTTAAGTGCCGTTTTATGGTAAACGATGTGAAGGATTTCCTTCTTGTTGAAACAGCTGAAAATAAAAATTAATTTACACGGAGGAAGCTTTCATATGCGTAACTGATATGTTTGACTGGATGAGAGTATGACACTAGTCGACCAACGATCGGTAATGTGCTGGATAATCTGTGACCTCAGTTCAACGCTGTTTTGACTACGATTTCAGGTCTGAATAAAGCATTCCGACCGGTTGAAATACCTGAGTTGAAACTCCATTGCCAGTACCTCTTCCGGGATCGCCGTTAGTTCCGACTTTTAGGTGTGCCTAAATTTCGAACACCCACAGATCTCCTACGACAGGACTTTCTACAAGCCCCTCTACAAAAGGTTCGCGTATCTCAGTCAGTTGAGTCATCGAGCACTACATTTGTCCTTGAAGAAAGTATTAAACGGAAACGAACTTGTCCACCGTTGTTTGGCATGGTCTTACCCACCCCGTTGATTGCCTTCGCCGCCTTCTACTGGGCATAGCCCACATAGCTATTAAAGTTCAGTTCGTCATCAATCCTTTCGGAGCAATGACACTTTTCATTTGCCCACCAACAGTACCTCCGTTTTCCACTAGCCTGTTATCGACAATACGATGTCATCCGCAAAACCAACAATCACTACGCCAACATTAGCACTATTGAACATTCCGATCCAGAGGATGGAACCTTGCAAAACTTCCGTCTTGATCTTCAACGTTGTTTGATCCATAACTGTCTCGTGAACCAACACCCGGTTCTGGAAGTAATTTCTCAGCAGAGGATGTGATACACGTTTTGCCGAGCTGAAATATTCCAAATGTCCCGCAACTAAGCTCGCGCAACCGCTTAAAGGTCGCATAAATTTCAAAAGCCTTTTTTAGGCTTATTAGCTGATTGCGCAAGGTGCGAGATGTTTGGAATTTTCAGCTTGGCAAAACTTGTGCCATTCTTCCTTTTGTGTACTTACTTCCAGGAGTGCAAACTTGTGTTGCTATTGGAAATGCTTCAAATACTTTGAAAAATCATATTTGTGACTGGAATTTTCTATAGCATCTCTCTTACTTGAAATTTGAAATATGGTTCCCTAGTGCACAAAACTCAATATATAGGAAATACATCTTTTTGGGGAAGACTCAAGTAAAGTGTAAAAAATATTTATTACAAAAATCATGCACGATAAAAATAAACAAAGCTGTAAAAGCATTTTAGGCTTGTTTAAACAACCTTTTATAGCAGTGCCAATATGTGCCAAATTCTAGCTCTATAGACCCACATTAGAGCACTTTCCCCTACTATTGATAACGGCACGTAACTTTCGGATTTAATTGATCGAGAATATATTTTATCAAATAAATGGCTAATTGTCGCATTCACAACAATATTTTAACACAACGTACACCGCTGAAAACAGAATTACCGAAAAACGAGCGAGCGATCGACGCGTTTGTGCACTTTGCCCTTGTTGTTGTTTTACACCGTTTTTCCAGCTGTTTTAACAAATTTAGAACGCGCTGGATTCCGTTCCAAATTCGGCACAAAATAAAACAAAGCGTATGACAGTTTTTCTTTTTTTACACCAAAACTGTTCGAAAATGAAAATTAGAACGCACCGGTGAAAATGGAAAATTTGGTTTGGTCTATTTAAATGTCAAAATTTAGAATAGACCGCGACCGCTGAAAACGGCCTAAGTGCTTTATCTTCGCGTTATTTTATCATCACCTTTGTATGGGTCCCATCTCATTGTTCAATTCCGGGCAATGAGAAAGCGGACTCGCTTGCAAAGGTGGGCGCTATGGAAGGCGATATTTGTGATCGACAAATCGCCTTCAACGATTTTTTTCCTATTTTTCGTCAACAGTCAGTCGTCAGCTGGCAGTATAAATGGAGTAAAGGAGATTTGGGGCGATGGCAACATTCTATCATCCCAAAGGTGTCGAAGAAATCCTGGTTTAGGGGGATGGATGTGGGTCGAGACTTCATTCGTATCATGTCTCGCCTCATGTCCAATCATCATTCTTTGAACGCTCATTTATACCGGGTTGGGCTGAGCGACAGCAATCTCTGCGAGTGTGGACAAGGCCATCAGGACGCAGATCACGTTATTTGGTCTTGTGCTGAACATCGTGGAGTCAGATCGGAGCTTTATGATTCCCTTCGGGCTCGAGGTAGACAACCCAATGTGACAATTCGAGGTATTTTGGCTGTACGTGATTCGGAGTACATGAAACTCATTTATGTGTTTTTGACTAACATTAGCCTTAGATTGTAGTTAGTTTAACCTGTATGGTTACCATAAGTTTTTTTTATCTGTGTATGTGTGTATGTGTGTGTGTTTTTTTTCTCTTTTTAATAAAATGTTCAAGTCAAAAGTAAACCATAAATTGTATAGTTATAAGTTTTTAGATAATTTAGAATTTAAATTTAATGTGTTATGTAAACCATACTTTAAATTCCCACCCTCTTTCCCATCCGTTATTTGTAGTTCCTATTAACTTCGAGACGGCCGCGAGTAATCGGCTCTATCCTCCTAACTTTAGTTTTAAGATAAATGGTGTATAAAAATTTGAAAATTTGGCTCTGTAAAGTTGATTCGATTGAGCCTGTACAAATAAACGATTATTTTAAAAAAATTAAGGATGCAGCACATTTTATGGGGAATGTCATTGGGAAGGCGAGGTATTTTAGTAACGCACAAGGGCCAATTTGGACCGATCTACACCAATAGCAAGAATGAAACTGGGGCCAGTCACGTAGTGCAATGGTGGTTTATTCATTCGGAAGACAAGGCACCTCCAACAACAATAAAGAACCAATGTAGCCCATTCAAACCAAAAGTAAGGATGGTGTTGATGCCACTCACAAAGTGTGATAGTGGTTTTTGGTTAGGAAGACAGAATAATTTAAAAACGACCGAGGACTGATTTGATTCTATTTAAACTAACAGTTAGTTTTTTTTTAGCCTCTCACGAAGTGTGCCTTTTTATTTGGAAGATAAGAAATTATTTATTAATGCATTGATGCCGGTTTGGACTCTTCCGATTGTTCCGATCTGATGTTAAATCGAGCATCCAGAACCGGTACTGCAATTAAGGTGCTCGCTCCAATACCAAGAACTAGACTTCGTAGAGTAATGCCGTCAGACTGCATACGAAACTCCGCAGATTTGCTTGACAAATTGCCGGAATTTCGTCTCCATCGATGACAAACAGCCTCGAGTTTGAACTCCCAATCTTTTGCCAATTTTTTTTTTTTAATTTTCCATCCATTTTAATACAGTTTAATCATCACAAAATCAGAGCGAAATAAATCGATCCGAAAATTTCAATATTGACGGGAAGAAACTGAAGAAATAAACACCGCAAAACCGTCTTGCTCAAATGATTGTGCCCATAAATCGCCCCGTCTACAGGATTTGCCTATCTTATTAATCATTGTCAATTTATACATGATGCAAGTTATACTTAATTGTTCAAAAGTGGTATTCCTAAAGCACAAACAAACATTAAATAAAATGCATTGCTGCTTTATCATACGAAATAAGATTTCAAAAAAATAATCTTGTACTGAGAGCAGACACACAAGGGGATCATTACATGATGCACAGAAAAAAATAATGAATTTTGTCAGGCGCGTAATATTTCCCCTCGTTTAATTCCAAGCCAAAGGAGGCGCACGGCAAATCCTGACTTGTCAATACGGGACCTTGCAAAAACATTGGATTTGCCTAAATGCACTGTTAACGATGTGCTCAAATCATTTTCGGAACGTTTGACGGTGGAGAGGAAACCGAGAAGTGACAAAAACATTGGACGCGCTGATCCTTTCATGGACCGAAAGGTGAAAAGGATATTAACGAAAAACCCAAATCTCTCCATTCGAACGGTGGCTCTTATGTCCTGGAGGATTTCAATCAGCTTCCAGGGCTGGCGTTTTATTCTGCTATGGCCTGAAATGCTACAGCATTTCAGAACGAAGAAGGCATAGAAATTTCCCAAAAAATACCTTGTGTGGCAAGCAATTTGCACGTGTGGCAAAAAGAGTAAATCTTTCGTCACTACAGGCACAATCAACATGGAAATCTATTAGAAAGAGTGTCTGCAGAAGCGATTGCTACCCTTCATCAAAAGTCACAAAGAAAAACCTTTGTTCTGGCCCGATTTGGCATCATGCCACTATGCTTAAACTGTGATGGAGTGGTACCAAGCAAATCAAGTGAACATTGTACCAAAAACCTCAAACCCGCCAAATTGCCCAGAGCTACGACCAATCGAGAGATATTGGGCTCTGATGAAGCGGAAGCTTTCTGGAAAGAAGCAAGGAATCAAAGACATCAAACACTTCCAGCAAATTTGGACAAAGACGGCTTCTACGATTTCTGAAGAGTCTGTACAAACCCTAATGGACGGAGTTAAGCGCAAAGTTCGAAAATTGAAAATTGTATGCAAATACCGAATAACTATGTTTTGTCTTCACGAATTGTTAAAACACATCCCATAAATCTGAAATAAACAACTACGATGGAAATATAATGCGAAATTTATGTCTTATTCATGTTTTGAGGTGTCCGGATTATTGCGGATACAGACCCTATATAGAAAATATAGAGAACAGTGTACGTTTGAAGATGCGCCGAAGAGTGGTCGGAAATCCGGTCCGGTTAGTCCGGATATCGATAAAAAGATCAGGGATGCCTACAAGCGAAAACCAGCGACTTCCGTTCGGGATGTTGCGAAAAAACTAGGGACCTCGTTGAGTAACGTCATGCTTGCCAAAGAAAGACTTGGGCTAAAAACATACCGGAAGCAGAAAAAACTCAAAAAGAACCCCAAACAGGCCGCGTCCGTGAAACCATGGGCCCGCAAACTCTACGATTCGTTATTGTGTAGAAATTCTGGGTGTATAATAATGGACGATGAAACGTATGTGAAACTAGATTACAAAACGCTTTACGGACCACAATTCAATACTGTAAGCGAAGGCAAAGACATCCCCGAAACGGAGAAGGCAATTTTTACCGAAAAATTCGGTAAGAAGGTTATGGTTTGGCAGGCAATATGCGAGTGTGGTAAAACATCTAGTCCGTACATCACAACGGAGACGTTGAACACTCAGAAATACGTTAAGGAATGTCTCCAGAAGCGATTATTGCCGATGATCAGGCAAAAAATGTATATTTCGTGCCGAAAGACATGAATCCGCCGAACTGCCCGGAGGCACGGCCAATCGAGACATTTTGGGACCAGCGGACGACATCCAAAAATTTAAAAAAAGATTGGCCAAAAGTGGTCAAAATGTTGAGAAGTACCACTGTGCAGAAACTAATCGGTCATATTCGAGGAAAAGTTAGGAGTCTTGGATATGATTAAATATTTTGATTAAACGAGAGTAAAATTTCATATAAAACACAAATACAGATATGATTTGCCAAATAAAATTATTAAAACTAAGAAAAACATGATTTTTTGTTATTTTGAAAGTGTGCTTATACTTTCTGGAACAGTCTATAATAGTTTAATTGAATAAAATTAAAAACAAAACTAAGAACAATATCTGAAACTATTTAATTCTCACTAATAATGCTAATGATACTGACAATGATACTCTGAGCGTTTTAATGCATGACGAATTTTCAATATTTGTGAAAACTGGTTCACTGTATTGGAAAAAATAGGATTTTCCTAGTCGAAATTAGGGTTCAAATCATATTCTTTATGTGTTTCATGCAACAGTATATTTATAGTACTAGCCCGAGCAAAGATTTATACTAAATTGATAACAAGTTCTAATATCAGATTATCAGTGTTTGATCACTAAATATGTGATCACTCAGGCTGAATACACAGTCAAAATAACAAAAAAAAAAAAAATTTTTTTTTTGTTGGATATTATTATTTTTTTTCGTTTTGTTTTTTTTTAGTGGGGGGGAAGAAATAAGTAAGTTTCGTAAAAAATTTTTTTTAAAAATTAAAAAAAGATGATAAAAAATTTTGTAAAATTTGTAAATTAAATTTGGTTTTAAAATAAAAGGTGAGTTTAAAATTATATTGAGAAAAAAAAATTTTTTTTTTTTTTTTTTTTTTTTTTTTTTTTTTTTTGGGGGGGAGGTTAGTCAAAAAGTTTTGAAAGAGACATCTATGGAGCAGTAGAAAAACCAAAATTTCTACGCCATTTAGATATTTCATCTTTCATAAGAACGTACTCAAAATTTCATTTCGATCTGTCAATTCATTCTTTGTTTACAAGCCATTTGAAGCCCATTTGACATGTCACTGTATTTTTTAACAATGGAAAAATCCGAATATCGTGCAGTGATTAAATTCTTTGTTTTGGAAGGTTTATCGGCTACTGAGATCCATGCAAAGATGGTGAAAGTATTAAAGGAATCTTCTCCTTCATTTCCAACCATTCACCGATGGGGTTTTGGAGTTTAAGTGTGGCCGTACAAGCGTTGAAGACGATCCACGCTCAGGACGTCCAAAGAGTTCATCAAAACTAGAAATCATAGCGAAAATACAGGATATGGTTTTGGAAGATCATCGATCGACTGTGGATGTGATAGCTGACACCATACCCGAGCAAAGGTTTATACCAAAGTGATAACAAGTTCTAATATCTGATTATCACAGTTTGATCACTAAATATGTTATCATTCAGGCTGAATAAACAGCCAAAATAACAATAAGGATAACTAATTATTATTCGTTGGATAACATTAACTCATTTTATTATCAATGAGGTCATTTTGATAACAAATGTTGTGATATGAACAAATTACTTGAGATAATTTCAAATTATGTTATCAACATGATATCAAATTCATACACTAATAACTGAAGTACTGCTTCTGGTGAAAAGCTCAATTTCATATCCATGACATGTTGGTGATATTCAGCATTCTTCAGCATGCTGGTAATATTCAGTATCGCTCGTCAAAAATCGTCTTTAAAAATTGATAACAAATGATAACAAAATTATTCAATGTTGATAACTAATTTTGTTCTGCGATAACAGGTGAGTTAAAAATGATATCTAAGATAACAAAACTTGTTACTTATTTGATATCAGTTTGTTATTTTACTTTGCTAGGGTAGGCATCTCACATGGAACATCATGGCATATTTTGGCCGAAATTTTGGGTTTCAAAAAACTGTGTGCAAAATTTTCTAACAGTGCAACAAAAACACGTTCGAATGCGACTTTTTGAGCAATATTTGGAGCAATTTCGAAAGGATAAAAAGGATTTTCTGCGTCGATTCATCACTATAGGTGAGACTTGGGTCTACCACTATGATCCTGAATCAAAACAAGAGGCTAAGGAGTGGTGTGAACCAGGCACTTTGGCTCCGAAGCGAGTTCGTGTCCAGAAATCGGCCAAGAAGGTGTTAGCGTCAGTTTTTTGGGATGCAAAAGGGATTTTATTGATTGGAAGACAATCAACTTTAATTACTTTTTGTGATCTTTTGGACCAGTTGGATGAAAAAAATTGTGAAAAAAGACCCGATTGGCAGACAATGCACCTGCTCACACAGCTCAAAAAACCATCGCGAAAATCAGTGAATTAGGGGTACGAGTTGTTGCAGTATCCACCCTATTCGCCACACAGAAACAAAAGCGTTCACGAAAATGAAAACGGACCGTGAACTAGTTCACGTTTTCAGGATTGTTACCTAAAAACGTGATTTAGTTCATGATTACGTGATTCAGTTCACGGTGTATTTTTGCTTGTTCTCTTTTTGACTAACCTACTATTTATTGAACTTTTAAAGATGCGAATAGGTTGAATATCTATGTTATATTCTAATAATATGCTATAAATTATTCTATTGTCACAAAAAGTGCGATTAAACAGCTGTTTATTAGACATTCACTTGTTAAATGGATGATTTATGGGTGCGCTTTTCTACATTTTTTATTCATACATAACCCGTGGCGCAAATTATAAGTGCAACGAGAAGTGCGCTCAAAATATTCTAGGTTTCTACGAGACACTGCATTTCAAGAGCGATAATCAATCTGCTTTGAACGTCAAGAAAATTATAAATAATAAGAAGAGTTTACCGAATACGAATTTCCAAATACTACAACGTCCATTCATCGACAACATATGAGTGAGACAGTTCCGTAATTCCGTAACATGCTTCAATTAAGTTTTCATCCAATCCCACCGACCGTCAATATGAAGCAATTAATCTGCAAAACCAGCATTACCATCGCAACCTAATCAAGGAACCTCACGACGTGCATTCCCAGTTTCTGTGAAAAATTCAACCACACTCGGCAGCTGTGGTTCATCGGCAAACTAGTCCAATTGGTGCTGCTTGCAAAACCATTTTGCCTTCCCCTGCCCTAGAACGTGCGAGGTTTGCGTTGATGTTACAACTCTCCACAACTCCAGCACAAGGAACCCGGGCTGCGGTTTTGCGGAAATACACCAGTCACATCCATCCGGAATGTTTCCAACGACCGACGACATCAACGACAACAGAACGGCAGCAGTAACCTTATAGCGATGTGCTATCTAAATCATTCAGCCTTCTTCCACTAGCACAGGTTCTGCCGCTCTGCAGCTTTTCACATTCAGAACAAACGGTTTTCTTCTGTCGTCGTCGTCGTCGTCGTCGTCGTTACCGCTGTTGTTGTTCACGTTGACTTCTGCCAAGTCAGAGAAATTGCTGCGACCGCGTTTTCCTCATCCTCTTCTCGGGGTTCGATTCGGAAATCTGGTGAACCGCCCCACTCTATCGCAACTCTATCGCACAGGTTACAGGTTTTAATGGTTGGAAATGCAAACCGTCACTTTATTACAGCCCGCCCTAATCGTGTGCTCCATGCGAAAGAGGTTGGTTGGTTGGTTGGTTGATTGCACAGTGCGCAATTCAGAGCATGAAGGCACCAACTCGCGGTCCAAAAGCATAAGTACATAAATACACGTCGATCGCATCGGTCCTCAAAGGGGCGAAAGGGGTGGCGGGGTGAGACGCTAGTTCTCATTGCAGTCAGAAAGTGGTGCTTCTTGTCCGCTTTGATCCCTTCCAACCAGCTTCGCAAAGAAGGAGCATTGCGCTTCACAAGCTTATGATCGAACGAAATTGCCGTTCGTGAGCTTTTATTTACTTTGCCACGATTGTTGCTCGGTCAGACTTGGGGTAAGAAGAGATTAAGCTGGTTACGTTCCGTTTTATACTCTTTATTTGCTCCTTGCTCGTACAGATTAACTAATTTATTGAAAACAGCGCCGGCACGATTTAATAAAATAAACAAGTGAGCATAAAAACCGATATCACGAGTGACATTTAAGAAATGAGATGGTTTACGGTCTGGGATCTCGTTTCGCTCGGTGTTGGCTCGGGTGGACTGGATCGAGTTGGAGGAGTGTTTTTAAACTCCCGGTCAGCAGTGTCAGTCGTTGAACTTCGGATGATAAAACAAATCGAGGACAGAGATGGTTGGATTAATCGTTGTGTAATTGAAGCTATTTATTTAAATGTGGTCAGGGAAGAGTTTAAGAGCCGCAGCAACATACATTATGACTTCAGGAAATTTTTCGTAAGTTACTTGGGATGCGTGCAAATATCCCGGTTTAAATAAATAAACTTCCTACTTAAAATATATGTTTCAGCATTAATCTACAGTCATCCTCGGCATAATAGAGTTATGCCCCTGTTTATTATTCGCATAGGTTGATCACCATTTGTCAAGTGAACAGCCTAAGATGAGTCTTCTCACAGTCAGGCAAAATTGAGTTTATAAAACCCACCACCTTTCTAGGATTCGCAGCCTAAATTTCTTTAGGTTGCATATAGCCACTGTAAAGAATTTTAAATCTGCGTTTGTATACAGCATCAGAACTGCAGAGCAGATGCTCCGAGGTTTCACGTTCTATGTTACAGAAACGATAGATATCATTCTCAACCTGGCCAATGTTTTTCAAATGATATTTACTCGGGCAGTGTCCGGTTACTAGGCCAGTATCGATACTAAAAACTCTCTTATTGAGCCCCAAGCTCTTTTTACTGATTGTGACATTTGCAATTATAAACCTCTTCGATTGAACACACTTTGTGGTGACCAACCAGTTGGTCATCACCCTTTGTTCTTCCCAAGATTTTATTAGTTCCAATTTTATGCCACAGCATGATATACCGCAGAATGGTTCTGGGCCAATAAACTGTGCATTTGAACCTTGTTTAGCAAGCTCGTCTGCGCTTTCACTACCTTCAATACCACAGTGTCCCTAAATCCAGAATAAATTCACGGAGTTCTCTTGGCACATCTTTCGCAGTGAAAAAATGCATTCCCAGACAAGTTTGGATGTGCATTTATTATTACTCAACGCATTGAGTGCCATTGGCTGTAGAAAACAGATGAGCTTGGAAATCAATAAAAGCATACAATTATCAGAGGGAACAAATTGCTTCTATAGACTTTAATTTCACCAATTCCTTCAATCTTTTTTTGTTTTGTTTCTGTATTATCGAGATTTTCAGCCTAGGGCTGGTTCATCCCCCGATCCTTCAATCTTAATTTAAGGTG
Source organism: Aedes koreicus (assembly GCA_024533555.2). Classification (NCBI taxonomy): domain Eukaryota; kingdom Metazoa; phylum Arthropoda; class Insecta; order Diptera; family Culicidae; genus Aedes; species Aedes koreicus. The sequence continues at coordinate 521,825 of JAHHFK020004985.1, forward strand.
GATTGCTCTTAAGAACTTTCCAGATGCTTGATGTAGGTATTTGAGCCAGTAGTGTTATAGTTTGTAGAATGTTGCTGTACAAATTGAACGTAAAGAATGTGCACACCAAAAAGTAGTCAACGGGAAATTAGTGGTATTAAATGGAAAATATGAGAAAATCAAAAGTAAATCATTTATTTAAGACTTCATAAAAATACAAATATAAAACATATACAGTTAAGTCAATTTGACCTGTTATATCCAAATGCCCGCACCTTTCGTTTGACACCTTCCATCAGTTTTTGCACAGTGTCATCCGTCACCAATTTTGCAGCTTTCTGCCAGTTACGCCTGCAGCTTTTCTCATCAATTGCTACGCTATTCGTTTTTCGAAGATTCCTCTTGACCAGAGCCCAATACTTTTCGATCGGACGGAGTTCTGGAGAATTTGGCGGATTGCAATAATTTGGGACAATATTTACAACATTAGCAATGTACCCATCCTTAGCCAAATTTCCATAGTGGCAAGATGCCAGGTCAGGCCAGAATAGCACCGAACCTCTCAGTGGTCACTACAGAGTCACCTTTTGAGTGGTCACTACAGAGCGTTTCCAGATGAAATCAGCCGGAAAAAGTCAAAATCTTGCACGACCCTCTCCGATTTGCACATGTCTTCGGAATTGGTGACGATGGATTTTCCGCGGGCTAAGGGAATTTTTTGACTCCAGACATTTTTTTCAAGAGGGCGTATGTGTTTTGTCATGCGTATTTTTCAAAAAATCATAACTCGAAAACAGTTGGTTGTAATAAAATTGCGTCTGAGAAGAAGTTGTAGTTAATTGATTTGACTTTATGAAAAAAATATGTACACTGTAAAAAAAAATTTTTTTTTTCTTCAAAAAAAAATCAAAAAATAAACTTAAAAATCAATTAGCAAATCTGTCCAACGTACGATTTTTATAAAAATATTTTCAAAAAGGCTTTGAGTCATAAGAAGAAGAATAGAAGTTGTTCTACGATGGAGCAACTTAAGATAAAAAAGTTCTTAGAAGTAAGAAAAATTCAAGTTTTTTTTCCAATTTGTTGTGTTTGCATAAATAACCATATTCTAATAATATAATACGATTTTTTTTAGTGATTTTAAACAAAAATGCTCTTGGTGAGCAACATTCTATATGTACCCGTTGTCGGGATAATTTGAAAGTAATGTCGAAAAAATGGCTTTTTCCATGAAAATATCCCTTTTTAAAAAGTTAGTCGTGATTGTCCATCTTCAAAAGTATTTTTTTTTCAAATTGTACATAAAATTTTCAACAACTATCCTTTTGACACCAAGAAGATTGAACATCTTCTTAATTAACGAAATTAACGAATCTTAATTACCAAATAAAAATGATTACATGATTTATTTATTTTTTATTTTTACAAACACTATTTCCTAACATTCCTATAAATATTATGAAAACTCAGTATTTCGTCAGTTGAAAATATTTTCGCAGCGATTTTGTTATCTGCAACTGGAATGAAGGAGTGATATTTCTGTGTACCAGGAATCATTTTTGTTTGCTGATAACTACCACCCCATTCTGCAGCTCCCTCTTCATATTCTTCTTGTGAAACATAGCAAAATGATATTTTTGTGAAATTTTCTTGATTTCTCTTAATAGCCCAATCATACAAAGTTTTCGCACTTGTTATTGGATGTTCATGTTGTTTGGCCAAGCTTGCTCTTGTTGCCATTAGTTTTAATGTGCCGCCAATTGAAGTTGCGAAAAAATGCCACTCAGAATCAATGTTGTATTTCTCTTTAAACTTGCAGAGGCTTGCAAATTTTTTCTTTTTTTATATTGGGAAGCAGCCCCATCAGACATAAAAATGGCCTTTTTTATATTCATTAGTTGATTTAAATACGTTAGTAATTTAGAAATAAATACTTGTACCGCAATTGTATCATTTCTTAGAACTTCTGATATTTCAACAAAACTTAGATTTTTAAGCATTCCTGACTCCATATAATAAATAACAAACGGATGAATTGTAGCCCGATCATTGTTCCAATGATGACTTTGAACAGCATCCTGAACTACAAATGAATAATTCTCTGCAAAATCGCAAATAATAACTACTTCTCCTTCTTTTAATGAAGACTTTGTATCTTTTAAAAATTTAGATTGCTTTGTTTTTATATAATCATGAGTTAATAGTTTTTCTAATTTCTCGCTAAAATATTCAACAAATTCATCGACAGGTTTTAATAGCGTTTCTAAATTACATCTATCAGTTTGTAATCCATTGTTCGAACGATATCTCAGACAAGTTATGTTTCTCAAGTTCTTTTAAAAATCTTATCTCAAATTCTGACAGCGTGGGACAATTTTCGCATTAACGGAGGTTACAATATTTTGATCTTGATGATGAATTACACAACAACTTCTCAAAATGTTGATTACAATCAGTGTTGAATGAATATTTTTTTAAACTGTGAAGCATTAAATCAATATTTTCGTGAATTGCGCAAACACAAACGTTGTGAGAACCTGAAGCATTTAGCAATTTACAATGTTTTGGCGTAATGCTGCAAAAGTACTAAATCCAATTTTATGTTCACTGACTTCTTTAAATCGAGTGAAAGTTTCTCTAAGTGATGAAAGTAATAACCGTTTTTGAATTTGTTGACGCTTACCATTAGTGTTTACAGAGACATAATCTCTTTGTCCCGGCATGGCTCTGCTGATGTCGTCCTCGTCAAAAAATTGTATCACTTGATTCTTTATATCCGGATTCAAACAATTCCCCGATCTGTCGTTGGGGGTAGCCAATACTCCATTTTCGGCTGCCAATTCTTTTGCTTGTAATGCAAGGTATTTGTTTGTTTCAAATTTGCTCGTTATCTGCTGAATCGTCCACGAATTAGGCAAAACTGTTAATATACGTATTTTATCTATTCTCGAACAATCTGGTTCTATGAATTTTTCTTTCAATTTGGAAATAATTTCATCATATTCCACAACCTTTGTTATCAATGTAGCTAACTCTTCGACTTCTTCTTGTGGTGGTAAGCTGAATAGATATTTTCTAATACCTGCTACAATTTCGACAAATTTTTGCCGACGGTATTTATCGTTTTTAAATTCTCTAATGGATATCGGAGACACATTTATTCCTGCAATTCCATTATTGAATAACTCAATGCTGTGTATCCTGGAATAATCCGGTAGGTCACTGTCCTGAGAAGATGTCGAGGTAATTGAAGCTGCCGATGGTATTTCCTTCAAATCGTTCCGTGATGTGATTGGTGCTTCGTCATGCTCCACTCTTTCGACAGGATTACGACCTTACGAATATAACCGACATGAATCACAAATTCTTAATGACGTGTCCAAATGGACCGTACACTGCATGGATAAAAGTTTTTCAATTAACTTGTCAGTTAAATTTCTAAGTTTAGGCGAACACCGTCTCCCGATTTCACGAAAAGGTTTACAACAATGCTTTGTTTCGAGTTCCATTTCAAATCGTTTTACACTTTACGCTCCTTATGAAAGACACTGTTAAACTGATGTCATGGCTTTGTCATGTAATCCTTTTTATACGTACTAGGTACGCACTTTAGGTACTTTTTTGAAATATTGGTATGTGCAGGGATATGCATGTAAATTATATTTTCTGTCAACACCAAAGGGAATGCATGAATAGGTATAAATGGGCGTAACAATTGTATTCTTACTGGTATAAACAGTTTAACTTATTAAATACATTATGTTTCTACCTGAACAAAATACGCTTGTGTACTAACAATGATATTGTTTCGGGTTAGGTTTTCATAATATACTATAAGTAAAAGCAGCAAATTTTGTCGTGTTACCTACAGTAAATATCAGGAATCAGTTTGTCTAGTATTCTCGGTAATAAAAGGTATATTGCAGAAAATTTTATGTACAATTTGAAAAGAATACTTTTGCAGATGAACAATCACGACTTACATTTGAAAAAGGGATATTTTCATGGAAAAAGCCATTTTTTCGACATTAATTTCAAATTATCTCGAAAACGGATACATTTAGAATGTTGCTAACCAAGAGCATTTTTGTTTAAAATCACTAGAAAAATCGCATTATATTAATAAAATATGGTTATTTATGCAAAAACAACAAATTGGAAAAAACTTGAATTTTTCTTACTTCAAAGAACTTTTTTATCTTAAGTTGCTCCATCGTAAAACAACTTCTATTCTTCTTCTTATGACTCAAAGCCTTTTTGAAAATAAAAAAAAAATATAAAAATCGTACGTTGGACAGATTTGCTAATTGATTTTTAAGTTTAATTTTTGATTTTTTTGAAGAAAAATTATTTTTTTTACAGTGTACATATTTTTTTCATAAAGTCAAATTAATTAACTACAACTTCTTCTCAGACGCAATTTTATTACAACCAACGGTTTTCGAGTTATGATTTTTTTGAAAAATACGCATGACAAAACACATACGCCCTTTTGAAAAATTTGTCTTGAGTCAAAAAATTCCCTTAACCGGCGGAAAATCCATCGTCACCAATTCCGAAGACATGTGCAAAGTTTCATCCAAATCGGAGAGGGTCGAGTTCAGTCATTTGCTCATTTGGCAGAGAAATGCTCTACAGCAACCTTACTGTTGGTTTAACTAAGGTCATATTGGCTCTCAAGCGCAATAAATTTGTTATCACAATGAATAGCCATTGTCGCACTTTGTGAGTGGCCTTAATTACATCCTTAATGTTGGTTTAAACCGGTACTGTTGGTACAAAAAAGTCTAATCGGTCTAATGTACGAATACTACAGTAGATGTCGCGCGAATTCAACGTTTACCAAGCTGTCAAACCAACCCTTTTACCCAACATCCCAGTGATTTCTCATGGAAGTGCAGAGCTGATCTCGGCTTTCAACAAAGGAGTATCACGTCAACATATTCCTACCCTTTCCTTATTCGACATGCATTCGTGCGGAGCAGGCGCCAGTATTGCCTTCAAAAGTTCATCAGCTGGTTCTCTGTCTTTTACAGCTGATCTGACAATAACGAAGCAGCAACCTCTGGTGGTCGATCATGCTCATATTATTGCTGATTTTATGACATATTTAGTAAATAAGCCGTATGAAGGTGCTAGTAAATTACATCCCGCTACCTTACTTAATTATTATTATTTTCGGTGAAGTTGTTGTATGACATACCTAAAGTTTATTCCTGCCTGTTGAATACATGTTGTTTGTTTAGTACCTGTAACAGAAAAAGAGAAAAAAAAGAAAATGTAGTAAATTGGATTCAGATTTAAAAGGTTTTTTACGTATTTAACGTGAACGTTTGATTCATGGAGTAAGTATAAGAAATGTTTAATGTGTATGTAAAAAAAACATTTTCTTGACCAACTATGTTCTATGTTTCCCAGCATTGAAGGTAAAATAAATGTGAAACTTGCTGTTGATCGCGAAACTGTTTTATACAAGACCACCCCTTAACAAATCAATAAACTTAATAAAAAATTAACTTTCCTTTATCAGAACAATAGTCACTTAGCAGCATTCCATTATAACTTACTTGACAGCGCAAAAGCAAAACATGACTTGAATTTCTATTCTAAGTAATATATGTAAAACTCCCAATTCAACAGTGCTGATCATAAAATAAATCCTAATCAAAAATACCAAAAATCAATCCTTTTCTGGTAATGCTGCTGCTTCAGCCGTTTGACATCAAATTGTTAAGTCGGGACGTCTCACGGTGCATTAAATGCATGGAGATGCCGGACAATATCCAAACTTTTTTTTTTTTTTGAATGACGATAAGAAAACTACTACTGCCACAAATTGTACACCCTAGTGCCAAACTTGTTGCAAACCGGTTGAGGTAACCGCTTTATGATTCAATTAAGTCACAGTAAAGTCACGATAACTACAGGCCGACAGTTCGTTCCCGTACAATGTTCCATCTAAGGATGCTAAGGTGGTGAATTTTGCTAATGAAAATATGTGAATTTTGAATTGACGAGAGTTTATTTTCACGCCAAATTTACAGGGTGAGTGAGAATTCCATCAGTTAATTAAATGGTCATAAACATGAGAAGCTTGTATGCATTTTAATTTTCAATGTATTTTTTGTTTGGCATATCTTAAACATTTGTCTTAATTAAGTTTTGTTCAAATCTTTCTCCCTTTGCCTTAATTGCCAGCTGCATGCGTTATTGGAAAGCGTCACAGCGGGCACACAGGATATCTTGAGGAATGTCATTTCATGGTTTCACCAAACGTTTCTTAAAACTGTTCACGGTTAGTCCTTTGGTATTCCCCAGTTGGTCCAGAAAATCAGGTGAAGAGGCAGGCAATTTTTTTGAGTCTTGTTGGAAGCAGTATGATGCATTCTTGTAGTGTTTTATGACGAAGGGAAGCAAATGGTTCTTCAAAACATTATCGATGTAATATTTACTGTTGATTTCAACACCAGGTTCAAAGAACAGCAATGAAACCTTCAAAGATTTGGAGAAACATACCCAAACCATCACCCTTGAAACATTCTTGAACCTTTGAACAGCAGGTTTATCACGAGGAATATCAGAAAGATGCAGAAAATACCCGATCGAAAAAAAATTTCGTCCAAAAACAGAATCTCATTTTCACCGTACCGCTTGAGTAGCTTTCGACATCTTTCGACCCTTGCAATCGGCTGCTTCAGTCAAGCCATGCGCCTGTTGTTTTTTTTAATGGTTTCAGTCCAAGGTCGTCTTTCAAAAAAGTCCTGCTCGTTGACTGCGATATTCCCAGTACTTTGGCTCTTTTTCGGCCAGACTTACCAGGATTACGCCGAATTCGCTCTCATTTGATGGTTTCCAGACCCCTGATAGTGTGCACAGATAAAAATAAACATTGACATTTCTGCCTTATCTAATGCAAATATAGGGAATGCTAGATTTGGCTGAAAATAATGGAATATTTCATATAAATTTTATCCATATAACGCCTGAATCTAGCCTTTTGTATGAAAGAATGCAAACATTGTTGTACGGCGCATGAAAGATTGCAAACAATTTCGTTGTTTACGCCTCCTTTGGCTTAGTATTAAACGAGGGGAAATTTTACGCGCTTGTTAAACAACATTGCGCTAGAAGGTGTCATGCGAAGAGCCGGGCTCAACAGCCGGGGTACGATTTTCACTCGATCCGGTCAGTTCGTTTGTTTTGCGGATGACATGAACATTGTCGGCAGAAGATTTGAAACAGAAATGGCAGAAATGTACACTCGCCTAAAACGCGAAGCTGCGAAAGTCGAACTGGAGGTGAATGTGTCGAAAACAAAGTACATGCTAGCAGGAGGTACCGAGCGCGACAGGGACCGCCTAGGCAGCAGTGTTACGATAGACGGGGATACATTCGAGGTGGTGGAAGAATTCATCTACCTTGGATCCTCGCTTACGGCTGACAAAAACAACAGCCGTGAAATCCGAAGACGCATCATCAGTGGAAGTCGTGCCTACTACGGGCTCTAGAAGAACTTGCGGTCAAGAAAGATTCACCCCCGCACAAAATTTACCATGTACAAAACGCTGATAAGACCGGTTGTTCTCTACGGGCACGAGACGTGGACGATGCTCGAGGAGGACCTGGAAGCACTTGGTGTTTTCGAACGCCGGGTGCTTAGGACCATCATTTGGCGGCGTACAGGAGGATGGAGTGTGGCAGCGAAGATGGAACCACGAGCTCGCTGAACTCTACGGCGAACCCAGCATTCAGAAGGTCGCGAAGGCTGGAAGGATACGGTGGGCAGGGCATGTTGCGAGAATGCCGGACAACAACCCTGCAAAAATGGTGTTCGCCTCGAATCCGGCCGGTACAAGAAGGCGTGGGGCACAGCGAGCACGATGGGCGGACCAGGTGCAACCGGATCTGGCGAGTGTGAGTCGTCAACGAGGTTGGAGAGAGGCAGCCATAGACCGAGTATATTGGCGAAATGTTGTAGATGAAGTCATATCGTAAATACGATGCATGGCTATTTAAATAAATAAATAATTAACCTGAAAAGTATTGTTTCTTTTTCTCTGCACTTGCTTTTTATACCGGCTGCCCATATTCACTTTTACGCACGTTTTTCAAGAAAAGGTATATGGACATCAATGTCTGTTCTCTGTGGTTAAATTACTCAAATAGCAATGACCTACTTTTGCTGTCATACAATTTTGCATATCAACAGGTTCAAAAATTTGATTTCCCCTAACACGGTCCTAGATAAAGGGTATCAAATGTCTTCTTCTTCTTCTTCAAAATAACTTTGCATTGTCGCCGGTGTCTGATTTTTTAATTGTGGCCCGCCCCCTATTATTGAATTTGCTTAGTTCTACGTTTCCGTGACCCCCTCCTCTCTTCGCTAGGCTATTAACGCTAGTATATATCGCGCCATACGGACCAAATTGGCCGGCGTCGGTGGTGTAGTGGTAAGCGTGACTGAAACTTGGCACCCCAGTGGGTCTGGGTTCAATCCCAGTCGACGTCGGTAGTTTTTCTGAGGCGAACAAATCTGGTCACGTCTTCCTTCGGAAGGGAAGAAAAAGCCGTTGGTCCCGGCTCATATTCATGAGTCGATAGGTAGGGTCCAGGTGGTGGAGTCGTCTTCCTGGCGTCGGGGGTTGTCACCATGTTAGGAAATAGGCCGACGGAAAATACAACAAAAATAATAATAAAAATACGAACCAAATTGATTTAGTGTACGACAGCATCTCTAAGCTGCTGGTTTGTACGAGGCATTGTCGGCCTGCCACAGTCCGCCCGATTGGGGTATGGAAGACAGAGCAATGTTGAATTACCACTACAATGATGGTAATTTCGAGCCACGACAAACCGAATGGATAGGACGCGATGCTTCTGACAACAAGACACTCAGAGGCATCTCAAGTTTCTTGCCGTCGGAAAATAGAGGCGACGACGAGTATAAAAATTACTATCTGGAGTGAATATATCACTTTATGGCGTCCAAAGTTAACCAGAAATAGTAATTAATTTCTGATGCGTAAGTCATGGCCACCGTCCTTTTCAGGTCAATCAATTAAATTTACAGTAAAAGAGTGTCGTCTTTTTGTCTGTTTGTTATTTAGTTCGTCAGTGTCACGTTTATAAGTTTAAAAATGTGTTTTACTTATCTTCAAACGAAAAATTATTCATGTAACTTTATTAACAAAACAATAAACAAAACAACTTTTTAATTCAGTGGCAAAAATAAAGTGCTCATCCGTGATATGCTTACTTCAAAACCAAGAACATTGAATTTAATATTACTATGTGAGGAAATAGGCCGACGGAAAATAAAAAAAAAATCAATCTGATTGTACCCACGTATAATCGAAACTTGTTTATAGCTATAACACGATTTTCTAACAGCTAAAGTCATTTTCTATTCTACTTAAAGGCACGTCTGAAAATAAAACTCTAAAACTTTTTTTGGCCACGAATCACTCATTGTGCGGGCGAGTCACCAGCCGGCAAAAAATAGCAACATCAACAGCTAAACATCATAGAAAATATTATTCGCTGCGACATGTCTTTCACCATTGCTGATAAATAAACGGTAAAACTTGGGCAGTGGAGGTCGGAAATCGACGAGATTTGACAACGTGTTTCGATGAGGAGGTAAAATTGGATTTAAATCGCATGCCAGCTTTTCGATTATCGGAAAAATGATTCTCCATTCGTGAGAGGAAACCGAGCTTTCCGTTTACATGCACGGACTGTCGTGTGTCGATGACGCTGCCTGGTGGCGCCTTGTTGTGTGTCAGCATGAGATAAATTCTACAGAATCGGATTACTCCTCCTAGGGTGGCTTTAGCTGCCGCTTGACTGAGGATTCGGATAAATTGGGAAATTTTGAGCACTTGATCTGTGCCCTTGATTCGAACAGGGATTTGAGGTTTGCATTGAAAAGGGGTCCATTCCTTATTCAGAAAGTGAGGCCACATATCAACCCCATGCTGGGTTCGATTTACGGTCTTAGGAATTTTCGCGAAGGAAAATTTGTCGACTCCCTGGCCCATACCCATGCAAAAATGTTACCTGGCCGTGAAAGCTCTCAATTAATAACAGTGGAAGTGCATTTAGATTATTATGATACGTAGCGGGCAAGAAATAAGCTTATTGTGAGAGCGAGGTAATGTGTCCAACTAAAAAAAAACGAAAATTTACCCCCTCTTCACGAAAATATGAAGGACCACTAACCGTTATCAAGACTAAAAAGAACTAAAGACAAATGTGGTTTCAACAAACTTAAAACTCTTTCCGTTGGAGAAGGTCTAGTATGCCACCTTTTAGCGAGAAGTAGCAATGATTATGCTCCTCACGACTCCACCAACCGTGATCCTTTACCTTAATCCACTTACGCTTCGTAAAAGGATCCCACATAGAGGGAAGAAAGTGTCGTCGTCGTCGTCGTCGTCGTCGGTTATCGCAATGGGGACAGCATAAAGAAAAGAAGCATTAGCATAACCACTCCGCTGCTATTCGTCGTATCGCAGAACACACGTGATGACGATCGTTCTGGAGTGGCGGTGGAAGCGGTGACAGGTATCTCCCATAAACCATAAACGACGAAGAAGGCGACGACGACGATGACGACGCGTGTGGTGGATTCTCACATCCAGCAAATAATAACAATAATGGTGAAGTTATGAAAATTGTTTACATTTAAAGAGCAACGTTTTATCCAAGTCTCATGTGAAAACCGGAGGAACAATCGCAATTTATAATAATAATCTTCTTTCGGTTTCTGCAACCGCAACGATTTGTGTCTCTTTCGGGGAACATACCGAGGGAGAAGCAGAACAGTCGCATTCCAACTTCCAGCGCTGGACCGATGGGACTGGCTTGGCCGGGCGACGCGGCGGCAGCGGAGAGATGCTCTTTGATTGCAGGAAACGTTTTTCGCTACTGCATACATAAAGTGGTATTTGGAGCAGGGCAAATGTGTGAATAAAAGTCATTGTATTTATGGTAAATTATTTTCACATAGTACAGAGTTGTGGCAGTGGCAAGAGCGGCTATTATTTTTTCCAAGACCAACTTCGTCTGGACACTTTTTCTTCGGTCCTGGATGACGATGCTTAGCCAACATGTTGGCATTCTTTAGGCTTGATTCTGGTTCTGGTGCAGTCAACTCGGCGCGGTGCAACATCACAAGGGCAAAAACCCGAAACGACCCGCCTGCCTCCTGCTTAATTGGAGTGGTTCGTAATTATGTTTGCGTTACCATGGGGTTCGCTTATGCGGCATTCTCGCGCTGGTTTTCGGTAGGCGTGGGAGGGGATGGGGAGATGTCGGGGAAACCCCAAACGTACACGGGAAGTAAGTGATTATGCATTAAAAGATTAGGTGACAATTGTGGGAAAACGTTTCGCTGGGTATTGCTGGGCTCGGAGTACGCACCGGTATGCATTTGAACTGGTGCAGGTATATTGAAAGTAGGTTAATTAATATGGTCGCAATGTGGATAATGTGAAAGTATGTAACTGGGGTTGGCGGGGATCACTGCGTTAAACATTTGGACGACTCCTCTCGATTCCTATTCAAAATGTATGCGCTAGTCTCTCTTTGATGTCATTTTTAATTTGCGAAGATTTCGTCAATGTTCCTCAAGAGCTTTCTTAATGTATTTAGTAAGCATATAGGCCTGACAACCTCGGAAAAAAGACAAAAATCTCCCATCTGAACGGCTGAACAAGCTATCTGAGTTATCTGCAATTATGCCACATGTCAGTAAAGGTGTAGAACGCCGTTGAATGTTCTATCCAAATCGGCGCTTGCATTATCTTATACCAAGTTTTTCGTCACGCATTAGTGAAACTTCGGAGATGTCACACTCTTATGAAAATTCTTACTTCGAGCATGATCAATCAGATGCAAGAATTGCACATTTTCTCTTGTTTGGAAATCCGCATGGTGGGCTAAGATCATTGGGTCGTTTATCGGAAAATGTGCCTCTTCCACGACCTTTAGGTTATCTGAGAGATGTTTGAACTCATACATATCGTGACCATGATGCTGGATAAAGATGACAATGAGGATTGGTATAAGTGTTCTTCAAGAGCTTAATAAACTCAGTCTGATTCCAATCTGTTCCATTCATGACAACTAACACAGAAGACGTATTGTTCCTTGTAATTTAGTGGTGGCACGGGAAACACTTCGCCTTGGTTGCAACAGTCTTTAAAAAAAATTCAAACGAAGTTTTTCGTCATCAACTTTTACTTTCATGTTCTAAAGGGTGTTCCGATCAAAATTTGGTCAAACAGTAATGTGTGTGAGTGGATCAAAAATTTTATTAATAAGTCAAATTCTTTTTCTATTTCAAGTTCAGTTAATACAGAATACAAAAGAGAAAATTCAGCTAAGCTTCCTTTTCACCGAATGCGAATTGCCGGGTCTTTCATTTAACGCCTGCCACAACAACTTCTTGCTACTGTCTCCTTGTCCACTTTATTCACCGCAGAACGCCAAATTGCCTTGAACTATTTCTCGCTCACAACAGCTTTTTGAGTCTTCTTATGGTTCCGATGGCTCAATATTGTTCGATTGGGTGGAGCTCTGGCGTGTTGGGAGGGTTCTTGACCTTGGGCACCACTTGAACGTTGTGGGCAGCATACCACTCCATGGGCTTTTTTCCGTAATGACAAGATGCCAAATCCGGCCAAAATAGAACGGATCAATTGTGTCGCTTCAGGAAAGGCAGTTGCTCCTCAAGCCACAGGTACAGATGACCTGCCTTGATGGTGCAACAAGGATACGAGTTTTAGTGGGATCAGAATCAGACTTTTCTCAAAGTAGACCCCGACCATACTCTGTCACAATGCACAATGACTAAGTGCAGGCCTCTATGTTGCGTTAGTCCATAAGGATTTGGATCTATATTACATTAGATCCATAAGGATTTCGGTCTACGATCTACAATACTTGTTTCATTATAGACCTTTGGACCTCCAAGAATTCATATCGTATCGATAAATTATCAAACAATGGCGATTTATGCATGTAGATATGAACCAGAGTGTTCTAGGATACTCTAGAACATCTATTGATGAAACCATTCCATTCCATTCGAATTTCAATTAGATTTAGAAAATATTTTGGTTATTTTAATACCATATTTCGCTTTAAATCAGACAATGTTTTGGTTTGATTTTACTTCTCAAACACCCAGAAAAGCTACCTTCATTGATGCGTTTCATACAAATATAGTAATTTTAAAAACGAATTTTCAAAAATAATCGCAAGGTTCATGTAGGACCGCGTTGGTTTATAGTAGTAATCCTCAGATGTAGGGTTCAGGAATGGTTCGGATCACTATTAGAGAACTCGGGAATCGGTTTAATTACAGTTTTTATTGCACATTAATTCACCGTCCAAATTACACACCCGCACGGTCTGCACGCTCTCCGTCTTCCCCCCCCCCACCGGGTTGCCAACACTTCATGCTTTCTTTGAAAAGTACACAGTATATTTGTTGTCTCGACGAGGGGTCCGACCCTACAACCCCCTTTAACTTTAAACTAATACGGCAGAAAATCCTGGAATCTAACAGGCTCTCTACGTTCACGGCGCGTCTGGTGCCTTGGAATATGCCGCTCTTTGTTCCCAACCCCCTCGACTAACGGTTCAGGTAAATCTTGGACATCCACTGGTTCCTCTGTATCCTGCTGTTGGTTTGACACTTCTTCGCTTGGTGATCGTGGGTTTGGCTTCTTCTCAGTCACTAAAGAATCTTCTGGCAGTTTCTTGAGATGCGCTATATTGCGACGGCATTCTTTGCCAGTGCTTATCGAACGCAATGTCGCATCAGCTCCTTTCAGTCGAATAACCGTATGCTCTTCTGGCGAATAATTAGTACTGAGTTTGGAATCCTTCCGAAATCTCTTAATTACCACTTTCGTACCAATCTCAATATCACTTTGCTGGGCACGTCGTTTTCTATCTGCGTAGTCTCTACCCTTCTCCTTTTGCAAACGGTCGTGATCCCTAGTCTCTTCATCGATGTGAACGTCACGAGGTACTTGCGGAAGTTTGCTGCGCATTCGCCTTCCAAACATCAAATCAAACGGAGATCGTCCAGTGGTGGGATGAGGAGTGGAGTGATAAGATAAGATGTACTGATCAAGAGCTCTTCTCCAATCTTGACCAACTTCCTGGGCAATTTTCAACCGTTTCAAGATTGATCGGTTCTGCCTCTCCACCTCCCCATTTTGCTGTGGCCAATACGGTATAGTGTTGACCAACCTAACACCAATTTCTTCACAGAAACTTTGGAGTTCTTCGCAATTCAGTTGTGGTCCATTATCAGCACGCAATGTTATTGGTACACCGTATCGGCAGAACATCTTGGAAAGCTGTAAAATGGTATCTTTAGCAGTAGTGTGAGTCATTTCGCAGACCTCAATGAAACGGCTATAATAATCTACGGCAACAAAAAGTGTTTGACCTTCAGGCAGTGGACCCAAAAAGTCCACAGCAATGTCTTCCCAAGGTCCGTACGGTAAGTCCTTCCGAATCATCGGCTGCGGTGGATCGGGTGCCGACACCAGAATGCATGATCGGCAGCTTTTGACAACATGCTCTACATCACTGTCCATTTTAGGCCACCACACTGCACTACGCAAATGAGCTTTCATCATGCGCATTCCAATGTGCCCTTCGTGAGCAACACGCAGCACACGATTACGTAGAGTCGATGGTATTACTATCCTGTCTGATCTTAATAGCACGTCATCACACCTGCACAGTTCGTTCGCCACTATGCGAAAAGATAATGGCAATTCGTCAGGTTTGTCCTGTTCAAGATATTCGAGAACCTCTCGTATTTCTGGGTCTAGTTGGGAGGCCTTTACGATCTCTGTCCAATTCAGGGCCGCCGTTGTAGCTGCATGCATAGCAACTTGCTGGATTGTTAGTTCCTCCGAAGGATCAAACGGAACTGCGGTAAGTGTTCCAAGTCGTGATAAAACATCTGCAGTGTTTTTCTCGCCAGGTATGTAAATAACCTTGTAATCGAACGATTGTATTCTAAGAACCCATCGTTCAATTCTAGCGCATGGTCTTGATCGAGTAGTGAAGAGATACTGTAAAGCCTTACAGTCCGTCAGTATGTCAAACTCATTCCCGTAGAGATAGGTGTAAAATCGCTCAACGGCCCATACTATTGCCAGCGCCTCCTTCTCGGTTTGGCAATACTTCTTCTCCGTTTCTGTGAGCGATTTAGAAGCACCACTTACGATTCTACTACGTCCCGATTCATCAGTCTGCAGGAGCAGCGCTCCTAGTCCGGTTGGGCTGGCGTCAGTCATAACCGCGGTACGATCTTCGATTTTGAAAAATCCTAACGATTTAACATTTGCCATTGCGGTTTTGATTTGCTCAAAAGATCGTTCGTGATCATCGTTCCAAATAAAAGTACAACCTGTCCTGGTAAGTGCCCGCAACGGTTCATCGAGAATCGCCAAATTGGGGATAAATTTGCTTAAATAGTTGGCAAGGCCTAAAAAGCTTCTAACCTCAGACTCATTTACAGGCCGACGAAAAGAAAGGATAGCCTCAATTTTTGAATTCGATGGAAGTATGCCGCCCGCAGAAATCTGATGACCAATGAATTCAATCTTCTGCGCGCGAAATACGCACTTTCCCCAGTTTAGTAGAACTGACCTGTTTTTGAAACGTTTAAGTACTTCACTCAATCGCTTATCGTGCTCCTCCAAATCTTTTCCCTCAACTACTACGTCATCCAGGTACCAATGTGTACCTTTACACCCAATGAGTACCTGGTCCATGACCTTTTGAAATATCTCGGGTGCAGTGACTAAACCAAAAGGAAGTCGCTTAAAACGAAAAAGTCCTTTGTTCGTAATGAACGTTGTAACATCCCTTGATTCTGGAGCTAATTCAACCTAACAAAAACACATAATGTCTAGTTGACAAACCGTTTGAGTTGTTTATTATGAATCATTATCAAATTACCTGCAAAAACGCGTCCTTAATATCGAGCTTACTCCAAATTGTGCCTTTTCCCAGCCTGGCCAGATACTCGTCGACAACGGGCATAGGATGACGTTCCCGCAGAACAGCCTGGTTTACACGTCGAAGATCTAGGCAAATTCTCGGTTCTCCATCTTTCTTCCCGACCACAACCAAAGGGGAAACCCAGGTAGCGGGACCGGTCTTGACTTCAATTATATCCGTCGCTAGCAGTCTCTCCAATTTCTTGTCCACCGCCGCCTCGAGTGGAATCGGAACACGTCTGACAGGTTGGAATACGGGTTTGATATCTGGATCGGTATGGATTTGCACCTGGACATCCTTGATCTTCGGAAACGGTTCAGTTGGCGAAGAAATATGGCTGATGTCTAATCCAACGCGCAGAATCCCCAATTCTTTGGATGTTTCATCTCCCAAAATACTCCGTTGACCACCAGCAACAACGTAGAATTTAGCTTGAACGATTTTCTGTCCAACTTTCACATATGCTGTAAATGATCCTAGAATTGTCAGCGGTTTGTCGTTCGCATAACCTTTCAGAATCCTATCGCTTCCTTTTACGCATTGCTGAACAACAATTTTCTCTTGCTTAAGGTATTCCCACGTGCTGTCAGGGATCAGATTGACATCAGAGCCAGAGTCCACAAGTAAATCGAGTCGAACACCACCTACTTCACACGGAATCACATTACAGTTGTTACCGGCATGGAACGTATAATAAGATTTCGCGGATGAATCAGCAGGAACATCTTCGGGAACGCGAACGGTTTCCTCCACGGTGCGTACCTTCTTTGTTGTCACCGGCTGCTTATTGAACTTGCGTGATCGGCAACATGATTCAAAATGACCCACATTCTTACAAGAGTGGCATACTTTTCCCCTAGCCGGACACGTTTCGCTAGTTGAAATGTGATCACGTCGAGCACAATTGTAGCATTTAACTCCATCCCTTGCAACGAATTTACGCTTGGCTCCAGTCGATGGCTGATAACTCTTCTTAGGAAATGAAACTTGTTCTCTGCCAACCCTGAAAGCCTGCTGTTCCGGTTCCACCGATTTATGTCTTCCTCCAAACCCTTTCACTTGATGGTCAATCCCTTCTAAAGTGATGCCCAAAGACTCAATTTCCGCCAGCGACCTATCCTGCTGCAATATTCTCCGCCGAAGTTCTTGAGATTGGCACCCCTCAATGACCGTGTCGATCAGGAAAATCTCCGTCAATACATCCTTCACATCTCCTGGGTACTTGTCAGATCCACAGTCGGACACCTGTTGCCGCAAGCGCAGAATGAAGTCAGCGAAACGTTCCCCTTCTTTCTGTTTAATCTGACGTAATTTGTAGCGTTCTAGACAATCCTGGCGATATGGCTGAAAGAACGCATCCAGAGCATTTATCGCCACATCGTACCACTGGTTTTCAAGTGACACTAACGGGAAGTTCTCTCGGTCTAGTAGGTTCTGGAACACATGTTGAAGTTGCGGACCACCCAAGTGCAACAGCTTTGCCCTTCGTTGTTTTTGATCGTAAATTCCGTATGCATCGAAGTAGCACTCCAATGCACCCTTCCACGATTTCCATTCTTTGAACAATTTCTGCTTCTCGATCTCAACACAGCGAAATTGCGGGAGTGGACGAGCGTCTTCCCATCTGAAATAAACCGTAAACACAATCCCAAACTAAAAATAAAACAACCTTCCGTCGATGATTTATTTATTGCAAACACAAGCACCCGGTAGCTGTTTTTGCTACCCTCCTGTATCAAAAACAAGTACGCACAATTTTCATTCATTATCACATTGCACTTCTATGCACCCGTGAATGATCATTCACCTCCTGTTCCACGAACAGGTACGACCCAGTACCCGAAGAAAAACATTGCCTTTCTCCCGTCTTGTTCTACCAACAAGCACGTACGCTGCGGCACACGGGGGTTTAAACAAAAATCCAGTTTCCCACTCCGTTCCAGCAAACAGGTACGTCCAAATATACAATCATACTGCAGCATTGTCGATAGTTATTGCGAGTAAATACACCCCGAATAGATCCTTTTTCGATCACCACTCTCAGCTCTCCATCATCAATCATCATCAGTGACCGTTTGACTCAACTCAGTCCACTAATACAATCAAATCACGTATTGCACACAGCGAGCCGTCGGCTCGGAGGTATCTGTGCAAAATTTCGATCAATGGCCGCTTTTCAGCAAAAACTGAAGCTCGATTTCCACCTCAGTTTTTCGATCGATTTTGGATAAACAGGCACTTCTCACTGTGAATTTGCAAGTTTGCCGCCGACTCATAGGAGTCAGGAATTTTTCACGACCACGGTTGGAGAACTCTTTGGAATCGGTTTAATTACAGTCTTTATTACACATTAATTCACCGTCCAAATTACACACCCGCACGGTCTGCACGTTCTCCGTCTTCCCTCCCCTACTCAAGATGTCAATACTCATGATCCCTTTGAAAAGTGGGGGTTATATATTTGTCATCTCATGAGGTGGTCCGACCCTACAACGAATTAGCCCATATGTCCGAAGACGTGAAAGAGCGAGTTCTGGAAGAAATAAAACAATCTCCTTTATTCGCAATTCAACTCGATGAATCCACGGACGTCAGTTCCTGTGCGCAACTGTTGGTGTTTGTGAGGTACGTATGCTCTGCTGGCGATTTAAAGGAGTTTCTTTTCTGTTGTGACTTGAAAACTACTACCAAAAGTGATAATATCATGGCTAAAATCAAGGCGTTTTTTGAATCTGGTGACTTGCAGTGGAAAAAACTTTGTGGGGTTTGCACCAATGGAGCTCCTGCAATGCTTGGCAAGAAATTTGGATTTCAGAAGAAGGTCAAGGAGCTTGCCCCACATGCCGCAGGTGTCCATTGCATGATCCATCTATATGCTCTTGCTAGCAAGATGTTGCCGGAAGGGTTGTTGAAAGTACTGGAATTGGTCATAAAGATTGTTAACTATAATAAGTCTGGAGCCCTGAATTCACGTTTATTCAAGGAACTCTGCAGGGAAATGAACTCAGATCACGAGGTTCTTCTTTTCTACCGTACGCTGGTTGTCGAAGGGTAGTGTACTCAACCGTGTTTTCGATTTGAAGGATGAGATCCAAACGTTTTTGAAAGCTCAAGGGAAAAATGATTTCCTTGCACATTTTAATAAAGGAGACTTTCAGAAGCGTCTCGCTTACTTAGCTGATGTTTTTGAGCATCTGAATTTGCTAAATTTGAAACTTGAAGGCAAACAATCCAATCTTGTTCACTTCCAAAATCATCTTCATGCGGAAAAACTAACAAATTGGCGCCGAAAAGTTAAGATGGGAAATGTCGCCATGTTTGATCGTCTGTGCAATATGACCGATAAAGGAGCATGCGAGCTGACTTCGGCTCTCCAAGCAGAAATTATTGCACATTTGGATTCACTGGAGCAGCAATTTGAGAAGTATTTCCCCGAGTTGAAGCAAGAAGTAGCTGCTTTAGTATGCAAATCGTTTTCATCTTCATTGGATGTGGCTAGCCTTCCAGATGAGATACAGGATGAATACTTGGACCTGAAAAACGATTCTTCGTCTCGCGATTTGTTTCATGAAAAGGAACTGAGCCAGTTCTGGTGTGCTATGTATGGCTCGTACCGCAAAGTTTCCATGGAGGCATTGAAGATCCTAATCCCATTCGTGTCAACATACCTTTGGGAAAGCGGATTTTCAACTCTACTTCAAATCAAAACGAAG
Source organism: Aedes koreicus (assembly GCA_024533555.2). NCBI lineage: Eukaryota > Metazoa > Arthropoda > Insecta > Diptera > Culicidae > Aedes > Aedes koreicus. Next base: position 541,558 of record JAHHFK020004985.1, read on the forward strand.
ACAAGAAACAGAATGAACGTTGAAGATGACATGAGATTGGCGTTGTCTCAAACACAGCCCCAAATTGCAAATCTAGTGTCCCAAATCCAGGCGCAGCAATCACACTGAGAGTGTTTTTCCCTGGTTATAACATAAAATGTCGTAATAAATCAAAAAGATCGTAAATTGATGCATTTCTTTATTTTCTATAGCAACATAATCACATTAGTTTTCCAAAGGGGGTCTCGGGGCCATTACTGATTCAAAAAGGGGGTCACGAGCCCAAAAAGGTTGGGAACCACTGGTCTAAAGCATTGTTCAATCGATCCAGAGTGTACTGAATTCATTTTTTTCAGAGCCAGAACAGAATCTCAAACACGGAATTAGGAAATCATAAATTTGGCGATGTTCTTTATCCGTGGTTCTTCTTCTTTTCTTCTTCTTCTTTCGGGGTACAAACTCACTGCGACCATTTATTGACCTATTGTGGTAAGACCCATTTGTTGTGCGCAGGTCATTTCTACACCCACCAGTATTTAGGACTGGAGGTTGATTTTAGGTCTGCGTTATACCCCAGTCCGGAATAGCATCTATAATGAATGCTACTACCTTCTAGAGATTTATATTCCACTAGATATCTCGAATCTTCTTTAGCTTCATAAGGAAGTGTCGCGATGGGCAGTGGCCGGTTAATTAGCCTACATACACACTTAATTCGCGCTTGCTAAGTTTCAGCAGAATCTTTTTGACTGGTTTATTCCAGTTGCAGTGTGCCAATTTGCTCCTACAGTCAGTTTCTCCCAGTTTCTAAGATCCATCGATAATGCACTTGAGGATACTCCACAGAAAGTTTCTGGTCCAAAGAAGGTGCCCAGAGACCCCTCCCAAGCAAGTTGGTCAGCAACTTCGTTGCCTGCAATGTTACTATTACCTTGGGTACCAGGTCGTGTTGGGTTGACCCTATTCTTTGAGGCCAATTCTGTTAGTAATTCAATGCATTCCCACACATGCTTGGAATAGCACATACACATACAGATATTGGCCTGTCTGTATTTCCTTTTAAGACAGATGGCAGCGCATTCTAAGATTGCTTGAATTTCGGCTTGAAATACCGTAGGCCACTTACCCATTGGTATGACGAGTTTAGTCCTGGGTCCACACACTCCAGCCCTAGTTCTATCACCCATTTTAGAACCGTCTGTGTAAAATACAATAGATCCTAGTGAAACTGTTGGCCCACCAGATTCCCACGTGTTCCGATCACTGATCGTTACTTTGTATGGTATATATAAGATGGGTTTTTGTTGCATCCAGTCTTCTTTTTGTGTCACCAACGGATTTATGTTGACATTTTCTTTTATTATTTGTAAATGTCCTGTTAGGTCACCCTCAAAAATCCTTTTGTACCTTTTAAGTTTTAGAGCACTTTTTACTGCCTCTACATGTACAAATTTATACAAGGGTAACAGATGCATTATGGCATCCAGAGTGATAGTGGGAGTCCTTCGAATAGCTCCAGTTATCGATAGAGTTGCTAAACGTTGCAGTTTAGCCAACTCTCGTTGAGTTGAGTTTATTTTGGTTCCGGGCCACCAGACTAGAAAAGCATACGATATCTAGGGCCTTATGCCTACCAGATAAATCCAACGGATTATTCTAGGCCTCAATCCCCATTTCTTCCCAATCGCTATCCGACAGACCCAGAAGAGCAGCAGTTGCTTTGTTTACAACATGCTCTAAGTGTTTATTCCAATTCAATTTCCGATATAGTATGACTCCTAGATATTTAACTTGAGAGGAGAAAGTCAACTGTACCCCATCTAAAGACGGTGCCCTTATGTTGATAAGTCTTTTTCTTGTAAAAATAACACGAACCAAGCAAGAGTGTAGTTTAATGCTGATTGCATTCTGTTTGATAACGTTGCATCATGCTTCCTCCGTATTTTTATTACGATGTCATCAGCGTAGCCTATGGCTTCATAGCCCATTGCCACCAAGTTATTCAGCAGATCATCAACAATTAAAGACCACAAAAGTGGCGAGAGCACACCTCCTTGCGGACAGCTTTTTGATGTAATTACTTCAACTGTTGATTCGCCGAATCTAGAGACAATGCAGCGATGCGTCAGCATAGCAGTGATCCAGTCTACGATGGAGCCATGAAAGCCCCGTGCATTCATAGCTGAACTGAATGAAGCATGTGAAGCATTATCAAAAGCACCTTCAATGTCAAGGAATGCACAAAAGGCCACTTTCCTGTGTTCGATGCTTTTTTCAATTTTTTGTGTCAACGTGTGCAGACTTGCCTTTTGAATAGGCAAATTGTAACTTGTTCAGCTCGTGAATTTTCGAAGGAATTGATTGCCCAGTCCACCATCGTTGCTGAGAAAATTTTGCGGGACTTTTCGAGTGCATCACACCTGTTCATAGTTCGTCCAGGATTCACCCTGAACTGTCCCATTTAATTTCCATTAGAAGCAATTAAGCCTCGGAAGCGACTTTCCATCATTCCTTCCAAAGGCTTCTGAAGGACCTGTTGTACTTTAAACTTATCCGTGGTTAAGATTTTGATAACAAAAATGCTTACCTTACTTTACCAATCAGACTAAGGTCGGTGTGGCCTCTGCTGTACACAGAAGTTGTTTCCATTGTGATCGGTCCATGGCTGTACCTCGCCAGCCTCGCTGTCTGCGGAGGGTCCACAGGTCGCCTTCTACTTGATCAATCCACCTTGCTCGTTGCGCGCCTCTTCTTCTTGTACCTGTCGGTTCGTTTTCGAGAACCATTTTCGCAGGGCTGTCGTCCGACATTCTTACGACATGCCCAGCCCATCGTAGTCGACCGATTTTTGCGATGTGTACGATGGGAGGTTCTCCCAGCAACTGGTGCAATTCGTGGTTCATTCGCCTCCTCCACGTTTCGTCTTCCATCTGCACTCCACCGTAGATCGTACGCAGCACCTTCCGTCCAAAGACTCCGAGGGCGCGTTGGTCCTCCACTAGCAATGTCCATGTTTCGTGGCCGTAGAGAACTACCGGTCTAATTAATGTCTTGTAGATGGTCAACTTTGTGGTTCGGCGAACCTTGTTCGATCTTAGCGTCCTTCGGAGTCCAAAGTAGGCACGATTGGCAGCCATAATGCGTCTTTGTATTTCTCTGCTGGTGTCGCTATCGGCGGTCACCAATGAGCCCAGATACACGAATTTGTCTACTACCTCAATTTCATCACCGTCGATCTGAACTTGTGCTAGGAGGCTAACATTGTCTTCTCGTGAGCCTCTTCCCGCCATGTATTTTGTTTTTAACGCATTAATCACAAGCCCAATCCTACCAATCCTCCTATCAAGCTTCAGCCTTAAGTCTGATGTACGTTTCCGCCATCGTCTCAAAGTTACGTGCTACGATATCAACGTCGTCGGCGAAGCCAAATAGTTGGACAGACTTCCTGAAGATCGTGCCACTCGTGTCTATCCCAGATCTTCGAATCACACCCTCCAATGCAATGTTGAACAACAAACACGACAATCCATCACCTTGCCGTAACCCTCTCCAAGATTCGAAGGGACTCGAGAGCGTCTCTGATACTCGGACGTTACACATCACTCGATTCATCGTTGCTTTGATCAACCGCGTCAGTTTTTCCGGAAATCCATATTCGTGCATGATTTGCCATAGCTGGTCTCGATCGATTGTATCAAAACAAAAATGCACGAAAACAATAATCAGGAACACAATCGATTCGGTTTACTTTTATTTTACATGATTTTCACTGAAAAAAACATAGCAAGCTTTTTTCACGTCCATAACAACGCAGCTAAGCCTGAGCAAAAAAAAATGGCAGTTCATGACAAGAATTTTTATTTTATTTTTTTAATTCGTGCGCGTGTGACTAGACCTTAAAATAGTGATTGAATATGGCTATGTTCTATAACATTTGTGGTAATCAGTGATGAAATAATCAATAAGGATTTCAAAATATTCCTCATTTTATTTTGAAAGCAAGGTATTAGGCGCTGCGGGAAATTAGGGCAGGTCACTGTCCTACTTCTGAAAAATTTCCCTACTGACGAGCAACATAGTAATGTTCGACATGCTTGTGTGTAAGCTATGCCAATTTCATCAAAGTTTTATTCAATCTTAGCACATTGAATTGATCAAAAATTAATGACACACAATGGAGATTTTTAATCAGAAAGCACCATATAATTGCCATATTTTGGCGAAAAATCAGTAGAAAATGTTGTGTTTTAAATGTTTATTAGGAAACAACAAACCCATCAACTTTAATCAAATTCTAAGTGTTGAAAATCTGGAGTTTTAAATTGATCAAAACATTGGGTGACATTTTGAGTACTATCAACATGTTTTCCTTGTAACTTTTGTTATCCTGGCAACTTTATAACATGCAGCTAAGTTTATCCCCGCTAACAATTGTACAAAATCAATCAATGGACCGGCACCGGTCGTGTTGTGATGAACTTTACTGCCACTTGGCACCCCATTTGGTTTGGGTTAAAATCCAGTTGAAGTCGGTGAGATTTTCTTAAGGTGAAAAAATCTCTGGTCCCATCTTCCATGGAAAGGAAGTAAAGCAGTGGAGGTGCTTCCTTCCAGTGTTGAACCAGCCGAAGGCTGAAAACCACCTAAACAAAGATGTAAGAAGATGAACCAGGTCAATTAATATGAATGTATTTCAGAAGTAACGACTCTACTGAACTTTCAAGGAGATAACATATTTATCTTCTTCAGAGACGTGCAAACTACCGAACTTCTGCAAACAAATTTCAATGGATGTTCCATTACTAATTTCGGCCTAGGAGCTGGCTGACATGATCGACGTCACTGCATCTGACCAGCATCAATCCGTCCTGACCTGTAGTCACTTCCAAGCGGTCAAAAAGTCAAGCACTCCACAGCAACCACTGGCAGAAAGTTTCAAGCTCCTAGCTACTCGACATTTGCCACATTGCACAGTACGTTGAAAGAAGTGACTGAACTGCTGCGCGGCAAAAACGAGTGTACTTGAATTTTTAATTGGGAAAATTTTTACAAGGAGCTTTTCTCCCGCTCGACTCAACTTGTCATTCGCCTTGGGCGTAGTGCGAATGGTTACAAAAAAAAAGAAACTATTTTCTGTACATTGCCGATCTTGGCTTTCGAAACGTTATTTATTAAACTTTTCTGCTCTACTCTGCTCTGAACAGCAAAGTTTCAATCGTCTTTGGTGGCAGTGCTTTTTTCATCCGCTCGTCTCCTTCCACGAAAGTCAAATTTATTCAACAAGAAAAAAATGTTAGTGCGCTGTTAGTGAAAGCATGACATCGATTTCATTTTTTTTTTCACTGAGGCAGTGCGAAGTGAAAAAAAAAATATGGGGAAAAAGTTTCCATCATATTTTTTTCCGCTCATCACCCAAGACTCCCAGCCTGCAGGAACGGATAAAAATGGCAAAAGAAAGCTTGACTTTCCACCCCGGAGGGTTCCACATTTTTTTTTCACTCTCGAGTCACTTACCTGCCCCTCCGAAGAGTCGGTGGATTGGATGCACTCTGCAGCAGCTCATCTCGAATTCCGTCCAGTTCTGAGTACCGGGATGAACCGCACTAAGCCCAAGGTATGGAACCCAGGAAGGGTGAGCTTTTCCTTTTTGTTTGAGCTGATCCCTTGAGCAAAAGTCAACTCATCGAATGTTCAAGTGGAAAATTATACAGCGCACAAAGTTTGAAAGGTGTGGCAAACGGTAGAACGTGGTGGCGAAGGGTAGAGTGAAAAGTTGGGAGTTGTTACAAGAAAGTGCCGGTTGGATAGTTTTGCAAGTTTTCTTCGAGAATATTTTTTTTTCTTATTGAAAAATCCATTATTGAAGCAATGGAATTTTGTTAGGAGAAGAAAAAAACACAAATTACAGCCTCTTAGAAAAACGACATTTATTGACAGTAGAAAGGACAGGAATGGGCGAAAATGAAATTGAAATCCCGAATCTGACCGGCACGACCGCAATGAAAACAATAATGGTTCCTCTGAGCAACGTGGCTTCTTTCTCGTATGAACCTTTTTGGGGTTTTTTTTTTAATAAATTGTGAAATTAATTTTTACTCTTCATCTGCTCATATTTTCATAGGATTCTGCGAAAACTTTCCAACGAAGAGCTTTCATTGTGCAGGATTTTGCTCCAGGTCAAAACGGGTGGAGATGATTTTGATTATTGCTACCCGGATTGCTGCGATCACATAGCTTCGGATCTTTTTTTTATTGAACGGATGTTTACACAGGCAAATTGATTTTTTTAAACAAGGATCATCGATGGAAGCATGGATCGCCTGTGGTAATTTTTTAATTTCAAACGCCAAACGGATGATGGTTTTGATAGCAAAAAAAAACTACAACAAATCAGTTCGTGCAATTTATTCATCATATTTTTACATGGATCAACAGCAATTCCGTTATTTCGGAGCGCTTCGACAATGTTTCGACACAATTATCGACCGGCTTTCATTTTGTGCAACTTATCGTGTTATGAAACAGTATCCACCAATAATCATCAGCAGCAGTTTCTTCCTCCAAAAGCCTAAAGCTGAACCAAGGGATTCAATTTTTCGTTGCCAAATTGTTGGGTTGAGAAGGAGTTCCGTCGCAGACGACAACGACCGACGCATTTGTGGTGATCATATTTGTTTCACTTGATTCTGGATTTTTATTATAAGGACTGTGCATTTTTTAACAGATACATTGTTTTGCAGATGTTTTATTTATTAGTAATCAAATTCAAAAACGGTTTTATGTGTGATAATCACAGTTGTCTCTGTGTTACGGAATGAAATATAATTTTCATCAAAATGCTGCCATACATGAAACTGATGCACTTTTTGACGAATACCCTTCATTAGCCTTTCCAGGGCTACAAATGGTGAGTTGACAACTTCGAAGGAGGGTGCGACCGACCTCTCGTCCTCACAAGTTCCTACCCCACGCCTCCACGAGTCATATGATCACAAAAAACTGCCAGCTGAAACATGGAGACGCTGGTTGGCGTAGCCTGGGCAATGCTGTCATTTTGACAATAGCGAAGGGTGGGGTTGTGGGACTGAAGATTGTGTACCTATAAATCAAGTTGTTAATCCATACCTGATAATATCATATTATTTTCCATCTCATTTAATTAATAACTTCAGCATGCTTTGGAATCTTTGCATTTCAAAACCATTTGGAGCAAAATGACAAGCATTAAAGGCTTGTTATGATTTTCAGGATTTCAGTATTACATTTATTTTAATTTTCACTACAGAACTTCAACTAATCTATATATATAAAAATGGATTTCTGTCTGTCTGTCTGACCCTAATAGGCTCGGAGACTACTGAACCGATCGGCGTAGAAATTTGTATGCAGGGGTTTTTGGGGCCGGGAAAGGTTCTTAAGATAGTAAGAGACCCCTCCCTCTTCTGAAAGGGGGGGGGGGGGGCTCCCATACAAATGAAACACATATTTCTGCATAACTCGAGAACTGATCAAGCAAAGGAATCCAAATTTAGCATGCGGAAGTTTTTGGAGGCAAAAAATGTTTATATGGTAGTTTGAGACCCCTCCCCTCTCTAGAAAGGGAGGCTCCCATACAAATGAAACAGAAGTTTCTGCATATCTCAAGAACTAATCAAGCAAATGGAACCAAATTTGGCATTTGGGGTTTTCTGGTGGCAAAATATGTTTCTATGGCGGTTTGAGACGGCAAACGTACTTTTGCATATAAAAAGTAATAAACGATCCATAAAAAATTGAAAATCGTGCCACGAAAAACGCATTTTTTCCCCATAAGACTCTGGTGAATATCCATAAAAAAATTGAAATGATCCATAAAATACAGCAATGTGATCCATACTTTATGTAAGTTTTAGCAATAAAATGTCAAAAATGTACCGTTTTATATCTAGGCTATGATCCATAAAGTTGTACCGATTACCCATAAACATATTGCAAATTATCCATAAAAGGTTCAATAACTTTCCTTAAACTTGTAAAATTGATCCATAGAATGTAACCTTTGTGCAATAAAATATATTCGCGTGTTCCATAAATGATTTGAAATTTTCCATAAATAAATTGCCAATGATCCATAGAATGATGAATAATGAACCATAAGCTTATAATAATGATACATAGTAAATCAGTTTTGTTCGCTAAGCCATATGGTATGATCCATAAATTTTGCCTGTATTTTTCCAGGTTGGGGCACTTTTTTTTAAATTTTGATCCTTAAAGATTGTAAAATTGATCTCCAATTGCGTTACTACTCAAATTTAGTTACATGTCCGTTCTTTCAGGTATCCGGATATAGTATTACTGCTAAAGAAAGATTGCGGAGTTTTTGCGTAGCCGTGTTGAGGATTGAAGAACTAAACGGTCGATGTTTCCGACATCCGAAGTGTTAACATAGCGTAGATTAGATTCCAGGCAAACGGCTGATTCAAGCATTTGCCCGGTATAATGCAAACAGAGGATGTTTTTTTTTAGTTTGGTCCGACGAGCGACAGCGAGTTGGACAGCAAGCGTCTGCCCGGCATAATTTAAATCAAATTTTCTGAAACAACAGTTTAATCAAGTCATAAATTTGACCTGAAGTTCTTTATGTGCAGGAGAGCTCTTTACCAAATTTCTTGACAAGCACGTGTCGCAGCTGCGGGGAGATCAAATAATGTTAAGTGCACAAAGTTGGTTTGTTATGAATCATTTTTTGAAGACTATGATTTGTTATAAAAACTATCAGGGGTCCCATTTACAATAATTAATAGATGATACGCACATATGTTACATTCTGTGGATTAATTTTGCAAGTTTAAGGAAACATATTGAACCTTTTAAGAATCATTTGCAATGTGTTAATGGGAAATCCGAAAAATTTTATATATTCTTCCCTTGATATAGAACGGTTAATTTTTGATATTTTATTGCTAAATTTGTTTAAAAGTATGGATCAAATTGATGAATTTTACGGATCATTTCTATTTTATTTTTATGTGGGTTTTCACCAGAGTCTTATGGGTCAAGAATGCGTTTTTTATAAAACGATTTCAATTTTTCATGGATCATTTTAAAGGTGCAAAAAAAAGGGCTGCCGTAGTTCTTTACGTGCACAAGTGCTCTTTACCAAATTTATTGGGAAACAAATGTCACAGTTGCAGTCGTAAAAGAACGTGAGATCGCAAAAGTAAGTCAGCGTTCTGAAAATTAAAAATCTTCTCCAAAGTGATCCTTCTTTTACAGCAATATTTAAGCCTCATATATAAAGGAGCGGACATTTTAATAAATTTGAGTAGTAGCACAGTCAAGGATCGATTTTCCCTTAGTTAAATTTAAAAAAAAATTAAACCCAAAATTGTAATAATTCCGGCATAATTAATGGATCATTTATATTATTATAAATGCACAAAATTGATTTGCTATGGACCACATTTAGAAGTTTATGGTTCATTTTCAAACCTATTATGGATCATTGGCCATTTATTTATGGAATATTTTTAATAATTTATTGATCATGTGCACATATTTTAATTCACAAACGTTAAATTCTAAGGATCAATTTTACAAGTTTAAGGAAAGTTATTGAACCTTTTATGGATAATTTGCAATATGTTTATGGGTAATCGGTACAACTTTATGGATCATAGCCTAGATATAAAACGGTACATTTTTGACATTTTATTGCTAAAACTTACATAAAGTATGGATCACATTGCTGTATTTTATGGATCATTTTAATTTTGTTATGGATTTTCATCAGAGCTTTATGGGTCAGAAACACGTGTTTTATGGAACGAATTTAAATTTTTCATGGATGATTCCTTCAGTTTAAAGGTGCAAACTTAAGGCTGCCGTTTGAGACCCCTCTCCTCTCCTAGAAGGGGTGCTGTCATACAAATGAAACTGAGATTTCTTCATAACTCTAGATCTAATAAAGCAAATGGAACAAAATTTGGCTTGCGAGGATTTTAAAGGCAAAATATATTTCTACGGTGGTTTAACACCCCTCCTCTCTCACTGGTATGGGGGGGGGGGGGGGGCATAGCTCCCATAAAAATGAAACACAAGTTTCTGCATAACTCAAGACCTAATCAAGTAAATGGAACCAAATTTGGCAGGTAGAGGTTTTTGAAGGCAAGAAATGTTTCTAAGGTAACTCAAGACCCCTCCACCCTCTGTAAGAGGGGGGCTCTCATACACAAATTTGTGCATAACGCGAGAACAAATCAAGCAAATGTAACCAAATTTGGCATGTGGAGGTTTTTGAAGGAAATAAATGTTTCTAAGATGCTTTGAGACCCCTCCGCCTTCTGGAAGGGGAGACTCCCATAAAAATAAAACATAATTTTTAGCATAACTTTAGAGCCATGAAGCAAATGAAACCAAATTTGGCATGTTGTGGATTTTGGAGGCACGAAATGTTTTTATGGCAGTTCAATAGCCCTACCCATTTTGAAGGGGGAGGGGGGCTCTCATACAAATTAAAAGCAAATTTAAGCATAACTCGAGATTAGTCAAGTAAATGAAACCACTTTTAGCAAATGGGGATTTTTGGAGGCTAGATTTCTATATACATAAAAATGAATTTTTGTCTGTCTGTCGATCTGTCAGACCCTTATAGACTCGGAAAGTTCAGAACCGACCAACGGGAAAATTTGTATGAGGGGGTTTTTGGGGCTGGGGAAGGTTCTTAAGATTGTTTGAGACCCCTACTCTCTCAGGAAGGGGGGGCTCACATACAAATGAGACACAAATTTCTTCATAACTCGAGAAGTTAAGCAGTTAAGTTAAGCAAATTGGATCAAATTTGGCATGTGAGGGGTTTTGAAGACAAGAATATTTCTATGATGGTTCAAGGCCCTTCCCTTTTCTGAAGGGGGGCTTTCATACAAATGAATCTTAAATTTCTGCATAACTCGAGAACTAATCAGGCAAATGGAACCAAATTTGGCATGTGGGGGGTTTTGAAGGCAATGATTGTATGGTGGTTTGAGAAACCACCCCCCTCTGGAAGGGAGGGCTCCCATACAAATGAAACACAAATTTCTACCAAAAAAGAGAATCATACAGGTTACTTAAACACAAAACGTGTAATTCTCTGGTAAGAAGCATGTTTTGATAGACCCCTGCTTATTCAAGAAAAAAAAACTCATTCCGAAAATAAACCATAAACGTGCCAGTTATATTAAATTTTCCTTCATTTAGTTGCAAGCGTAGCAGCGCACGCATCGGGTTCAGCTTGTCTCATTTAATTAATAACTTCAGCACGCTTTGGAATCATCTTTGCATTCCAAAACCATTTGGAGCAAAATGACAAGCATTAAAGGCACGATATGATTTTCAGGATTTCAGTATTACATTTATTTTAATTTGCACTTCAGAACTTCAACTAATATATTCATAAAAGACTAGCATGTGTTTATCAGCAGTGCAAGATTATATTTAAATATTATGTTTAGCGGTATTATGGTAAGGTAAGCCATTTATATCAGAAATCATCCAACCGGGCTTCGATCACTCCAATTGCTATCCTTGAAATGTTACTAGAACAGTATAAAGAAGAATTTTAACAACATGTCTTATAGAATAATATCTTTTAATGCAATTTTATCTTAGATATTTGGAATGATCTATTCTGTTTTCAGCTTTTCCAAGACTAGTAGGATTTCTAATTTTTATTTATTTCTTTTTTCAGTAACAATCCAGTGAATGTCTGATATATTTTGCACATACGCATATTATGTTCTCGTTCTGAGTCACCGTAGCCGCTTTCTACAAGGTGAAGTAATGTAATTTGTGTAATGTGTAATTTGTAATTCCATGTACATCATTCAAGTTTTAAATTTAGCATTTTTGTTTTTATGATATCTTCAGTTTTTGTGTTCAAAATTATACTAAATATTAAATAACATAGAACGAGGAGATGGAGGGACCATCAGGGCACCCAAGTGAAACGATTTGGATAGGGAGCATGGAACTGCCTCCTCCCTATTGTTAACATTGCGCGGAACGAGGGTGGGCTCTTCGACTCCATCTATTGGGTTGATTCTGTCAATCGAAGGCTCGATTCTAGTGCTGCGAGTGTGAACTTGCTTTTGGAAGGAGGTTCTCTTCCCTATATTCGCGGGTTTCGTGTCTCTGCTTACGGGTCCACCCAAACGTGTTTAGCCCTTCAAACAGGAGCTCAATGATCATAAACAACAATAGGATCCTGATCAAATCGTTTTTCAGATTATTCCACTGCTACCTTGCTACAATAGATGGTAGTATTACATAATCAATCATCATCATGCCCTTCATTAGCCTTTCCACAGTTCTCTGCGATACCATGCCCTTCATTAGCCTTTCCACAGTTCTCTGCGATACCTTTCGGCTACTAGATCACCACCAGTTTTTGAACTCATTGACAGATTGTGCCTCTCTGCCATCCTCTCCGAGGTGTCACTTGATTATTGCCGAGTAGCGCTCGATCGGACGCAATTCAGGAAGATTTGGTGGATTATCCTCTTTTTGCACAAAATTGATACCGGTGCTCCTTCATCAGATCCAGCGTAGCAGAAGCATAGTGAGCGGATGCAAGATCAGGCCAGAACAGTGGGGGAACGTTGTGTTCACGATACAGAGGAACAGACGCTTTTTTATGCATTCCTTGCGATGAACTTCACCGTTTATGGTCCCTGTGGAAAACTTTTTTTTTTTTTTGACACATTAGCAAATAGCCTGCCACACAAGAACTTATTTTGCCGAACTTCTCCATTCCAATCGTTCTTCTGTCATCAGGTACGTTTTCCCCAGCAATTGCATAATAAAACTACGGCCCCGGTAGCGTAGTTGGGTGCAGTTAGCAATATGTTTCGCCATCCATCAAAATGCAACGCTTGGGATGGTTTCTTAACATTTTACTAAGCATCCGGCATCGCTCTTTGGTACGTTCCAGCTGTTCCGCGCTCCGTTTTGGCGTTTTTTGCTTCTTGCATGTCCTGATGTTATTTCTCTTTTTAACGCTTCGGACAAATCCAACGGATACTCTCAATTTCTTGGCAACCTATCTGGCTGAGTTCAATTTTTCGGATAACAGAAGCTCAACACATTTCTTCTCCTTTTGCGGGTTGACAGGGCAGCTTTCGGTTCTGGATCTTGGCAGATCGACCACAGTATGCTCCTCTCGAAACATTGTGATGATTTTTTGCAATAAGTCTACTAGACTTATCGTAGTACTTTTATATGATCAAAACTCGAGTGTCCCAATCAATTCGCTCCATTTTGCTAAACTTCAACTGTTTTGACTCAGATAAAAAATGACAGTCGTCTGTAAGTATATTGAATTACACGATGATCAAATTTCATTGATCAAATGATCAAATTTTCATTGAGTTAAGCTTCTGCATTTTATCGCGTGTCCTCTATATAAAATTAACAGTCCTTATGTTAACGCAGATAGCACGGTAGGGTATGTTTTGGGCGAGGATAGGAGAGGTTTGATGTTGAATTGAGTAATTCAGTGGTATCAAATTGACTTTTGTGGTAAAGTTTTTACAAACTCGTATGATACAACTAAGTCTTGAATATCATTTCTCTTTTAAAAGTTTAAACTATGGTATGCATTGATTATATATTGACAAATCATTTCACTTCTTTTGCTATTCACTATTCTGAAAAACTCTACTGCCAATTAACTTGAAGCAAATATTTTTATAAACTAGGCAAACATTTTTTATTCTCTCATATGTTCAAAACTAAACTCTGGATTTTCGTATTATGAGTATTAAAGGGTGTCCACGATGAAATTGCCACACACAAAATTGATTCGCAAAATTCGAGTTTTCATCGGATTGCCATCAAATTTTCAGGGATTGAGAAATAACTATTAAACTTCATTTTACAATTTTACTCGTATTTTATTTACAGTCCATACGCAAATGCCCGCACCTTAGCCTTAATCCCGGCCATAAGATTCTGCACAACCTGTGAATCAACCGTTTTTTGCATGTAAACCCATACTTTCTTCAGTTCCTCGACTGTCTTCACTACCTTAGGTCGTTTAAGAAGGTGCTGCTTCATAATCGCCCAGTACTTCTCGATGGGGCGGAGCTCCGGAGTGTTGGGAGGGTTGAACATTTTCGGCACGAAATTGACCTTATTGTCCGCATACCACTTCAGCACGTCCTTGGAGTAGTGGCATGAGGCCAAATCCGGCCAGAAGATTGCTGGGACGTTGTGGGCCTTCAGGAGAGGAAGCAGCCGCTTCTGGAGGCACTCTTTTATGTACACCTGTCCGTTCATCGTGTCCTGGGTCACGAAAGGTGCACTCCGCTTCCCGCACGTGCAGATGGCTTGCCAAACAAGGAATTTCTTCGCAAATTTGGACATCTTCTGAGTGCGGACATGCTCCGGAACGCTGAACTTATCCTTGGCCGTGAAAAACAGGTTGCCGGGGATCTGTTTGAGGTTGGCCTTCACATGTGTTTCGTCGTCCTTGATGCAGCATTCAACTTTCGTCAGCATGTTGAGGTACAACTTCCTGGCACGGGTTTTGGCGGACTTGTCCTGCTTCTCGTCGCGATTAGGGGCCTTTTGTACCTTGAACGTTCGAAGCCCAGCCTTAGTTTTGGCCTTCTGGACAAAACTTCGGCTTAGGTGCAGCTTCTTAGCCTCATCCCGAACGGAGGCGTTCGGATTTCGGTTGAAGGTCCCGACTACGCGGTTGTGATTTTTGGTGTTGTACGGAATACTTTTTCCTTCACTTCTGGGCTTCCGATCGGTGGTCAACCGTTCCTCAAACCACTTAATCACTCGCGACACCGTGGAATTCGCGATTCCCAACGTTTTAGCGATGGAACGATGCGAGAGATCCTTGTTCTCGTGATGAATGCGCAAGATTTTATCACGCACGAGCTGTTCTTTCGACTCCATTTCCGCGAGCTTTGATCACAGGACTTTAAAACTTGCAGGATGTAAATAATGCACTCTGAACTAAATCCACCCAAATTAACATTAAATTCTACCCAACGGTTAAAAAGTTAGAGCAATTTCATAGTGTGGCAATTTCATCGTGGACACCCTTTATCAAATATTTTGTAACAATTTTGAGTGGAAGTTTAAGAATTAATGTGTTATAAAATCACATACATATTGGTTGTTGTTCAATCCGTTATATATCTTGACTGAATTGTTCGCTTTCATTTATTTTATTGATTCCTTTCTCTTTGAGTAGGTTATTAATTATCACAAACATATGGTTAAAGGTTTTTACATATATTTTTTTCATTATTTTTACATGTAAAATATTGTTATTAAACTGTATACATATAATTCCGTTTTATTTACCTCAAAGCATTTGATACGGTATGTATCCCTCCATCCTTGTAGTTTCTAAATGCACCGTTAGTTGACTGTTTTCAAATAAAAAAGAATAATTAAACAATATTCTCCTGGTGGCAAATATTGCGCAGTAGACCTGGCCGTTTAAATTTTTTTGTCATAACTCAGACATAAAAATTACCTAATCTACCGAATAAAAAAAAAGTATCATTACACTTTGTGAGTGGCCCCAATATGTGTCTCGTAGTGGGATTTAATCGTTCAAAATCAGCTCTTAAACATTTTTCTAAATCTTTCCATTTTGTGAGACGCCCCAGCAGCATCCTTACTGTTGACATAAATCGACTCTCAAACGTCATTAAAAAATACCTTGTCTTCCCTATCAAAAATCATACCACATTCTTTGAGGCGCCTCAACCGCCCCCTCATTAAAATAATCTTGTCCTCCAACCAGAGACTGCCATCAAGCAGGGTCCGGCAATTGAAGTGCTACATTGAAACAAACAGATACATTGATCAAAACAAAAACATTTTATTTCAAATTCATTCAACTTCACTTGAAAACAAATCACTTTTTGAACATTTACAGGTCAAGTTCAACTTGTTTGCCCTTGAGTTTCACCACTTGCCAGAGACGATCAAGGAACACTTCGTTCGAGGCCCGCAGGTGCATTTGTGGTATTTTATCTCAGGCTGCCGCCAGATTTCGCTCCAGAACTTCCATACCTTCATGTTTTAGAGCAGACCTTAGCCTACAACATACCCCAGACAGCAAAGTCCATGGGGTTCAGGTCCGGCGAACTCACCGTCCACTCAGAGCTCGAAATGAACCTTGGAAAATTTTCCGCAAATCAGAGTTGAGGTTTCTTTGCTTTGTGAGTCAGCGCCGAGTCCTGACCAAAATGACGACGTGGCCACGGTTCGACAACGTACTCTAGAACTAGTTCCCGATTTGTATTTTGGTTGATCTTCACTCCTTCAGGGACAAAAACCAGCGGAATCCGGCCATCCCGGGTGATTCCGGCCCAAATCATAACCGATGCTGGTTTCTGTCACCTGGTCTGCATGGTTTCGTGATCTATCTGGCAACCTAACTTTGTCGTTCTGCTTGCTCACGAAATGCTGAAAGGTGAGGTCGGTAAACACGATATTCTCCAACCTTCCTTCCTCGGCCCTCTTCAGTAGCGCCAGTGCTCTTTTGACCCGTTCTTGTTTCTGCCTCACCGAAAGGCCTTGAAGCTTCTGGATTTTGTAGGGCTTGGTCTGATGTTCACCTTTCACGAACCGACGGAGACTTCGATCCGATACGTTGAGATCCTCCGCCAATTTAGTGGCACTACGTCAAGGATTTCTCTTAAGGCGCATCTTGACGATCTTCATCGTGGCAAGTGTAACCACGTCGAGCTACGTCCCCCACTATACTATTTTTCGGTACTTCCGGTCTCCAGAGTTCTTTTGACTGTACGGTGTACAAAAATTCTGCACACACTTTAATTCGGACAGCCAACAAACTTTGTCCTTCTGCCGTTTTCCAGCTCGGAACAAGGCCAGCACAGAACTACGTTTCTGTTCGAGATCTACGGAAGCCCTTGATCTTCGAACCAACTTTGCTGTTGGTTCAAACATTCTAAGTGGTCGGGATGACGCTATAAACTCGTTAAAAATGTTTTCTTTTACATGTGAACTAGCGCAGTTCCGAACCATACTCTTCACCATCGGGAAGTTCTTGATCTTCTGAACAACTTTACTGAAGTCAACATTTTTGCAGGTTATCAAGGTTTGAAGATATAGTATCATGAATTTTACTGTTCTAGATGAGTCGATACTTTTCAGAGTGATGCAATATTCAAGTGTATGTTGCAATACCTTACAGACTGAGCCGACACTGTTGACTGGTAGTGTATAATGATAAACAAGAATGCAGCGTATTGTTTACCAAAACGAACCCTGATGCCAAACCAACATTTTTATCCAACATCTCAGTAATTTCTCACTTTCACTATTTAAAAAAACTTTTTTGAGCGAATTAGTAGAACAATTGTGATGAGGAAATTAGGAAAATTCAAAATTAAGACTTCATTTGATCACTTTTAAAAAAATAAAACATTGAAACACTTTTTTCAAATTATCACTAGTAAACGCGAGCAAACGCCTTTAAATTCCACTAGAGAAAGCTTATCTTTTGACAGATAGGCATATTTCGTCTGCGACTTAAAGGGTGTCCACGATGAAATTGCCACACACAAAATTGATTCGCAAAATTCGAGTTTTCATCCGATTGCCATCAAATTTTCAGGGATTGAGAAATAACTATTAAACTTCATTTTACCATTTTACTCGTATTTTATTTACAGTCCATACGCAAATGCCCGCACCTTGGCGTTAACCCCGGCCATAAGATTCTGCACAACCTGTGAATCAACCGTTTTTTGCATGTAAACCCATACTTTCTTCAGTTCCTCGACTGTCTTCACTACCTTAGGTTGTTTAAGAAGGTGCTGCTTCATAATCGCCCAGTACTTCTCGATGGGGCGGAGCTCCGGAGTGTTGGGAGGGTTGAACATTTTCGGCACGAAATTGACCTTATTGTCCGCATACCACTTCAGCACGTCCTTGGAGTAGTGGCATGAGGCCAAATCCGGCCAGAAGATTGTTGGGACGTTGTGGGCCTTCAGGAGAGGAAGCAGCCGCTTCTGGAGGCACTCTTTTATGTACACCTGTCCGTTCATCGTGTCCTGGGTCACGAAAGTTGCACTCCGCTTCCCGCACGTGCAGATGGCTTGCCAAACCAGGAATTTCTTCGCAAATTTGGACATCTTCTGAGTGCGGACATGCTCCGGAACGCTGAACTTATCCTTGGCCGTGAAAAACAGGTTGCCGGGGATCTGTTTGAAGTCGGCCTTCACATATGTTTCGTCGTCCATGATGCAGCATTCAACTTTCGTCAGCATGTTGAGGTACAACTTCCTGGCACGGGTTTTGGCGGACTTGTTCTGCTTCTCGTCGCGATTAGGGGCCTTTTGTACCTTGAACGTTCGAAGCCCAGCCTTAGTTTTGGCCTTCTGGACAAAACTTCGGCTTAGGTGCAGCTTCTTAGCCACATCCCGAACGGTGGCGTTCGGATTTCGGTTGAAGGCCCCAACTACGCGGTTGTGATTTTTGGTGTTGTACGGAATACTTTTTCCTTCACTTCTTGGCTTCTGATCGGTGGTCAACCGTTCCTCGAACCGCTTATTCACTCGCGACAGCGTGGAATTCGCGATTCCCAACGTTTTAGCGATGGAACGATGCGAGAGATCCTTGTTCTCGTGATGAATGCGCAAGATATTATCACGCACGAGCTGTTCTTTCGACTCCATTTCCGCGAGTTTTGATCACTGGACTTTAAAACTTGCAGGATGTAAATAGTGCACTATGAACTAAATCCACCCAAATTTTCATTAAATTTTACCCAACGGTTAAAAAGTTAGAGCAATTTCATAGTGTGGCAATTTCATCGTGGACACCCTTTACAGACTTCTTCAGTGTCGAGTGTTCGGCTTGAAGAGGACATCACAGTAGGTCTTACGTTTGCATTGAAAATATGGACTTTTTTCGGATGGTGATAAAAAATGCCAAGACAGATAATTGCTTTTGATAAATTTCCCATGGAAGGTAATTATTTAAGCTAACTCGCAAAAAAAAATTAAGCAGTTAACCGGAACATTCGCCATGGCGGACGAAAACATGCGTGTAGGTATGTTTCTGGGCTCTTTCTTCGTTTTATTTATCACTCCCTCTTCAGTTTTCGCGACAAAATTGTTGGAGTAGATCTTACGCTTCAGGTTGGCCCAGAAATTCTCGATGGGATGCAGCTGGAGGACGTTGGGCGGGTTCGCCGACTTGGGTACCACATCGATATTCAGCCGCTCTATCTCCTCCAACGATCGTTTCGAGTAGTGGGCCAAAGCCAGATCCGGCCAGAACACCTGCAGCTCCGAAACCTGTGGACGCGATTTACGCTTCATGACATGTATGTATGGTTGCACCGACCTCCTGGCCAAGCGCACGCAGCGATGTAGCTACTTTTCCCTCGGTCTTCCTCGTCAGCATCCTTTGGAGCTTCTTGCCGCTCAGGGTCGTCGGCCGTCCGGAGCCGGGCTTTCTTTCGATACACTGATTATTATCTTATAGCGCCAAGATGTTCTAGACGCCGGAACGTGAGCATCCGGCGCCCACAAAGTGCCGCACGATGTCCGTTTTCGACGCGGCGGGTTGCCGGTCTTTGAACGCGCACACTTCTGAACGGAGTTGCTTCACTGTTTTTTCCATCACGGTTATGTCGTTTTTGGTTATTGCCAGAGCGGAACTGGGTTCGCCCTAGGTCCGCCCTAACAGCTGTCAGAACGTTTTTTTATTCAATCGGGTCGGACCTGGATCCGCTCTGGATCCGACCCAATATTGATGAGGTTCGCTCTCAAGTTTTTTCGAGGTCCAACCTGGGTTCACCAACACACACAAACATAACTGTCAAAATAAAATGTTTATGTTTGTTTATGTTTATGTTTTGCACTAATACCATCGTACTGACTCGACTCTGGATCCGTTTTCGTTCGGTAATTTAGAGTCAGAGTCAGACCTGACCCAGGTTTAAAACCGAAAACGACATTAAAGTTCGACTGATAGAGCTGCCATTTTTTTTCTGCTGACTCATGAGTTACTATGATTGATGCTGCATGGGTACCCTAGGAAAGGAAAATTACAAGCTGGTATCATACATGTAACAAGTTTTGTTATCTCAGATATCGTTTTGATTTCCGCTGTTATCATATAACAAATTAAGTTATCACCAGCGGCTAATTTTGTTATCACTTGTTATCATTTTCTACAAACAATTTTTGACAAACGTTACTAGTTGAAAGCCAAACTATAAATATTACCGACATATTTGAACAAGAAATTCTGATTTTTACCAAACGATTTATTTTAGATATTTGCATGAGAATTTGATTTCATATTGATAACATAATTTGAAACTATTTCTATAAATTGATGATGATGATATAAAACTACCATTTATTGTAGCAAGGTAACTTCCCATAGCAGTGGAATAATCTTAAAAACGATTTGATCAGGATTCTATTATTGTTTGTGATCATCAAGCTCCTGTATGAAGGGCCAAAACGTTTGGGCGGGCCCGTAAGCAGATACTTTTACGCGAAGCCCGCAAATATAGGGAAGAGAATCTCCTTCCAAAAGCAAGTTCACACGCACAGCACTAGAATCGAGCCCTCGATTGACAGATGGGGTCGAAGAACCGCCCTCGTTTTGCCAAATGTTAACAATAGGGAGGAGGCAGTCCCATGCTCCCTATCCAAATCGTTTCACTTGGGTGCCCTGATGGTCCCTCTAATTCCCCGTTATATGTTATTTTATATTTAGTATATTTTGTACACACAATATAAGGATATCATTATAGACCAACAAGCCAATTTATTCAAATTAAAGAGAAGAAAAAAATGGCACACACATATATACTCATCAAAATTAAACTGATTATCGGATTTTCTTGAAATTTTCAGGGAATGAAGAACTACTAATGAGTTTTGATTTACAACATTTGTTTTATTCAATTTCGTCTCCCATCCCGAATGCCCGCACCTTCCTTTTCACTCCACCCATCAAATTTTGTACAACCGATTTTCCCAGTGTTTTTGTTGTTTTTACCCAAATTTTCTTCAATTCTGGGATGTTTGCGAAGTTCCTTTTTCATAATTGCCCAGAATTTTTCAATTGGACGAAGTTCCGGTGAATTTGGTGAGTTCATATCCTTTGGCACAAAATTGACTCCGTTGGCTCGGTACCACTCCAATACGTTTCGAGCGTAGTGGCAGGATGCTAGATCAGGCCAAAACAGAGTTGATCCTTTGTGCTTCTTAATGAATGGCAAGAGACGCTTCTTAAGGCACTCTTCCGTGTAAATCGCACCGTTTATTGTTCCGGAAGTGA
Organism: Aedes koreicus; assembly: GCA_024533555.2. Classification (NCBI taxonomy): domain Eukaryota; kingdom Metazoa; phylum Arthropoda; class Insecta; order Diptera; family Culicidae; genus Aedes; species Aedes koreicus. The sequence goes on from JAHHFK020004985.1 coordinate 562,861, forward strand.
TGAAGGGAGCACTTATTTCACCACATCCGCAAATCGCCTGCCAGATTAGAAACTTCTTTGCAAATTTCGATAGTTTCTTCTTTCGAACATCCTCCGGAACATCGAAATTCGACTTGGCAACGAAATATTCTTGCCCAGGAAGTTGACGGAAGTCGGCCTTGACGTATGTTTCGTCATCCATCACGATGCAACCGGATTTGGTGAGCAGCTTCGTGTAAAGTTTCCGGGCGCGGGTTTTCGCAGTGATGTTTTGTTTTTCATTCCGGTTTGGGGCTTTTGCACTTTGTAAACATGTAACCCAGCACGCTTCATGGTTTTCTGCACAAAACCGACTGACACCTTAGACTTTTTAGCGACATCTCGAATTGACATGTTTGGACGGTTCTTGAATTGTTGTACGACTTTCCTGGCCATTTTAGTGTCCATTGGACCACTTTTACGACCACTCCCTTCCTTCCTTTGACACTCAGACGCTCCTTGAAGGTTCTTATTACACGAGACACAGTTGTATTTGCAATTCCAAGCCTTTTAGCAATCCACCGGTGGGACGCCCCTGGATTTTGATTGTGAGTGCACAAAATTTTCTCACGGACAATTTCTTGTTTCGACGACATGACTGGAACTACTGAATGTATAACTATGAAACTTGGCAGATGTAAATAATACACTATGGATAAGATCTACTCAAATTTCTAGGTTTTTTACTCATACGATTCAAAAGTTACAGAAGATTTTCTGTGTGCCATTTTTATCGAATACACCCTCATTGCTATTCTTTTAAGTTGGAGTTGTGTTTCTGTTAGTGTTTCTCGTTGAAGTGCAGAGGATTCCGCCGCTTCCAACAAAGCGAGTATTACGGCAACACATTCCTACCTTTTCCTTATTTGGGCGGGGCCGGCTTCGGTTTTAGTAGCAAGCATTACCTGTTGATTTTCTGAGTAATAACAGTTGATCGTATTATACGGAGTAGCAACCTTGGGTGGTTAATCATGCTCATGCTCATGCTCAAAATCAGTTCCGGTCTTTCTAGTCAAAATTTTATTTTAACGTTTTTTTTAGTCTCCAAACAATAGGATAAATTATTATTTCAGCCTCAATTGAAAATAGGTTGACCCTCCAGAATTCTGCTAGAAATCACTTGATCGAAAATTCCAATAAGCACGTTATTGGAAAATTTATCCGAATCAACATAAAACGCACGAGTATTCCAAAATATCCCGCCAGTCAGTGACCGTCGATAGAAGTAGCTAAATCAATAAAAAAAAGTGCAACTCAACACCGCCGGATGTGCTGCATCACTGACTGCCAGCTGCACTTTGATGCAGTACCTCTATTTCTCATCCCGTACAAACACCAATATAACTGGATTGGCAGTGCACTGACCCAATTCCATTCGAATTAAACAAAAAAAAAAGCGGTTGCATTTCACATTTGCTCTGTGTCTACACCGCACAAAAAAAAACACACTCCGAAATCAAAGCCAACTCAGATCGAATCCTTGGAGTACGGAACGCTGCACTTCGCTATTCACGAGATTTGATTTCGAATTCCCAACACATTCGTACGAAGTAGGTACGTCGGAGCATACGGGACTGGAGAGATAATTAGATTTAGTTGCAGATGGGAGGGCAAAAAAAACCTCGTAGCCGTCTGTGAAACTTTGAATGGCGATTGGGTTGATAGTTCCTTAGGTTGCTTTTTCACATTGCCATGTCCGGGTAGAAGTCGTCGGGAAAGTTGCAGGGACAAAAAAAGAAGCATCCTTTGATATCTTAATAAGGAAGAAAATTCAATAATCCTTGCTTTTTGGAGAATCTTGCAATAAGTAGATGAGGACTGAACAAAATTTAGAGCCCACTGTATCATAACACATTGTAATTGATTGAGCGGAATGGAGATAATGATCAACTTGAAACGCAACCCAAAACGATGAATGCTACCCTGTTTTACGGATACACAATCTTCGAAATTTCCCTGCAAGGACTCCGAAACATGTCCTGGGCATCTGAAAACTGTCCGTAGAAGCCCTTCATTTCTAGTCTTGATTCCATCAACACATCCATTCGAGCCCAACGCTCACACAAACATACAATCCGTACCACTTTCCAATCAATTCCGCCTAAGCAAAGTGACCTTAAAATTGCTATTCACAGTCCCGTCATATTTGCGCTCTCGTGCAATTGATATCGAATGGCTCGTTCTCCTTTCATCTCTTCCCGTGCCAAACGGAAGCTCTTCAAAAATCTATCAGCTTGAAGTGTTTGTCTTGCCATATTCTTTGCCGGAACAGTAACTTTTCCATCATATCGACTCCGTTCCTTTCCTCAAACACCGAACAGCCAGAGTCCGCGCCATCTATGTAAGTACAGCCAGCCAAGCAGGAACGCAAGTCAATCGTAAAATCAAATGCATACAAAACTGATGGGAGCCAAGCCGGGAAATCCTCTTCATGCACACAATTTCACTTTCCAAGAAGCTTGAATCTCTGCAAACTGTACCAAGTTTTGCAGGCGGAAAGAATGTTTCCTAGAAATTTTCACTTCAATCCGAACACACAAACATCTGAACCACCCACACTTTTGAGTGATGGAGCTGGATGAAGAAGAAAGGTGGGGGGGGGGGGGGGGGGACATCCACCACACAAGACGAAAAACTTTCATCTTCTACCGCCCTGTGGTTATCCTCGATTTCCGGTTTGATATTACTCGAGCTTTGGCTTGCTTCATGCCTTGTTTGTTTGGTCCTTTGGGAGATGTGAAAAAATCTTTGCCCTCGAAGAAAATACGACTTTTCAAGAATGTAGGTGGATCTTCCTTGGCTGTGGTTGAAGAGTCTAAGCAGTAGAGGCGAATGAATTTTAGAATATTTTGAGGTTGTTTACGTTTAGTGTAGCGTGTTCACACAAATCTTCCCCTTGGTCAGCTGCTCGGATGCAATTCCGGGGTCCAAGGGGTGAAAGGTGAACGAAGGGGAAAAGTTAAACAAACCAGTCCGTCGGTGAACGAAGCGACGACGGTAGGGATTATGTTTAGACGGGAATTCCCAGGACGAACGATTTAGGGAACTTTTGTTGTTGGTTTGGAGAGCATAGCATGGTGACCCAGAATGTTGTTTGCTTCGTCTCCTGGGGGGCAAAGCCAGCGAATGGCGGGAGAAAAGTTGGCGCAAGTTTTGCCACCCCCTTCCCCTTTTGGGTGTCCTGTTTGGTAGAATGTTTCAAAGAAAGTTGGGCGTTTCCGGGTATTTTCCTACCGAGCGCTGTTACTGGAGAAAACTCCCAAGTTATCTGGAGGTTGTTTTTTTTACGGTTGCGGGCAGCGAATGGTCCTTCTGCACAGCACGGGAAGGATGTGTAGTGCCAAAAAATTAATTATCCCTGGGAGTATAAACTGCGTGAAAAGTTTTGCCTATGTGCAACTGGTGTTTTTGCTCCGTCGGATCAAGTTTGAGGTAATGCGAGAACACTTAATGACTGTCAGGTGATAGTTGGCGAAGTTGAACGGGCTATAGAGTGTGGGATGACTATGCGCTTTTTGAAACTTGTCAACGCTCTTTTGCTGGAGAACTGGATGGAATGCGTTTGGTAAAGGATAGGGAACATCAATGAAAATGTCAGATTATCAAATGAGTATCAGCTGAAACGTTTTCTTAGGTGACATGTAAAAGATAGACTTCATCAAAATAGCGAAAAGTTAAATCAATGATACAAGACTAATAAACCAAGAAAAACGAAAAAGTGAAAACATCAGCGTTTACCAGTCCTGTCAGCACCGCCATTGTTATATCGAGGCCAACACAAAAGTAAAGAATCGACAGCCGGCTCCCTGAATTCTCCACACATCACTTCCTAGCAGAACAGTGCCAGTATCGACGGCAGCATCATCACTTTGGATTGTTTGGCAAAAAATTAAACAAGTTAAACATCAAATTACACTTCCGAACATCCCCCTTCTCCTCCATCCTCTCATCCGCCAATCAACATCGATGACACCAGACATACAGGAGTTCCCCAGACAGAGCGAAGTCATCCACCGAGCGCAGTATTCAGGCACGACCCACCGCCCTTCGAGTGCAACACCTGTATTGAATCCGATCCCTCCAAGCAGCGCCTGACAGCCTCAATGGTGGAATGTTATTGCCAGCAAAACAATATGTTCTCGAATTGTTTAGTCTCGCCAAATGGAGAGTACTTGTTCCATCCCATGTCTCGGTGAATGGGAGTTGCGGGCGATTCAAAAGTACTGCTACAATTTGAAGAATCATCGCAACAGTCTCTCTCCCTGTGTCTCGCTCTGCGCCGGCAGCCAAAGTCCTTTTTGCCATTTCAGATGGCGGGAAAAGTTCGAGAGCAAAATATGAAGAGTGAGGAAATGGGATTGGTGATACCGGAGAATCGAAACGGGATGCCCTTTTCTCCGGGAATTTGATACTGTTGGAAGAACAAATGTACGAATTGAATTAGACTTTTTCAGTCTTCTTTTGGCATTTCATTCTGTTGAGTTTAGGAAGGAGATCAGGTAGAGGTGGTTCTGGGCGAGAAGAGTTTTCTCTGCCATTGTCAAGTGTGCTTCAATTGGCACATGATAAAGTGATGGGATGTTGCCGGGAGTTGGGGATGCCATCATTGGACTCATGTCATGTTGAGCTGTGAGCGGTGTGTGACTTGAATGCAATTGGACGGTCGTGATCATTGTTGTGCATCATGAAAACGAATCTTCTTGCCATCTTGACTCCTGATTATAGCGATGGAGCAAAGAAGCACTCAAATCTTGGCAGCGCGGATAGAATAGAAACTGTCATGATTAGTCATCTTTGTCATCCTTTGGAAGGATAATAAAATCGACGAACATACCGCTTGGATATCGCACCTGAGACTGCAGAAAAACAATCCAAAATTAAAAAATGGGTTGAATTTAGGTTGAACGATAAACTAAACCGATAATTAAAAAAGATGCAATTTGAACTTAGTTTAGATGCGGACGATTAGATATGGGATTGCTGCTCACAAAGCCAGTGGCAAATCCCGAAACAATCTCACACATTGTCGCCCTGAGGCAACGCTTAATTAAACCCAAACAATGTATGTCCTGTAGGTTTTTTTTTTCTGTTATCTCCATCCCACAACAAAAGCTCGAACAAATAATCTTCCTCTACAGACAACAACACAAAAAAAAAAATCAAAATGAAAAGTCCACTCATGGAAAATAGAGTGGTTTTCGAGAAAAGAGCTCCCGAGGACTATCAGCAGGCAAACATATCTTGCTATGAACTTTGGAAGGCAAGATATGCGCTCGGTTCCAGGATAGACAGAGGATAGGCAGCAGATGGAAGAAGGTAATGATGATGATACTGTGCAACCAGATGGAACCAGTGGCTGACAATCGGACTATCCTCGTTGAATTCCCTCGGAGTAGAAGAGTAGAAGCAAATGTCATCCTTTCGTAAATATACTGTTTTAGTGCAGAAGGTGGGAACTAAGTTTTCTCCTGTTTTGGCCACAACGAAATTTCCGAGTTGAGTTGGTGTCTCTGGTGGCACTCTGGATAAACTCACAATTTCGATGGACCCGTTTTCTCGACACGGGATAAAAGACGACGACAGCCTTACGTTTTTGGCAGCCAAAAGAGCAGTGAATTGTGGAGAGTAGCTCGTTTCATCGGAGATTTTATGGTAGCAATGTTCTGGTCCTTGGTATTATTTAGTTGTATTTTCAGATGCATAACAATAGGAATGTTAAAACATCGTTGTAATCATCTAATCGACGGAATAAAATTTCAAAACAGTTGCAGGTATTTCTCATAAAACTAACTCAAGCTTAAGCTGTTTAAACAGGAAGGAAACCCACATTGTGTGTTTGCTTTATTCTGATTTATCACCGTAAACGGTGTTCAAAAATTTTTCATGATTGTGTAGATATGCACCATGTACATAATCTGTATTAGTGTCAGCTTTAGCTTCATGAAAACCCTAAAGGATGTGTTAAAATCATTCTCATTTTTAGTTATACCCCGTTACAAAGATATGCCACGAATTCAAGCATATTCAGTGAATATTCTCGAACGTAAAAAAAATTAAGAAGATAATCTTGGGATGGTCTAGGTCATCCAAACTGTCCTGGCGTTAAAAACATAAATTTGCAAGAATAATTTTTAAGCAATACAAAGTTACAATGAATATTCAAAAAGGTGCAATTAATATTTATCAATTTTGCCAGCGCCGTTGGTGTAGTGGTAAACATGACCGCTATTTGGCACCCCAGAGGGTCTTGGTTCAATCCGAGTCGAGGTCGGAGGTTTTTCTGCGGCGAAAAAATATGGTCACGTCTTCCTTCGGTAGGGAAGGAGAGCCGTTGGTACCCGGTCATGTGTTGATGAGTGCGATCTGTAGGGTTCCAGGTGGTGGAGTCGTCTAAAGGGCGAACACGAAATTATTGCGACACATTCAACAGGGCATAACTTTTTTACCATTGGGTAAAAATCAACCAAATTTTGCACACTTTCTCATTGATGTGTATTATTTACATGCTGTCAAACTCGAAGTCGTGTTTTTCGATTCAACGAAAATGGAGGTGAACCAACGCGAGTCGAGAGAACAAATTCTTTCCAAACACCTGGAATTTCCTGACCTGTCGCCCCGGTAGTTGGGAAAAATGTTGAACATTCACCATTCAACCGTCTCCAGAGTGTTGAAGCGGTTCCAGGAGCGGTTGACGTTGGACCACGGCAAAGGAGCTGGAAGAAAACCGGGACCGGAGAACAAAAAGACGGAAGGAAAGGCGAAGCGGATGATTAAAGCAAATCCCAACATCTCAAGCCGTGATTTGGCTAAAAACATCGGCATGTCGCAGAGCTACGTCCAGAATGCAAAGAAGAGAGCTGGACTACATACATACAAGGTACAGAACTTCCCAAACCGCGATGAGCGGCAACAATCGACGGCTAAAACTCGGGCACGGAAGCTCTACGAGAAGATGCTGACAAAATATGGCTGCTGTGTGATGGACGACGAAACGTATATAAAAGCCGATTTCAAGCAAATTCCGGGGTTGGAGTTTTTCACCGGCAAGAGCAAGTTCTATGTGGACGACAAATTTAAGAAGAAGAAAATGTCGAAGTTCGCCTCCAAATATCTCATTTGGCAGGCCATCTGCTCTTGCGGACTGAGGAGTGAGCCTTTCGTGACAAAGGGCACAGTAAATGGCGAGATCTACAAATCTGAGTGCCTCGAGAAGCGCCTTTTGCCGTTCTTGTAGCAGCACGACGAAGCTCCGCTATTTTGGCCAGATTTGGCATCATGCCACTATTCTAAAAGTGTCCTGGAGTGGTATGAGGCCAATTCTGTCCATTTTGTTCCAAAGGACATGAATCCGCCAAACTGTCCGGAGCTGCGCCCGGTGGAGCAGAACTGGGCAATGATGAAGCGGGAACTTCGGAAGTGCAAGAAGACAGTCAAAGACGAGAAGGACATGTTAAGAAAATGGAAAAAAAAACTGAGAAACTGGTACCGGATGACACTGTAAAGACTTTGATGGAGGGCATCAAGCGAAAATGCATTCAATTTTACACTCAAGGCTCCATCGATTAACTTTTCTTTTGATTTTTGAAGTAAATATATGTATAAAACTATCCTAAAATTGGGTTTGATTGGTTTGATTCTAAACATTATAAGAAAATTGGCATGACATTTTCGGTGTCGCAATAATTTCGTGTTCGCCCTTTACCTGGCTTCGGTGGCTGTCACCACGTTGTCAGAAAATAGGCAAATAAACGAATGAAAAAAAAATACTCCTGAAGGTCAGTTTGTTTGGCATAGAATATCCCAAGATTATCTCATAATGTGTGTTGGTCTTCACCGAATATTCATTGAATTTGTTTCAATACATATAATAAAATTGCATAGTGGAGAATGCTACTGTTATAGCAGTAAATCTTAATTTCTGAACTCAAGGACAGTTTGGATGACATAGAATGTCTTTCAGTACAAAAATTGAATATGATTGAATTCGTATTGTAGCTTTGTATAGCGGATAAAAGTACGGTTACAACGGTCGATCGTAAGTTCTAAACTCCTGGACAGTTTGGATGACATAGAATGTCCCATGATTATCTCATAGTGTCTGTTGGTCTTCCAGGACATTCATTGAATGTCATATTATGATAGAATTCATATTATAACTTTGTATATCGGATAAAGCTATTGTTACAGCAGTATATCTCTCCAACTCCAGGACGGTTTGAATGACCTAGCACATAAAAAGAATATGTCTTACTTTTTACAATCATTTCTTAGTTACTGAGCACCAGATCAATCAGAATACTCAAAATCAGTGTGTCAAATATTCAGTTTTTGCTCCTAACAACATAAGATGATGAGTGATACACCCGTTATTCTCTTACTCTGCAACAATGATATGTTGTAGCTTGAATGCATTACAACAAAACACGGAGTAAAACATCAAAATGTTGTATCGATTATGGGAATGAGACAAGTTACTGTGAGAAAATGTTGTGATTCACACACACGTTGCAACGACCGTGTTTTCATGTAATAGCGATTAAAAAAACAATTCTCGAGTACTTTTTCAAGCAGACGTATCTGATTTTTGTAAACAAAGAGGGGAAGTAAGACTCAAACGTGAATTTCTCAAAACTCTCAGCACCCTCACGTAAAGTAGCACCACCATCATGTTAGGGAAATGTTATTACTTGTGTTGGTAGCCCTAGTTTTCATGAAAGTGCTAAGGGGTTCAAGAATTTAACTTTTGAATGTTGTTTACAAAATTAGATACGTCTGTTTGAAAAAATACTCGAGAATTTGTCATTATTGCAACACTCTACCGATAGCAACATTGATTTATCAGCAACATGAGCAAAAGGGACAATCAGTTGCTGTCAAACAAATTACTGATCTAAGTACTCCTAGGAACATTTTTCAATAGGGCGAATCTAAAAATGAGAGATTCTCTGCCGCCTCGCTCGCTTCCATTTATTACAGCCCCATAATAAAACATTCGAGGGATTCTTAAGTTCAGATTGAAACACAACAGTGCTGGCTAGGCAGTAATCAGACAAATAATAGAATGAAAAACGTAAAGGTGATTTGAATATGAATGAAAGAGAAAGTAATCAAAGAGAGTCTCTCAAAGTAAGATTCGCCCTAATGGAAAAATAGAATTATAAAATTTGGTGTAGATAGACTTCCATCTGAAGAAAAATGCCTGTATAAAATCACACACTGAATAAAAACGAACAATATTTTCGGCAAAATTGTTGAAAATTGGCTACTCTATCAGGGAAAATAAAAAATATATGCCTTAAGCCTAATTTTGAACCTAGACCATCCTGAACATGAAGAAGTTCGGAGCTAAGGATCTACAGTTGTAACTGTAGCTTTTCCGATTATGTTTGGTTACGATATCTATTCAACCATATTAATTTCGTCTTCAGGTAGATCAACTTTAGAACTTAGGATCTACAGTTGAAACTGTAGCTTTTTCAGGTATACAAAGTTACGATATGTATACAACCATGTTCACTGAATATTTTGGAAGGTCAACAGACTTTTTTGAGATATTCTGGGATGTTCTAAGTCAAACTGTTATTGAGTTAATAAATCAGGATCTATAGTTGAAACTGTAGCTTTATCAGATGTCCAAATGTACGATATGTATTCAACTATGTTCATTGAATCTTATGGAAGGGCAAGCTACATTATGTGATAATCTGGGATGTTCTAAGTCATCCAACCTGTATGTATTCAATAAAGTTAATTGAATCTCTTGAAAGGTCAACCGGCACAAATGGATAATCTGGGATGTTCTAGGTCCAAACAGTCCCGGAGCTCTGAATTTGGGATGTACAGTTGCAACTATAGTTTTAAGGCTGGACAAATTTACGCTATGTATTCAACTATGTGCAATGGATATTCTGAAATGTTAACCGACATTATGATGAAATCTGGGATGTTCTGGGTCATAACAGACTGTTCATTAGTTCATAACTTAGGATCTACAGTTGAAACTGTAGCTTTTTCAGATGTCCAAATGTACGATATGTATTCAACTATGTTCATTGAATCTTATGAAAGGGCAAGCTACATTATGTGATAATCTGGGATGTTCTAAGTCATCCAACCTGTATGTATTCAATAAAGTTAATTGAATCTCTTGAAAGGTCAACCGGCACAAATGGATAATCTGGAATGTTCTAGGTCCAAACAGTTCCGGAGCTCTGAATTTGGGATGTACAGTTGCAACTATAGTCTTAAGGCTGGACAAATTTACGCTATGTATTCAACTATGTGCAATGGATATTCTGGAATGTTAACCGACATTATGATGAAATCTGGGATGTTCTGGGTCATACCAGACTGTTCATTAGCTCATAACTTAGGATCTACAGTTGAAACTGTAGCTTTTTCAGATGTCCAAATGTACGATATGTATAACTATGTTCATTGAATCTTATGGAAGGGCAACCTACATTATGTGATAATCTGGGATGTTCTAAGTCATCCAACCTGTCCTGGAGTACAAAACTTAGAATCTATAATTATACGTGCAGCTTTTTTGGCTATGCAAAGTTATGATATGTTGTCAACCTTGTTAACTGGATCTTCTGGTAGGTCAACCGACATTATTGGATAACCTAGAATGTCCTAGGTAATTCAAACTATTATGGAATTCAGAACTTATGATCTATAATTGGTCGAGGTACTGCCAGATTGCTGCAAGATACATTTGCACCATTCTGCGTAACTGGAGTTGGATTATTCGAATTGGTTATTGGTAACAAACTTCAAGAACCACTGATCTGATTCATCCTGAAATTGAAAAATTCTGTTTGAATATGTCGGCCAAACTGATAATTTTCGATATGCGCTTGATGCGATTTGGCAGAGCCCCGACCTATTGTAACTGTAGCCTTTTCAGCTGCAAGGCTATCTAAGGATGACCTTGATTATCCCACAATATGTTTTGACTTTCCAGAAGATTCAATGAACATGGTTGAATACATATCACAACTTTGTATAGTTGAAATATCTACAGATACAGTTGTAGATTCTAGGTTTTGAGCTCAAAAATAGTTGGGATGACCTAGAACATCTAAGATTATGTCATAGTGTCGGTTGACCTCCCAGAATATGTTGTTTACTCTCACCGGGTGAGAGTTCTTGATGCGTCGCAAACAGTTGGTCAACACAAATGTTTTCGGACCAAATTTGAAATTGTGACCAAGGCTACAACTCAGACCCCCGTTCCGGGAACGCAATACGTTTCGCAATATTTCGGACAAATTTTCTTAGTCCTCTTTAACATATGATGAATGCATTTATTCAAATCAACACAACGCAACAAAATGCACAGAGAAAATGCCACGAATGCACAGAGAAAAATCAAATTAAAACTTCAAATTACCTGGCGTTAAAAACTTAAGTCGATTGAATATTGACAGTAGAGAACTAGTCGGTATTGCAAACGCTTTGTTGGAACGTATGCAATATGTAAGGAATATCACTAGAAACGGACATGGTTGAAAAGATGAACAATATCTGTTTCAAATCAAATCATATTTCAGGAATAAATTAATTGTTTTATGCTAATAAAACAAGTTGTATGCTATGCTTTAGTTCATGTTAACAGAACAAAGTGATATTTATTGCAATGGTATGTTTCGCTTTAAAGCAGTAAGTATCCATCCATCTTAACCAACTATCCCCTATCCCTCGACAAAATTTTCGTTCCGTCGAGAGTAACAAATTTAAACAATGCCCTAATAACATATTTTCTTTCACAACTGCTAGCTTGCCCACACGTACGAGCACCACCAACAGATCACAAAATTATCACCTCCTGATACTGAGCGTATACGCGAACAAGCTAGAAATTCTCGAAAAAAATATGTTTTGAAGTCAGTTTTTACATTTGTTGCTTTCGACCATATAAAAATTTGAGGAGAATGATACAGAGATGCAGAATTCAGACGTACACGGCCACTTAGATCGACTAAGATTTAGTCAAATTCGACTCAGTACAGGAAAAGTGGAGTTACTCATAGACTGAGGAAAATAGCAGATATGAGTAAATGTCTGTCATACTTATGTATAAAGTATAAATAGGAGTAGAATTAACACAAATATTAAACAATTTCACTCAGTCCAAACTACTTTCTTCACTGTTGAGTTGAACTCGACTCAATTTTGAATCAATCACAGTAGCCGTTTACCCGAAACGTGGTACTTATAAAAGAGAGAAAAGGAGAAAGAGAATGAGGGATAAAACCAAACATTTTCTCTTTTCGGTAGACGCAACATGTGACATGATTGAATTTATTTTTGTTACAGACAAATCATTATACATACATCGCTATGTCTCTTTCTTAAATAACAATCCGATGTTATGAAACATTATAATCTCAATTCTTCTTCCCTGCAATTTATCATTATTGTGTTGAGTATGCAACAATGATAAAGATGCATTATTTTTTGTCCCAACATTGAAAAGTTAGGACAATGTCCTTATCATTCATGCATTCGCGAGTTTGGATTCACTGCTCAAACTTGCTGCTATAATAACCCTTGGAAGAATTTACGCCTGAAATGGTTAATGCTGTCAGGGACTGATTGCAGCAAGCCGTGCTTTGAAAGTGACGTGTGTTGCTTTTGCTGCGTCGTTTTCGCGAAATGAAAATATAAAAATATTCCTTCATTCAACTAAAATAAATGGTGAAATCATAGTTTCTCCGAGTGCTTTACGTAGGACGTTGTGAATGGAATCCCTCTCACAGTGTGTTATGGTCGTGTTTCTTGAGATGGATTGTGCATCGGTAGTTTTTTCCCATTTTTTGTTTTTTAGTGCTCCGCTCCCGCATCCAAACGAACTTTCCAGCATCAGAAAAGGAACATTGGTGAGGTCGTTTTATATTATCAAAAATATACCTTAACTATATACACGCCAGGATCGAGAATGTCCATTTATGATTCTGGAAATGTGGAAACTCTTCACATATCCATTGGATATGTGAAGATTTTTATGCGGGGATTATTGTATATGAAGATGACCTCAGAATGTACTTGTATGAACAGACATTCTTGAAATGGGTCGTTGAAATTTCAATAGAGCTGTCACCTTCAATCTTCAAGGCTAAAAATGTTTGCACATAGTGATCACAAATAAATTTCTGAAGAAATGCAGACAAGCTTATTCCACAAAAGCCTTGCCGGTCCGGTGGGAGATTGATTGTGCACACACATAAACGAAAGGGTTAATGCTGTCGGGTTAGTTTTAGATCACGGATTCACTGTACTAAGTGATGGGATCAATGAAAGAGTAGTGGACTGCTTGGTATTTAAAATCTATTGTGGATAGAAAGATGGCAAAGAAGAAGAAAATTAGATTGGAGGATTGGGATTGAACTCTCCACGTTCTGCTGAGTAAACACTGCTCAGTAACCATTGCGCTACCCAGCCACACATAAAATTGAGCCGTTGTAATATTTATTAAGAAATAACAAACCTGTCTCCTATGTGTAGATCATATTTCAAAGTCACCTTCATACCTGCAAATAAAGGAGAATAAAAGTTAGTAATGCTTATATCATATGCTTTATTTGCCTAGTTACTCAAACTAACAGAATTATCAATAAATGAGCAAAAATTGCATTTGGTGAGTTTGTTCCATTTTAAAAACTTTATATTAAGGTCTGTATCCGCAATAATCCGGACACCTCAAAACATGAATAAAACATAAATTTCGCATTATATTTCCGCCGTAGTTGTTTATTTCAGATTCATGGGATTTGTTCTAACAATTCGTGAAGACAAAACATAGTTACTCGGTATTTGCATAACGCTTAACTCCGTCCATTAGGGTTTGTACAGACTCTTCAGAAATCGTAGAAGCCGTCTTTGTCCAAATTTGCTGGAAGTGTTTGATGTCTTTGATTCCTTGCTTCTTTCCAGAAAGCTTCCGCTTCATCAGAGCCCAATATCTCTCGATTGGTCGTAGCTCTGGGCAATTTGGCGGGTTTGAGGTTTTTGGTGCAATGTTCACTTGATTTGCTTGGTACCACTCCATCACAGTTCAAGCATAGTGGCATGATGCCAAATCGAGCCAGAACAAAGGTTTTTCATTGTGACTTTTGATGAAGGGTAGCAATCGCATCTGCAGATACTCTTTCTGATAGATCTCCTTGTTGATTGTGCCTGTAGTGACGAAAGATTTACTCTTTTTGCCACACGTGCAAATTGCTTGCCACACAAGGTATTTTTTGGGAAATTACGATGCCTTCTTCGTTCTGAAATGCTCAGCTGTAGCATTTCTGGCCATAGCAGAGTAAAAAACTAGCCCTAGAAGCTGCTTGAAATCCTCCAGGACATAAGTTTCATCGTCCATAAAAACGCATGAAATCTTCGTCAAATATTCGCAGTACAAACGTCGAACCCGTGATTTTGCTACCAAGTTCTGTTTGTCGTTGCGATTTGGAACTGTTTTTACTTTATACGACTTAAGTCCCAAACGTTGTTTTGATTTTTGGACAAAACCAGGCGACATCCCTATTTTACGAGCCACCGTTCGAATGGACGGATTTGGGTTTTTCGTTAATATCCTTTTCAGCGCATCCAATGTTTTTGTCACTTCTCGGTTTCCTCTCCACCGTCAAAAGTTCCGAAAATGATTTGAGCACATCGTGAACAGTGGATTTAGGCAAATCCAATGTTTTTGCAAGGTCCCGTATTGACAAATCTGGATTTGCCGTACGCCTGTACAAAATTCGCTCGCGCACTTGTTTTTCTTTCGACGCCATCTTGAATACTAAACATGAAATGTAAACATCAATCATAGTCTTTTTCATCATAGACTCTCAGCTATACCACAGTGAAATTTTTCATTCCTACGTGCAATATTTCAAAAGTTACAATGAATTGAAGGTGTCCGGAATAATGTGGATACAGACCTTAATCGTTCTAAATTAATTTTGATTGTTGTTTCCCAACGCAAAAGTGTTGGCTTTCAGACTGCAAGCAAATCTTCATATTTTCAAATACTCTATTCATTGCAGCACCATATCTGATGCTCACTCTTGACAAATATTAGGCAATTAGAAACGAAGCTTAGGATATTATTCCTTTACATACGCTGTGGTTTTTCTTAACGTGTATCATTACTCTCAAGTGCTCCGTTCCTACATTGCACAATTCAGTTTGTTACGTTATCATTGCCCGACACGTTCCACATGCATCGAAATGAACTCCAAACCATTCCATTATCTCCCAACTACAAGAAAGGCGTCACACCAGCAGTGAGCTGATCACAACCAACTTCAATCACCAATCCAATTATGACGCATAATGCGTCGCTTCGCAGGCAAGAAATGCCTTGTCGTCAAGGATGCCATCGTTTCGTCGTGTGTTCGTAAAGTACATTATATCGCAGCACAGTGAAGTGATTAGCTTTTCAGTGGGACGACGACGGGAGAGGTAAATCCGCGAAGGCAGCTTTCAGTCGAGCCAAATCGGAAGTGATATTATGGCACCCCCGGCATGACGCTAGGCGGCGTGGCTTCAAAGTTTTCCACTTACCGGTCTGCAGCTGGAAACCCGCAGCGAATAGTGCAATTTTAATGACGCATACACAGCTACGCCTTCGAGGCTCGTATCCTGGTGAAATTATCTAGATCTCCGATGAAAATTTAAGGCATCCGATAAACACAGGTGAACGGCCATTGTGTATGATGGAAAGACGAAACATCCGACGGTGACGACGATATAATGATTTCAAGGAATATTTATGCGTCGATAGTATGGCAGCAACGGTGAGCAGTGACTAATACATTAAGATCACTTGGTGGGCCTGGGCATCCAAGTCTGACAAAGTGCCCGAGGAAGAATGATTATAATGTCATTTGTTCTGGGCTGCTTGGTAGTGTGCCCCATTTGTGATGGCGTTTGAGCCAGTCTTGACTCCCAAGGCTTGCGAAAGTGGTCCAGGGTTGAAATGGTCGTTCAGTAGAATCCGAAATTTAGTCTAACACTCGTGCTATTTCGAGAGGACATACCTGAACACCCAGAACACCAAGAACTTCAAATATCCATATAAATGATTATAGCCACAGCTTGAGCGAAGACTGACTAAGTATCGCTCTTGGGTGATGACGACGATGATGGAAATAAATTATATTTATACACATAAGATTGCATTATACACGATTCCGACGCCGGTCGCTTTGTCGGAGCTGAATAGGACGGTGATGGTGCAGCATGAAGCGTGTGATGATTTTGATTAAAATTGATATTGTGATGCAGCAGTGATAAACGCAAAGACCACGACGACGACGATGACGACGATGGCGGCAACGGTGATGGCGTTGACGAATATTCGGATTTGGTTCGTTTGGTTTGAGTTGATGGATGTGACTGATGGAACGGAAGTTTGTGATCCGGAGAAAATCAGCATGGTTTGGTCTTTCCGGGTACGGCGTCGTGTGGTCGGAAGTAATATGTTTCACATAATGCGTAATTAATTTCGCAACAACATGATAGGAATAACACATTCGAGTAAATATTTGACAATAATCAGAGCGGATGTTTGAGAACCCGCAATTAACATCAATTATCGGCTTCCTGAAATTGAGGCGGATGTTGAAGGTTTCGGGATTTAACTGTTTGGCTGTATAGGGTTTGAGTTTACGTGTCATTAAAAAACCGACGTGCAATATTTATTATATCTCCTTAATTAGTTACAATCATTAGTTATATTGCAGTTTTTTTTTTCAACTACTAACCTTACTCTTTTCCAATAAATATGTTCCACTTTTAACTTCACTATTCAAGAATGAACCCATCCAAATCAGTCCACCCGAAACGAAAGACTCCCAAAGCCGCCGTTGCATCCGACGGTGCACCATAAATTTGCAAGATTGCTTACTCCTGGTTTGCTCGCTTCTTGTTCCTGGCATCAAGGGCCACACCTTCACCGTCCACCAAGCAAGGAATCCAGAGCAGGAGCACAACAGAAAAAAAACACACACACCAGCTACAAAATACCATCACTCGCTGCGCTGACTCCGGTCCTCTCATGAGCTGCAAGCAATTAAAGCAACCATTAGCTATATTGCGGCGAACGATTATCTCCTGTTTCTTATTTCATTTCCCTCGGTTGAATCTTTTGTCTTTCACCGTTCCTCCTCGGCGTCGTCGTCGTCGTCGTAGTCGTCGTCGTTTTGGGTCCCTTTTGGTCGACTTTTGCTCACTGCTCTACTGATAGGACTACTACCGGATCTGAAGACGTCCCGTTTAAAAGTCAAGTGAACGTTGAGCAACACTGCCGCCGTCGTCGTCGTCGTCTTTTGCAGGTTGTACGGCGATCATCCTTCCTTTGCCCTGGGTGCGAATAAAGCTAAATGAAGTGGATAACTTTAAGTATACCCTTCGGAACCGGGGCTATAAGCGAATATCAACCCGGAGGCATAAAGTGGTTGAGCCGCTTGTTGTTGTTTTTTTTCGCAGACGGCGAATTACCCTTATTATGGCGGGAAGCTTCGAAAAGTGTTCGGGAAGATTCCGGGGATAAAAAAGGCAGGTTATTGGTTTTTCGGGAGCTAATCACATATCATGGCTTATACTTTTTATGTCATTGATTTTTTTCAAGCTCATGTAACATAGAGGATTTCACGATTACTTGAAACTTGCATCAATTACTTGAGCACTCAATCTTAAAGATTTATAACGGAATTTCCGGAGGCAAAAATGCTTTGAAATAGTAAAACAGCAACTTTTGAAAAAACAATTATTCCTATTTGCGTTCTGCTAGAATTGCTAAGTATTCTATTTTGAGAGTAACCGAGTAACCATGAAAAAAAACGTCGTAGCAAGCCACGCTTTTGAATTGGCGTGTTTTCCTTTGCTCCGTCTATTTCACAAAAACAAACATTTTGTTTAGTATTCGATACAATATATTCAAATCAAACATTGATTCTTTGATTGGAAGAGAACCGGAAGTGACAGTGCGAAGAGCGGTTCCAGCGAGCATGGTTTTTCGTAGTGTGTGTTACCATTTGTTCCGGGATATCGTCTCGAGGAAGGAAACACATCGACCCTGTGCTCCCGAAAAAGTCCGTACTGTGCGGGTGAAATCGCACTCGAAAGCGCCTGAAAAGTGTTCTTCAGGCTAGCAGAAATCGCGTACGTTGTGGAAGTGATATTTTCCGTCGCTAAAAAGTTGGGAAAAGTGGTTAAACAATATTTTTTTGCTTGCTTCTCAGCCTCCATTGGCAGAAAAGAGGAGTTTTCTAGCTGAATTTTTTTTCGCCCAACCTCTCCCTCTCGCGGTGAACTGTTAGCTCTCTTTTTGTCTGTCGCTCGCGTTTGCACTTTTTGGGAGAAGCGCAGTGGTGTTGGTGTTAGTTTGGTGGATTGGATTTTATTTTTTATTCACCCACCCTGGATGCGATTCATCAAAACGTAAATATAGAGAGGTACGTGGTTGTGTGTGTTGGCAACAACAACAACGGTATCATATAGCACGACGTCTGCGGCAGTAGCACCTCATCGCGCGTCGTGTTGTTCTGGGTCGCGGATTACTAGTGTGCGTGTGCAATTGGTTCCGGTGGGCTGAAGTTAGAAGAGTGTTGCGTGTCGCGAGATCACGTCGTGCTCGCGATTCATTCGAAAAACTGCATGCAATCAATTGCGCTGTTGTGTGTTGCTGATTTTTTCTCAAGCAAGCTCAGGTCCAAAGTGTCGTCGTTCGCGGGTATTGTGGGGGAAGATAGTGTGTTTAGCAACCGTGTAAAGTTAGAAGTCATAAGCGAGTGTATTTTTCTTATTGATTCTGTTTCCTGCAACCAAGTGCCAATATCTAGAACTAGATTTTAGAGGAAAATACCCCAACCTTGTCGAAGTGAAACCGTGCAGGCTTAGTTTGTTAATTAATCGGTACAAGAAGAGTGTATTAGACACAGATGTCATATTACTACCGGATGTGGACGAGTGCCGACGGCAGCAGCTGCGGGTCCAGCAGGACTTGGCCATCTAGGACATCGAGAAGAGCTGGTTTGCAAAGCAACAAATAATTTATTTCTACCATGTTTTGAAGACAATATCCTGTCAAAAGAGAAGCTTCCTCTAGTGGAATTTAAAGGAATTTGCTCGCGTTTACTAGTGATAGTGCTTCAATATTTTATTTTTATTTTGTTGAAGTGATCATATGAAGTATTAATTTTAAATTCTCCTAGTTTCCCAATCACAAAAGTTCGACTAATACGCTCAAAAAGTTTTTTAAAATAGTGTTTTTAAAAAAGTGAAAGTGACAAAGTTTAAAAAAAATTGAAAGTGAAAGTTCGTTATGCTTGTCTCTTTTCAGTCATATTGGAGCGATCCATTGCTTTTGGCGGATAGTGCTACATACTTTCAGCGTATCGTTAACCAAAACGAACCCTGCTGCTAACCTTTCCCCAATTATCCAACATCCCAGTGATTTCTCGGCTTCCTTCAAAGCGAGTATCACGTCAACACGTTCCTTCCCACTCGCTACTTGACCAGCATCCGGGCACGGCCGGCACCGGTATTGCTTTAAAATGGGTCACCAGTTTTTACACATTGAGGATGTATGTTAGTCCCAAACATCATCTGTTGGTTCTTTGTGCAAATACAGCTGATCTAGCAATAACGGAATTGGATCCGTGGGCGGTCAATCATGCTCATGCTCATGTGTGTTACCGTTTGTTCCGGTTATGTGGCACAACGCCAACGCCACACAGTTAAAATTGTTTTGTAATTTTCAATCTATTTTCATGCACATAAAAAGAGCACGTAATTAACTTCAAATTCACATTAGTTTTCAAATTTACACGAATTGGAAATTACATCTTGTAATATTTGCGCAATTAAATTTTACATGAACTGCTTCAAATGGCCAATGAACTGCTTCAAATGATTTATTTCTATATTCAAGTTTATTTTTCACGTTAGACAAGAAGAGACAAAAGATGAGTTAGAATTAATATTATTATCAATAACCTAATCAATCCAAACATGCAACATCAAGTAAGAAGAGGAATCAAGATAAGAATAAAAAATAGCCAAATTTTAATCATTATGGTTCATCCCGTCAAACGCCTTCATGTAGTTGCGGTCCATCCAAATATATTTTCAACATTCAAGAAAACCAATCAAACACGTTATTAGGATCTAGCTAGTTTAATTAAACATGGTATTTAACTCCCCTTTACCTTCTGTTTATGCGTTGAAAGCAAGGGGTGTCTCACTGATATCGAGCGCAGCAAATTTGAATCAGATTGCAGTCACTTCAAAGTGAATAATCTCGATTTCCTCGATTTTCAATTTTCGATCGATCTAGTAGCACAGTCAATTTCATTGTTTTGTTTATCTGCTCGCAACGAAACGGCAATTACGTGATAAAAAGTACTGCCTGCGATAACTTAAGAACTTAAAGAGAAACTTCTTTGCTAATTTGTATAAAAAATCATCTGCTTCAATGTATCTACCGGAGCATTCAATCGACCACGTACAAGTGCGGGTAAGTGTTTCTAGTGTATGAGTTATCACCTCGGATCTCGATTAGGTTTTGGAAATAAGTTTCACTGTTATTTTATTCATGCTTATAGAACCGGTTTTGGAATCGCACTCAGAGAGAGATCGGTATAGTGTCAGATTTAGTAAAAAACGTTCTAGATTTACTGGATTATACGGCTACCAGCTTCTTCGGCGACTTCAGTGAGACTGACGTGACGGGAATCCAGCAGGAGCTGAAAACAGTTGGGCTGCTGAAAGTCAGAAAGCTGCTTGCCCAAGCAAATTGTTCCAAAAAACTTGAAGATTTTTTCGGGGTGTATGATGACGACCCTGAGGCATTTATGTTTACAAAAGCTCAGATCATAAAAAGTGTTGCTGACGCAATAAAGCGGTCAGGTGTCGGTAAATACATCGACGAAAACCAAGATGAGACGCACAACAACAGCAAGAGCAGCAATAAAACAGAGCATGGTTCTATAAAATATTCAATATAAGTAATTTTTGAACAATATTAGGTTTGCACTCGTTTTCCTGCGAGATTGGCGTAATTCAATAAAGACACGTTATGGTAATTTGAGCAAAACTGTTACCCAAAACGCCTACCTTTGCACAGAAATAAACGCGCATGCATTGATGTTGCTGGCAAAAAAATGTCGTCTACACAATGTTCCCGAGCAGTTCTTAGCCTTGAGTCTGTCTAGTCAAGCAGTTGAAGACTTATTTCGTCAGCTAAGATCTTCAACCGGCATGAGTGATACACAGATGCGTCTCATAGTGACGACTGGAGTTTCAAGCACGACTCTACCTGATACCCGAAATTCTGCATTCGAATTTGTGACCACAGGAATCGAGCTCATCGATAATAACTTACAGCAAAATGAACCGCCGCAATTAACCACAAATCAACAGAACACAGCGGAATTGATTTCCGAACCTTGAGTTAGATTCGACTCAAAGCGATGACTTTATATCTCCATGCAGGACGGAACTCGAAGCGGAAGAAGTATTTCCTGAAACAGTATCAATTAACTGTCCTGGCGATAATCGAGCGCAACTGCCAGCTCGAAAGGTTTATTTAGCTTCCCAATTATTCCGTAATTTCAGTGGGTCTTTAAACCTTAAAAGCAAAACCAGTACATTTAAGCACACATTTGCGGTAATGAACGATGATGGAAAAATCTACAACATAAAAATTGAAACGCTTATATGGATGGTTACTGTTGGGAAACGTAAATCCACGGCCAGGTTACTCCGGTATAGAACACCATCAATGAGACGAGCCAATTTGAATGCCAATCAAACAAACTGAAACGGTCCAAGTCACATATTCATCTTCACCTTATATTAAAACTCTACAATAAAAATCTAAAACATCTTAAACACCGAACGTATAGGAAGATTCTATTTGAGCATGGCGTATATTTTTTATATCTACTAACCGCAAAGCTATCGCTATCTTTTTTGCTCTACTTTATGTGCGGCATGTTGATAGAAACTACCATCTCGCGATTTGTACTTCAAAACTCATAGGCACTTGTCTACGGCGTCAGAATAATTATAAACTCAACTTAACCTTGAGCACAAGAATGAGATTTGAATAGTACTTGTTAAAAATTTGACCTTGAGCTGACGTCTGCCGTTGCCGAAAGTCGAGTTGTTGCTAAACACGACTACTGCGTCGCATGTTCTGTGCAGTAATGTGCAACGAATTGAAGTTGATGCAGTATCTTCGAATAATTCGAGTAAACTTTATTAAATATATTTGATCGAATTCATGTGAGACGCCCCTTGGTTGAAAGCAATGGAGAAACTCTAAGACTTAGTCAATATATCTGGAAGGAGTATATTCCTGATGCTGGGGAAGTCCAGATAATTGACTACTCGTGGGGAAAAGCACACTCAATTCCTTGACATCGATTAAATCCGCTTCAAATGTAACGACAGTTGATATTTTTTTTTTTTTTTTTTTTTTTTGTGGGGTTAAAACACAAAAATGGGGGGGGGGAAACGGAAGTAGAAATAAATAATCTTTTTTTTTGGGGGGGGGGGGGGGTGGGGGGGGGGGGGAGAAGAAAAAAAAAAAAAATTTTTTTTTTTTTTTTTTTTTCTTGGGGAAAGATATATACACTCCGTGTCATAACTATAGAACCAGTCATTTTATATAAACGAGAATACAATTTGGAAATGAAATGCAAAGGATTGGATATGGTCTTTATCTATGTTTATAAGAATGTTTTAATATCTTGGATTGTTCTGGTAAGTTGTGTGGCATCTCCTTTGTTCTCAATCAGTTCAAACAACCTATTCGGCATACTTTCAACCAGGCGGCGACATGTAGATACTTGTATCTCGTTCCACGCTGATGAGATTGCTCCTTTGAGCTCGGATTCTGCTCTGCGATCGGATTCTGCTCTGGAGAACAAGCTGGCCACTCCATAACTTGGATTTTATGTTCAGATAACCACGCCATGGTCGCTCGGCTTTTATGAACTGATGCGTTTTCTTGTTGGTATTCCCAATCACCACGATGGTTTTGCTGCAAGAATGGTAGCAAATGGTTTTGAAGCATCTCGATGCACTCTTGGCTGTTCATTCTTGTAGACGGAAAAGCAATCTGCACGCATCAATCCGTTTTGAAAAAATGCCCCCCAAACCATCAAACTGCCCCCTCCAAAGCTGCGAGATGAAAAGTAACGTGGCTTTTTCCGTAAATCTCTCCAGAACAAAAAGATTCCATTTGGTCTATCGAAATTGAATTTCTCCTCATCAGAAAAGATAACCTGAAACATTAAACTACTTTAAAAAACGAAAGGATGAGTTATGTCAGTGACAGAACTGCAAAGTTGACGTAGGACTGCTTGTTGATGTGAAGAAATTGATGTCACGAATTAATAAATTCCTACTATATTTTATAAAGTCTATAGAACCATGAAACCCTATGCTATTGGTGTGTGAGGCTACGGTTCTTCTTCCGCTATTGGTTCTCTACGAAAATTCATAGAAACTGCAGTTCGGCTCGAATTGACTGTTAATGATATTTTGTTTGTTAAATCAGCGCCAACATTAGATTGAGGCGAATTTGCTTCTGTAAACAATGGCTTTCGTGGTCATTTGCTCTTGAACAAAATGTCACAAATACAAATTAAGCACTCTTTAAGGAAGAAGAGCTTTATTTCTATCCGCTGATGTATTCAATTTGAAGGGATTGTATTCAACTTCCGATAAATTAGCAGACAAAGTGTTTGTTTAACAAAGCAGATTCACCCTAATCAAATGTTGGCGCTGAAATGTCCAACGTGCTTCTAAGTGTGAAATGGATCCTGTGTTTACGGAGGGAACATGGTTCGCGATTGAAATGTTCTTATCGGTTTTCATGACTGGCTTAGTGTTTGGCGTCACGTGATACTACGATAAAAATAGGCATTTATACCGCCTTCAAATTTAGATTGTACAGACTGCAGATTGAACATACACCCAAAAGTTGAAAAGGTGGCAAAAAATGCAATTGCAGTTTTTGCAATCATATCTTGAGAAATCCGCATGATTCAGAAATGGCAATTAATTGGCCATTTTGATCCACAAAGCGTTTTATGGTACAAATGAAGCCATGCAAATGTGTGCAAGCGACTGGCAAGCAAAAATAGCTCGAAACAAATTTGTCGCTGTAGGATCCTCATTCAATCATCAACATATCAATATACAATATGGATGAGTCGATATCAGAAAATGACGCAACGCTATTGGCCACTGTTGTATTGCCGCCGTCAAGTGTTCTATTTTGGTTCTCACTAATCGTCGACAAAGCGTTTTATGAAATAAACAATGCCATGCAAGTTTGTTAGCAACAGGTTGCACATAGCTTGGTGGAAAATATGTCCATTTGCGTCATTGCTGTACCCTGAATTCCTCGCCAAAAGAACTAACTGTAGGGTTTCTATTCCCATCTCTGAGCTTGTCAAAGTGGCTAAATGGTTGCTTTCAAGAGCCACCGCGCTGATGGTCATAGTTCGTTACTCGATCTCGTATTGAGCATATTTTATTTTTGGGAGCCATCGAACTTTCGGACATGCATCTCTTACTCATCAACTAAGTATCACTGCACACGTTCAATTTTTCATTGCGAATTGCTGTTGCTATTTTGCCCACAACTAATGTTAGATTTTTCATCCAAGTTACGATCAATAGCAAGAATGGGATAAAATCAAGCGAAATTGTATAACAATCTTACTTTCTTAGTTCTTACGAACAACTTAACCTAACACCAAGTAGACCAGTTTGGACATTTTGGTTTGCAAAAAGTTCCACTGGCTGGAGCGGGAATCGAACCCCCAACTTCACGACAACCGCTTGAACGACGGGCGACACCGCTAACCACTTGACCACGATGATGATGTGGGCGATTGATTTGGCCATATTCTCCGGGACGCGGCAGTTTAAGCAACGCCATGTTGAGCCGGTGCGTGGTAATGAACATTTCGATGAGCGCAAAAGAAATTTCAATCAAAAATACTCTTTAGTTGGTAAATTCATTTGGTCGTCCTGAAAAGGACAGATTTTAGTTGTTTACGGAGGGATGATTTACGTCAGCGTCGACGTCGGGCTTCTTCCGCTTGCCTCGTCTAGCGGACGTGCCTGCCACATCAGGCGGCGTATACTCGATCTCCAGCAGCAGGGCGAAAAACTCGGAAAAGAGCTTTTTTATCACGAGAGCGGGATACACACGTCTGAACGTGTCGATGATCCAATAATGAATGATATAATGGCATATACCATTACATGAGAGGGAGGAGGTATCAACGAAGGCAACGCGAATCAAATTTTACAAAAGGGGACGGGCCTCAGTAGTTATGACAGACAGCAGCTTGGAAATGAAATCATTTGTTTTCATTAGAGCGACAGGGGTTTCGGAGGTTAAATTCGCATCTTTTCAACTCAGGCAACAGAAAAACGGCCTCAGAACCCCATCCAAAGAGAGTTGAGATATAGACACACTTGCTTCTGAAACTGCAAAACGGAGTTTATAAATATTGGCCAGAAAAATTATAACTCATACTCTAAAACTACCTGCAACTAACCTAATCTATTATCTGCAACTAATCCACTATGCACCTATGTACAACAAGAACTACAATGAAGCTAACCTACCCCCTACACTGAATATGTGAAACACATAATTGGTCAACCGTGTTGCAGTTCGGCTCAAATTAACTGTTAATATTTCGTTTGTTGGATGTACAACGTGCTTGCTAGTTTTAACATGGCAAATAGAGATTTATATATGGATATTCACAAAAAATTTTGCTCATTTTCTCCAGAACGCGGCTTTTCAAACAACTCAAGAGAAATTTCAATCAAACATACTCTTTAGTTGGCAAATTTATTTGTTCGTCCTGAAAAGACCGGGTTTTAGTTGTTAACGGAGAAAACATGGTTCGTGATTGAAATTTTCTTCTTGGTCTTCTTGGGCTGCAGGACGGCCTGAGTGTTTGGTAGCACGCAATACTACGATAAAAACAATCATTTACACCGTCTTCATCTTGAATTTGTACAGACTGAACATTGAACCTAGAACGAATAACAACGAATAACTTAACCTAACACCAAGTGTACCAGTTTTCGTTTTGCAAAAAGTTCCACAGGCTGGAGCGGGAACCGAACCCCCACTTCCTGGCAATGAACGACGGGCGACGCCGCTAACCACTTGACCACAAAGATGATTGAGCCGGTGCGTGGTAATGAAAAGTTCGATGAGCTCAAGAGAAATTTCTATCAAACATACTCTTTAGTTGGCAACTTGATTTGATCGTCCTAAAAAGGACGGATTTTAGTTGATAACATGGTTCGCGATTGAAATTTTCTTCTGTCTTCTTGGGCTGCAGGACACCACTCTGTGAAATGGCCACACCGGAGAAAAGTTTGTTCAGCTCCTCGTCGTTGCGGATGGCTAGCTGCAGGTGACGTGGATGATTCTTCTTGGTCTGGTCTTCTTGTGTCCACGGGCGGCGTTTTCTACCAACGTGCTCCGCAAATACGTTTGTCTCATGCGGATGCACAGCGAGAACTGATGATTGGTCGGTCGTCCCCACATGTTAGATAATCGCTGGCACGGTAACTGCGGCAGTATGAACCAATCAGAGCGAGGCGCAAATATGATGTCATTTTCAACCGATAGCGTTGTGCGTTTAGACACTTTTCTTTCAAGTTCATTTTAATTAGTTTAAACAAACGTAATGAATTGAGTTTGCAACAGGGATTCAGCTTTGATGTTTTACCTTGCGAATGAAATACTTATCGTAAAATTTCTGTGGGCCAGAGAGGAGATATTATCGTTCAAAATCTCCAAACCCGCGTAACGCTTGCGATTTCAGAAATTTTAGAACGGCGCCCCTATTTAGGAATAGAAAAGAGAGACGAAAGTCCTACGTCAAAATATATCAATCATAAATCAACATGACTACACACTTTACTCCAACCTCTACACATGATGGCACGGGCAAATTCAAGTCGGTTTGCTCGATGACGGGGCGAAAGTCGTGGTGCTTGCTTCAGTTTTTGTCGTCGAATGTTTGGAGTGTCTTTTAAGGGGACCCTCCCCTGGATTTGGGCAAAAATAAGGCAAAGTGTGTATTTTTTTTGTGGGAGATTGAACGTACGAACTTTCGGTTCTGACGAATCAATTTGATTATTATTCAAAATTTCAAAGAGATAAAAATATTGTGAAAATTCAAAATGGCGCCTACAAAATGGCAATTTCCGTAAGCCTCTGCGCGCAAAACATGGGGCGACAACTGCAAGCCTGCAGCCTCTTGTAGTGGACAGAAATCAAATCTAGTTATCATTTCTGAAAGATAATGAAATTTTCTACGGCTTGAACTAAATTTTAAACTTAAACTCATTGCATAGTGATCATTTGAACTGAAAAGTTTAATTTTTCGCTACATTTTTTTCCATTTCAGCCGTGTTTAAAAATTATAAATAATCAATTATTAATGCTAATTTTTAGTTCTAGCCGTACTGAAAATTATAACCTTTCAAACAGTTATTTGATGGAGGGAATCGGATTCATAGTTCCATCCCGGGGTTTGAAGTTAGATTGAAAAACATGGTTTCGAGAAATCGCCATTTAGTAGCCGCCATTTTGAATTTTCACATTTTTTTATCTCTTTGAAATCTTGAATAATAATCGGATTGAAACGTTTAACCGGAAGTTCGTACGCCTTTTCATTCTCCCACAAAAAAGATACAAACTTTGCCTTATTTTTGCCGAAATCCAGGGGAGGGTCCCATTAAAAGTTCGGTAGACTGTTGAACAAAAAATTTTTTTTTTGCGTTGACATCTTCTTGACAAGTGTTTCTTGGGTCCACCTTTCTTATTTATTCCATATCCATCAGGATTTTAAAAAAAAATTCGAAATAACGAGATGAGATCTGTTCAAACGACGAGCGATTTCGCGAATATTGATATCACAATCACGATAAGCCAAAACCTTCCCTTTTTCCTGCTCTGACAAAAACGTTCCACGCGGCATTTTAGAGCCTAAAAAACACGTCATAACACGTTAATTGGTGGAAGAAAACTGAGCTGCAGTTTAAGCGTATGGCTTTGTTCAGGTATTGGTTCTATAGTTGTGAATCAGCAAATTTTCTAAATTTGTCTTTTGCTATTCAAATACAGTGTTTATTGATGCAGATGTGTAGTGGTGTTAGTCAGCTCTCCTACACGGTCATTACGGTATAATGAATAAAGAAAACAAATAAACTCTCAAAAAAATTTAATACGTTTTTTGAGTGGTTCTATTGTTATGAAACGGAGTGTACAGGGTGCGGCGGAAAATAATGCGAAAATTTGTTCTATTTCTCTCAAATCCTATTTTCAACTAATCCAAGCAATAATATCAACATTTTCGAGTGCAGTTATAAAGTCCTTTTAAACAAATTTATTCAATGTGTCCTCCAGTTTTATTAATAACATCCTCAAGCCGACGCCGGAAGCCAGAGCATGCCTTTCGGACGTAGTCCTCCGACATTGACTGCCATGTGCGTGTTATGGTTGACTTCAGGGTTTTCACACTAGGGTGTGATGTTTTGCAGGCTCGTGCTTCAACATATGCCCAAATCGAATAATCCAACGGATTAAGATCTGGACTGCTAGGGGGCCACAAATCCTTCGGCCAAAACTTCATGTTATCGTTCAATCATTGTTGGGTTCGATTGGACGTGTGACACGGCGCTCCATCCTGCTGTAGGACAACGTTTTGGTCCTCGGAGAAGTTGGCCTTCACCCAGGGAAGCACTTGGTCCTTTAAAATACCGATATACACTTCGGTATTGATTTTAACTCCAGCATCAATGAAAACAGGCGGCATTTTCAAACCGTTGGACGCCACCAAGCCAAACATCATGACACCAGCCGGTTGTTTGGTTTGAAATTTGAATTTCACTGCGGTGAAATGAACCGGTCCGTGCGGCTGTTGGCCACAGCATCGATGCTGAAAAGCTTTTCGTCGGAGAACAGGATTATCATTTTTTCCTTCTTCAACACGGAAAGCAATCTCTTGTAACGAGTCACTCGTAGTTCCTTGACCCGGTCCGTAATCAAGTGGCGTTTCACTCTGGCTCTGAAAGATGCATGCAGGTCTTCTTTGATGATTCTCCGCATGGATTTCTCTGATATATAGGCTTCCTTTGCAAGTTCTCTTATGGAACGCACCGAGCAATTTTTGCACGGACCGTTTTGATCACGTTCGGCGTGCGTGCAAACCGCTTCCCGGCTTCCGCTGCTTAGGACCATCCTGCAGGGACTTTTTTATGCGGTAAACTGTTGCCAAATGGCACCCTACCACCTTGGCAATCTCTTTCGGCTTCTTCTGGGCGAGCAACAAACTGGTGATCACTTCTTTCGCGACCATTTTGACGAATTTGCAATAAAACAAATAGAATGTTTGGATGCAGCACTTGAAAGTAAACATAAGCAAATACACTTTCGACAGAAGTTAGTCACAAGCTACACGAATTAACCCAATACTCAAGTTTGAACATTTTCGCATTATTTTCTGCCACATCCTGTATAATACATTGCTTCCAAGTACAAAGAAAAAGTTTCTTCGAAAAAATGTGATGTAAATTGATAAGAACGGTTTGGCGTAAGTGCCATTTGGTCGCATGAATGACGTCTCTCCACATATATGTCAATCAGCTATGCATAGATGACCGTACAAATCACGGGTGGCTGTAAACGAAGTTGAGGGCACCAGGGAAAGCAGATTAGAGATTACATACATACTTGCCATCTATCGATCTCTGGCAAACACCTGGCCGGTTCCTTACGATCAGTGGGGATACTGTATCCCTCATACTGCCTTCATAGACATTTGGAGTTGAAAATGAGATAGAATTGATGGATTTTTTTCCGTAGCGAGAAAGTGAAATGGATCATGGAACCTGAGAAAAGAAAATTAATTGTGCACAAACATCTTCGTGGTCTGCCTCAAAAATAGCCAAAGTATTAAAATTCCGAAAGTCAACGATGTGTCTTCAAACGTTACAAGGATACTTTTAGTGTGGATAGAGCACAGCGCATCTAGCATAAAAGTGACACTAGGGACAAAGAGCTGAGAAGAAAGGTGTTGAGGTACGTGAAAGGCAACCCAGATGTCATGATTTGGCAAAGAAATACGGTTTCAACTTTTCCACCGTGCGTAACATCCTTTCAAGAGAAGGATATAAGTCTTTTTGTACCAGTAAACATCCGAATCGCTCCCTGAAACAAAATTTAGTGGCCAAAAAGCGAGCACGATTACTATACGAACGAGTTTTGACGAAATTTGATGGCTGTATTTTAATGGATGACGAAACATCTGTCAAAATGGATTATAAACAAATCCCCGGACGAAAATTTTACCTGGACACTGGTCGTGGGGATGTCCCTTCTAGGTATAAATTTGTTTTTGCTGATAAGTTTGCTCGGAAACTAATGATTTGGCAAGGAATCTGCAGTTGTGGCCTTAAATAATAATGTTCATCGATAAAAACTATTGGAAAAATTTCGGAAGCACTTTTGGGCTGCATTACCACTAATCTGGCAACACTAGTGCGTTTCTTTCCAAATTGGTAAAGAACCAGACCAGCCCTGAGACCTGGTAGTTGAAGTTAAACTACCTCAAGGTTTTGCCAGTGCCCAGAGATTTTTAACCGAAGGGATAATTATAATAAACTCTCAATTAATAACTGTGAAAATGCTTTTGATAAACTTAGTTGAGGGCTAGAAAAAGAGCAAAATCTGATCAGAAATACGATTAAAAATTACAGGGTGAATCGATAATTATTGCGACACTTTCAAACTTGTGTAAATTTTTTCAAACTTGACCAAAATTAACCTTATTTTGCCCAGTTCCGTTTTAGAAGGTATTGTTTATATCCGCTTTCAGCTGTTAAGTTGCCTTTTTAGATTCCGGTCGAGATGGGAGAAAATCAGCAATCCGTTCGCGAAAGGATTTTGTTCATCCACACCTTGGCAAAACTGATGAATATACATTATTCGATCGTCCCAAGGGTCCAACTATGGTTCTAGAAACGACTGACAGTGAACCCCAAGCCACGAACAGGACGAAAACCGGTAACCACGCGCAAAAAAACGAGATAGCGCTGATTGCTCATTTCAAGTGGAATCCGAACATTTCAACACGGGACTTGTCCAAAAAACTTGATGTTTCTCAGAGTTTCGTCCAGAAGGCCAAGAAACGATCCGGATTGAAAACAGTGGATTCGTTGTGGATGACCGTTTCAATCGAAAGTAGCTGTCAAAATTCGTTTAGGAGTACCTGATATGCACTTGTGGAAAACGGATCAAAAACCGTTGTTTTGGCACAATTTAGCTTCAAGCGACTGCTTGAAAACCGTGCATGAGTGGTATGCGGCTAATTCTGTGGATTTTGTCCGGAAGGTATGAACTCACCAGCCTATCCAGAACTCCATCTGATAGATCGGAAGACCAAAAGAGAGGCGAAGGACGAAAGGGAAATGATTAAAAAGTGGAATCAAAAACTGAGAAAACGTACCGGGAACTACTGCACAGGTTCTGATGAAGGGCGTCAATCGCAAATCTCGAGCATTTTACTCAAACTTATCCTAAAATTTGACCGACGTAAGTAAGCTGAAATTAATACATATACTGAACTACTGCAAAAATTTGGTTTAATTTTAATAGCTTTATCCGATTAACAAACGATCCAAGCAATCTAAAGTGTCACAATAAACATTGACTCACCCTTTAGTGCACGACAGAAATTCTGAAATGAAATGAAATTCAAGCTTACTAAAACGTTGCTTTCGGATGTTTGTTAGTTGCGAAAACCAAAAATCGCTTCCCAGCAAGCGAATGTTAAGTGTCAACATACACAAACAGGCAAAGTGAAACGTCTGTATAGAAGAAAAGCTTCTACTCACTTGAGCATCTTTTCTCACCTACCACAACAGAGGGTGGTAGAATTACAGTAGAAGAGTCCACTTCAAACCGACAAGTGGAATAATCCCAGATGGTCCTTGATTGTTCATTTACCGATGCCTTGCCTTCCCCCGAGGGGACTGCACGAACGCCATCGTGTTGGTCAGTGCGCTGAAGAAGATTTAGAGTTTTTATTTCCTTTCTCTTTCCGGAGACTGAATCGATTCCTACACGATAAATTGATTTTGTGCAATGTCCACTGCGGAAGCCACAGTCCCACTGTCGCTGTTTGTACGAGTTAAGAGTGTACCTAACCAAACACAATTTATGATTTCCCACCATTTGTGACGACAATGCATTTTTTCCCCCTCAAGTCCAGCTGAACTGACCGAGGACCGACAGTCAATCTACTGGGCAAAAAAAAGCTTGGACCTAGCAAGAAAATCCACCACAGCTCAAGTTCCGATCCTAACCACGCTGAGTTCGCGGAACCGGCAGCATAGACGAGGACTCTTTCGGGCGAGAAAATCCTTGTTCGATCGATTAACGATAAATCATTCATAGTTAGGTGATTTCCTTGCCCTCGCTCTGCTTTCTGCAAATCTGTGACTGACTGCAGCAGCGCTTTGGCACACCATCTATCAATGAACGAATGGCTGAGAATGCCAACCAAACCAGTCTTCCGTGCACAAATCCTGAAACAGGAAATATTGTTTTGACTCGGACGATTTTTTCCCCTCTGCATATGTTCATGTGTGTTTTGCCACTTGACTGTCAAGTGGGAGCAGTATCCAGAACCGTTTTTCGTCCGCCGCGGTGCTGGGCGATGTTGATTTTTCCAATTTCAGCTAAAAGCTTAATCCTTCAGAAACACATCGAGCGCATAAAAGTGACAACGATGACGATGATGGATAACGGTGGCCATCGTTCTATGGCGTCGAGCTTTCTACCCAACCCGTTCAGCTCAATGGCGGGGAAAAAGTCAACAACGATTAAAAAAAAAGGCGGATCGTTCCCGGGGACATTCCGGGCCTGGTGGA
This sequence comes from Aedes koreicus, assembly GCA_024533555.2. Lineage (NCBI taxonomy): Eukaryota > Metazoa > Arthropoda > Insecta > Diptera > Culicidae > Aedes > Aedes koreicus. The sequence continues at coordinate 595,876 of JAHHFK020004985.1, forward strand.
CGGGGGGGTGGTCAGTGGATATGTGACATGCGGGAATTATTGTTTTGACTTCATTTGAGCGAATCGTTTGCTCGGGTGTCAACTGTAAGCCATTTCGCTGTCGGTGTTAGAATGATGAGATGTTCAGATTTTTGTGGGATGGCAATTTTCAGTTTGTGTCGGGTGCCAGGGTGTTACGAAGTTTCGAACAATTTCAGATCGATTCAAAGGGACAAAAATAGCTATTTTAAACTAGGAAATGCACTCAATTTAAAATTTTCAGCAACTTCCGGGAGGAAAATTGGCCCAATAGTGTAGGCTCACAACTTGCAAAAACTTTCCGAAATAAGTTTGCATGTGTACATTCACCGCCCGGGATCAGTTTGCTGCTGTTCCGGCTTATCTATCTACAACCAAATGTGGAAGTGTACGAACCAACAACCCAAAAAAGCCGAAACCAGAAACAGATAGAGATACACACTTGCAGGGAGGACTGACAACATACAATAAATTAAATTTATCGTGTTGCATGTTTTGTTGTGCAGTTTTCCCAGGGGAGCTAACATCCTTATTCAAATTAACCCAATTCGGGACTGGGCTCAATATTCGTGTGAGTGAGTCTGTATTGTAGATGTACAACCCGGAATGACATACGTCCTCTTTCTCCTCCTACGATCCGCTATCTTTCATCTTGATGCCTGCCTCAGCCAACAACAGCAAAGCAGCACTGGGATGGTTTCCCGGAGTCAAAGAGCGACACAGTTTCTGCTGGGTTGAGCCACAAAGCTTCTCCAGATGCCTGGAAGCAGACAAATGCCTTATGGTACGATATGTCTTGAGAAGCTTTTGTTGGGAAGGGAAGGGGATATACATATACGCAGCACACGAGAGCATTCCATTATCGCTGGATGTCCCTCCGGGGAAATCTCGGTGGTCTGGTTGGCAAAACGCGTGCAAACAACCAACGCTTTATCCGGGTTTGTCCGCTGATGGCAGGATGAGCTTGCGATATAAATAATATTTTCAAGGTTAAATGGTACGAAGGGTGGCTATGTGAGGCGAATCGAGGGAACGGAAATTCAATGAGGGACAAAATTTTGAAATCTGAATTGGAAGAAATTAGATTATTTTCGGTTTGTTTGGGATATTCAAGGAGGTATTCAGTGTTATTGAAAAATTCTAGAATTGGCTCCAAAGTTAAATTCCAATTTAAGCTATATAGTTTTTGAGTAAGATTTGGGTAAGAAGCGAGTAAGATGATATGAAAGAGAATGATAATGTACATTCCCTAGTACAAATAAAAACTAAAATAAACTTGGCAATTGAATCTAAGCTTCAATATAGCCGTGAAATTCCTACATTTGGCATCTTAACATTTTTTATAAATCATAATTTCTATTCAAAATTACCACTGTTCCTATAAAAAATAAGGAACTGGGATTGGGAAGGTAGCCTAAGGCAGTCGAAGGATTTGTTGACTGAACAAGGGTATGTGAAGTCGCCAGTCCCTTGTCATATGAAGACACGTGGTTCTAGCCGTGGTCTTCCGAAGGTCCGCATTGAGATCGACTGGCCCTGCTACAACAAGCCATCACGTAGGCTATTTTCGCGAGGCAACCTGCTGAGGATAGTCCTGCAGACATAAAGAATGTGCACACCAAAAAGTAGTCGTCGGAAATGCCCTAATGCAGTCTTCTCCGTGTACGCTTTGCTAAACCGATCACTACTACATGAATATTAATGTATGTGTGTTATGATGAAGACGTCGTTTGGCTACAGTAAGCTTTATTCAGTAAAATGGCGTCGAATCAAGAACGCGTGCGCGAAGCGATTTTGCACAAAAGAGTGGAAAATCCAGATATGTCGCACGGCGATATTGCCAAGTCATTAAAAATCGCAAAATCGACGGTTACTAAAGTGCTAAAAAACTTTCAGCAGCGCTTAACTTTAAAGAGAAAGGTCGGTTCCGGAGGTAACCATGATTCTCGTTTCGTCGCGGAGAGGAAGAAAGTGATTAAAGAATTTAAGAAGAAACCGAATATCTCCGTTCGTGATGTGGCGAAAAAAGTGAAAATGTCTCCATCGTTCGTCCAGAAAGTGAAGAAAAGTGCAGGCTTGAAATCATTCAAAGTAGGTGTTACTCCAAATCGTAACGACAGCCAGAACAAGAGCGCAAAATCTCGATCGAGAAAATTATATGACACTTTGCTGAAGGAATACGACTGCATAATATTGGACGACGAAACATATTGCAAAGCTGACTTTAAGCAGATACCGGGACTACAGTTTTATACCTCGTTGCAAAGAGGAAATGTTGCTGATCGTTTTAAGCAGAAAAAATTGTCGAAGTTCCCAAAAAAATACCTCGTATGGCAGGCAATATGTGGATGCGGTCTCAGAAGCGACATCTTCACCACGACTGGCACTCTAAATGGACAAATTTACGTAAAAGAGTGTCTGAATAAACGACTGTTGCCGTTCATTCGGAAACACAACGGTTCGGTGCTGTTCTGGCCTGACCTGGCATCTTGCCACTATGGAAAACTGGCTAAGGATTGGTACATTGCTAATGGTGTAAATATTGTCCCAAATTATTGCAATCCGCCAAATTCGCCAGAACTCCGTCCGATCGAAAAGTACTGGGCCTGGTAAGAGGAATCTTCGAAAAACGAATAGGTAGCATTGATGAGAAAAGGGGGGGGAACTGGGAGGAAAGGCCGAAAAGGGGGGGAGACACCCCAAGCAAAATAAAAGTTTTAAAAGGGGTGAAAATACTTTTATAGGAGGTTGGTATAAAAAGTACTAAATGGGAGTGTGGGGGGGGGGAGGGGGAGGGTGAGGATGGGGAGGGGATTGGGGGGTAACTAGAAAATAAGAAGAATGATTAGTAATTTCCATTTAATTCCAACTACCTTTATTGCTTATCTTGACAGATACGCGTATTTCGTCTACAATGTGCAGACTTCTTCAATGTCGTGTACTAATACTCGACTGAAAGAAAACCTTCGCCACCTGCCGTATTTATCCTATTTTCTAAATACAAACACTTGTACCTACAGCTAACATTTCTTGTACCTAACCTATCCTGAGTCCAAAACAAATATTATGCTTGATATCTACCTCGCCTTTTCTTTATACCTAACCTGATTATTCCGTAGCAGCGGGTGTTCCACTGCGGGGTTTGTGGTGTTTTTTGGGTGGTTTGTTGAGAGCCGTGTTGGTTTCGTTTTGTTTTTTTTTTTGTTTTTTGTTTTTTTGTTTTTTTATTTTATATTTTGTGGTTTTTTCAGGGTTGGGGTGTGTGTTGTTTTTTGTTTTTTGTTTTGTGATTGTTTGTGTTGTTGTTTTGAATTTTTTTTTTTTTTTTTTTTCCTGTTTTTTTTTTTTTTTGTTTTTTTTTTTTTTTTTTCTTTTTTTTTTTTTTTTTTTTTTTTTTCTTTTTTTAATCTTTGGTGGAGCCTAACGACGATGCCAATTGGTTGTTCCTGCTAGAGAAAACTAAGTCCAAGCCAAATTCCCTAAGTTGAGTTTTTAGCTTTTGTGTAATATCTTTATCGAAGGGGACAGACACACGTTTCAGGGGTTCAGGTGAATCGGAAAGGGTTGTTTGTGATTTCCTATGAAGAAGTTTTTCCTTTTTTGGATGATAGCTTGAATTGTCCTCTTTTCGTAACCATTGAGTCTAGCAGTTTCGAAGATATATGCTAATTCTTTGGCTTTTCCGGTTTTATTGAGGGGAAGGGTCAACATTCGGTGGATCATGTGGTGGAAAGTGGCCATTTTATGTTGAAAAGAGTGGTTTGAAGTGTAAGGGATGACTCTTTGGGTGTTTGTGGGTTTTCTGAAAATTTCAAACTCTAAAGACGATGATGACAATGATTCTCTAACTACCAGAAGGTCGAGGAATGCAAGTTTGATGGAAGGTGTCAAACGAAAGGTGCGGGCATTTGGATATAACAGGTCAAATTGACTTAACTGTATATGTTTTACATTTGTATTTTTATGAAGTCTTAAATAAATGATTTACTTTTGATTTTCTCATATTTTCCATTTAATACCACTAATTTCCCGTTGACTACTTTTTGGTGTGCACATTCTTTAGGTAATCCTTGCTCTGATGGTGGGTTCTTATCACATCACATCATCATCATCACAAATCTTGTAGAGGAGGGACCACCAGGGCACTCGATCGAAGCAAATTGAACGACAATTCCGATTCCTCGTTGTTGACAGTTTGGGTTGAGAGCACAAGCTCTTTTTCCCACTCATTGGGCCATACTCTTGATAGATAGCCCGCAGTTTTGACAAAATGTTCAATTTTGTTGTTGGAAGAAGTCTTTAGGAATCCCATGGATCAGACTAGGTAATGTTTCCGATATATCCACCTAAAACTTTTTTTTTTTTGACTTTCATACAATGACATGTAAATTTCAGCGCCTTGAGAAAAACTCATGAGAGCGGCTTTTAGGACACAAGAATAACTCAAAAAAGAGAGAAAAAAGAAATAAATTAAATTATACATATTTTTTGTGGGGTTGGGTGTGTTTTTGTTGGGGGACGCTTACTTTATATAAATTCTTTTTTTTTTTTTTTTAAAAAAAAAAATTTAGGGCTTCAAATGGTGAGTTGACAACTTCGAAGGAGGGTGCAACCGACCTCTGGTCCTCACAAGTTCCTACCTCACGCCTCCACGAGTCATATGATCACAAAAGACTGCCATCGTAAACATGGAGACGCTGGTTGGCGTAGCCTGGGCAATGTTGTCATTTTGACAATAGCGAAGTGAGGGGGTGCGACCTGTAAATCATATCATATAATTTTCCATTCTCATATCAATTAATGATTTCAGCAGGCTTTGGAATCATCTTTGCATTCCAAAACCATTTATCTCAGGAGCCTGGAACAACATGACATGGATAAAAGGCTGAATTTGTTTTTCAGCATTTCAGCATAACATTTACTTTGAATTTGCATTTCTGAACATTAACTACTATATTCTTAAAAGAATGGCTAGTAGGCAGTATAGGATTATATTTTAATATTGTGTTTAGTGGTATAATAATTAAATAAGCCATTTTTTCAGAAACCATCACACTGGGCTCTTCGATCGCTCCAATTGCTATCATAGAAATGTAACTAGAACAATATAAAGACATGTTTCAACAACACGTCTTTTAAAAAATATCGTACATTGAAATTATATTTTTGATATTCGGAATGATATTTTCTGTTTTTAGCTTTTCCAGGACTATTAGGATATTAGTACATATCTAATTATATTTTTTCAGTGACAAACCAGTGGATGTCAGATAAATTTTGTACATACGCATATTATGTTCTCATATTGACTTACTGTAGCCGCTTTTTACATGGTCAACTAATTTAATTGTGTCGTAAAATGCCATGTACATCATTCAAGTTGGAAATTTGTATTAATAGCTTTTTTGTCTTCTATGATATTTTATTTTTTTATTTTTATCTGCTTCAGGGTTTTAGGGAGGGTGATTCTAGGTAGTGTAGATGTGTTATTGCTGTGTAACATAAGATCTTTTTCTATTAACCACCCACACTCGTGAGTCGTCCCAACAGCATCCTTGTTGTTGGTTTAAATCGGTCGTCAAATTGGATATTCAACATATTCTTGTATCCCCATTGAAATAAACCACCCACACTTGTGAGTGGCCCCAACAGCATCCTTACTGTTGGTTTAAATCGGTCGTCAAATTGGATATCTCAACATATTCTTGTATTCCATTGAAATAAACCACCCACACTTGTGAGTGGCCCCAACAGCATCCTTACTGTTGGTTTAAATCGGTGTCAAAATTTGAATAACTTTAATGTGCATCTTTTTACAAAGAATAAATCGGGAACATAGTTAAATATCTTATTCACTGCTGACGTCAGTTGAATTCAGCACACCGTTTACCAAAACGGATCCCGCTGCAAACCCAACCATTTTATCCAACATCCCAGTGATTTCTCGTGGGAGTGCAGAGGTGTTCTCGGCTTCCAATAAAGCGAGTATCACGTCAACATATTCCTACCCATTCCCTACTTGACATGCATTCGGGCGAGGCCGGCGCCGGTATTGCCTTGGTTTGGGATCACCAGTTTTTACACATTGAGGATGTATGCTGGTCCCAAGCATCATCTTTTGGTTCTCTGTGTAATAACAGCTGATCTGACAATAACGGAGTAGCAACCTCGGGCGGGTAATCATGCTCATGCTCATGCTTTAAAGTAAATAAAGTTTCAGTCTCGTTTCATGTAAGATTAATAATATCTAAGTGTGAAGAAGTTGTGGGGAGGGGTTAGTATAATAAGGAGGGGGGGGGAACATCGCTGGGGGGGGGGGGGGGGAAAAAAAGTGTGTGTGTGTGTTTTTTGTGGTGTTTGGGTTGTTTTGTATTGTAATTTCTCATGACAGTTCACACTATACCACAGTGTTTAACGCAGAACAGGTTCATATACCGTTATGTAGTAAGGGTGCTATCACTATAAACCATAAAAAGACTCGTATCAAAACATTATTAAATCAATTAAACTCATATCTTACTAAATCTATTCGAACCAACACTGCCGTTTGTTGTACGGGATCTAAGCTCAATTGTTTTAATTCATACAAGATTATATTTAGCTTTGAATGGAATATTTTTTTATTTATTTTTTATTTAAACCTATTATTAAATAATTAAATCAGTCTTAATAGACGAACATATAATATTTTATAAATTAGCACAGGGGGCTCAAACGTATCCTTTGTTCTAGACTTGCTACAGAAATAAATATGGATTGGTTAACTATAGGTAAGACGGACATTCGTAACATTCATCTGTGGAATTTCATGTTTGTGCTGATGAGCAGCCTATCATTATGAATATGATGGAGAATAAAATTGAATATTAAAGTAACACCATGCTGCAATTCAAGAAATCTGTTCCTTTTTCTTTCACCATGCGTTCTTATATTCTCAGACATTTTTCTCTTTTCAGAGAGCGAGTAATGGCGCTATAGCCATATGCCATATGGGGCTAGGACTAAAATTAATGCTTGAGCCCAACCGTTTGAAGAGAAATGGAGCATCATTTAACCTTCTTAGACTACACGGTGTTCAATAAGTTCGAATACAAGTTTTCATCATTGCGTAGGTATGCGCCATGTACATATTCTGCATTGGTATTGGTGTCAGCTTTAGCTTCATTCATACGCTACCGAATGTGCGCGGTGTTGACATTCTGTTAGTTGTTGTTTGTTTGTTACGCGCGATGAAAGAGTATCGGGACTTCGTAATTAAGCGTTTTTTGAACGGTGAGCGACCCGGCGATATATTCCGGCTGCTGAAATCGCATGGGGTCAAGCGGAACTTTGTCTACACGACCATCAGGCGATACCGGGAGACGTCCTCGACCAATGACCGTGCGAGATCCGGTCGGCCGCGTTCAGCGAGGACGCCACGGGTCATCAAGATCGTGAGGGAGCGAATTCGGCGCAAAAAGAACCGCTCAATCCGGAAAACGGCTGCAGATCTCAACGTTTCCATTGGAACCGCTCACACCATACTCACCAAGGACCTTGGTTTCAGGCCTTACAAAAAACGTAAGGTCCATGGCGTTTCGGAGGCTACCAGCAAAAAGCGGTTGGATCGAGCTAAGAGGATCCTCTCTCGGCACGCTGGTCAGGAGTTTGTTTTTCGGACGAGAAACTGTTCGTGCTGCAGCAGCCGCACAATGTGCAAAATGACCGGGTGTGGGCGCCATCGAGGGACAGCATTCCTGAATCCAATATAAACATCCCTCGGTTCCAAAGTGCCGCGTCGGTGATGGTTTGGGGGGCAGTATGCAAACGTGGTAAGCTACCCTTGGTGTTTATTGAAAAAAACGTCAAAATCAACGCGGCGTACTACAAAACTGAGGTTTTGGAAAAGGTTGTTGCCCCCAGTCTCCGAAGCCTCTACGGCGATGAGCACTACGTGTTCCAGCAGGACGGTGCACCAGCCCATACGGCAAATGTGGTTCAAGCCTGGTGTCGGGACAATTTAACCGACTTTCTGGACAAAACTTTGTGGCCTCCCAGCTCCCCGGACTTGAATCCTCTCGACTTTTTTGTTTGGTCCTATATGATGGCGAAGCTGAACGAATACAAGGTCAGCACTTTGGATCATTTCAAGACGGTAATTCTCAAAATCTGGGACGAAATGCCCATGCAGTCCGTGCGTGCCGCCTGCGACGCGTTCGAGAAACGTTTGAAGCTCGTTAAGGAGTACAAAGGGGGGGGGGGGGGGGGGGGGGGTCATTCCAAGAGAAATGTTGTAAACGTTCCTTGTAAACATAGCTTTCAATAACATAAATCCAAAAAATAAAAAAAACATGTTTTCATTTTTTTAACAAATTTTGAAAGTGTATCCGAACTTATTGAACACCGTGTAGATGCTCCCAACGACCATTTTTAAATAAAATTTTGTTCTGTACACCAAACAGAGCATTCTGTATAAATATTCTTTCCGATTATTTATTTCCAGTTTCCTTTGATATCTACTGAAGACTACGTGGGTGCTCTGTGTCTTCTTAAGGTTGATACCAAAGTCTCCCTATCTCCAACGGTCGCATGGACTATGTCAGGTGAGCGATCGAAGAGTGTCTTCGTGGAGATTATTGCGTGAAGAAACGAATCAGTAACTGGTTTCGTTTCATGGTCACATGCAATGTCATCAACGAATTATTCCTCATCGTAGCTCCATTCACGAGATGTGCAAACTTCAATGCTAGTGCTAACAGGTTCATATACCGTTATGCCTAAAACATACTGTGCTGGATTAAAAAAACAACCGTTTTGATTGATTCTTTCAAGTAAAGTTTTGGATAAGTCAAGTAAAAAATTTTTGTGGTTAATATATAGAAAACATATTTGCCGAAGTTTAGAGGGTTTTCAACGTATTTTTTTATCTCTTTTATGAATGAATAAATAATGGCCATTCAAATTACTTAAGGAAACGTTTAGGAATTTCAGGCAGTTTTGTGAAAAACAGGTTATTCAGTGTTTCCAGACATGAATATATTCTTCAAATTTCATTATTTTTTGTGATTATTTTCGTTAACAAAATGAAATTTAAGAACAACTAGTCTTCAGGAATGATGTTGCTTATAATTGGTAATTAGCTTCTGCTACATTTAGTTTCCAAGGAACTTAATTTACTATGCTTGAACCACACAGACATTTTAAACCATATTATAAATCCTTGGAAACTATGTGTAGCAGAATGCTTAGAAACTCACAAACAAAAGTCCAGAAAAATACTTAGCAAAGTTCAAGGAAACGGATATATGTGGCTGTTTAAATTTCCACTTAAGTCACACAAACAACACACTACGCTTACAACAACAACTGACTCCCTACCGAGTAGCTGGAACTTCTAGATTTTTAGACAACAAAAATGACGAATTTCCAGATGGTAGGAACATATATCAAGAATAATTGACCCGATTGTCGTTCAACAGGTGGAAAATAAAATATACATACACATAAAGACACAAATACATCTTAGTTCTCGACCTACTGTGATGTCCTTTGCAATTCGAGCACTCGACACTGAAGAAGTCTGTAAATTGTAGACAAAATAGGCCAACTTGTCAAGAGATAAGATTTTTCTAGTGGAATTTAAAAGTTTTTTGCCAGCGTTAGAAAAAGTGTTTCAGTGTTTTAATTTTTGACTTCCATTTTTATAAACAGAAGAATATAAACTGAATTCCCTTCAATGAATAATTTCGACCTTAAGCAACGTCTTTAAGGACCGAAAATCCAAAACAAAATTGGGAAGATTTCAAACGCCCCAAATCGTTGAGAAGTATGTCTTGAACCTAATCATTTAACGGCAAACATAGCCAGCCGTATTTTTTGCTCAAAATCCTTTGAAGTAAAATCATTATGTAGATAATAAATTTAAAATATAAAAGGAATTCTTCAAAATATGAAACATTCAAGAGAATGATTTCAAAGAATGAATTCTATGTTTTCTAGCAAGACCTACAAGAAAATGGCACTCCGAATTGAAAAAAAAAAACATACGTGAACAAGAAGTAGGAAAAAACAATGCACATAAAAACGCCTGCCATATCGCTTCCGTCATAATTCTCAGCGTAATTTTGAAGTTGGTAGAAGTTCAGAATGACACGGATTTTGAGGGGTAGCAGTCCGACAATCGGAGTTATACGAGGTAAGGGTGTCCTACGTCATTTTCAACTGCTTAGTGCTTGAAAACGTTGAAAAGAGGTATCAGAAGATGCTCAGTTACTGGGGGATAAGAGACAAAAAAGATAAATGGAATTTTTCATTCTTGAGATGATCGTAAAATGTTTTTTGCCATTATTAACAGCCAAGCTACCGAAATGTAAAATTTATAGTTTTCTTATTTATATTTATAATCCGTTAGAGCAATGGGTCATATTTGCGTCAAAATAGGTTTCCTGTTAGTAACAATTGTTGATTAAATGATAAAACTTACAACAATAAATATTGTCCGGACCAAAAATGTCCCTAAGTCGTTTGGTTATCAAACTGTTTTACTTCTTGTTGTTGAAGTATCTGCGTTGAATAGTTGCTTAGTTGCAAACGCATGAAAAATTCTCTTGTAGGTTAAAAAAAATCTTATAGTCGTTAACTCAACGTTGCACAGACTGAAAATTAAATAAATGGTGTTCCGTTTAAAATCCGCACACACTCAAATTGCACGGTGTCTGGTATCATACACAGTTCAAAGAACGTCTGACTGTTGATCGGAAGCGAAGATCCGAAAAAAAGCCGTCAAGTCAACGAGAACGATCACCAACGCGTGGTTGGGCTTTTAAAAGGAAACCGAACGCCTCAGTTCGAGATGTGGTTATCTTTTAACGGAGATGAGAGTGTCAGTCTTATTTCCATGGACTTGTGTCCCCCAAATATTAAAATAAATACAAAATAAAATCGCACAACTTGTAACCCTGGTATTTTTTATGTATCATCGTTGAGATTGGGACTCGGATTGAAATGAAACCCCACGCATAGGGTTAATAGGTACGTGCTTTTTTTTTAAATCAGTGTAGCCAGTTTTGCCGGAAAAACCCCAATTGAAATTACCTGATTTTTCTGGACATCAAATGTTAAAAAAAAAAAATCGCAACTCAAGTACAGAACAATTTAGAACTTTTTTTTATCGAATTATTAGGACATTTGCTCAATAGTGCGAATAATTTTCTGAAAAATCTTCACGATGAAAAAAAAAATGCAAGGAATAGCTGAACTGTGTTCCGAATGATGATTATGTAATACTACTATCTAACGTTTGTCAACAATAAAAAATAAATTGAAAAAAATTACCGATTTTTCATGGGTTTACCTCCACTCGCACTGACAAAACTACCCATGCAGCATCAAACATAGTAACCTATGAGTCAGCAGACACAATTTGACAGCTCCATCAGTCGAACTCTAACCGTGATGGCAAAAACAGTGAAGCAACTCCGTTCAGAAGTGTGCGCGTTCAGAGAACGGCACCCCGCCGCGTCGAAAACGGACATCGTGCGGCACTTTGTGGACGCCGGATGCGCCCGTTCCGGCATCTAGAACATCTTGGTACTATTAGACAACAATCAGAGCATCGAAAGAAAGCCCGGTTCAGGACGGCCGACGACCCTGAGCGAAAAGAAGCTCTAAAGGATGATGAAGATCAAGACCGAGGGAAAAGTGGCTACATCGCTGCGTGCGCTTGACCGGGAGGTTAGTTCAACCGGCCAAACAGTGAAAAAGTGCCTGGCCAACATGAACAAACATGTCAGGAAGCGGAAGTCGTGTCCACTGGCAGGCAATGACGCAGCGGCAGCGGCTGAATACGATGGTTAACTCGATTACCCGGCGAATAGCGACGTGGCGGTGGTGATGGACGACGAGACCTATCTCACCCTGGATGGCAACGACTAGCAGGGCACTTCGTATTTTACTTCTCCCACGAAGAAAGTGAGCTCCGAGGTGAAGTTCATTTCACACACCAAGTTCCCCAAGAGGGTGCTGCTGTGGCTGACAATCAGCGAGAAGGGGGTGTCAAAGCCGCTCTTCTTTCGCTCCGGACTGGCCGTGAACGGGGAAATTTACAGTACGAAATGCCTGCCGGAAGTTGCGTCGTTCATCAAGAAATACAATAAAGACGAAGGCGCGGTGTTCTGGCCGGATCTGGCGTTGGTCCGCTACTCGAAGCGATCGTTGGAGGAGATAGAGCGGCTGAATATCGATGTGGTACCCAAGTCGGCTCAACGTCCCCTAGCTGCGTCCCATCGAGAATTTCTGGGCCAACCTGAAGCGTAAGATCTACTCTAATAATTTTGTCGCGAAAACTGAGGAGGAATTGATAAATAAAACGAAGAAAGAACTCAAAAACATGCCTACACGCGTGCTTTCGCGCGCCATGGCGAATGTTCCGGTTAACTGCCGGAAGACCGCTCACAAGGGCGTAGATTTTTTTTGCAAGTAAGCCTGAATAATTACCTTCCATGGGAAATTTATCAAAAGCAATTATCTGTCTTTGCTTTATTTTATCAACCTCCGAAAAAAGTTCAATTTTTTAATGCAAACGTTATTGTAGCAAGGTAACTTTCCATAGCAGTGGAATAATCTGAAAGACGATTTGATCAAGATTCTATTGTTGTTTGTGATCATCATGCTCCTGTATGAAGGGCCAAAACGTTTGGGCGGGCCCGTAAGCAGAGACACTTATGCGAAACCTGCGAATATAGGGAAGAGAATCTCCTTCCAAAAGCAAGTTCACACTCACAGCACTAGCATCGAGCCCTCGATTGACAGATGGGGTCGAAGAGTCCGCCCTCGTTTTGCCAAATGTTAACAATAGGGAGGAGGCAGTCCCATGCTCTCTATACAAATCGTTTCACTTGGGTGCCCTGATGGTCCGTCCCTTTCCCCGTTATATGTTATTTAATATTCGGAATATTTTGAACACTAAAATTTAGTCGTTGAGGTCTCCGGGAAAATTGGCAACCCTGATTTTAAATTATTGTTTTGTTCATATATCCACAAGCTTTATGCGTGGACAAAACATCACAACAATCTGACACTCTTCGGCTTACCCCTGTACGTATCAATGAAAATCTCCACAACAGAAACAAACCTTTGATCATTCCGCCTTACGATTATCGAGATACATATGTGATTCTAGGTTCATTACCGTTTGGTGTGACTCACTTTTCATCCATTTTATTGTAATCGTGTCATACTCGTCTAATTTCAATTAATAATATGATTGAATAACTGTCATAACGAAAATGCTTATTCTATTCTTACGACCAAAAAGCATTCCCTACAATTTACTCCTCCCTGGCAAACAAAAAAATATTACAGAAGCGGCTTATAAATTAAAATTTCAAAATAAATTAATCTTCTCCCGGTTTTCATTTACATATTCATCGAATTCGCTCAGACTCCACCAACGACCGAAAATGTGCGTATGAACCCGACTCAAACCGGCAAGTTTGCGTTCCTCCCGCCACTAGCAAGCCACTGCTGTTCAAGCTCATTTATGGTGAAGGCAGCAAGCTTGCGATTTTTATTCAAATTAGCTTCCTTCCGACAGCAACTTAACCCTTCGGGTGTGTTGCTTCAAAAATTCGCAACTCATTAATCCCCGGAAGGAAGTAAACCGACCTTCAGCCGAGTGTGAGGACGAAATGCTGAAGCATCTGAAGTCTGAAGTCTGGCGCGTAATTTGCATTCCCAATGTGGTGTGTTTTCCGTCAGTTTGGTGGCAAGGCTTCATGATCCGATGCATTTTCCACCGAAACCAAAACAGAAAGGGAGAGAATCTGATTAAATCAACCAAATACCCCCCGCGCTGCAATCGGAATGAAAGATAAGACATCAAATTGAGCAACAACAACAGCATCAACAACAACTTTCAGAGTGGTTTCATGCCAAGCCGTTAAATTCTTCACCCGAAAATTATTCAAATTAATTTCGGCTTTAATCCTGCCATTCCCGAGAGTGGGTTTAGAATCGTCAGGAAAAAAGGCTATCCCAAACGATCTCAAACGGCAAGGGAAATGGTCGCAAAAATTAGCATAAAATACTTCTTTCGACAGGCCTTGATAAGAGCAAGTGTAGCAGTGTGGCAGCGGATGAAGAAGAAGTTTGCTGCAAATGTGGTATCACAGTCAAACGTCCAACGCGGATCGGAGTTGGAGCGAGCCTTTGCCCCGCTTGTCGGATTGGTTGGGCAAGTTGTTAGTGTCAAGATAAATAATTGTATTTTATTTAGCAAGTGGCGCCCCAAACTCTGTCGATGGGGCAATGTCTGGACTTTGGAGGATGACAAAAATTTGCGATTGTTAATTCGGAGGTTTCGTAGCTGCTCAGATAATTTGAGCTCCAATAGTCTATGATGCAAAAACGTGCAATAAATGACAAAAAAAACTCATGACAAAAAACGTCATCCTCTGAGTGGGAAAAATTGGAAGCGAAAAAAAAAACCGGAGTACGGTGATAGTAGCGGCCGATAATTCCCTGGGGACAATCAAATTAGATAGATATGATACGTTCAAGATACTTTGCGACAGAGTTCACTAATGGCCCCCATGTTCATTGGTTAGCTTCAAAAATTTTCTGTACACAATTCCCAAAAAGTAAACTTCAGAGTAGAAGTAATTTCGAGAGCTTCAGCCCGTTGCAGAACCTCTGGAATAGAAAAGGCAGTTTATCCAACCTTGCAATCAAGGTGCCTATTATTAAGATAAACAAGATATGGTTGGGAGATGATGCATAAATGTGTTTCTACCCGGGGACCAGGGAAAAAGGGAGAAAGGAACGGGCAACCGAGCCCCAGAATGCAGAAAATCGTTAGCTTCGGTTGATTGAAAGGGGAACGGAAAAATTGGGCAGGGAAACGCTGTAAACGGGGAAACGTATTTAAAAAATCAAATAAATCTACGACCGCACAAAGAGACACCGCCACCCCCCGCGACAGCGGGGCGGGGACGCGGCCGCCCGCGGGTGGGGCGGGCCGCGCGCGCACGAGATCAACGGGCGGGGGCGGGGGGAGGGGGGCGGACGACGCACGCGGGGGCGTACCACTCCATGGCCTTTTTACCGTAATGGCAAGATGCCAAATCCGGCCAAAACAGTACGGAACAACCGTGTTTCTTCAGGAAAGGCAGCAGACGTTTATTCACGTAAATTTCTTGGTTGACAGTCCCGGAAGCTATGAAAATGCTGCCTTTCAAGCCACAGGTACAGATGGCTTGCCAAACCAGATATTTCTTTGCGAACTTTGACAGTTTCGTGTGCTTGAAAATATCTGCTACCTTTCCCCTTCCTTTTGCCGTATAAAACTCCTGTCCCGGAAGCTGCTTGTAGTCGGCTTTGACGTAGGTTTCGTCGTCCATTACCACGCAGTCAAACTTCGTCAGCATCATAAATGTATGTTTTTACTCGATGACGGTTGTAGACGAAGAGCATAACGGGACAAGAGGGCAGAGATAGTATAGCGATTTTGCCAACTGTGGGTCGAGTCGCTGGATTGGGGGAGCAAAATTTTGAGCCTACAGTAATGCAGAATATCGTTTAGCTTCGGTTGATTGTATAGTATATTTGAAAAAAGCTATCCAATTTACATGAACCTGTGATTGTGATTTCGTGATTTATATATTAACATAAAAATAATTTTAGAATTATTACCTAATAGGTTATATAAACTTTTCAATAATTATTATTACTTATATATTCAATTCTCATTTTGATCCTGTATTCTCCCCTTATCATATAGAAATATTTAGTGCCTTGAACACAAGAAGCTGCAACGGAATCTGTGGTAGGCTTTTGCAGTTTTTGCGGAATATATTTTTCATTTGCGGGTTGCAAATGA
Organism: Aedes koreicus; assembly: GCA_024533555.2. NCBI lineage: Eukaryota > Metazoa > Arthropoda > Insecta > Diptera > Culicidae > Aedes > Aedes koreicus. The sequence continues at coordinate 611,750 of JAHHFK020004985.1, forward strand.
ACATTTGACCAAATCTGAGATGATCGGATTAATGGATCGCGGTGTGCCATTTGGCTAGTGTCTGATTTTACAGTTCGATCTTTGTCATTACTTTATCATAACTTACAATATCATTATATTTGATAATATTGTTTTATTTATTTTACTTCATAGATGATTTAAACATTACTTTTTGCTTTTTTTTATGTCCATTTGTCTTTAACTGCCTTTCAATTAAATTTTCCATCAGAAGGCCTATCATAAATATCAGGCCAGCAAAAATAAAAGCGGATTGCTGTTATAAAATCAGCGTCAAGCAGCAAACAGTGACCATGGCAATAGTGAATTAAAATGTATAAATGTTAGTTTTGTAAAATTTCAACAGATTTAACAAACTTTTTCCGGATACCTCAAATCAAAATTGTGGTGAATTGCTGCTAGCGCTGAAAACGAACAAAAACGTGATTATGCGCAGAACTACAGAACTCTACGTTGTAACACTTTACAACAATTGCTTGCATTTCAGGATCAACCGAATGAATATAGCTATGTTCATTTAGAATCCGGAATAATAAAATCATTTGTATCTCGGTAACGGATTGACGTACAAATAAGTTTAATACATCAAAACAAAGGTAATTCACTTTACTTTAAGGAAAAAATATCAACAAAAATCATTTCTCTTCATTTCTAATGAAAATTCGCACTTCCTTCTTTGTTCCTCCCATCAAACGCTGCACACCTCCGGAGTCAACTTCCTTGGCACATTTGTTCCACATTTTGATCATCTGAGTCGCGTCCCGAGCCGTTTTTTCTACTTTTCTTAAGCTTCCGCTTCATTATTGCCCAAAATCTCTCGATGGGCCGGAAGTGCGGGTAGTTGGGTGGATTTATGTTTTTTTCGATGAAATCTACGTTATTTTCGCGGTACCACCGGATGACTTCCCGGCTGTAGTGGCAACTCGCCAAATCTGGCCAAAACTTCATTCGTCACGTCTTTGTTCCGCAGCTTAGTGGCACATCCCTTGCCAAATCATCAGTTTTTTTTTTGGCAAATTTGTCCATAAAAGCAAATTTAAACTTCGCAGGAACATCTCTTCGTGCCGTCGCCAAGTAGAATTTTTGGCCAGGAAGCTGTCCGAAATCCATTTTGACGTAGGTTTCATCGTCGATGAACAGGCATCCTTGGTAATTCGTCAAAACCTGCTGGTACAATTTTCGAGCTCGAGTTTTGGTGACGAAACTTTGCTTCAACGTTCTGTTTGGTTGCTTGCTGGCTCGAAAATAACGATATCCTGCTCGCAGACGAATTTTTCGAACGGTACTGCGAGCAGCAGCGTATTTTTGTGCGATTTCATTATCTGATAGTCCAGGGTTTGCTGTGACGGTTCTCAACACCTACTGATTCAGCTTGCGGTCATATGTTCCACTATGACGCTTACCTTGAAGCACTTGATCCACGCTTTTGGGCTCCCTGAAACGTTTGACCACATCATACACGGTTGATTTGGCGATTTTCGACGTTTTTGCTATTTTTATTGCGGACCACCTAAGATTTTCAACGTGGGTGTGCAGAATTTTTTCTCTTCACTCGGCTTTCATATGGAATAACTTTTGACTCACTGCACGAAACACCGTGATTTATACCACAGAAAGTGGGCGCCTAGGTAAACAAACCGCTGTAAAAGAATTCTTGCAGCGGTCACTTTCCACACAATAAGTGATTCTGGATTCTAACTGGACAGAACTTTATCATATATAATAGAAACGAATGCTTGTAGTATTTTTCATTTACATAAATATATACACTATTATATAAATATTTCATGGGAATAGGAGGGACCATCAGGGCACCCGATTGAAGCACTCTGGATGGGGAGAGTGTGAATGCTAACTCCCCATTGCTAACAGTTTGTGAATAGACAGTGGGCTCTTCTTCCCGCCCATTCTCATGTTAGGTAGCTCGCTTTTATGACCAATTTTTCAATCTTGTTGTTGGAAGGAGCTTCTTTTTATCCCTGTGGATACGTATAAGTGATGTTGCCTATCGATCCACCCAACCCGTTTTTGGCCCTTCATACAATGGCATGATTAAGATGATCAGTGGTTATTAAAGCTTGATCAAGTCTAAAAGATGATAAACATGGTCGGTTAAATCCTTATTAGGCTTCCAAAATTTCAACTCATTGAGACTTAAACGGACTTCATTTAAACTTTATCAGATTTTTATGGGAATTAGTATGGGAAATTAAAATACTATGTTTGCATCACTCTATAAATCTATTTTGAAATATGCAGCTGAACTAATTAGACAACTTTCTCAGCTACAGCTTTGCTGAAGACGAGTTTTTAAATAAATGTAAGGAACAACAGGTATTAACACCTGAAGTCTCTATTGACGAATTTCACGCCAACTCCTCCAGTGGTTGGCAGCACCCTCTCAGAATCCAGTGAAACTTTGTGAGTGTGTAGACTGTGTCTTTTCAAGCGACTTGCATGCTTTGTTTTTTTTTCAAAATTTATGTAGACTACTATTTTAAAACGGCTTAAGTTTTTTGATCTTTATTTTCAAACAACAGAACTCACAAAAAAACAAGACTTACAAAAAAGTGATGCATAGGTGACTTTTAGAAAATTGTCTGAACTTTTATAAAAAAGAATGTCAAAATTGTAAAATCGATTCTAACACGCAAAAAAACAATATTTTTAAATTTAAAGTCAATTTGCAAAATATGGCTATCTTAGGATTGGACGAATTTTTTTTCTTAATAAAGGCAATATAATCTCTTCGCAAAACATTGCGAGATGGGCACTGTTAAGGATCAAAAGTTTTTCTTACAACAACTTTTTCATGTCCTATTTTTACCATGCATCACGCCAATTCGTCTAATTTGGTCTTAAGAACCTCACACGGAAGAAAAAAAGTACCCATTTGAGCAGTTGCGTGTGGGAAGCCAATTTTGGGCATAGTTGTGTTGACGTACCCGTTGTGTATAAATAACTTACTTTTGGGTGAAATTCTACCCAAAAGTAAGTTATTTATACCCAATGGGTCGGTTAACATAACTATACCCAAAATTGCCTTCCCACATGCAACTGCTCATATGGGTACTTTTTTTCTTCTGTGCACAGAAGCCGTTTAAATTTAATTATAATGACAATTTGGATTTTTAAGGGTCTTTGAATGTTTAAAAAATCAAGGCTACCATTTGGGAAGGGCTAATTTTTAAATTATTTATTTTGTTAAACTTTAGTTATACTACAATTAAATCAGGTGGTTGCTCTGGTTTATTACCTAAAACTCCAAACAGCATTTAATCATTAACTCTTTTTATTATTTCCTACCAAAAATAACCGTTGCGTTACCTACAGGTAAACATTTACTCTTTTTATTATTTTCAACCAAAAATAACCGTTGTATTACTTACAGGTAAATAAAAGATACAGGTAAAAATTATTTTCATGTCAGATGGGGCAGCGACCCATTAAAAGGACAAAAAGAACTTTGCCGGCTTTGGGCTGCAAAATGGTGAGTAGACAACTGGGATGGAGCGTACGTCCCCGCAACATAGCACTGGTCCTCACAAGTTCCTACCTCATGCTTCCACGGGTCAAGAGATGACAAAGACCGCCAGCTAAGGGTTGCGTACTTAGCTGGTAGTGCAGCCTGGGCACTGTTGTCCTTCTGACTTCAGCTAGATTGAGGAGGTGCGTTCCGAGCGTCTGTCCACCAAGGAGGTGCAGCTCAAACAGCTCCTGGCATCCAGCGGTTGAGTAATAAACGCTGTATCGCGTCAGCTATACCTTAGGAAGCAGTTCCACCAACGCGATGTAGGAAGGTGGCATGCTGAAATCTTACCCTACCACAAAAAATGGAAGTATTCTTTATACGGTGTATAATTTCAGATCATCTATGGAATTCCCAAGTGTTGTTTAATAATTTTAATTTTGTTTCCTTCGTGGCAATGATAATGCAAGTACGTCTACAATTGCAGCTGGACATCACTCTACAGACATGCAGACAGTACAAATATAATTGTTACTATCATTTTATATTATAACATCCCTTCACAATATTTTTAAAGCTATTCTCAGGTTCGCATTTATGCATCGTCGTAAGTTTTAGCCGACCTAACCCACGATATGTATTTGAAAAGATAGGATGGTTTTTGACGTTTTTGTTTAGAAAGGATCATACGACAAATTCTACTAAATAAAATTTCAAGAAAAGTTTAATAATTCAAAAACTAAAATTGTTTATGATCTCTCATTTTCTATTGCACAGATATAAAGAATTATTTATGGGCCCAGTAGAAAGCAAGAGTTATCGGAGAATTCAAATTTCATTTTTCTTTTTCTCTCTGTTTTTTTTTCTTTTTTGTGGATTTATTAAGCTTCCGTTTTTGGGCAGTAATCATAATCATATGAAAGTTATTTCGGCTAATTGTTTGCTTAAATTTTCTTTGCTATTCTGCTTGGCTGCCCGGTGATCAACTTTCTTTCATTATACCACTTTGGAAATTTTCGCCATTTCAGAGTTTCAATCATCTAACATCACAGCAGAAAAGACAAATAGGTGCATTTAATTTTTATGTGTATACTATTACAACATCGTATTGTTTTCATCATATCATCATTATATATATTAGTATATCATATTGAAAATATTTACTAAAAGATTAATAATAATAATTAAATTTCATTTGCTTCAAGTTTACAAGGAAATTGATTCCAGATAGTATGTACAGATATTTTATTTCATTGTATGTAAAGGTGTTTTTCTATGAATTTAAATCATTGAATATTATTAAAATTAATAAATGCTCTTCAATTCTGCTGATTATGTATATCTATATGTCATGAATAAATACATATTTTTTGATTCATGCATAATTAAATGGTTTATATTTTATTTAGTTGCAATAAGACCTTCACATTCCAGAGTTATATTCATCTGCCACTGATTGAGCTGTAAAGATGCACCAAGCTGCATATGATTATCATATGCCTATTATTACAATTTTAACTATTTCATCATATTATTTTATTTATAACCATATTTAAATTACAGGATGACGAATTCCAACCATGGCATATTTTAATTAAATATTATAGTATATTTCATTGCTCTATTAATACTACATTTATTGCATATTATGACATATTATGTACATTATATATAATAAATACTGGGTTGGGAAGGAGCATCAGGGTATCATTCAAGCTGAAATTGGACGATGGTTTGATTGACTGCCTGAGTCTAGGAGGGAACGAGCATTATCATTTTCTTTATCCTACCGATTCGATTGCGATCCTGCGAATTCTACTCCAACAGTTTCAGTGAGAGTGACGCGCCCTTCTTAACAAGCCATCCTGTAGAAAGCTTAATAAGTATTGCGAATTGGGTTATTCGAATTGTTGGATCGTATCGTTGGAAGGAGATTCTTAATTTCCCGTGGATTTCGCGTGAGTGTCTCTGCTTACGGGTCCACCCCTCCGTTTTTGGCCCTTCATACAGCGATATTGTGAATTCAGATCGGTGGCTCAATTTGATCTTGCTATTAAGTGGAGCTGCATCCAAGCCAAGGGCATGAAGCGATGGTGGCTACCATACATACATACATACAAAAAGAACTTTGCCGGCTTGCGCAATTTCAAGTCCAAGTATGGATTGGAAGCAGAATGGCACTTCTTTGTAACGTCTCATGGGAAAGCCCTATATGATGCCATTGGTGATAATTTCAAGCGAATGGCAAAGAGAGCAAGCCCAAGCTCAAGATTATGGAAACATAATCAAAATTTCTCGGGATCTATATGACTGGGCAGTTGAACAGACAAATAAAAGTACTACAGAACTGAATTTCTGCTTCATATAAGCTGAACAGTATGCAAAAATGTCAAAAGAACTTGAGGAGTAACAATGCCACGGAAAGACAGAAAATTTCATTGTTTTGTACCTATTTCAGAAAATCAAACTTAAAGATTTTCGGATTCAAAGGATAATCCAAAGAAATTGTCTTTGTGTGAGAAAGATTTATAAATTAAGTATATGAAGCTATGTTTATTAATAATACGTGAAAATGTAGATATAAAAACATAAGTAAAAGCAAAAACCTATGAGTTTTCATTTACATAAACAGTATTTCGAAAATTCATATAACGTCATATTTGAATCGCTTTAAATGGATATGCATCAAGTCTTATCGAACTGGAATTTTCCAATTTAATAAGACTTGATGCATGTCCATACGATTCAAATATGACGTCCGCTATTCTTTTTGAATTTATCAGCCCCCTCTATCACAATTTTTCCCATACCTTTTACACGTACTGTAACAAATCTTGACGTTCCTTCTATCCCCCCTCCTCCTCCCAAAGATGTAGGACGCCATATTTGAATCGCCCCTAAAAATAAGAATATCCGAGCAATCAGTTTGCAATTACTTTTACTTAAACGTACATTTTTGGTTGTGTTTTACTGATGTTAAGTGAAATTGAATGTTTTTGACCCTTTCGAATGTTAGTTTAGATGATAATTGTTTTTTTGCAAAGATGTTCAATGCATTCAATTCTTTATGACTGCTGAATTTTATTGGATTCTATAGGGGTGTTGAAGACCATAACTAGACGAGTTTGCGTGATACACGGTAAAAATAGGACATGAAAAAGTTATTGTTAGAGAAACTTTTTTTCCTTAAGAGTGCCCATCTCGCAATGTATGGCGAACTTTTTAACAATAATATTGCCTTTATTTAGAAAAATTTCGTCCAATTCTAAGATAGCAATTTTTTGCATATTGACTTTATATATAAAAATAATTTTTACCGTGTAAGAATCGATTTTATAATTTTTACAAATTTTTCAGACAATTTTCTCAAAGTCACCCATACATCACTCTTTTTAAATCTTGTCCTTTTTGAGTTATGTTGATTTAATAAAAATCGATCAAAAACTTAAGCCCTTTTCAAATGGTAGTCTAGATAAATTTTGAAAAAACAAGGTATGCAAAGTTGCTTGAAAAGACATAGTCTATATACCCACAAAGTTTCATTGCATTCTGAGAGTGCGATGCCAACCACGAAGACGAGTTGGTGAGAAATTCGTCTATTGTCTTATATTTAAGTTCACTTCTGCAGGCATTATGTGTATTCCGGGCAGGGGAAATGGGGAAGAAAAATTTTGTCTATTTTGTCTGGGGGGAGAAACTTCCTTTTTTAATAAAAAATGTCCAATTTTTTTTAAAAAATTCCGGAAAAGGGGGTTTTTTTTTTAAACATCTCTTGTTTTTTGTTGTTATAAGAACGCGACAGTGTTTTGGTCATCGCTGTTAAGAGCACATTCATTGATATAATGGCAAGGTTTTAACGTAAGACTTGGAATGCAATTTATACTCTATCGATTACATACTGCTACTAGGTTGATAAGAAATCTCACTACTGCATGATGGTATAAGAATTACATGATTATTCGTTTCATCTAATGATAGTGAGATGGCCCTTCTTCATTGTCACCTGACGGTCGTGAAATTTACCAGTTCTGACTATGTCACACTGCATAATTCAGTGTTGCTAACCATCAAGCTATTTGATCATGGCAGAAGATTATGAATCTTTAAGTTAATCAAAAACTACAAGGTAAAGCCCCATTGGTTTGTTCAAAATGATAACATAGAACTACGCTACTAAACGTTAGCCATTTTGACTGTACAATGCAATATTCTTTGAACTAATATACTTTTTAAGACAAGACTTGAAATTTATTAATTATTCATTAGTATCGAATAGCTCGAAATCAACAATGTTTTCTATCGAAATCGAAGCGAAATCCTACGCTAGAACTAATTCATTTACCGTCCTTCTGAAAACCGATCAGAGACAAAAGTATAGTTGATATAAAATTCAATACGAATAGTTATAAAACTTTTCATCAGAAGAATAGAGCAAATGTCAGTAGAAAATTAACAGAAAATTTGTCTTCCTCATAGTAATTTACTAAGTAAACTCCAACCGGCTTGTGCAATGTCGATTTTAATTCAAATTTTTGGAGAGCAACCAGGATGGGAGTTGCAAACGCTCTGACACTATTTAGCAAATTTTGCATCGGTCTGATGCCAACTTTAAAATAAAATACATAGTATATCGAATGATCAACTCTTGTCTTGTATTCTAGAATATTTCATTATATTTTATTGAAGTAACAACATTACAATGTCTTAATCTCGTCTATAACCTTTCGCCAAAGTACTCGGTTCATGGCTGCTTTTATCCAACCTCGTAAAGGACACACACCCGCCAAATCTCCACGTCTTCGTTTGGCGTCCGGATTGTTGTCCGGCATCAAGCTCGTGGTTCATCCTTCGCCGTCACACACCATTCTCTCGCATACAAAAGACAAAGATGGTCCTAAGCACGCGACGTTCGAACACACCAATTGCTTGCAGGTTGTCCACACCCCATGCCCATAGAGAACCACCGCACACTGGGACCAATCTGAAAAAAGACGGTCAAAAGTGTTTTAACACTTTTCCTAACATTTTAGCGCTTCGGTGTCTATGCAAATGTTTCTAGAAATGTCATTTCACATTTTTTTAAATACTTATCAAAAGTTTTACTTAAGTGATACTTTACTTAAAAAAAACTAACCTTGTGTGGGTACAAGATAGAAGGTTGCTGTCTTCGACAAAGTTTTAGAACTATATATTTAACGAAACTTGGCTGAATATCGTTAGTACCTATCTCGAAAGCATGCTGATATATAATTGATTTAGTATATAGACTAACTTAAAACTGGTTTTTTTACTTTTTTGTGGCTCAAACCTTACCAGATTGATTTAAAATGTTCAACAAAGTTATCAATATTATCAAAACGCACAACTTTGCTGAATACGTCAACTGTCTTAATGGCTTTATTTGAGTTTAAAAGCGGTTTTATGTTATAAAAAATACGTTTTTTCAACAACAATAACTCAGCCACCGGCAAACTTTTGCAGCCAAATTTTGCACAGTTTGGTCAACCAGCACATAAAGTATAAATGTACGAAAAATCTTCGTCGGGCATCATCGGGTACATAAAGTTTTCAGTTCGTCTTTTTGGGTATATCTATTTTTTAAATTTCGATAAACTTTCACACATATACAAATATTTTGTAAAATCTATGAAATTCTACCGGCATATGTAAAAATGGATTACAGAACGATCTGTTGTCAAGAATCCGGTGAAATATTTCTGAAATCTGTGAATTCATATAAGTGTGCATTGTGATTAATCTCGTAGGTAATGGATTTTCAAGTCAAAATGCTTTAAAAGAGTCAGTGTTTATTTGCCTGCCACATGTCTCTGCCAACCCGGTAATTTTTGCCGTTTCTTTAGGATTTTCGAAAAACCGACGTGCTGTGTTTCCGTCATTACTGGTACCGGAACCGTGTTTGGGGACATCTAAAATTAACCCAAGCCTACGCCTGAAATCCTGCTGAATGATCTTTTTTCTTTCAGCAAATTTTATTTTCTGCTCCAGTGTTCTCACTTGCCAGCATTTCAGTTCCAGTCTATAAGCGATGTGCAATATAAACTCCATAAATCTGTTTGAAGGACATTAAATATAATACAATAATACAATAATAAATCAATAAAATTATACTACCGAATGCGAGCATGTAATGGCGACAAACCAAATTCGAATGTGGCTTTATTGACTGATCTAGACTGCATCGCTTCAATGTTGTTAAACTGCTTTGGGGATGCTTGGCAAAAACAAATTTTTTGCGACGAGATTCCGGTCAAAGCAGAGCAAACTTTTCCATCGATCATACTACAAATCATCGTATGATGGATTCGGAAGTTTGACATCAAGCTTGGTATTAATCCTTTTCATGCAAAGACAATACAACAGTTTCCTTCTTGAATTGGATTCTGATCGGTCGGCATAACCTTGTAGATGAAGGCATACGATTCAATGGTACCATAGATGTAATAAAAATTGCACTGTCATCTTCATCTACCCTTTCATACCTTTGCTTGTAGTTTGACGGATCCGATGAACCGTCAAAACCCCATTTCGATAAAAGCTCAAGATCTTAAGAGCTACATCAATCAAACTTTCTATCTCCAAAGTCAGAGATAGTATTCGCTGAACTGTGTGATCTAGCAAACTCTGTAAGTGAACCTCAGCAGATACCTATGTAAAGAACGAATTACCAGTAGGTTAAAATCCCTCCTTCAAATACAACAATAACAAGATACCTCTGTGATGACGATTCTGTTACGGTCTGGCAGACATTTTTCACGGGCCCCCACAAGATTTTTGTAGCTAGGGTATATTTGTGGTGCGTTGCATTGGTTAGGGTTTTGGGGGTCCGTTTTTTGTGTGCGCAATAAACAATTTGTGTATAGTTTTTTTTAATTTGTTTTTTTGGGGGTCGTTTGGTTGGGGGGGGGGGTGTTTTTTTTTTCAATTTTGTTCCCCCCCTTGGTTTTTTGTTGGCATTCTTTTCTCTTTGTTTTTGTTGGTGTAGGAGGTTGGTGGCTCCCTTTATACGGAAATTTGGCTGGTTTGTTTTTCTGACAAACAGTTTGATTTTTTCAGAACGAAATCACGGACATGTTGCATTTTGATGGTACTTGAACTACCACATTTCTGCAGCCACACTTTGAACAAATGTTTCCGGAGCATTTTCAAATCACACAATCTGAATCAACTGGAAACTCAAACTCAACTGCAGTTTGTAAACAAACGAAACTATTCTGAGCTACTTGATCTTCAAATGTGCTAGCTCTTGCGCAAAAGGATCCAAGGGTGCGGTTAATTATGTCGGGGATTTAAAAAATATTGATACAAAAGGAAATTGGTACGCCCAAAAAGACGAACTGAAAACTTTATGTACCCGATGATACCCGGCGAAGATTTTTCGTACATTTATACTTTATGTGCTGGTTGACCAAACTGTGCAAAATTTGGCTGCAAAAGTTTGCCGGTGGCTGAGTTATTGTTGTTGAAAAAACGTATTTTTTATAACATAAAACCGGTTTTAAACTCAAATAAAGCCATTAAGACAGTTGACGTATTCAGCAAAGTTGTGCGTTTTGATAATATTGATAACTTTGTTGAACATTTTAAATCAATCTGGTAAGGTTTGAGCCACAAAAAAGTAAAAAAACCAGTTTTAAGTTAGTCTATATACTAAATCAATTATATATCAGCATGCTTTCGAGATAGGTTCTAACGATTTTCAGCAAAGTTTCGTTAAATATATAGTTCTAAAACTTTGTCGAAGACAGCAACCTTCTATCTTGTACCCACACAAAGTTAGTTTTTTTTAAGTAAAGTATCACTTAAGTAAAACTTTTGATAAGTATTTAAAAAAATGTGAAATGACATTTCTAGAAACATTTGCATAGACACCAAAGCGCTAAAATGTTAGGAAAAGTGTTAAAACACTTTTGACCGTCTTTTTTCAGATTGGTCCCAGTGTGCACCGGTCTTATCAGTGTTTTTTAAATGGTACATTTAGTGCGGGGGGGAACATTTTCGGCCGCGAGGTTCTCGGGGGCCCCAAAGGGGGCACCACTCCCCATTATTATTTTTTTGGGGGGTAGGGGGGGGGGGTTGGGGCGGTATGGGGGTTGTGGGGGGAGACAGGGGGTGGGAGGGGGGTCGTGAGGTGGTCATAACATTTTGTAGAAAAATTTTTAAAATTTTTGTGGTCTAAAAAAGTGTGGTTAAATTTTTTTTCCAACCGTGGGGGGGAGGGGGGCACTGTGTAAAAATGGCTTTAAGGAAACATCGAGGAGGGCAGTTTTTAATGTAGATTTATCAAAAAAAAAGCCGGGAGGAGTGTATACGGCTGAAATAAAACTAAAGTTGCTACTTGGAATTTCTGCCTCCGAGTTGGCTCCGAGAAAGTTAAATTGAATACAGTCAGGAGTCGAACTTGATCAAGTTTTTCATAGAGAACGATTCAGTGTCTAATGGCCTTGCAACAGTGACTTGCTCACATATTGTAAATGTAACTCCGTTGACTCCACTGTTGACGAATATTATGAGATGGCACAATTAATGTTTCTTGCCATAGAAACCCTTAATCTACCAGAAATGGAACTTCACAAACCACGCATAAAATAAAACAAAATCGCAAGTATTACTGTTTTCATTATCTTCAGCACAACGTATTGTCAGGTGCAAACAAGGGTAGTAGCTAAAAAAACTTTACCGTTATCAATGACAGTCTTCGTCCCTTTTCACCGTCTGTTTTTTTTTATTGCCTCCAACAATGCTTGAATCTCGCGGGGTCTTCCGATAGCGGCAAAAAAACTTTTGTTGGCCTTACCTGCGAAGTAAAAGAAAAAGAAAAGAAAGTATTTTAGCGGATTCGGTCAGCTTATTTAACTGGGCTTAGTGGGGACTTGGCGTTTTAATTTCATTATCAGATCATTCAACTTTCCTGAACGAGGCAAAAAAGGATTCGGTCCCTTCTTTTTTTTTGAGCGGGAAAATGTCAGCCTGAGAAAACCTACCTAGATCAATAAGTGAAAATTTATGCAACGAACGAAGATTGAAGTTTTCGTTAATTTAAAATTGACTTTCAACCAGGATGGGGCTCGACTTCGTGACTTATTTCCGCAATTAGTTCAATATTGCCGAACCAACCGCATGAAAGGATTTTTCTTTGATCAACGTCGATAGAAAAAAAAGAAAAGCAAAATATGAGAAACGATCCACTTTTGATCTCTTCTGCAATTCCCTCCCCCCTCTCCCCGAACCACCCTCAATTTCCCATAGAGCACACTGACGTTGCAGCAGAAATTTTTATTTATCGTCATCGAACTACGATAAATAAAGGCGAAATTATTTCCACCACTTGAGCTCGATAACGAGTAAAATGTGGAATCAATAAACAAGCAAAAGCTGGTTGCTGGCCGACTTGGTGGGATATGGGACGCCGAGGCATCCACACGTACCACGTACCGCTCAAAGCAGATGAAAGGCAAAGTAAGCAGCAAGCCCGGCTGAAGCACACGGCTCCATAGAGCAAAGGACCAAGTTGGTAATTCAATATATGAAAAAAAAAAAAAGTTAAAAATGTTGCATTACTACTTCCATGCACACCAGCCACAGTGCCTCAACCGAGAAATTGGGAAGATGAGGCATTCAGCACGTGCATACCAACTATCTACAGGGATCTACGGGCTCGGCTGCTGCTCCCGAATCTAACTGCGCGGGTGTCTGCTTATCATCGCCGTCGTGCCGCGGTGAAAATCCAGAGAAAACCCGAAATCATGGAACTGTGGGGGGGCGCACTGCGGTGCACTTTTACGTGATCAAAATTCGATTTCGATAAACGACCGGAAGTGTGAAGGAGAACTTTTTGATTTCGCGGTGCATCACGAGGCGATGATACGCAGCCAAAATCGAGAGAATAAACATATTAAAAAACTTGCGGGATTGTTTGAAAGTGTTTGCGAAGGGGAACGAGGTGTCACCGGGTATAGGAATCTTGAACTCAAGCGTAGTCTAGGGAAATAAAATTCTATTGCGAGTGGGTTCCAGAATTTGCCTAATTCAAATCAGGACGATGGCGGCGAAGGCCTTTTCGGGCTCGCCCAAGCTTAAAGTTTCCTATTTGGGCTTTCTTCCCAAGTAATATTTCGAACTTTTTATTTCTATTTTATTCAAATCACTTCCCATTCAAGATTCACATGGGATCGTTTTTGGGGCTACATGTCCCATTTCCTGTGTGTTGCCATCTTCGAACTCTAAATGCCTAAAGGACGGTCTTTCCATAAAATCGAATGTGCACTTGTGGGGACATTTGTTACTTCTTTGTGTGTCTTTCGCCTTCCTACCCCCTCACTGATTTGGGGAAGGGCTGCGGAATTTTCTACAACCCCTGGAACTAGATAGGCCGGGTCATTAAGATTGCGTCGGGGATAATTTCAGCGACCACCATGACGACGACAGAAGCAGCAGCAGCAGCAGCATCTTCTGTGAGCTCCGGGTGATAAAACATGAATCCCATTTGTGCACCAGGAACTCCGAAAGGAAAAGTGGCGCCCCGTTATCAGCAAAAATGCTTTCTTCTTCGCCGCCCACCGCAGCCGTGGATTTTAGATTATCTAGCTGGTGGACGCACATAGAAGATTAAATTTCTCCTCCACTCGTTGCCGGGGACGATTCCCTGGGGAGGCGATGAATCTTAAAGCGGCGACGTCTTCAACTGGAATGAAGATGAAAAATCTGATGCCATCAGGCGACGGGTTGGACGGCTCCAAGTTAAAAACTGGATGGAAAATAGCGAACTTCGTCCTGCGTCATGATCCCATTTTGGCGGGCAATTTCTGTGCTTCGGAGTCTAGCGGGGGCTACGTCGTCGTCGATTTTGTCGATATAGGACCGAAAGCAAAAGTATGGTGCTTTGCGGGAATCTGAGAAACGCATAAATGTGTGTGAAAAAAGCTGGATGAAGGATGAGGATGGATAAACTACGAACGAGATTGCTCGGAAGCAGCGCTATAAAATTATTATCGTGTATATCAAATTTATGCATTTTTTGTTCAGCGAGGCGTTTATCGGGGAAATATGTCATTATTGGGTTGCTGGAGATGTGCCTGGAGAAGAAAGAATTCAATTTAACTCTCTTCTGTGAGAGGTGGATGCGGATGGAAGCTTATAGTCTTCCATCGGGAAAACTGGGGCAACTTAGTGATGACATTTCAAGAATTACGTCTATACGCATATTTCATTAATGAGTTTCACTTAGCTTAAAATTTGTGCCACGCGTTTTACAGTTAGGAAAACTAAATTCATTTTAGATTTTAAAATTTCACGAAGACAAATTATGGTCAATGCCGGACGCAAACCAAGAACTCATAGATGTCTTTTTACTTCCACTACTGCGAGTAAATACTGTAGTTGAATAAAATGAGACACTTAAAACTAGTCGGATTATTATTCAGGAAATAAACTACAGCATTATGCATTCTACTAAAGAGTGGAACGGACAAAACTTGGTCGACTCCAATATGACGTAGTTTTTTAAATCTTGCAATTAAAAAACTTGAACACCCCTCATTTTGTAGATGTATGTGGACGGAATTTTGACTCAATTTTGATTTTGCCATTTTCTATCCAGTTGTCAAAATGGCGTCGAAGCAAAAACAGCAGCGTATCAAAATTTGGCACGCGCATAAGAAAAATCCAAATTATTCCCACGCCGACTTGGCAAAATCACTTGATATTGTCAAATCAACCGTGACGAATGTTATAAAAGCGTTCGGAGAACGTTTGACGACTGCCAGGAAGCCGGGATCAGGAGGAAACCGAAACTAGGAAGCCGCAGCGACCGGAAGAATAGTGGCCAGCATTTTCAAACGCAATCCCAACCTTTCCATCAGAGATATCGAAAACGAATTGGGGAAGTCCCACACAACAGTGCAAAGAGCAAAGAAACAAGCCGGACTGTCGGCATATAAGGTTACAGTGGCACTAAATCGAGATGATAAGCAAAACACAACAGGCAAAGGAAGAGCGCGTAAGTTGCCCGACCAGAAGGACACAATACCATTATTTCAAGTTGTGTAATTCAGTTACGCTGTTTTTATAATAGAGTTTTTTAGAATTTAGATCGCGGTTGTAGATAAAATAACAAAAATGTAAAAAAAATCAAGAGGAAAAAAAAAAAAATAAAAAAAAAAAAAAAAAAAATAACATTAATTTGTTTTTTTACTCAGATTGTGCCTCGTGGCACCATATATCTTAATTAGTTATAATTATGTTATAATATTATCCAGATGAAAATGTTTTTTAACAAATTTTTATCACAATCAGTTAGTCATAACAAAGTTTGTTATAATATTGTTAGATTTATGTTATGCCTTTCTGGTCGGGTGTACACGAGCTTGTTGACCAACTCGATGGCGTCGTAATGGACGATGAAACATACGTCAAGGCAGCTCCCAGGTCAAAAGTTTTATGCGGCTATCGAAAAAGGAAAGGTTCAAGATAAGTTAAAGCAAAAAAGGATTTCAAAGTTCCAGAAGAAATACTTGGTTTGGCAGGCGATTTGCACCAGTGGGCTAGAAAGCGAAAGTTTCGTGACAACTGGCACTGTCAACCAAGATATTTATGTAAAGGAATGCTTGCAAAAATGCTTATTGCCTTTCTTGAAGAAACATAGTTGTTCCGTGCTGTTTTGGCCAGACCTCGCTTCTTGCCACTAGGAAAAATGGAAAAGTAACGAATAGGGAAGAAGGAAAAAGAAAAAAGGGAAAAAAAAGGGGGGGAAAAGGGGATAAAGTGGGTTTTTTGGGTGTTTTGTTTCATGGAGCGACAAAGCGTGGATCAAGTACCTCAAGGTAAGCGTCGTAGTGGAACATATGACCGCAAGCTGAACCAGAATGTGTTGAGAACCGTCAGAGCAAACCCTGAACTATCAGATAATAAAATCGCACAAAAATACGCTGCTGCTCGCAGTACCATTTGAAGAATTCGTTGGCGAGCAGGATGTCGTTCTTATCGAGCCAGCAAGCAACCAAACAGAACGTTGAAGCAAAGTTTCGTCACCAAAACTCGAGCTCGGGAATTTTACCAGCAGGTTTTGACGAAGTACCAAGGATGCCTGCTCATCGACGATGAAACCTACGTCAAAATGGATTTCGGACAGCTTCCTGGCCAAAAATTCTAAATGGCGACGGCACGAAATTTGCCAAAATAAACTGATGATTTGGCAAGGGATATGCAGCTGTGGAGCAAAGACCAAAGTGTTCGTGACGAATAAGACGATGGACTCGAAGCTGTACAAGGAAGAATGCCTCAAAAACCGCGTACTACCTTTAATTAAAGCCCATAATGGTCCCGTGAACTTTTGGCCAGATTTGGCGAGTTGCCACTACAGCCGGGAAGTCATCCAGTGGTACCGCGATAATAACGTAGATTTCATCGATAAAAACATAAATCCATCCAACTGCCCGCAGTTCCGGCCCATCGAGAGATTTTGGGCAATAATGAAGCGGAAGGGTAAGAAAAGTGGAAAAACGGCTTGGAACGCGACTCAGATGACCAAAATGTGGAACAAATGTGCCAAGGAAGTTGACTCCGGAGGTGCGCAGCGTTTGATGGGAGGAATAAAGAAGAAGGTGCGAATTTTCATTAGAAACGAAAATAAACGATTTGTATTGATTTTTTACATTTTACCCTAGAGAAAAGTGAATTACCTTTGTTTTGATGTATTAAACTAATTTGTACGCCAATCCGTTACCGAGATACAGATGATTTTATTATTCCGGATTCTTTTTTTTTCAATTCATTTATTTGTACAGGCTCAATCGAATTAACTTTACAGAGCCAAGTTTTCATTTTTATATACATCAGTTATCTTACACCTAACGTTAAGGGGATAGGACCGCGGCCGTCTCGAGGTTAATAGGAATAACAACTGAAAGGATGGGAAGATGGGTTGGAATTTGAAGTGTGGTTCATATAACAATTTTTTTTTAATTCTAAATTGTCTAAAAAACTTAAAACTATACAACTTTTGGCTTCTTTTGACTTGAATAGTTTTGAGAAAGAAAAAAAAACACACAAACACAGATAAAAAAAAGAAAAAAAAATCTTAAAGTAAACATACAGGTTAAACTAACTACAATCTAAGGCTAATGTTAGTCAAAAACACATAAATGAGTTTCATAAACTCCAGGTCACGCAGAGCCAAAATATCTCGAATTGGCACATTGGGTTGTCTACCTCGAGCCCGAAGGGAATCATAAAGCTCCGATCTGACTCCACGATGTTCAGCACAAGACCAAATAACGTGATCTGCGTCCTGATAGCCTTGTCCACACTCACAAAGATTGCTGTCGCTCAGCCCCACTCGGTATAAATGAGCTTTCAAAGAATAATGATAGGACATGAGGCGAGACATCACACGAATGAAGTCTCGGCCCACATCCGTCCCCCCAAACCATGATTTCTTCGACACCTTTGGGATGTTAGAATGTTGCCATCGCCCCAAATCTCCTTTACTCCATTTATACTGCCAGCTGACGAGTGACTGTTGACGAAAAATAGGAAAAAAAATCGTTGAAGGCGATATGTCGATCACAAATATCGCCTTCCATAGCGCCCACCTTTGCAAGCGAGTCCGCTTTCTCATTGCTCGGAATTGAACAATGAGATGGGACCCATACAAAGGTGATGATAAAATAATGCGAAGATAAAGCACTTAGAAGCTCCTGTATTTTCATGAGAAAATACGAGGAGTGCTTTACCGGCCTCAAGGAGCGAATAGCCTCTAAAGAACTGAGACTATCCGTGCAAATGAAATACTGATCCGGTGTAAGTGAGGCAACAATTTCTAGCGTAAAGTGTTTTGCCGCTAATTCAGCGACATATACGGAACAAGGAGCTTGAAGTTTACGATTGGCGCTATACATTTTATTAAATATACCAAAGCCTGCTGACTCCTCTATCAATGATCCGTCAGTGAAGAACGTTTTAGTGGAATCAACTTGGCCAAACTTTGCAGCAAAAATCACAGGGGCAATCATAGGACGATGATGCTCTGGAATTCCACAAAGCTCCTGTTTCATGGATAAATCAAAATGAACCGAATTGTCGAAATTAGAGAAGCAAACACGATTGGGAATATTTGGCGAAGGGCTGACATCCTGTGTTATGTACAAATGTTACAAAGTCATGAAGCGATTTTGAGGATTCAACTCAAGGAGCTTCTCAATGTTTTCGATTACCTGAGAGTTCATGACTTCACACCTGGTGAGGAGCCGGAGAGAGAATTATGAAAACCGATCCGAGAGTGGCAACATGCCAGCCAGCACTTCAAGACTCATTGTATGAGTCGAATGCATGCAACCTAACGCGATACGAAGACACCGATACTGAATACGTTCCAGTTTAATGATATGCGACCGAGCCGCTGACTGAAAACAAAAACTACCGTATTCTATAACCGACAAAACCGTTGTCCGGTACAACGTTAGAAGATCTTTCGGATGCGCTCCCCACCAGGTCCCGGTAATTGTGCAGAGAAAATTGACCCTTTGCTGGCATTTTCGCTTCAGATACTCAATGTGGGATCTCCAGGTGCACTTAGAATCCACCCCAAGATATTTAAAGGACATAGAATGAGTTATCGGTTTACCCCAAATTTGAAGCTTCGGTTGTGCAGGGTTATGCTTCCTAGAATAAACTACCAACTCAGTTTTCTCCGTAGAGAATTCGATACCTAGCTCTAGAGCCCAAGTAGACAAATTGTTTAAGGTATCCTGTAAGGGTCCTAGCAGAACGACCCCATTGGCTCCCGTGACAGATCTGCAAGTTGTCTCAACGTACAGTTGTCACTTAGACAACCGTCAATGTCTTTGACATAAAAATTATACAAAAGGGGGCTTAAACATGATCCCTGGGGGGACCCATGTAGCTAAATCTGGAAGCTGTAGAGGTTCCATGAGAGAAGCTCATATGTTTCTCTGACAGCAAATTGTACAAAAAATTATTCATTAATGGTGAAAAACTCCAAGCGTGGAGTTTGTCTGGAAGAACTTCAACAGATAATGAAGAAGATACTGATCTGCTCTTTTTTAGCTAAAGCTAACTGAATATCTGTGGAAAGCAACGCGAGACAGTCATTCGTTCCCTTGCCCCTACGGAAACGATATTGAGTATCTGAAAGCAGGTTGTTCGTCTCAGGAGTTGTGTTCGGACGCGGGCTTACCAGGTTTTAGAATGGCAATAACTCTCACCCGTCTCCAATCATCCGGTACAATGTTTAGTTCCAGAAACTGATTAAACAAGTTCAACATGCGCCTCTTAGCGACGTCTGGGAGGTTTTTAAGCAAGTTGAACTTGATCCTATCAGCCCCTAGAGCCGTATTGCCACACGAAAGGAGTGTGAGAGAGAACTCTTTCATTGAAAAGGGTTGGCTGATCTTATCTATCGAATTCGTGGTTTCGCGAGGAATCATCCGTGCCGGCACAGAATCTGGACAAACTTTTCGCGCGAACTTGAGGATCCATTGGTCCGAGCACTCTTCGCTCTCGTTGTTCTTAGTTCGGTTACGCAATCTTCGCGCCGTGTTTCAAAGAGTACTCATCGACGTTTCGCGCGATAGCCCGTCCACGAATCTTCGCCAGTAACCGCGCTTCTTGGCCTTGATGAGGCTCTTAAGTTCGCGTCCGAGAGCCGTGTATACTTCGAAGTGCTCAGGTGTTCCACGTCTACGAAAAACTTTAATATTCTGGAGTCCAAATGGGCATAGCTTTAAGGTGGATATAACAGCGGTACAAAACATGATGGAAGGTGTCAAACTTAAACACTGACAGTTCGCATTTGAAAAATCGGAAGCCAAATCAAATAATTATCCTGTGTTTTGTAGACGATGAACTTAAAAAAGAACTGAAGATTGATCATTTATATAATCAACTAATCAGTGTGCACTTAATCATGCTTGACCAATTTCTGACAGTTCCACCCTTTAATTATGTTTTTATTCCTCCATTACTCCATCACGTACTTCACCGTAATTAATTATAATGTTTTGAAATAAGAAATATCTTCCCATCATCATGAGATCCTAGTAGAGACAGCAATTTCTGATAGAACTTAAGATGTGAAGTGAAAGTATTGATAGGTCCGTTAGAGTACGGCAGGCTGTGAAATTGATTAGAAGCAGTTGAATTTGTGCGGAGGGCTATTTGAAAGGCGGTATCCAATTAAGCACACTATCTTTTACCTAGCTACCCCAGTGCGGGGTAGGCAAGGGAGGGGAAGGGTACACCTCCCCCCCCTCCCTGACTGGCAAAAGAGTGCGCGCTTGATCGTTCCCATAAACCATCAAATGGCACAGAACAGTTCTAGCGATGTGAAAATTTCTGTTTACATTTCCCAAAGTCTACGTGTGACAGAAATCAATTTCAAAATTAGAGGTTTTGAAGACACAACTTCTTATTTTACCGGTAATGTTTTCCTTGTCGTCATTTATTTAACAACCACAGAAAGCAACACGGTAAGGAGTTGTATGATGATCCTCTTAAACAGCATGTTTCGAAGGAATCCCCATCATGGATTGAATATATTCTACTAATTATGATTTTATGAGTGCAATACGTAATTAATTACAATGTTTTGAAAATGGAAATATCTTCTCATCAGCATGGGACAACATTATGGTTAGGTTTCTACTTGATTGCTTTATTGAATCTTCTGTCCATGACCGAATGCCAGCATATTGCCCATGACACCACTCATAAGCTTTTGAGCAAATAGTGGGGCCAACTTTTTTTGATACTTTTACCCACTGTTTCTCCAAAGCCAGACGATTCTCGAATACTTCAAGTTTTTATGAAGGTTGGCCTTCATGATGGCCCATAACTTCTCAATCAGACGAAGTTTCAGCGAGTTCGGTGGGTTAAAGTCTTGTGATTCAAAAACACCATTGTTATTTCTGTACCAGTCTAAAACCGGCCGTGCCGAGTGGCAGGAAGCCAAATCCGGCAAAAAATACCGCAGGATGGGCAGCAGGCGCTTCCGGATGCACTCGTCTCGGTAGATTTGCCCATTCATGGTACTCGTCGTAATGTATGGTGATGTATGTCTGGCTCATCTCTACACCCACGGATGGCCTGCCAAAACAAGAACTTTTTAGCGAATGTGTCCACCTTTTTCTTTCTTACCTTCTCAGAAACGGCCAACCGTGATAAGGCAACGTAAAACTCCTGCGCCGGTATTTCCTATGTCTCCGCCTTTATGTAAGTATCGTCATCCATCACGACGCACGTCAGTTTCATGAGCCACTCTTGGTACAGCTTCCTGGCAAGGATTTTGGCAACGGTGAGAGGCGATGCACCAATTTTATCGCGCCAAATTGAACATGTTGACCCCCCTTAGTCACGATTTTTTTTATATGAACGCACCGATTTTTTAAATTTTTTTTATGGATCTTACATTTTGCTTGATATCCCCTAACCACCATGACATAATTTGTGCATGACCCTTTGAGTTAATTTCGAACTCACATGACTATCATTCGGAAAGTTTTGGTTACTAGGATAATTTTGATGAAGAAAGCAATATCCTAACTGGAAAGCCTCTCGAGATAAAGCATATACAAAGCTTCCAGCCCACATATTCACTAGCGTTGCGTAGTCAATGAATTCCGAACTTATGCGACAACCATTCAGAAGGATTTGGCCACAAGGACAAGTTTGCTGAGAAAAACATCGTCCTAACTGAAAAAGATCTCGAAATATAGCAGAAGCAAACTGGAAGCTCAAATGCACACAAGCACCACGTAGTGTGTGAAATTCAAACTTAAATATGGAATAACCACTCCGAAGGGCCTGGCCACTAGAAAAAGTTTACTGAAGAAAGTAATGTAATATTTGGAAGGGTTGTCGAGTTAAAGCTTAAAGAATCTGGAAACTTCTATGGACACTAGCGCCGCCTAGTGAGTGCATTTCAAACACATGTATTCACTATCTGGAAACGCTTGGTCACTATGCCAAGTATACTGAAGAAAGCAATGTTGTAACGGATAAGACTCTCAGATATATCATAAACAAATCGAAAGCTCATATGCACACTAGCGCCTTGTAGTGAGTGAATTCCAAATTTATGTGACAACCTTTAGAAAGGGCCTAACCATTAAGGAAAGTTTACTGAAAATTGTTAAGTCCTAATCGGTGACGCTTTCGAGATATCTAAGGATGAGACCAATTACCCCTTAAAGGGTGTCCCACATCAAATTGCATCACGGAAAAAACGCTGTAGAAAATTACCTAGGTGACCGATCTTTTTAAAACTTTCAGAAAAAAGAATATAACCCATTAGTAAGCTTTCGGCATATTTATTTTATTCAACTTCAATACCATAACCGCACGCTCGCACCTTACGCTTAACTCCACTCACTCTGGGCAAAATCTGGGTGCGGCTATTTGTGTGGGAAACCCTTTTTTTTTTTTATGTTTTCTTTTTTGTTTTGGGTGTTCGGTAGGGGTGGTTTATTATAGCACAGTATTTTTTGGTGGGGGGGGTGGGGGGGTGGGGGGGGGGGGTGTGGGGGGAAGGGGCACATTTGAATAGTGTCACGAAGCTAGACCGGGCCAGAAGATTGTAGGGCCCTCGTGTTGCTTCAACAGAGAGAGCAGACGCTTTTATAGACACTCCTTGAGGTAGATCTCCCGGTTTACAGTCCCGGTAGTCACGAACGGCGCACTCCGTTTGCCACATGATCAGATCGCTTGCCAAATCATGTATTTCTTGGCAAATTTTGAAAGTGTCTGCTTCCTTACTTCCTCCGGAACATCAAACTTGTGCTGGACGGTGAAGAACAGTAGCCCCGGAATCTGACGGAAGTATCTCATCACCCATGATGAGACAATGAAGCTTCGTCAGCATCTGGGTTCCGGGCCCGTGACTTTCCCATCGTATTTTACCGTTCGTCACGATTTGGAGCCTTCTGCATTTTGTTCGTATGCAATCCCTCCCGGTCCTTGGCTCTCTGAACGAAAGAATTGGACAGATTCAACTTTTTGGCCACATTCCTGACCGAAGCATTGGGCTTCCGCTTAAACGCCTCCACGACAAGCTTGTGATCCTGATCACTAATAGACCATCCATTCTGGCCGCATTTCTCCTTCCGTTCGATGCTCAGAGTTTCGTAGTAACGTTTAATCACACGACTCACCGTTGACTGCACGATTCCGAGTTGCTTTCCGATGTCCCGATGAGAGAGTAGAGGATTTTCCAGGTGCTTGCGTAAAATCAAGTTTGTTTTATCTGCGTTTGTGTTTTTTTTTTCTCGAAAATGTCAAGTCAAAAATTAGAAAATTAATAATTATGTTTAACGATTAAGAATTTAAAATAAATGTTTTATATAAACCGTACTTTAAATTTTCACTCATCTAACTAGTGTAAATGAACATGAAATATTGGTTCTGTAAAGTTGATTCGATGGAGTCTATGCAAATAAATGGATTTAGAGTTTTTTTTTTAAATTACTCAAGTTGATTTATTATAATGAAATACACCGTATGCTTTAAAGCACTTTGGATAGTTGCAGTGAATTTTAAACCATTTTCAATGACATCTATTTATTTACGTGATTTACAATGAGAATATCCTGACTGTTTCATATTGTTATTTGGTTATTTTGAACTAGTGATCGAAAAAGAATTTTTCTTAAATAATAATTATTAGAATACATAAGAAAATTTCAGACATCCAAGACTGCACAAACCAGCATTGGCTTCTGTAGAGAGAATGTTCTCCTTACTCTAACCAAATGGTTTTAAGAGGATATTCAAGATGAGTTTATGGTCGCGAAAAATTCTGTAAAACTATTTCAAAACAATGATCATGTTTTAAGAATTTTGGCATGGAAGAGGAGTCAAGATTCGTTTGAATTGCTTATAAGTTCTATTACAGTTATTTAGTTAAAGTTTATAGCTTTTAATAGTTAAAGTTTTACAGTTTTATTCTTCTTTATTCATTATTCATTATTCAGAAATATCAATCGAATAAAACTAAATTGACTTGGAGAATTCCTTAACAAAACCAAAACAACTGTGTCATGCTTTGATAAAATTATCATTACCTATAAATAAACCCAATTCGCATTTTATTTGGGTAACGTCATTTAAGTTTCTATGTCCTGAGATCGACAAACCTTTAAAATGGATACAAAATTTCATGAGCTATTTTTCTTCGTTTTTTTCTGGAAGCAATAACAATTCCGCTATGAATCACTGTGGCACCTTTTTCAACCACTGTTAAAGTTGATCATGAATCGTGCAGTCTTTCCGCTCAAACAACATCAAACTGTATTCAGACAAAATTACTCTTCTCGATACCAATCGCTCTGGGTTACAAACCGTACGTCGAGTTCTGCTGATCGAAAACTCGTCCCTGAAAACAAAATAGGTGAAGTTCTAAATAAATAACTGTGTAAACTGGAAAACATAGTTTTTCGATTTTCATTTGATGCCTCCCCCTTCCATTCAAATTTGGCGGGAAATTCTGACCTTGGGCAACGTACTCTGCCTATCTCCTGTCCGGGTTGAAGAGCACCCGCTCGTTGAGATCAAAAAGGTTACTCGAATCGAACTGATAGCAAAAAACTAGAATTCGATGCAGCAACAAGCCAGCGCAATGTGAGACTAAATCCAGCTGGCACCGTTAAACAAACAAAAAATAGGCAATACCCATAGAAAAAAGAAGAAAAAAAAACAACTGCATTCAGAACTGACGGCAATGGGAATATTTCAGCGGTTTAAAAATTCAATGAAAAAAGGCATTGGGTTGCGAAAAATAGTGCGAAATCCATGAGAGGGTGAACGGCCATTAGGCCGAATCCCATCAGGCCGAATGCAATTTTCCTCAACGCAATTATATCGAAAGGTTTCGTTTCGACTTTATGAACTCGTGAAATGCTGTTTTGAAATGCTTTTTTACGACTCATTCATATTATCTTATTATGGGCAGTTGAAATAGCATTTAAAACCATTTGGCCTCCAGTAAATGCATAAAACAGCAAACTGGCATTGAGGGAAGTCACCAAATTACCAAATAGTTTTATAATAGTCATTGCGAAGATAAATTGGCTTTTTGGCAAAACTGTGATTTTTGTTCAATCGCCATATTGAAACATGAGAAATAATTGAAATGTGGAAATATAAATGCACCAAATTTTAAATGTAATGCAAATGAACTGTACATTGGAGGCCAATTTTGGCATTCTTCTAGATTACCTTACTGAATCCATAAATTTTCAGGAAATTCATAATTAATTTAACAAATATATATGTTTTTATTTTGTTTTTGTTGTTGCAAACTCGCATAATTTCCGAGGCGCATTAGTTTTCAGCTCTTATCGTGCCAATATTCACCATTCAATTAAATGCGCATATGGTTTTGAGCAAAAAAACTCAATTTGGCTTGGATATTTTGCTATTAAACATTTAGCTAAGGGTCTGTTCATAAATCACGTAGACTTATTTTTGAAAATCTCAGACCTCCCTTCCCCCCCTCGTAGACTTTTCTCCATACATTTTTTTGAATTTTTGTATGGAGCGTAGACTTTCTTGCCGATATCAAAATCAGAAAGCCCTGAGTTTGCCCTTATCGTTCTTAATAGCTTCAAATCCGATCCTTAGTTTCATTACGACGCTTGCTATGATCCCGCCGATCGCCGCTCACAAAAATGTTTGAGAACGCTGGACACGGTCGAAATTAGCTGTTTCAACAAATTCACGATTTTTAACCTGACTAATTTCGGTTCACGGCTTCCATCAAGTATAACTAATTTGAAATAGAATGAATCGTGACGAACAAAACATATCAAAATATTTCAGATCCGACCACAAAGAGCGCTGCAGTAAAATAAACAGTGCATCCTGATAATAAATGACTTAAGCATTTTCTTTGGGACATGAAACAATCGAACTTCTATGGGCGATTTTTCCTTCTTTGAATCATCTTCAACTTGAATGTGCTAACATGTATTCTTTAAGATTACACTTTGTTTTCATGATGATCTAAGCTTTTGCGAGATAATTTGCCTTTTTTCAATCATACCTAAGTAGTTTTTTTTTGAAATTTCAAAATTTTAAATCAAATAACAAGCCGCATTGAAGTTTTTTCCCTCTTTCAAATTCAAACCTAAAGCGATTCTTCGCAAACAGAAAAAAAAATGAACTTTGCGAACTTTGACAGTTTCGTGTGCTTGAAAATATCTGCTACCTTTCCCCTTCCTTTTGCCGTATAAAACTCCTGTCCCGGAAGCTGCTTGTAGTCGGCTTTGACGTAGGTTTCGTCGTCCATTACCACGCAGTCAAACTTCGTCAGCATCGTCGTGTACAGCCTCCGGGATCGCGCTTTGGCCGTCGTATTTTGTTTATCATCGCGATTTGGAGTCACTACCTTCTTGTAAGTCGATAGTCCGGCTCGTTTTTTGGCTCGATGCACGGTTGTAGACGATACACCCAGCTTATTTGCGGCATCTCGGAGAGATAGGTTAGGGTTTCGCTTGAAACTACCGGCAACTCTCTTTGTCGTCTCAGCGGCTTCCGGTTTTCGATTTCCCCCCGATCCAGACTTCCTGGCTGTCGACAAACGTTCCCCAAACACTTTAATTACATTTGTAACGGTTGATTTGGCAACTTTTAGCGATTTTGCCAACTTTGCGTGCGAGTAGCTCGGATTTCGCAGTGCGCGAGCAAAATTTTGATACGCTGCTCTTCTTGCTTGGACGGCATTTTGACAACTGAAGAATTAGCGAATTCCAAAATCAAAATAGGAGCAACATTACACTACACCTTCAAAATGTGAGGGGTGTTCAGGTTTTTAAAGGCAAAATTGAAAGCAAGTACCACACATTATATTGACCAAATTTTGATACACCCAATATCCATTATCAATAATTAATTGCACCGGGACGAATCAATCAAAGTTGCTGCTCCAGCGTCGTCGTCCACCCCGGCGATTGTCGCACTGATCCGTGGTGTGTGCGGTTTGCTGGCCCTCATTTTTTAATCACCCCACTCTTTCTCGAAAAAAAAACTGTCCCGGGCTCAGAACGACGCAAACCAGAGCTCGTTAAAGTTTGATTAAACGATTCGGCCTGCTGGCTGGGGGGACATATCGAACACCTTCCGGCTGTGTACCAGTGCCTCAATTTTACATTGATAATTCGACAACTGGGTCAACTAGCCTTGGACGTTTACATCCAAATGATTACTACAAAAATAATTTCATTTCTATACTGATCGTTCTACTAGCTACAACGTGTTTTATTCCTCACTCTCCAGGAAGTAATGGGCCCAGGAGGCTAGTAACGTTTTGGTTGTGACCCTTCAAGAAGTAGAAAAAAAATCTTTCGAAGATGGATGCCAAGCTAGGAATTGAGAAGCTAATCAACGGAATCTACCCGCAATAGAGTTTTGAAGCCAAAATGCTGTTGGAACGAGAGGACCTATGGAAATATGTTGCTGAGAATCCGCCCGACTGAAGTTATGGCTGCATGATACTAAAACCTCACATGATACCTTAACTTTTATGATGAAAATTCATTTTCCGGCTCGGACTTGTGTGAGGATTCTGATCGGTGTGGAAGGATGTTCCTTGCAGACTTGACGAGAGTCGTATAGACAGGAATGCACAAGGGCACTCGATAAAGAGGATGAAATCTTTACAACATCCAGGGTAGAACATGCAGTTAAATCGTTTCAGCCATTTAAATCTGCAGGTGTAGACGGCATATTTCCAACATTGCATTGAAACCATGCTGGTTCCGTTTCTGATGAAGATTTTTAAGGCAAGCTTAAGGCTGAACTACATCCCATCAAAATGGAGGTTAGTAAGAGTAATCTTTATACCAAAAACTGGTAAGCATGATAAGACGAATCCAAAATCCTTCAGACCTATTAGTCTTTCATCAGTGCTGCTGACGACAATGGAAAAGGTTTTGAAGGAGTACATATGTCGAGTCAACTTATATGCCAAAGCATTGATTGTCAAAATTTCAGTAAATCAACCTGGTAAATCAACAGTTACAGCGCTTCAGACGCTAGTAGAAAAAGTCGAAAAATCGGTGTCAGTAAAAGAAATAGCATTTTTTTTTCGTTCTTGGTTATAGAAGGAGCGCTTGACCCTTTACTTCGCTCTGTAATGCAATTGAAAATCTCCAAATGAAAATAAAGAAAATTTCTTCCAAACCTGCATTGACATTGCAATCTCCAGCAATCGATGCGTGCCAATAAACGGCACCGTGGAACGGACTCAGCGGCACGAGCACCTCCTGAGTGACAATCCGGATCGAAGCAGATTAGCCATAATGTTGTTTCTGTGCCTGTCAGGGAAAAGCCAGATAACAAGTTCTGGCTCTATATGTCTCGTATTAGATCTGACGTGACGAATGAGGCAATTTCGGCTATGGTTAAAGCTGATTTAGTAACTGACGATGATCCTGAGGTGGTAAAACTGGTGGCTAAAGGTACAGACACCAGCAACATGTCCTTCGT